>JAWNNJ010001721.1:37500-637500 GCA_035045125.1 Hypselothyrea guttata | reverse complement strand
TAAAAGTTTCTCATTTTGTACATTTAATAAAGAGCTAGCAAAAAGCTAAATTGTTACTAAAAAAAAAAGCAGAATTTAAGTTAGCCACAGTTTCAGAATTTGGCCAGCAAATGCGCTTCAAAAGCAGCCAGATTTGGCGGGAAAAAAGCGAATGTGGCAAATGTGGCTGGAGTCGGGGCTGCAGTTGCATCTGAATCCGAATCTGTGGCACAAACTGGTTCGGCCGGAGGCTTGAAGCCCCAAATAATTAGCATGGGGCGATGGGCGCTGAGCGCTGAGTGGAGCGTTCACATTCATCACAAAAATAACTTCATCGGGCTGCGATCGGGCGTTGCCAGAGCACCTGTTCGCTAAGTTGTTGTTGTTGCTGTTGTTGTTGTTGTTGTTGCACGCTTGCAGACTATAAATATCGCAGCGATGCCTGGCGTGCTGCGTAAAGGATGCTGCACGCATACGCAGCAGCAGCAGCAGCAGCAGCAGCAGTGGCAGCTGCAAAGCAGCTTTGTGGCAAGAACAGCAGCAGCACCTGCCTCCAAAGGAAGCCCAATGGCAGGGAAGTGATGCTGAATGCTGACAAAACAAGCCATCTTCCGTCCCGCTCACCTCGGGCCTCTCGGGCCTCTCGCTCCCATCAATGTTGGCATTGTATCGATTGCGCCGAGTGCCGAGAGCCGAGAGCCCAGAGATTTATGTGTGATAAGCGTCGCCTGAAAATAATTACTGTATCTGCTGCCAGTTGGGGCAGCTCCAGCAACTTGCAACTTGCAACTGCAACTGCAACTTGCAGCAGGCAGCGGTGAAAATTGAAAAACTGGAGCGGAAAGCGTTTGCAGCGGAAATGTTTTTTTTTGCCAAGTGATTGGCATTTTGCCTGCATTGCAAATCACTCATAGCGAGAGGCGAACAGCTGGCTTTGCAGTGTTGCCAGTTTTCACACAGATAACTCCAGAACATGCCACTCGAAACGTAAACAAACTTGTTAGATTACATAAATAAACAAATGACGTACAGTTCTAATATGCATCCACAGCATAATAAAGTTATAGAACAAATATTTGTTGCATGAATCTGAGTAGAATCTCTTCCGCTATCATGATTTCCCCTGCCACAAACAACAAAAATAAGCCAAGTATCGATTTTAGCCACTTGATTAACATTTCATAGCAGAGCAATTAGGTATTAGTTGCTGCACTGCAATTACAGCCTTCATTTCATTTAAATTCAGAATAATTATTGATTTAAATTTGTCATTTCCAACTTGACTTTAAGCCAGGGCTTATTAAACATATGTATGTTCCCTTGGCTCCAATTATTTGAGCCCTTTACATTTGGTCTATTCAACTTATTATTTTATTTTTAATTTACATCAAAATATCGGCTTTTTAATTTCCAAACAAAATAAAAATAAATATACGCGACAAAAAACAAATCAATTTTTTCAAGGTTGCAAATTTCTTTAAATTAATTTGGATAACTTAAGATGAATTAAATAATTAATGTGGGTTTATTGACTTGCAGTTTTTTAAAGATTTGAAACCTATTCTGGTTATTATTAAAACGATATATTGTACTTCCTTAGAGAGCTTTAGAGCTTTACCTATGTATAGCTTGCCGATCAGTTCAAAATCCGTAGCGTTGAGTATTTTTAAAGGATTGATGCCCAAGCTGAGTTCCAGGCTACAAATTTTATAATTTTTGCTTTAACATTATCAAAAGTTTAATGTGAAAATGTGCTAGGAAACTGTGTAATGATAATAAACAATTGTATACAATTGCTTAATTGATTACGCAGTAACTTGATATTCCATTTACTACAACAGTGAGCTTTGCTTAAGCTGCCAAATGTGCTTTCAAGCCCCTCCCCACTTTGAAAGTGAAATGCAGCTACGTGGCATTAAGCTGAAAGTACAAACAATTATCATGGCGGAGTAAGTAAGTGCCGCAGTGTGTGTGAGGATGAAGCGATTAACGAGCGTGTCTATAATCACTTTTAATTAGCGAGCAAGTGATGAGGCCCAAAGACCCAAAGACCCGTGATGAGTACTCAAATATTTCCCAGACGGAGCTGCCCAAGAACGCACAAAACTCCGGCGAATGTTCGGCTCTAATTTTTGAGTAATTTCCAGATCTTTTCGGGGGGCTCTGCTGATCTATCTGCGGCTGTTTTTTATACTGTTTTTTCTTTTTTTTTTGTACTCTCTGCTGCAAACGGAAGCAAACGCAGTAATCTTTAAGTTCTTGTGTGTTTTGCTTCTTTATTTTGTTTCGTTTTTTTTTTCGGGGGGTATTCTTTGGTTTTATGGATTTATACGTTCTCTTCTTCGCCCGCTTCTGGCTCTTCGCATTTGACGTCGTCGCTTTTTATGCGCTGCTATAATTTTCTCTCCGTCGCAGCGCCAATTTCCGTATAAATGCAATAAAAACAAACAACAGCCGCGAACTACAAGAAAACAAAATTAGTTGAGCAGCAATAGACGCCAAGTGGCGGAAGCGAACCACTTACCACTAAAATACATACAAAATATATGGCGTATACTTGTATATGTGTGTATCCATGTGCTGCATATACGCGTGAGAAAATCCAAGCTGGGGCAGCACCTGACGACAGGTGCGCCAACAGGTGCAACTGGAACTGGAGCTGGAACTGGGATTGGGATTGGGAGGCTTTTAATGACGGTGTACTTCAACCACCCAACCACCCAACCACCAGCTGATTGGCCTTAGAGACATCCCTACACTTAGCAAAGCGAATATGTATTTTATGCTGGCATTTAAAACCATAATAATAGACCGATTAAAATATTCATAATTCAAGAATTTCCTGTGCATAAAATTAGAATTGTTGAAATTACTATAAATTATTGTAATTATAAAACTATGTCTATGACTATAAAAATATATTTATTCTATTAATAATAATAAAAATAATAACAATAAAATAAATTCTAGCAATTTAAAAATATTAGGCACTCAAAATTTATTTTTAAATTTTAATTTCTTGCAATTTGTTGTTCTCTGTGTAGCTGTCCTTTTGCAATTTATTAAACATATTATTGAATCGATATAAATGTTCAAACGGACATGGATACAGATAGCTGTGTGTATATATAGCCATTATTCTATGGAAACAGCTATCGTATTTACATACATCTGTTGTCTGTTAATTGTATCGATAGTTAGCCCCCGAGCTGGTTTCCCCCAGTTGCTTGTCATAAATAATTATGGAGCTGACCTTTTGCTCTGATATTAGAGCAAAAATAAAAATAAAAATAAAATAAAAACACCAGAGCAGCAGTTTCATTAGAATAAACAAGTTAACATGTCACGCAGTAGTTTATCGATATCTATATTGGAAATTAATTGAGTTAACCATTTTTAGAAATTAAGAATTTCGATAAATCAATAAATAAAGTTTTAGCTTAATTTAGTGAAAATTGCTAAACTTATTTTGTTTGAATTGAAATCAATATAATATATCAATTCAAAGCTATATTTAAATATATATTTATTTTATATATTTTTTATATAAATCTAGCTATTTCTGGCAACGCCATTTAGCATTTATACCATAGTATATTTATATGTTAATATCGTGATATTTCTAGCTATTTTTGTGAGCAGCTCATTGCGTGTAATTCCCGTCCCAAAATACTTGTTTTTACTCTTATTTGGCGCACGTACACGAGGTTGTCTGCACGGCGAAAACATAGACGAAAACAAGATGAAAATAAAAGTAGAAAACAGCAAAAGCAACGCACAAAAACAATAAACAATAAACGCACATAATAATACTTAAAAAGACCCTGAAGCAATTGTTCACAAACATGTACAAATTGCCCAAAATAACAACAACAACAACAAAAGAAACGAAAAATATCGATTTATGTCGCTAATATCGATATTTGCCTAGTCTTAATAAAGTTTGAAATGAGTATCAAACAAATAAATCTCATATTTTTTTTTTTAATATTAAAAAAATTCGATTTTTATTTAAACAAGTTTCTGTATTAAAATCATAAGAATTAAATATAGATTTAGGGGTATCAAGTGGGGACTATTACGACTGTTTGTATACCCTATACCCTATACTCACCCTAAGTAAGAGGCGTAACAATGCAGGGAAACATCGATGTTGAAAATGAAACATCGATATATCGGACAGTTCTGAAAACATCTATAATAATATCTACTTGGCCCCGAACTAATCCTGTCTACCTCTTTTCTCGCCCCTCTCTTTACAGCCTATCAAAATGACAACGAAGCGAAAAGCAGCGAGTCTGCCGAGGGGCGCCCTCCTCCTGCTTCTGGCCCTGGCCCTGGGCCTGGGCGGGTGCTCGGCATCGCTGTACACCAGTTACCAGAATCAGCGGTTCGCCATGGAGCCCCAGGACCAGACGGCTGTGGTCGGTGCTCGGGTCACGCTGCCCTGTCGGGTCATCAACAAGCAGGGGACGCTGCAGTGGACGAAGGACGATTTTGGACTGGGCACGTCCCGGGATCTGAGTGGCTTCGAGCGGTATGCGATGGTGGGGAGCGACGAGGAGGGCGATTACTCGCTGGACATCTATCCGGTGATGCTGGACGACGATGCTCGGTATCAGTGTCAGGTGAGCCCGGGGCCCGAAGGCCAGCCCGCCATACGTTCAACATTTGCCGGATTGACGGTGTTGGTGCCGCCGGAAGCGCCGAAAATCACACAGGGCGACGTCATCTATGCCACGGAGGATCGCAAGGTGGAAATCGAATGCATCTCTATAGGCGGCAAGCCCGCAGCCGAGGTAAGTAAACCTAAAACAAAAGCCCAATGCATTTTCCGCATTGTCCCGTCCCCGTAACTCCGACTGTCCGGCCGTCCGTCCATCCCTCTATCCGTCCATCCGTTCGTCCTAACCATAGTAACATGCTGAAAGTGCCGCATCACACAAGCTCAGTCGAAACTAATCAAACAAACAATGGACGCCAGTTAAGCCATGCCAACCAGTGTTGCCAAGACACACAGCACGCTAAAAAACGCTAGAAAAATATCAATAAAAATGGCTAGAATAGAGTAAAGTTGTACCTCAGTAAAAATGTTGAATAAATTTTTGGTGATAAAAATAAAAAATGCACCTTGTGCCATAACGAAAGTTTTACAGCGATGATTTATCATCATAACACCAGCCGACACCAGTTGTGCAAATCCTATCGATAGTTGTAATCGATGATTATGTTCCTCCCTAAGAGGGGCTCACCATCTCTAGCATCATTCTGACTGCAGTCAACAAGTAAACTTTCGCTTTGTGTTACGAATTGAATAAAGTTATAGAAAATTGTAGTACGGATGCCATAAACATCTACGACTTTAAAAAAAAAGGCATTTCCACTAGATAACAAATGATGATAAGCAAATACATAAATGAGAGCGAAATCGCAGAACGGAACGTGTCGCAGGAAATGCGGAAAACAGCTTTATTCTAGCCGTAGTTGCGGTTTATTTATTGTAATTGCTCTAAAAAAAAAGCGAGATTTAAATTGTTGGCAACACTGCAGCGTCAACATACGTACGTATGAATTCCATTTGATTTCTTCCTCTCACACAAGCATCTGTCTGTTGTCCCTTTCCCCCCACAGATTACATGGATTGATGGCTTGGGCAACGTTCTAACGGATAACATTGAGTACACCATCATTCCGCTGCCCGATCTCCGACGCTATACCGCCAAATCCCTGCTCCGACTCACGCCCAAAAAAGAGCACCACAACACGAATTTCACGTGCCAGGCGCAGAACACGGCCGACCGCACCTATCGCTCCGCCAAAATACGTGTCGAGGTAAGTCCCTGCCCCCTCCCCTCCCCAACCACCTCGCGACGACCCTCACTCTGCACAGTGGGCTGCATCGCAAACAAAGTTACAGAGCAGTGTCGCCAGCTATCGCTAAAACAATTGAAGATTTGGGGAAGAAATATAGGAAAAAAGGGATAAGCCGTTTTAGGAAAGCAGAACAACAAATTTCAAGTATTTATACCTAAATTAATTATACATTATACAGTTCTTGATCAGTTCCATCTAATAATCAAACTAATTTATTACATACTAAATATCACAACAAACAAAGGACGGTCGATTACGAATGCGGGGTGTTTATCGAATATTCACCAATAGATTATTTCGTTGAAATATGTGACGGTAGATTATAGTTTTATTTTGATTCGAAAACATGGCGATGTTTTGCGTGCGATACAGCCCACTGTGCGTTGCAGTGACAACGATTTGAATCAAGGGTCTGCACCCTTCTGGTATGGCTACCTTTCGGGTTGTGGACTGTGGGTTGTGGGTTGCAGCTGCATGTTTGGCATCGTCGGGCTTTATCTATGGGCCTAGCACAATGCGCTGACGCGTCACAGTCAACGCTCGAGTCCACTATCAATATAGCGTGGAGTCCCACCGGAAGAGCGGGAATGTGGATGAATGTGGGCGAATGTGGGCCGTCATCCGGTTCATAGCTGAATGAGCTTTTATGGCATGGACATGGACATGGACAGGGGACATGGCCCCTGACAGTGATGGGCTAATTCATGCTGAAACATGACGCATATGCCACATGCCACTTGCCACATGCCATGTGCCACATGCTGCATGCCACATGGGTTAATAGTTAAGCGTCAAAATGCTGCGTTTCTTTGCCCTGCCTCGCATTGCCCTTGAGGCCCAAGACTGACGGCGCCTAATTATGCCAGCTCCTTAATGAAGTGTCATAGCTGTCAGCCAGAGTTTGTAAGCAAACAATCTAAAGCACCTGCCTCACGCTCTCTCCCTCTCTCTCTCCATCTTTGCTACGCAGGTTAAATATGCGCCCAAAGTCAAGGTGAATGTCATTGGACCAGCAACCGGCAACGGCGCCATCATCAGCTCCAGTTCCAGTTCCAGTTCCAGTTCCAGTTCCAGTTCCAGCTCCAGTTCCAGCTCCAGCTCCGGCTCCTCTGGCGCCTCGCAGCGCATTGTGGAGCACGCACAGGTGCGCCTCGAGTGCCGGGCCGATGCGAATCCGAGCGATGTCCGTTATCGCTGGTACATCAACGACGAGCCAATTATAGGCGGTCAAAAAACAGAGATGGTAAGTGCCCCCCTCCCCCTTGCCACCGTCCAACCATCCGCCATTGTGCAACAGACAAACATAGCTGAAGGCACGTAGGAGAAACAGAGGAGGAGGCACGTTCATGTCCAGCAGCATTCCAGCAGCGAGCCGCATAATTAGAGCAACTCCGCTGCCCCTCGACGCTCCGCGTTCGAAATGTTGTATAATTTCTAGCTATTTTGTCATGGCAATTACAACTCTGGTCTAGAAATAGCGATAGAGATAGCGACAGACCTGATCCGATGCGATCAGCGAGGGAACGGGTTGCGCCTGCCTGTTGGCCTGGCCGGAAAGAGCCAACGTTCCCACAAGTGGCAGCCTGCGCACCGATGTTGCCAATTCAGCCTTTTTACGGCTAGATTGCGCAGACTTTATTTTTTATGCGAATATACTGGGATTTTTATTACTTGAGTTTCGCTTTGACTGATTGGCAAGCAAAGCCTCGAATTTTGCATAGACCTAGCAAAAATATTTCAAATTGTTTAGTTTTGGAAAATAGTATTTACAAATTCATTTATAAAAGTATAATTGGGTTGTAAAAGTTGAATCAAATAGGAAACAAATCATGATAACTATGCCATCAGCTGCTTTGCACATTATATAAATTTAGTCTTAAATTTGTATAATATTTAAAAGTCATACAATTTGTAAACCTAATAAATATTTGTATATTTATCGTACATATTTATTATTTAAATAAAACCAGTACAGTGGCTTCTATATTTGTTTTACGAGTATTAAATTTAAAGAGTGTTTTCCAGCTAAAGAATTTTATTTATTAAAATGAATTAATTAACAATCCTACACAAATTAAAGCTAGTTAATCAATGCGAGCACTAGACAATTTTTTTCAACTCATGTTTAAAGCTCAAATTATTAAAATTTAAGTAAAATTAAATAAATATTCATAAATTGATAAATTTTTTTAAATTAGTCATTTTTTCTTCGGCTGAATTAAAAATTCTCTATAGTTGAATTTTGAATGCAATATTACCCAGTAATAAAATAAATTTGATCACATTTATAATTTGTATTTTAATGTTATCAAAATGTAGCTAAAGCCAAATTAATTTGAGCGTTCTTTAGCGTCACTTTGGCAGTGTTGTTTAACGACTTAACTCTTAACTTCACTCAGCGACGATAAATATCAGTATATGTAAATAATATATATCAATAAATTTATAGACATGGCGAAATTGCGCGTTCTCCAGCTGTTCCTTTTAAATAAATTCTATTATGTTTTATGGTATTTTATAAGTAGTGGCAACTCTGACCAGCTTCTATATGCTCTCTTTGCTCTCTGCAGGTAATACGCAATGTGACGCGCAAATTCCACGACGCAATTGTCAAGTGCGAGGTGCAGAACGCCGTGGGAAAGAGCGAGGACAGCGAGACGCTGGACATCAGCTGTAAGTATCCGCCATCTTGTGGTCCAAGTGGGCGCCATTGCTAATCCAAGCCATCCCCATGCAGATGCGCCCAGCTTCAAGCAGCGTCCGCAGTCCATGGAGGCCGATGTGGGCAGTGTGGTGTCGCTGAACTGTGAGGTCGACAGCAATCCGCAGCCGGAGATCGTGTGGATCCAGCATCCGAGCGATCGGGTGGTGGGCACCAGCTCCAATCTGACCTTTAGCGTGAGCAACGAGACAGCCGGACGGTACTACTGCAAGGCCAATGTGCCCGGGTACGCCGAGATCTCGGCGGACGCCTATGTCTATCTGAAGGGCTCGCCCAGCATCAGCTCGAGCCGTGCCCAGTACGGCCTGGTCGGAGATACGGCCCGGATTGAATGCTTTGCCAGCAGCGTGCCCAGGGCGCGTCATGTCTCCTGGACGTTCAATGGGCAGGAGATCAGCTCCGAGTCGGGACACGACTACTCCATTCTGGTGGACGCCGTGCCGGGGGGCGTGAAGAGCACGCTCATCATACGGGACAGCCAGGCGTACCACTACGGCAAATACAACTGCACCGTGGTCAACGACTACGGCAACGACGTGGCCGAGATCCAGCTGCAGGCGAAGAGTAAGTGCATCCTGCTCTATTTTTATTTAGCCTGAACATCGGGGATTACGTATCTATATTGTAGACATTTGTTCTTAGTGAGAGATAGATTTGGAACATGGTTTAAAAAGAAAACAGTTTCAAAATCGAATTTTAGCTGGGCTTTTGCAAGCAAGATTATGCAAAAGCATCTTATTGAATTTTTTTAAGTTTTTCTTTTTTCAAGTTCAAGAACCAAAGTTTGTTTGTTTTTGAAAATATTAAAGTGTTTAGAGCTAATTACCAAGTTTAGAATTCAAGGTTGAATTGAAAGTTTTTAGAGCTAACTAACATTTTAGAGATGAATTAGAATTTAGAGATGAAGTTTTGCTTCAGTATTTTTTGCAAAGCTGTAAATAGGTTTAGTTTTAAAATGCAAATTTTAGCTTTGATTTCAAAAGCTTCTGATGTTACTTAATTTATTAAAATTTGATTGACGGTAGGTGCTTAGCTTATCAAAATGTTGCAAAAATTAAAAGTGTTAAGAATGATAATTTAAAATATTTTATTCGATGAAATAGAATTAATTTGAAGATTTGTTTCTCTAATTTTTGCCCAGGTTGTATAGAGTAAGTGTTTAAAAAATTAAAACTTTAGCTTTTGTTTTGAAAGCTTTAAAAGAATACAAAATCTGATGGAATCTTATGATTAAATTTAAAACTATAAAATACTTGAATCTGATGAAATCTTAAGACCAAATAAAAAACTATAAACAATTTAAATTAACAATAGATTTTATTTTAAATTTAACGTTAAGGTGTATTATTATTAAGCTAACCTTATGATTTCCCATTTTCATTTTGTGCCTTTCCTTTGCTCTCCCCTCTCCCTCTCCACAGAGAGCGTCTCCCTGCTGATGACGGTCGTAGGCGGCATCTCCGTGGTGGCCTTCCTCATAGTGCTGACCATCGTCATCATGGTGTACTTCAAGTGCAAGAAGCGCACCAAGCTGCCCCCCGCCGACGTCATCAGCGAGCATCAGATCACCAAGAATGGCGGCGTCAGCTGCAAAATGGAGCCCGGCGACCGCACCTCCAACTACAGCGACCTCAAGGTAGACATATCCGGGGGCTACGTGCCCTACGGCGACTACAGCACCCACTACAGCCCCCCGCCCCAGTACCTGACCTCCTGCTCCACCAAGTCCAACGGCAGCTCCACCATACTGCAGAACAACCATCAGAACCAGCTGCAGCTGCAACAGCAGCAGCAACAGCAGCAGCAGCAGCAACATCATCATCATCTGCAGCAGCAGCAGCAGCAGCAGAGTGCGGTGCAGAGCGTGCCGATGACCTTCCTGACGAACGGCGGCGGGGGCAGCCTGACGGGCAGCATCATAGGGGCCAGGGAGATCCGGCAGGAGAACGGGCTGCCCAGTCTGCAGTCGACGACGGCCTCGGTGGTCAGCTCATCGCCCAATGGCAGCTGCAGCAATCAGAGCACGGCAACCACCACGCATGTGGTGGTGCCCAGCTCGATGGCCTTGAGCGTGGATCCGCGCTACAGCGCCATCTATGGCAATCCGTATCTGCGCAGCTCCAACTCCTCGCTGCTGCCCCCGCCCACGGCGGTCTAAGGTCTGAGGTCTTCGTCTGCAAGGTCCACGCAAGACTGATCTCGTGGGTCAGAGGTAAGACGGGCCCGTCATCAATGTCAATGTCTTTTAGCAACCAAAAATTCGCACTGTGTAACTTAAAAATTTAGCATACGCCACGTCGTACCGGCCAGCATTAGCAACTCATGCCTGCTAGTACGCATACTAAAATAGTCGTAATGAGCAGCGTTTTCATTGTGGACAAGTCAGTGACAAGTCGTAGCTCCTTTTCGCGCACTAACATTCGCCACATACCCCATATTCGACGCCATTTTGTGCATGAATCGACAAGCTATTAAAGCGGCGTAATATTGCCAATCAATATCGGCTTTAATTGATAAAACGTTCAAAAATATCGCATATTTCGATAGAAATAATTTACTTATTTCCGTAACTTTTAAAGCTTTTAAATTAATACCGATTAAAGTTGAGCCAATTTAAAACAAATCGATTCTTTGTGATACAACGTAGACAACTATCATATCGAAGTTTACTAGAAAAATGTATGCAAATGCCGATATTACCGATATAAATCGATATCTTTCACATGCTTTATTCAAGAGAAATTGTTTAGCAGAAGTTTATCGATTGTTTATAATTCTAACAGCTGATTTAATTTGCGGACGAATGCGAATGTATCGAATGTTATTGCTCGTGGAAAGACGCTATAAACTACATCTCATTGAATTCATTTTGGGTTTTTTTTTTTGACGTAGCTGTAAGAGATTATATATAGACATATATACTATAGACTATGCTAAGCTAGAATCTTGCGCCTTAGAAAAGATTATTTATTACAAGAACGAATGAAAAATCCCAATACCAATTACTAGCAACAACAGCGTAAATAGTCCTAAGTAAAGTATCATAAAAACAAACAATTTGCCTGGCCTGAAAACAGATAAAGAAAATGCTTAGCTTATGCTCATAGCTATACACAAATATTTTCCACAACTTGCACTTTTCCAACAGCATACTTCATATCTTAGAGAAACTACTATCCCACTACTCACATATCCGAACTCTATCTACGATTCGCCTAACTATATACAGTAATCTTACACGAACTACGTGACGTATGAGCAACGCGAGCATCCAAAGGGCGCGCAGTAAAAAAAATAACAAAAAAAATAAAATAAATAAAAAAGAAAAACAAACACAAAGCAAACGAAAATGTAGTAAATAAAAGTTTATATTGTATAATGTGTACGCAAGAAAATTGCTTAAGAAAATTATGCCAAAGTACCTGATAGTATTTAAGCTGAAGATTTTTTTTCAATTAGACCTAAGCATATGTTTTTTTTAGAGTGTAAGCGGAGCAATTGTATTTGATTTTAGACCTAAGTAGTAGCTGAATACTCAACTCCTTAACAGTCGCCTTAACTTATGACACGCCCACATCAAACACTCAGCAAAACTAACAAAAAAATGTAAGAAAAACACGCAGAGTTTAAAGTAAATTTGTAGCAGTGTATAATACAAACTCATAAGTTCAATTGTGCTAAGTGTACTTCTAAGTGTATAACAGTAATTCATAGATTGACATACATATATCCTAGCTATAGTACGCCATTAACATACATATATCAAATAAATCTATATATACAAACATCAATTTTTTTCTACTTGTATAATATAGCGCCGTAGGTTCGTTCAAGATTTTCCATATATATGAATTTTGATATATATATGATCTATAGCATATGTATAAGGAATCGCTGCGAATTATGCGTTTTTTGTTTTTCGTTTTTCGTTTTTTATTGTTCTCATTTGTAATTTCGCATGTGTCTGCGCCTATTTAGCAATTAAGAGCAGTGAATTGCATTACTTTGCTAAATTTTAGCTGTCGATATTTTTGTCAGTAACTAAGCGAATGAACAAATGTTTTATGTATACAAAAAAAGAAAATATATATATATATATACATCTATATACAATCCATAAAAGGGCAAATTACAAAGCAAATAGACAGCGGAAATAAATACAAAAACAAATACAATTACACTTAAATGAAATTTAAAAAAAGAAAATATACAAAAATATAATAAAATGTATTGCAAAAAACTGAAAGAGTTTGTTTTGGGTGCAAAGCATAAGTTTCAATTAAAATGGGCTATGATAGGTTTGTGCACATTTTATACCAAATTTAATACTTGGATTAACAGTAAGTATGGATTGGATTAGTCGGCCGGAAGGCTACAATCGGACGCAACCGACAGTTCAATAGACAACATTTTAGTTTTTTTCTCACTCGAATTTACTTTCCATCAAACAATAAGCGCATGCATGCGCTCTTTGCCAAGTCAAACAAATTGTCTGCTACATATCTTCGCTGTTTTGTATCCGGTAGCAATAAAGTTTACAGCATCGATCGACTCTACAAATTATTTGAGGAACTTCATAAAGCACATCAAGAACAAATAAAGCAGTTATACTTAAATAGAGCAACGGCACTGCTGGCGCCATCTAGCGGGTTATCCTGCTGTTGTGTGCGCTCGACTGTAGCGCTCGCTTCGCATTGTATTTTTTGTGTGCTTTTGGCCATGAGGCAACATCAAAGTGCAACTGGCTCATCATTAGCAGGCAATGCCAACAGCCAACAGCTCACAGCTCACAGCTGGCCCAAAGTCAAATAAAGTGGCGTAACATTTTTAATTTGACCCGCCAGTGACTGGTGGTGGTGGTGCTGGTGGTGCTGCTGCTGCTGTGAAGGGTGGTGCGGGTCTTGCGGGTGGTGTCGCGTCACAGAACTGTCAGCTGTTAAAGCTAAAAATCAAACAAACAGCAGCGAAATTAAAAACTGCACCCCACACAAACCAGCCAACAAACACACACACACACACACACACACACACACACGTATGTATGTTTGTGTGAATTTATGGAATGCCATGTGGTGCGGGGGGTCGGGGGTGAATTGAATTAAAGGCTGACAGGGGTAGACACACACTCTGAAAAATCAAGGAAGATCTTGAAAGCAAAGGTTTGTTCTTGAATTCAAGCAGAAATCGGAATAGAATCGCGAATGAATTCAAATTTATCAAGGAAAACCGCAAGGACGGAGCAGTCGGACGCTACCGGCAATAGAAAAATATCCTGTAGTTTGTATTTCAATTGTTTGTTGCATATCTTTGCTGTTTCTTATCCGATCGTCGCATCTATGAAGTATACCCCAAGCTAAGTACATATCAAATTACAGATCTGTAGCTTTAGCTTATTGAACTTTTGACTCCAAAAATGCATGATTCAAGCACGAAAAATGTTATTTTTTCTCTCAGTGCAGCACCAGGGCCCACAGACAGTTGACAATGCAAACAAACGCCTCGCTAAGCTCGACTAAAAATGCTTAATGAGTGCGTAAGGGTCGCCCACACGCACACACACACTCCCTCTCCTCTCTCTCTCTCTCTCTCTCTCTTTCCCACTCTCTCTCTCTTTCTTCCTCCATTACACACACACATTTGAACTCTTGTCCTTGTTCTGATCCAGAAGAAAATTTTGCGGCTCGCGCACGACGCACATTAAACTAAATTAGCTGCCTTTGTCACAAACGACCCGACCGGTGTTCCCTCCCTGCCAACCTGTCAGTGCACACACACACACACCCACCCACATACACACACACACACACACACACACACACTTAACTATACCCTGTGTGCACTTTGTCGTCGGAAGTTGCAATTGCGGTTTACTGTGTTAATTGGCATGACATTGTTGTGGCAACTATCGCAAGTTGCAAGTTGCAGTCGGATTTGCTGCAGGATCACGGCGAGCATTACGTATATATCCCATGGAGCCTACATACTTGCAGCTTGCTCCTTGCAACATGCCACTCCTAACTCTCCACTCTCCACTTGCCACTTGCCACTTGCCCGTCGTCAGTTGCCACCTACAATACAGCATTAGGGCATCAGCTCGCTGACAACTCCTGAGATTCTTAAATTCGTCTCTTCTGCTTAATCGCATACCCTGCATTCGTTGTACTCGCGGAGGGGTTACTACGACTGCATTTGTCGAATTCACAATTATTTATAATTTTGATACTCGAAACACTTTTCAAAAACGCTACAGTTTCGCTCTCAAGTTTGTTTAAAAAGATTTTCATTTTACAAATGAATTCTCAATCTATTTTCAGAATTGAAACTTAAAATTTGATGCCAGCTTATGAAATAATCGATAAAATGGCTTGAAACTCAACTCTATCCAAATTTTGTTTATTGCATAAAAGCATATGCTATAAAACCAAAAAAAAAAAATTTATTTTTACCAAATATTCTGAGGCAGTCTTCTTCTTACTTTTTTTTTCTTCAATAACTTTTGTGTTTAGCAACCGATTTTAATGCGCTTTTCAGCTCAGTTAAACATAATATCAGAAAGCATATATTCTGAATATTAATCTTCTATACTCGATATAACTCTTGTTTTCAGCCTCCTTCATTTGAAATAAACTTGAACTGCATATGGTGTAGTCCTATCAACCTTTCAAACGTAGCTGCTGTAGCTCTTAGAGTTACCAGGATTTCTGACTGACTGACTGACTGACATGGCTGTATTCACGCATCTCCTCGTACTGATCAAGAATATATATAGAAATATATATCAGTTACATGCATTGGCACAAATCTATTAACCCATTAACAAAGGGTACAGAGTATAATTAATACTTAATATTGTGATTATTATTCTCATTGGTTTTATTACTATTTACTTGTCTGTATATGCTGTTCTATATTTAAACTCTGCGCCCTTTTTGGACTATTTGATACCCTGTATTTTATTTTGTTTTGTTTTTTTGACCCCTGAAGCTGGAGTCGCAGCCCTTCAAGAGGAAACAGACACAAAAAACGGACACAAGTCGCACGAAGAGTTACGATTTCATTAACATGAGATATGGCGAGTGCTTGCGCCTTCCCCTCTGTGTGGGAGGGGGGAGGGAGGTTGTGAGTATGTGTGTGCAAGTGTATGTGTGTGTATGCGTGTGTGTGTGTGTGTGTGGTGTGAGTTGATTGGGGTCGCGTTGGGCTGTTTTATGGCTCAAGTGTCGCAGTGCGTTGCGTTGTTAATTGTTAACGTGATAGCAGGGGAAGGACCCGCAACCCCCACACCCCTGACCCACATCCACTGCCCCCTCCCCTGCCCCACCACCCATGCCTCACTCGCTGCTCTGACGTTGTGTGGGTGGGTTGGGACTTTGGCCATATGATTAGGAAATGTTTTGTTTTTCACTATGCACTAAAAACAAAATGGGGCAGAGCGGGAATGCGAGGCCATAACCGAAACTTTCTGCTCGGGGTGAAGTTGCTTAATGTCCTGGCGACCCCTTCTGCGTAATTGCCCATGTGTGTGTGTGCGATTGTGTGTGTGTGAGTGTGTGTGAGTGTGGCTCATATTCAAGGCAGGCGAGTTGAATTTCTTGAATTAATAAAATGTCTTCATTATTTAAATTGCACGCACGACCACAGGCGCAACCCTCCCCACCTCCCCGCCATCCTACCACCCAACCGCCCAACCACCCAAATGTGGTGCACAAACAAACCCATCAGCTTGTGTGTGTGTGAGCACACATGTGTGCTAGTCTTATGTGTGTTGGTGCGACCAAGTTAATTAGCAGCTGGGGAATTGTGAAATATATTAATATTGTACACTTCGGTAGTAAAGCCACCGCACACTGCCCCACTCGAAGCACCACATCATGTCCTAACCTCAAGCTCTATTCGACACCCCACTACGCACACACACATGCAAGCCTACCACACACACACACACATATATATGAATATATATCTCGCTATACGGTCGTCGATAGTTGCGGATATCGATGATGTCTCAATGCTTTCGATGTTTGAAAAATTCTAGAAAGTTTTTTACTTTTTCTGAATTTAAGTAAGAATTCTACTTACTATACATTCGAAAACTAGAAATTCTGGATTACATAAAGCTTACATGAATTAAGTAAGTTCTTACTCATATCAAGCAAATTTTACACAACTTTTGACCAGCTTATGGAATGAATCAGGTAAGAACGGTTTGATTTTTTCTCTGGGTGTACGTATGTGAATCTAGCTACTTTCAAAATTCAACCAAAGCTCATCTTAGATCTATTTGAAAATACATGTTTATTATAATAATCCATATTGATTCAATTTGTATAAATGTTTGTTTCAGAATTGCTTTATTTGACCCTATACCTCTATAATTGTTCCTTACTTTCGAATGGATTTTTTCGCTATATAAGGAAAAGCGGAAAAGTCTGAATCTCCACTTGCAGCAGTTTCAAAGTTTAGCTTTTCAAACAAGCCGGATTTGACGTGAAAAGAGCGACTTTGGCAACATTGCCTATTAACGCGCTTTGCAGAAAGCTTTAGCTGAAAGCTTCGATGTTGGCGCAAGCTCGCCCATAGATGGCGCCGGCAAACGCCAGCTGATCTGCCAGACTGCACTAAAACAAAATAAATTTTACAGAGCACGTACTGAGGTTAAATAATATTCAGATTTGACGGGAAAAAAGCGACTTTGGCAACACTGCTTTATTACAGAAAGCTATAGCTAAGACCTCGCCCATAGATGGCGCCAGCTGATCAGCTTTGCAGTGAGACAAAGCGAACTTAACAGAGCACGAATTCAATTAAAATTAATATTTTGATATATCCATAGTGATTATTGAACTAGAACAAATAAATGCAATCCGTGTGGTTGTTGGAGCCTCATTTGAGACCGCCGGTGACCTCGATGGCGGCTCCGTTGACGTAGGCGGCCTTGCTGGAGGCCAGGAAGGCGATGACCTCGGCGATCTCCTCGGGCTGTCCGAGGCGTCCGAGGGGGCAGCGCTGCACCACCTGCTGCTTGATCTTGTCGGGCACCACGGCGACCATGGGCGTGTCTATGTAGCCGGGCAGGATGCAGTTGACGCGAATGCCGAACTTGCCAAACTCCCTGGAGGCGACCTCGGTGAAGGCGATGACGCCGGCCTTGGTGGCGGCATAGTTCGCCTGCCCCACGTTGCCCAGCCGGGCCACGATGCTGGACAGGTTGACGATGCTGCAGCCCGTCAGCTGGCGCTCGATCATCGCCTTGGCGAACTGCTGGGTCACCAGGAAGGTGCCCCTCAGGTTCACCCCATACACATCGTCGTAGTCCCGCTCCGGCATCTTCAGCATGTACCCGTCCCGCGTGATGCCCGCCGAGTTCACCACAATGCTGGGCGCCTGCTCGAACTGGCCCAGCGCCGCCGCCACCGCCCCCCGCACGCTCGCTCCCGAGGCGACGTCCACCTCCAGGGCCACCGCCCGCTCCACGCCCACCAGCTGCGCCGTCTCCTGCGCCGCCGCCAGATTGCGGTCCGCGGCGATCACGCTGGCGCCATCTCGCGCCAGCAGGCGGCAGGTGGCGCGTCCAATGCCCGAGCCCGCACCTGCAACAGACGGACGCAACAGTTCTCAGAGTTCAAAGTTCACGCGCCGCCAGCCAACTCTCACCTGTTACGAACGCCACCTTGCCAGCCAGCAAACCACTTGCCATCGTGTGTAGGTGTATAGGTGTATAGGTGTGTGTGTGTGTGTGTGTGTGTATGTGAGAGGGTCACCTGGGTGGGATTTGCGAATCCAAATCTAATCGACGCCCCACGCAATCGAGTCTCTTATCACTGGCCAGTTCAGTGTGACCAACCTCAAGCAGGCCGTGAAATCCGCTCGATCTACAACAGCTGATCGCCAGCAGTTCAGCGTATTATTAATACCAGCACTCAACATTAAACTGTATTTAACAGCTGCATAATTAACTAAATTGTATCTGAACTTTATATTGTTGTGTTCAATCTGCAGCCATTATTAATTTATTGTTTTTTTCATACCAACCAGTTGATTCCAATCGATACCGCTGATTGCGCAGACTAAAAGTATGCTATACAATTTGAACACAGCGATTTATTTCTGAGCGCAGCCGCAAGGTATGCAACACAATTTGACAGGTAGGAATTAAATTTTTTTATTTTTTATAGGTTTTGAAAGTGAATAAAAACTTTGTGCAAATGTATGTAACAGGCAGAAAGAGGCGTGGCAGTCCCCGTATATACATTTATACCCTGTACTCATTGAAAGTGGGTTAAAAAAGCATAAGTACTTTTAGGAGAATGTGTGTAACAGGCAGAGGAAGGCGTGGGAGACTCTACAAACTATGTATATATATTCTTGAGCTCTGTCGGTCTGTCCGTTTGAACGTCCGCCCGTCCGTCTGTATGAACGCTTAGATCTCAGAAACTATACGAGCTGCATCATCCCTTTTTGATATGTAGGTAGGTGTCCACCTTACGCAGATCAAGCATATTTCCTGTTGGTTGACACGCCCACATCGCCCACAAATCGATAAAACCACACAATCATAGAATGTTGCTATTTGGCACATATATGGCACATTGAAATCGGCTGATAAACACAAGAGTTATAAATCGATACCATGCTCTACGGCTGTTTCTAAGTAGGGTGTGTCCGACTGATCGGCTAGCTGCGAACTTCCAAAGAGTAATTGAAGCTGTTTGAATTGAATTCCATTTTATTTAGTTCATTCGAGAGGTATCAGATAGTACATATCTTGCAGCTGCGGTTGCGGTTCCACGACCTCAATAGCCCTCACTTTAGCACTACGCGCCAGTCCAAACTGTCGTAGGAGTCTCTTGAGGTAGCGCTGGGGCAGGCGCACCAACTGGCGTCGTAGGATGCGCTGCAGCCTGTTCCAGGGACGGGAGCTCCCTCGATGGTCTTCGTCGTAGAGATCTGCGTCCGTTAGCTGCAGCTGTTGCACGAGTTGCTGCAACTGCTGCACCGAGAGCTGACTCAGATCAATGGGAAGCGTAGCAGGTGCAGCTTCATCATTATCATCCTCATCCTCGTCATCATCCTCATCAGCGTCATCATCATCATGATTATGATCGTTTAAGGCGCTGGTGGACGTTGAGCGCAAGCGCAGCAGCAGCTGCTGGGGCGGTGTTGAGAGCTTGCCACATGTGGCAGCCACATTCAGCCTCACTGCCAGCTGGAGCAGCAGCAGCGACAATACAATCCAGTAGAAAGTACAGCTCATGTTGGACTCAGATGGCCTGAGGGAGCATGGCGAGGCTTAAATAGCCCCAGGCAGTTTCACGAGCTATCGAGTGCACAGTGGGCTGCATCGCAAAATTTGCCTAAATTCGAAATGTCGCGACATATTGAATCTAAACTAAATCGAGCCTCTGTCAACCGATTGCTTCTGAAATTAGTTGGTTATAAATTTGTTGTGGTAATTAATTTTTTCCCAGGGGTGGCGTTGATCATAAGTGTCACAAGCTTATTCATCTAAAACATCACTGGGTATGTTATTCGATTTTATGCCAATGTTTTTGGCGATTCAGCCCACTGTGCAGCGTGAGTACACACAGATATCGAGTAAACTGGGTCAAGAGTACTATACGAAAGATTTCATTTATTTCAAAGTAGAATGAGGCTTCAATTTAACATTAGCTACAATAAATTAGAAAAAAAAAATTGTTTCTGTTTGGACGTTTGCTTGCAAATCGTCAGAGATGTAGGTGGCTTCCATTTCTGAGGAATACTCCTCCCTCCTCCTTTCTCCCTGCTGCCACCACCCATCCCACTCGTTTCGGACCTCTCAGGCCGGCTTAGACAACTGGGAGACGTGGACGTTTGTTTTTGTTCTTCTTGTTCTTGTTCTTGTTCTTGTTCTTGTTGCCACGGCGACGGTTGTTGACGTGCTTGTTCTTATTCTGGGTACGCCTCCTCACCACACGCCGCTTGTTGGGTCGGCTCTTGGTGTTGAGCATGACCTTCTGGCCATTCTTGAAGTAGCGACGATAGCGGGGCGGAATGCGGACACTGATCACCTGTCCCTGACCCCGACGACCGCCCTTGCGTCGCAGGTTGATGTGATTGCTCTGGGTCTGTGCCTTGCTCTCGTCCCCCTCGGTGAATACCTCGTACTCCTGCGCGCCCGCTGCGATCGCCGACTGCAAAGCTTGTTCGTCCAACAACTCGGCCACGGCGCCAGCTGGCTGTACTCCTCCCACCTCCGCATCATCGTCGTCGGCCTGCTCCTTCTCCATCTGACCATTGTAATCGCGGGAACGCAGTCGTGACGCCGTGGTCGTTGGGCTGGTACCTGTAGTAGTTGGACTTGTAGGTGAAGTAGTTATTGTACCTGTTGCGGAAGGTACTGATCCAGTTGACGTGACTGTTACGGTAGGAGTGGTAGGGGATGTAGTACCAGTGCCAGCACCAGTGATGATAATAGGTATCACCGGCTGGTTGTTGCTGCCGAACAAGTTCTTGAATGTGAGGAATTTCTTGAGGAACAACCGTCCACTGGACGAGTCCTTGCTGCCCGTGGCACTCGCACCGCTAGCGCCAACAGCTCCGACTGCTCCGACAGCTCCGGCTGCTCCGACGGCACCACTTTGTTTGCCCAGATCGATGGTCTGATCGATGTTCGCATCGTTGGAACGCGCCAGGGCGGGCTCATGAAGGTAGACGCCACGTCGACCCTTGAAGAGGTGCGATTGCCTTTCGGCGCCCACCTGCAGCTGGCCAAGATCCAGGCAGAGGAGGCCGGCAAGCAGAAGGCTTGCTAAGGACAGTTGATACTTCATGATGATGATGGTGCGAGAAACTACTCTGGTGAGAACTTTTCCAATACCCTGGGCTCTGGTGTCCGAGTCGTGTGATCGCAGTGATCGGTAATCAATGTTTGATACATTCTTGGGCAAATTGTAAGCCTTTTATACTCGCGATCTGCAATAATGATGGTCTTGGAAATAATACCGAAAAAATTGAGTGAAAAATTATGCAAATGGTCACTTCACACTACCTAAATTCGATTCTAACTGTAAATGGCCTAAGGAACAAGCAATGGGTACTCGCATTCGCACTCGCACTCGCACTCGCACATGCCTACCAGATTCACAATTGATTTGAATTGAATTCGAATCTGCAGAGAAGCGGAGAAAACGCTTGCAGCTATTTGAGGCAAGCGTTTCTTCAGCGTCACCTCTCGATCTGCTTATCATTGTTCACGGGCCTGTTCAATTCAGTCAACCATTCAACCATTCAACCATTCAATGAATCAACATTCACAAACATTCAACTGTGCGTGCCCTGCCGATTATTTTTGGCATATTCTTGTCCGATTTCTATAACGTTTCGCGCACTTGCCACTTACCACTTACCACTGACCACTTACCATTTACCACTTGGCCATAAGCCCTGCCCCGCCCCTTGGCCCACTTTTACCTAGCCAGCACTTCGAGCCATCGCCATCAGGGAGACGCGAAGCTTCATGCCTCTGGGTTGACCGAAAAGTGAAAACCTCGTAGTTGGCGCAAGATTAAAACAACATTTATTTCTCATTGCTGCCGTCTCGGCCCAAAGTTCAAGACAAATATTTCTAGATAGATCAAAATAATATTATGTGCAGTGGGGTGTTCTCTTCTTCTGCCTCTGCACTAGCGGAACAAATACTAGATTTTTGTGCATTATTTTATTTTTCTAAATTCACGTGTATCATTCCAGCTGAAATTTGTATACCCATAACATAAGTATAGACAGGAATCATAACGCAAATGTGTTAAACAGGCGGAAGGAGGCGTGGCAGACTCAACTAAAAACACTGAGATCAGGACTGTGGTGTTTACCATAAGCAGATGAAGTCTATTTCAAATGTTAGATGCCACGCCCCATATACAATATAATATCGCAATATGCGACTCATTAGGTTAGCAAAAATATGCTTCAAAAAGAAAGAAAAATAATACAAAGCATTGTAAGAAGTTGAATAGTAGGATGCAGGGTATTCTACTGTCGGTTGCACCCGACTGCAGCCATTCCGAATAAGCATTGGCCTATATTTAAAAAGTTTATTGTTTGGAGCTCTTTAAAGTAGAATTTCCAATTAGCCCTATTCTGAATTTCGGATGTTGCTTTACATAGAAGAAAACAGTTGCCTAGTTCGAAGATCAGGTTGTCACAAATGTTTTAAGGGTTTTTGTGGGCTGAGGTGGAAGAAAAGATACGATCGCTTGTGTGCTATATTCGATTTATTTCAGATTGTGTTCCAAGGTCAAGGGTTGATTGTTGGGGCACGTTTAGAGGATGTTGCGGCGACGGTTCCTTCGGTTGCGACGTCTGTTGAGGCGCTTGCGGGCTTGGGCGGCACGACGACTGTTGCGTCGCTTGGCTGCGGCACGACGTTGTTGGGCCTGGAAGCGACGTTGCATGTTGAGACGGACGCGTTGGTGACGTTGTTTCGTGACACGGTTCTGGCGCTTGAGGGCTTTAATCTCCTGACGCAGACGGCTGTTCTCCTCCTCTTGGCGCTGCAGCTCGTAGTCGAACTGGCGGGTGTCGTCAGAAAGCTGATTGGCACGCTTGTTGCCACGACGCGTTAGGCTGACGGCGCCTTGATAAGCATTGACTGCGCTATCATCGTCGTCATCATTGTGGATGGCAGGCTCATCCTGGTCGAAGTCGTCATCGTTGATCTCTGGCTCATCAGCGGACTCGTCGTTATCACCGTACGATCTTGACGATGCTGCTTCTTCATCGCTTACAGTGAATGGAATTAATGTTGCAGACCCCTGTGTCGTTGATGGCTCAAACTCTGTCTCTGTTGAAGATACTGTCGGTTCGCTACATTTGTTGAAGATACTGGACAAAGTGCGGCCCTCGCCATCTTTGGGTTCCGCTTGGCGCGGCTTGAACACGCGCAAACGCTGATTCGCTGACTCGGCATCCTCATTGCGTCCGACTGTACAAAAGCGAACATTCGATTAGGAATCGCGGATTACGGATTAACTCTGGTCCTGGGGTATACACTTACCAGCCGCATGGGCAACGATCGCTGCTGATAGCAACAGCACTGCACAGATGAGGAATCTCATGATAAGGTAGAGGTTGTTTTTGTGGACGTATCCTTGCGCTAATCCTGGCTAATGAAATGCTGTTGCAAATCTTGTCTTGCCCTAGGGAATATCGCTGCTTGACTGTGCCTTTGCCATCGGCCACTCAACATTATATAGCAACTGGAGCGATGCTGTCAATACCTTTACCAATATCCATACCAACAATAACAATAATCCCAATAACAACAACAACATCGACTAGTCCAGCAAGCCGCTTGCTAATAATTCTCATTATCATTTTCGCTAAAAATTTGCAAATTTTCGCATAAATTTTTGGCGACATTTCTAGCCAGAGTCACAAAGCCAAAAGTGAACTCGCTTCCCCTACGCTCTTCTCATCTACGATATTTGGCGAATAACCTAGATTGACCCAGCGCCAAAGTTCGCAATGAAATCGGCAAAGATCACAATGCTCTATTCAGCACAGCACCAACAATATATCACTTGACTCAGGCATTGTTTTAAGTTCTATTCTCTTGACGTATGGCCTTATACCCATCTCTAGCTTCGGCGTAAGCCATGTCTCTATTACATCATATTCCTTTGAGCTTCAATTTCCCTTTTAGCAACAGACACGGCGAGTGAAATGCATTTGATGTTAACCAAAAGTCCAGAATCCCTTAAAGTACTGTCATACTAGCTGCTAGTCTGTTATACAATTCATAAGACTCTTAATTTGGGAGTTGAGCCTAAACTAATCCGAATGTTATTATGGCTCTTGATGGTCTCCTGGTAACCAGATAAAAATGTTGCATGTCTATGCCGTTTACAAACAGATTAGTGACAAATTTATTCTTTTTTATTAGCAAGTACATTGAGTCAGATTCCCATTAGACCTAATAGGGTGTAAGACTGTTATACAGAGCCAAACGATTTACAGATAGAATTGTAAACCATTTGAAAAAAGGTTATTCTTGTTAATGTTTGTTATACTCCCACACAACTTTACTAACAAACATACGATCAGCTGTTTCTTATACTGTCATACATGTGTCGATTATTATTATGACGTCCCCCACCTAACAATTCTAAACATTTATTATTATTAAAATTGTTATTTATTTAATTATTGCGATAATTTAATGATAACGCATTTTAATAGACGTTCCGTTTTTAAATTGTAATTGCAAATCTTTGTCAAAAAATGAAGCAACCTGGTGGTCTCAGTTTTGGTTAGTTCTTGAGTGGTTCTTTACCATTTAAGGTAATCTGGAATAATGCAGGTAAAAAGTTAGTGGAAATGATGTGATAGAAATAATTAACTTTTAAATTGCATTAAAAAAAAACTGCGTGAAAAATCAAGAATGCATTTTTCTTTTTGTCTTGTAACCGTTGTATCTATCAATAATATGTCAAAACTTCTGAATTCTTATTAGAACGAGTCTGAAATCCTTTTTACTACAAGTTAGGATTGCAATTTATCGTCACTCTATATACCATACTATATGATGATTCCAATGAGATGGTTTATTTTCCTGCAAAACACAACAGTTTGTAGCTCATTATTTGGCAACTGATCGATTGTTTTTTTAAAAGTTGATTGTTTGTGACGGATTTTGTATTGTAAACAAAAAAACAAAACAAATACTTTCTGTATATCATCTTGCCAGATGGGATTTTGAATGTAGCAAAAGACGTTGTGGGCGTAGTGCTGGGACAATGTCGATATTCAACTCTATATATATTTATTAAAAAAAAAAAAAAATAGGGCTATATAATATTTTGATTATATGTACTTTGAATTTGGGAGAAAGTATTATCTCATAGATAACAATAAGTATACTCATTCCAAAAAGACATGTACTGAGAAACGCTATCACTATCGATAAGTCGACAAGAAATATCGATAGATGAAAACCAAGCGACTGCTGAATGTGCAAATGCAACTGAATGATGAAATGATGTAATGGTGAAATAAAACTCTTGAACATAGTTTCTGCAGCTTTACTTTCGATTCAATGGGAGTACAGTTTCGGTTTCAGTTTGGGGATTACACGCGAATGACGCGCCTGTTGTTCCTGTTGCGATTCCTGTTCCTGTTGGCGCGGCGCAGGCGATTGATCAATCGCAGGTTGCGACGACGCATCTGCTGCTGACGGCGACGCTGCTGCTGCTGCTTACGCTGACGGCGACGTCGCTGCGCATTCTGCTGCTGCCGACGACGCTGCTGCTGCTGCCGGCGTCTGAACTGACGACGCTGGCGTTGCAGTTCGTCGTCGCGACTGCGCCTGTGCATCACGCTGTTGTCCTCCTCCTCCTCCATATCCAGGTCGTCGTCCAGCTGGAAGCGATGCACCGCCATATCCATATCGTTATCGGCATCGTCATCGTCATCGTTGTCGTTATCGTCAGCCTTGTCGGCGCGAGCTGATCCTCCTGTCGTTGTCGAGGATGTCGGCGATGTTGTTGCTGTTGGTGTCGTTGTTATAGTTCCTGAGGATGTGCCTGATGGAGTTGAGACTGTAGTTGTTGTTGTTCCTGGAGCTGTTCCTGGCTTATTGGTGAAGCCCGAGAGCAGAGCAGCAAGTTTGGATGGACTGATGCGGCCCTCAGCTGGGAGTTGCACTTGCTCTTGGCGCTGGCGCTTCAAGAGCTGAAGGTTTTGGCCACGTTTGCCGTGCTCTGATTTGGCTGTAAGGCGATGTTCAAAGTTGGTAATCGAGTTGGCAACTTGAGGTTTGTTTGGTTTGTTGGATGAACTGTTACTTACCGCTGGCCTGCAGCACAACAGCTGCCAGGCAGGCCACAATGAGAAAAGCCCTGAGCATATGCATGTCCTTGATACTTCGATACTTCGATTGCGGCTGAGTTGTAATGCGAATCTCTATTGGATGCGTATCGCTGCCTGACTGAGTTACAACGCGAATGCTGGGCATATTTATATGCCCACTCAACTTACAGATATTGCTAATTAGTAGGCCCAAAAGTTGGCACTATGGCCTATTACATGACCCAATATTAGATCAGAGCTCAGCTCTCAGTTCTCAGCTCTCAGTTCTGTGCTCTGAGCTCCCAGAATCAGCATCACAATCGCGTTGTAAGCCATTTAGCATAAGGCCATAAATAATCGATGTTGACCCCAGCCAGAGATCTCTAAAGACATTTGCATAGTTGTATTGGTATCTGTATCTGCCTCTATCGATGAGCATTTGCATTAGCATATTCATATGATTCTGATTCGGATGCGGATTCCGATTCTTTTGTTCTAGTCTAACAGAATCTCAGCTCGAACACCACCTAAGGGCGAAAGTGTAAGCCAAGTCAATGAACCTAAGCAGCCGACCAACAAAACATCATTTCGCCACACATAATTAGTCTTAAATGCAATGCTGCAGTTGGTTCTGGTTTCTAGAAATATGCAATGAAAACATTGTGATTAATAAGCTCCTTATTTCAACATGACTTTTGAGAATCATTCAGGCAGAATTGATTATTGCTCTGCTCGAATAAATCTGCTGATCGATATAATATCACTGTAATTAAATTTACAGATCGATATCATTCCGATGTTATCAAAAGTCCAAGGATTTGGCCGCATTGAATCTTCAGATCGATTTCGTAGCGGATTGATTCAAATAACAGACCAAAATAACAGATCGATATACCGATGGAATCAATTACCTAAACATTCTTTACGGGTCGATATAATATCGACACCATCAGTAATTCCAGAATTCGGGATGCATGCTCGATGAAACTTGCGAATTTATGTAGTCTATAAACCAGACAATTGTCAGACTAGCAGATCGATATGATCAATAAATAATTCAAGGGACTGGCGATTAAATCTAGCAATTGGTTAGGGACGAAAAAAAAAATCGGTTTTTATTTGAGGCACATTTTGGGCCATTGCTTTAGCTCGGTACAAGTGGATTCAATCGGAATTGGGTCAGCATCCAGGTGGCACGTGGCAAGTGGACATCTAGGCGGAAGCAAAGGAGCGTCCACGTCCACGACGACGACGCAGCAGCTGCCGGATGAGGCGACGCTGATTGAGACGCTGACGGCGACGCTCGCGCTGATTGCGCAGTCGGCGCTGACGCTGGCGATTGTTGCGACGCTGACGCTGACGCTGGGCGGAGGTGCGGTTCCGGTTCCGGCGATTGCGCTGCGTGTTGCGACGTCGGTTCTCCTGCTGGATGCGCTGGACGCGCTGCTGGTTCCTGCGCTGCGCCAGACGCTGGCGTCGCAGCAGCTGCTGGATCTGGCGATTGTGCTGCTGCTGCAGCCGATTGATGCGTCGACGGTTGCGCTGCTCCATTTGGAATTGCCGCCATTGCTGCTCGGTGGGTCGGTTCACAAAGTTGGCCACATTGTCGCCAATCGCCAGGGCTGCGATGGTCTGCGGCTTGTTGGCGGGCACCACTTGGGCGGCACCGCCGCCGGCAATCATGTAGTAATCGCTGCCATCGTCGTCGTCATCTTCCTCATTGTTGCTTGCATTGGGCATCTCCTCCTCCCCCTCCTCCTCATCCTCCTCGTCGTCATCGCCGTACGCACGGCCGCCGTCGGACACCTCGTCGTCATCGTCGTCCTCGGAGTCGCCCATGTCAACAAATGCTCGACTGCCGGTAGTAGCGCTAGTACCTGCGGTGGTAGGGGAGGTAGCGGATGTGGGTGATGTTGGGGTGGTGGCGCTTGTTGTTGGGCTTGTTAATGTGGTTGTTGTGGGCGCTACAGTAGTTGTTGTTGTTGTTGTTGTTGAAGTGGTCTTAAACGAGGTGAACTTGTTGATCATGGACGAGGTGAATCTACCCTCCGGATAGACGCGCTCGCCCCTGCCGACAGACTGCAGACCGAATCGACGCTCTCTGTGGGCTGCAAAGAGGGGAAGGGTGGCAAGAGTTAGTGGATTACCGATGGAAGACGGTCCTCGAGTGGAGTGCGTACATACCCGTGGCCTCTGGCGGAGAGAGCAGGGCGCAGAGCGTCAGGGCCAGTATTAATTGTGGCAGGCAATGCATTGTGCTGAGTGAGAGTCCCGTGGACAATGCAGGATTTGAAGGATTTGAAAGGTGAAATGTGGTATCTCTGGGGCACTTGTTGGCTCTGAGCTGGCACTCGGCACTGACTGCCAATAGTTGGGAGCACGCAGATTATATACCCATCAACGTCAACGTTCTGGTCAGGATGGTTGATGGATTACTGTCACTCAGCTGACCCTGTGCCCCTTTCCCTTGCCCTTTCCCTTTCCATATCCCGCCATTTCGACTATCCCTCGATTACATTTCGTTCCATGCCATGATTAATCTCAGCAGCGCCCCGGGCAGGTCAAAGTGAAGAGGCCATTGGTAGCCATTGGTGGCAATGCCGTTTTTATGGGCATAAATATTATGCTAATGCCAAATTACAGAACACGAAAATGTTATTTGGCCAATGCTGCTAGCTGCTAGCTTCTAGCTTCTAGCTGTCTCTACTTTCCGGCTAGTAGCTGCTCATATAATTGAGTCTTATGATTGATTATCAGCAACAGTTCTTGAACTCTTAACTGTGCCAAAGAACCAACTTCAACCCGCCACAGTTCGAACCTCTCCTACAGATATACGAACACCTCGCATCGCGCCTCCAGGTGAGAACCAATTAAATACTTTGCAAACCCAGCAGTTCGTCCATGCCAGTTTTCCCATTTGCAGCTTCGTTAGCCACTTTCCAGCTAAAATTACAGTTGTTATTAGGGAACGCCTCAATGCAAACGATCAGCGCATTCGAAAATAAACCCCACATATAACTAATAAACAAATACCGCCCATTCAGTTCCAGTTCTCAAGGCATTTCCACTGCACTTTTCATATTCTGCAAGGAATATTGTTTATCTCAATCAATTTAAAAAAAAAAAAAAAACAATTCTTTAACAGAAACTTAAAAGCTAAAAGTTGAAGTAAAAAAAAACAAAATTATCTTCGTATAACCTGCTATAATTTTCTGCTCTTCTCTTGGTTTTTTATAAAATTATTTTATGAAATTATTCGACACTAAAAACAGGCATATTTTAACACCCAACAGCTCTACAAATTTCAGCTGGAGTTCTTTCAAAATTAATTCTTCCAAATTCATAATTAAATAGTTAATAAAACTAAAATTTTATTGCGTTTAAAATGTGGAAAACACTAAGCAAATTTAAAAAATCCGTACAAAAACAAATACATATACATATAAATACATATATACATCAGCGACAAACACCTTTACATCTATAATATATATTAATATATCAACGGTTTGGTTAAGTTATAAAATTAAAATACATGAATAATGTGCTTTAAATATTTATGTTTTTACATTAAATAAAAGGCCACACAATTATTTTAAATTCATCAAAACGAACTCAAGTTAAATTTGCTGAACATAAAATTAAGTAATAATTTACAGCACAAAATATGATTAAAAATACCTGCAACAAATATTCATTTGTTACCAAGAATATATAAAAAAAATTTCGACATATTGTCAACATCTTAAACTACTATTTAGGAAGAAGTTTTAATTTAGCTTTAATAAAATTGTATAAAATGGGATATTGTATTATTCGCTACAAATATAACAACTTGTTAAGCAGCAAAAGAAACAACATTTTTTTTTTGCTTTCTTTAATTCGTTGTGGGCAGTTATAGATTTGCGGTCATTAATCGTGGCCGGCATGACCCATTAAATTCCAGATATTTTTTTATTTTTATTTACACACTCAAGCTATGCCGAACTCAAGATGAGAGTTCAATTTTCAGCAGTTCAACCAGATTCGTGTCTGGCACATTGCGCATACGCAGCGTTGCCCCCTGCTGACTTGAGATTTGGGTCAAGCGAACTCGACAACTGCCTCGAGTACGAATAAGAGAACTTCAGCCAAAACGAGTTTCCAAGAAAGCACGCCAAAAGCACTGAAGCAGCCCATAGCAATAGATAGAAGGCTTATAGATTTTGGCCGAGTTGATGGGCCTGCAAAGTGCTTAATGAATATGTCTTTGCCCAACAATAACATTCGTATTTATTGTGTGAATGAAAATCATTCATCATACATAGATTATTAATGCAGTTTGTGTTTTAGTTTTTATTTAATTTGATCCTCTCCATATGAAAGATATGATTTCAAATTTCATCCCCCGATTAGCTTTTATTTTCATTAAATTCATTTTGATGCTCCCAGTAAGTCTAAATTAAATGAATAAAAAGTGAATGCAATTGGAGTTTGTTTTCATATCACATTTTTATTTGCGATTTTGCTTTTCGAATCGTAATCAATTGTCGCATTCCTATGGTCACACTCGATCCTTAACTATAATACTAGAAAGATGCTTGCCTCTCCGGCTCTCCGGTGCTCCGCCATGAGCTCAGCCCTGCAGCATTACCTGACCCCGACGACGGCGATTGTTGCCCCTCCGGCGGTTGCCATTGGGACGCACCACGCGCACATTGCGGCGCCTGTTGGGATTGACGCGGCGTCTCCGATTGCCGCCGCCGCGTCTCTGATTGCCGCCGCCGCCCCGACGACGCTGGGCAGGACGCCGCAGGCGTTGGACATTGCGTCGGGCGCCGGTTCGACGGCGTCGCACAATGACCCGATTGGCGCGCTCCTCCCCCACGTCCGGGCCACCGCTGGTGGCGCGCTCCATGAGGGCAACCACAGCGCCATCGGGAATGGCATCGAGGGCCGCGCGTGGCACGAGCAGCGCTGCCTTGCCGGTCTTCTCGTCGAGCACGCTTTGGCCCTCGATCTCGACGATGCCATCGGGCACCATAATGGCGCCGGCCTGGTCTCTGGCCACCATCATCTGCGTGGGCTTGGCGGTCTTCAGCAATGGCTGACCACTGGCATTGGGCAATGGCGACTTGCGCATGATGGCGGGCTTGCCCGGCAGCAGCATCGGCTCATCGTCGGCATCGTCATCGTCCTGATGCGCAGCCATGTCGTTGTTGTTCAGCAGCAGCAGCTGGCCATTGCGTGCAAAGCTCAGGCCACGAAGTGCCGGCAGCACATCGTCATCATCATCATCATTATCGTCCAGCACATTATCAACATCGTCATTGTCATCGTCAGCGTCATCGTCTTGCTCGTCGTCTTCAGCATCATCATCGTCATCAGCAGCCACGTTGCGCCTGCGCAAACTCATGCCAGCTGCATCCTCATCATCATCGTCATCATCAGCAGCAGCGGCAGCCATGTTGCCCAGATCATCCGGCTCCTCCACAATCTCAAAGCCATGCACCACGGCCCCCGCATTGGCACGCCCACGAGGCACGCTCAGGAACAGATACGGATGTTGCAGCTGCCTCTGTTGCAGGCGTGGCTCTGAAACGTACGAAATAGCACAGAGATTACAAGTGTGTCACGAAAAGTTGAATTGAAAATAGTTGGAGATATCTTCCGAGATCTATAGAGATATCTCCCGAGATCTATGGAGATATCTCCAGCGATCTGGGCATCCTCTTACCGGGCATTCCCATGGCCAGGGCCACAATGCAGCTGAGCACAAAGAGAGCGCTTAGCTTGCACATGATGCTTGATTATGATCTTTTTATTTGTTAAACTATCGGTTTGTGGTCAGCCCGGATCCTGAAATGCGTTGAAATGCGTCGAAGGTAGCGCTGTGCTGCGTATTGTCCTACTTAATTGTAAGCAAAGTTCCACAGAACTGTACAGATTGATCGGCTGGTGCTAGGTTTTTATGCAAAAACAGCGAGCCAGAGAATCCGAATCGCAGCCCAGAAACCAAAAGCCAAACAAATAAACAAATAAAGAACACGCACACAGATCACAAGAACACAAATAGCCACGGCCAAATAAATGATGAGAAAAACGTATAACAAAACGGGCCATAGAAATGTTCTAGAGAGGCAGCCAGCAAGCTGATGGAGCTGCGCAGATTGACATAATTACGCCCAATGGAATATGCCGAAAACCGACGATCGACAACCGACAACCGACAACCGACGATCGACAGCAGTCAAAACGGCATCGGCATCCATTTCAATCTTGACTTGGCATAAATTCAAGTGGTGAAAAAATGGCCAGAAACATAAGTTCGTAGGTTCACTGACCGCGGGCACAAAAGACGCGCTGAAACAAACAGCGTAAACAAATAGCACAGCTCCAACCGATCACAACAGATGGAAAATTATTAAATCAAAAATAATGAAAATAAAAAATGAGTGAAAAAAAAGCAAAAATAAAAAATAGCCAGGCAGGCAGCAAGCGCAGAACTCTCAAGCATCAATCCCACGGGCAACGTCGTCGTCGTAATGACAACACAATCAAAGAACTCTGTGAACTCCGTTCTCAGCACCACATTCTCAATTCTCAATTCTCAATTCTCAATTCTCAATTCTCAATTCTCAATTCTCAGTTCTCAGCTCTCAATTTGCAACTCTCAACTCAACTTCCATCTACTATTTGCCAGCGACGCATGGCAACTGTTTGGGCCTCGACTCGACCGCTCGGTCATATAGTCTCAAGTGCGACCGTAAACCTGGCCAAGACGAGACGACGACGTTGGCCATTTTGACTCCAAGTCTGTTGCGCCGACAGTTCGTGACTTTTGAACCTACGCTTAGGCCTCCCCTGCATGTTTACAAATACCAATAAAGCCAGAGTTCTTAGCCAGAACAATTTCCATTTCTAATTGAAAATATAATAAAAATCTAATATTTAATATAATAAATCTACAATTAGGTCCTAAGTAATAATTTCAAATGTATATAAATTTGTATTAAATATTTGTAAAATATGCAGCTCTGAGTTTTCTACAGTCGAGCGTATTGCGAAGGAAACTAAAGCATCTTGTACTGTCGGTTGCGTTCGACTGTAGCTTATCATCAATTTATTTGTAATATGAATTAATTGAGATTTATTAATTGATATATATTTTAGCCGCATCAAATTTTTAAAGGATTAAATGTTTTTGAAAACGCTTTGAATATTTTCTTGTGGTTAAGATATATGCACGTTGTCCAGTTCTAAAATACAAAGCTGCAAAACTATCGATGGCAAATTCGATATTATCATTTTTCATCGTAAGTATAGGGCTATAGGTTTTAGGTTATACTATATACAAATCTAAATGTTTGGTTTTCTTTTTTTCCACAATTTTGCAATACAATTCGTTAATTCATCAATTCTTTTGATTTAAGAACAACCATTTTTTCCACATAATTGAATATTTTGTAAGTGGGACAACTTAATATTTTCTAACAAATTTCACACTTTTTTCTTCTAAAAAACTACACCGCTTGAAAATCGTTTGAGTTTTAGTAAAGCTATGTGCATTCAAAGTTCAATCAAAATGGTTTTTTTTTGTTTAAGCGATAACACCCTATGATAATCCCTATAATGGCCCTAAGATCAACATTTTTCGATTCTGTCATGTTTGCCATATTCTGTCATGTTTGGTTTTTTTTCGCGTAATTTTGCGATATATGAATTCTTACGATTTTAAAACAAAAATAGGTTTTCCCGAAAATTTCATTTTTTGTAATATAACATAAAATAATATTATCTATTTGTTCGATCTTACAACGATGTGTTGATGATTTTTTTTATAAACATCTTTTGAAACAGCGAAGTAGAAAACCATCGATGTAACCGCTATCGATTGTTTTGCAGCCCAAAATTGTATTATATTGACTGGCACGGAGGTCAAAGAAGTCGAGCTGGGAAAGTATGCCATGTGAAGCAGATTAATTGCAACTTTGTAACTGGTTGAGCTTTAAGGGAAAAATAGCAAAATACTTGAAATGGGAACGCAAGAGAGACAACCACGAAGTTGATTAGGCAGGTAAGTTTTCATTATTATTATTATAATTTATTGTTGATTTGATGACAAGCAAATAGCAAATACAGTTGAGTTGAGAATTCTTGAAATAACATCATACAAAAGTTGGAAAAAATGAAACAAAAGTGGGATAATAATAGTATTGTATTCGCTATTATAAATTCAAATTCAAATTTCTGATAATTTAATTTAATTTAATTGTTTATTTCTTGTGTAATCAGCATTCAGCAAATACAGCAGAGTTATTAGACAACAACCAAACCTAAAAAATTGAATATTGTAAGCTATTCCTAATTCATATTGACCTACAAGTGTTCAGTAAAAATCAAGACATTTTTTTGAATGTATACATGTAGAATTTAATACTTTAATAAAATTAGAAACATAAAAATAAAATAAAATATTTCCATCAGTAGCTGAGCATAAAATTCTTTTATTTTTCTTGGTGAGTTTAAAAGTTTTTTAACCGCGTTAGCTTTAAAAAGAAATAGTCTGCTGGTATGCATGTTCTTTGTGATTCTTCTCGGATCTTTTAGGTGTTCGAATTCAGAGCTTTCCATCCTCGTGCAACGTGCGCAACATCCTAGGGGGCAACATTTGCACCACATCGCGCACGAAATGCCTCAGCAGCCCCACGGCAGCCAGCAGAAGAGCCGCCAAGGTGCAGCGTCGGAGCAGGTTCACCTGATGCTCCGTCCAGTGGCGCCTCACGAAGCCCAGATTGTAGCTGCACAGCTGGGCTATGACCACACACACGAAGCCCAGCAGGCCGCCCAGCAGGTGGCTGAGGTGCAGAAGGTGCACGTGTTCGTACCTGTCGTCCAGTGTGGCATGCAGCATCCAGAAGCCGGTGCCGATGCTGACGACGATGAGGCAGAGGGCGACGATGCCGAAGCAGCCGTGGGTGGTGCGAAAGCGCTTGGTGGTGCGCCCCTGTCGGACGCTATTGCCCACGCCCATGAGGCTCACGCCCAGGCCCATGATGCCGAAGGCGATGTGGAAGATGTGGCTCAGTATCAGGGCCTGGCCAACGCAGAAGAGGCAGAGCGTGGCGTAGAACGCGTGCGCGGCAGCTCCCTGCAGCTGCAGGCGGAGGCACTTCCGGCAGATGGCGCTGCTGATGCCGGTCAGCAGTCCCGTGCAGATCAGCCAGATCAGCTGCTGCACGGTCACCTCGGACACGCCCCTCCAGAGGCTTATTTTGAACACTTCGTTCGTGGCGTTGAAGCTGTCGTTTTGCACCTTCAAGTCGAAGAACATTGCAACCAGTTGGGAGGTGTTTGCTAATTTCCAGAGCAACTTTTCCTAGTACTACTAGACCTATTCAAATCAGAAAAGCAAACTTCTATTTCAGATATATTCGAATTTTGTATTTAGATAGGCAGCATTGAGTATGAACTATGAAAACTACTCTCCTACATTCCAAATTTGGCTGTCCTAGCTCTACAAGTGAATACAAAGAAGATAAACCCAAATATATATATTCTTGGGTATTCACGCCAGATATCTTACAGATATTTCGATTAGTTTCAGACCCCGTACAATAAAAATATACAAAGTATATACATAAACATATTCTTGATCAGAACGACGATATAGCTATGTCCGGTTGTCCGTCTGTCCGTATGAACACCTTGATCTCGCCAACTTTAAGAGCTAGGAACACCATTTTTGGTATTAAGGTTCTGTTATACTGCACTCAGGTCAAGTTTATTTTAGATTTTACATCCGCCCCTTCAATCGGATAAGAAACAGCAAAGATATGCAACAGGCAATTTGCGCGATAGTTCAGACAAGGGAGTACATTATAACCTATATTGTATTCTGTTATTCCTTGCATTTCGCATGTGTTTTATTCATAAATTTGCCGGAATTCAGGTTTAAAAAATGTGAAAAGTGAGGAAACAAAGGAAATGCTTTAGTATGTGCATATATTTATTAAGTTGAATTTTTTGAGAAATCACGATTTCTGCATTACCCCAAAACGGAATAGGGCCAGATATCATTTTTGTCAGTTGACAGTAACAAAATCCGCATAACAACCAAATTCCCCCTCACAGCTGAAAGCCAACGAAAACTGCAAACAAAATTTCTAAAAGAAATTAGCATAAAAATGTGCCGTCGCAGCTGTGACCCTCCTTCCCCCCCCCCTGCCACGACCAGGGGTAAAAGGTAGGTCGCAGATGGGTCAGAGGGGGGCAGGGGAAAGTTCAACGGTGTCAAGTGTCAAAGAGAACTGAGAAACACATGCCTCGAATGGCAACAAGAATGCGAATGGTCAAAACGAAGGCCCCAGATATGAGAGAATATGCGTCTTGGGGCAGCGCCATCTATGGGCATTGGCCAATAAATTGATGCGGATTGGGACAAATCGGAATAATGCTTCGATGTGGATGTGGATGTGGGGAGCAGGTTGAAAGTTCAACGCACTAAACAAACAGCGAAATGGGCGCAAAGTTTAAAGAATTCTTGTTGTTGTTGTGGTTGTGGTTGGATTTTTGTCTTTCGCATGATTCTGGCTTTGTTTGGCTTGATTTGGCTTGATTTGGCTCGTTTGTTGTTATTGCTGCACATGGAAATTAATGGAAATTAGCCATGGACAGACAGACAGACAGATTGGAACGGGCCAAGAGTTGAACTTTAAGCCGCTGCAAAGTTGAGAAATTAATTTTAATTATGAATTTCCATATTGACTATTTACTGTTAATCGTAAATCGTTGCTTTTCTCTCTCTCTCCCCCTCTCTCTCTATCTTTCTCTCTCTCTGTGTCTGTCTAAATTTATGAATTTCTTATTATGAATTTCACATATTTCGCTATTCGCCACTTGCCGCCACTTAACTGATCATTCACCCCGCCAAGCCGCAGGGCATTATTAATTGTCGTGGAAGAACGTCGCCCGCGGGCAGAGCTGTCATCAGGCTCAGATGCTGAAAAAACATTGAGATACAGCTGCAGATACAACTACAGATACAGCTACAGATACAGATACAGCTAGAGATAGAGATACAGATACAGATAGAGATACAGATAGAGCTGAAGATAGAGATTCATTGGCGCGACTCTTGACAACTGTCCGTGACGAATGATGTTGTCAACGTCTTTGGCGACTTCGGGCCGCTCGCAACTTGGCCTAATGGGGCTCCATTGATGGCCATTACAATTCGCCGCACTTGGCATGATTATGCAAATTCTCATCATGGCCCCAGGGCCAAAGACTTGGGAGTCGAGTCCATTCCCTTCCACTCCATGCCATTGTGGATTATCGTGGGCCAAGTGATTGAATGCTTCTCTGGTAGTTGCCCTCAGGTGCTAGAGCTGAGAATTGTTGTCTCTTTTGTGCGTGTGTCTGTGTGTGTGTGTGTGTGTGTGTGTGTGTGTGTGGGGCTTTAAGCCATGGCTAAGTGGAAAGTGATTATGGCGCTGATAGAATGATAGAAAGCCCCTAGAACTCTGCAATGGAACCTGACGCTGCATGCTAATTATGGCCACAAATCAAAATCAATTTATTGCCATTCCTGGCTCAAACTAGCGACGCATCCATCAGCTTTGGCAACGGCACAGTTGTGGCCTACAGCAAGCTGCCTGCTGCGACACTTGGCTTTCCTTTCCCCTGATGGCTCGGCACAATCTATGCCAAGGAAATGCTGCCAATCGATTAGCCACCGAACTGCCGTTAGCCAATTGTTATAACCAGTTTTGTTTCAGTTCTGTTCAGCTTTTGGCCCAAAAACCGGGCATTAATAAACATGACCCGAACGCGTTTTCTTGGCTCTTGCGGCTGTCTTTTGTCTGCGTTCGGTCAAAGCGCAGAAGGCTCATTAGCATGCGCAGCAGATTCGGCGGTGTAACGGGCTCTCGGGTCAATGGACGTCCGAATTAATTAATTATGAGCAATAATAATCAAGAAATCACCAAAAAAACAAAACAAAAAAACCAAAAAAAACAAAAAAAAGGTTTCAAGAATGAACAATAAGCAAAGAATTCACAAAAACAAAAAATATGTTAAAATAGATATAAATATAGCTTTGGCCTGTACCGTTAACTGCGCCTGGGTTTTTTGCGTCTCTCTCTCCACACACACACACACATGTTCACACAAACACACACACAAAAAAAGAAAAAAAAAAGAAAAAGAAAATTTATTTTCCTTGTTTTTGCACTGATTAAAAATCGTGTTGGGTTTTCAATTTGTTGTTATTCATATTTTGTGTATTCATCAATGATTCATGATTCGTTTGCCTTTTGGCTTCAGCTCAGTTTGTGCTCTCGGTACTACAACTAGATTTAGATTGGGACATCCGCATCCTCATCCGCATCCGCATCCGCTTGCGCATCCTCTGGCAGGGCACGCGCCGCCTTGCGCAGGGCGAAGCGGCGGTTCTGATGCACCAGATCGAAGTACGGCTGCAGATCGCCGTAGGCCACGTACCGGGCATCGCCCAGCACCGGCTGCACGTGACGCGAGAGTCCCGGCTCCGTGTCCTCGCCCACGATGATGTACTCCTGCTGCTCCTGCGCGCCGTTCAAGGGCATCTCGGAGGGGGCATTGGAGGGCGTGGCTGCGGCGCCATTCATGGCAGCGGCATCAGTTGGCTCCTTCTGCTCCGTCGCCATGGGCGCCATCTGGGCGGCGGCTGGCGCCTCCGTGGGCTTCGTCAGGGTCACGGGCTCCACGGCGGGCGCCTTCTCCACAATGGTGCCGGGCCGGATGCGGGTGGGCAGCAGGGCGCCGGCGGCGCCTGCGGGGAGGGGCTTGGCGGCAATCAGCACTGGCTTGGGCTTGGGCTTGGTCTTCGAGAGCGCGGCGCTGGGGCTGCCGGTGCGGGAGGGGGGAATCTGCGGGGGCTGGAAGATGTCCATGAGCGAGGCGTCCGCCAGCAGCGGCACCGCCGACGCGGTCAGCGTGGGCCGCGTCTTCTTCTTCTTCTGGCCAGCCCGATTGGGCAGCGCAGTGATGGCGCTCTCGGGTATGTTCAGGATGAGGGGCTGGGACTGGAGGCCCTCGGCCAGGGCCACCACCGACTGGCGATCCGGGCGGGAGATGCCCAGCTGGCTCCAGGGTATGGTGATGTACTGCGTGGGGCGTCCCCGGCGACGCACGGGCACGGTCAGGGGCGGCTGGGGGAAGGCGGGCGACTGCGCCGGCCGCTGCTTCTGCTTCTTGCCGGGCACGGACGCAGCGTAGCCGTAGGGATAGCCGGGGCTCAGCTCCAGCAGCTCGGGTGCCACATAGACGGTCTGTCCGTTGCGGTTCACCAGCAGCGTCGACTGCTGGGGCCGACGGGAGCCTCCTCTGTTGGAGGCGCCGTTGGAGGAGGCGCCGGAGGGGGCGGGCGACTTGCGCAGCTTGTTGCCCAGCTCGGCGGGCGTCTGGCCGAAGGTGAAGCGACGCAGCTGGTTGATGAGGCTCTGCTGTCCGTTCTGGATGAAGCCCGCCTGGCCCTGCGACTTGCGCGAGCTGTGTGCGTAGAGCACGGGCTCGAAGTGCTCCTCGCTCTCGTCGGCCTCCTCGTCGTCCTCCAGCTCCTCCTCCTCGTCCAGCTCCTCCTCCTGCTGCTGCTGCTGCTGCTTCTGCTGCTGCGTCAGCTGGCGACGCTGCGTTACGGGCGAGCTGGCCAGCGGCCTGCGTCGGTTAACCTGGGAGGCGGAGGCGGGCTGCGTCTGGGCGGGGCTGATGCGACGACGCTTCTGCTGCTGCAGCTGCTCGGCGGATTGCTGCTCCTGCGGCTCCTCCTCGTCGTCCTCCGACTGCTCGCCGGACTGCTCGCTGTCGTTGTGCGGCTGCGCGGCGTCCTCGTCGTCGTCGTCGGCGTCGGCGTCGTCGTCGAACTGCTCGTCGTAGCGATTGCCGTTGTAGTAGTCGTCGTCGTACTCGTCGGATTCCAGCGAGTCCAGGCGATTGTTGAAGCGATTCGGGCGCTGCACGCGATTGCCATTGCGATGCGCGTTGCTGTTCATGTTGCTGTTCACGTTGCTGTTGCTGTTGAGGCTGCCGTTGCCGGTGCCACGCCTTCTGTTGGGGCGCTGCTGCACGCGCACCACAATGTCGGGCCGCTGGGTGGTGGTGCTGGTGGAGCTGCTGGCGCCGTCGCGCACCGGCGTGTCCATCAGCGAAGTCATGCCCGGCATCTGTTGTCCGGCGGCGGCGAGGCGATCGCTGAACCAGCCGGACACGGAGCCGGCGAGGGTCGAGAAGGAGGAGCCGATGCCCTGGCCGGGATTCATGCCGAACAGCCAGGCGCCCGGGGTGGAGGATGTGCCCGCCGCACCACCGCTCGCCTGCTTGCCCTGCGACTCGTCCACCTGGCGGGGCTTGAAGGCGATCAGCGGGTGTATGATGAAGTCGGCCACGGTGTGGGGCTGCGCGGATTTCTCATCCGATTGCGTTGACTCCGCACTGGATGCCGCCGGAATAGGGGCGGAGGCGGAGGCGGAGGCGGAGAAGGAGGGGGCGGAGCTTGTGCTCGCTTCGGGCATGGCCACTGGGGGCTTCTCGGTGGGCATCTTGGGCACCATGGGCGCGTCCACTGCACATCACACACAACACCGAATCACACACAGTAAAAAAAAGTATATGGAAAAAATATACACGTGAAAAAAAATCAAGCAAATCAACACAACGCTGCATTTCTGTTGCCTACCAATTAGCGCCATGTCCGCAATGGGCGACTCCGTCGACTGCTCCATGACCAGGGGGGGCAGCTCCTTCTCTGCGGCAGCAGGCGCGGCTGCCGCGGGGCCAAGGGAGGGGGCGGGGGTGGGGTTGGGTGCCGGGGCAGCCTTGGGCTTAACCTCCGCCCGGGCAAAGGTCGTGGCCAGGACCAGGACCAGAGCCAAGCTTAGAGCCACCATTTTGGCCATGTCTTGGACAACTGTCGCTCTGTCTCACTCTCACACGCAGTCGCTCTCGCTCTCGCACACACGCACACAAACACACACACACACACACACTCTCACGCACACTAGAAGTTATTGTTGTTGTTATCGTTGTTGTTGTTGTCGCTTCGCTTTGCGCCTCGTTCGCTTCGCTCGTCCACAGACACACGTCTCGTTTGGCCAACTGTTTGAGCGTGCGCGGCGACCGGAGCTTTTTATGTACCGGCTACAATTGGCAGAAGAGCGAACAAGCCTAGAGAGAGAGGCAGAGCGAGCGGCAGAGAGGCTGAGCGGGAGCGAGGGAGAGCGAGAAGAGAGCCATGCTCTTCGATGGCTCGTCTGCTCATCTGCTGATCTGCTCATCTGCTGATCGGCGCTTGCCGCTGGCTGCTAAATTAATTAAAAATAAAAAATTTAGCGTGTGTTGACCGCAGGTCGCAGAGGTCATCAGAAGCCACCGGCCAGAAGCTGACCTCACCTGAACTGGAACTAGTTCAGCCCGCATTCGCTAAGCTTTCTTCCAAGAATTGCGAACACACCTCAATTTTTTATTTTTATTTATCACAAATTTTCATTTATTAAAACTTTATATTTATTTAATTTATAATTTAATTTGCCTATTTGTTTACAAAGTTGTATAAAGTATATTTTATAAATTTGTGCATTTAAATTTGTATATTCATAATCCAAAATATATATTTTTATAATTTATGTTTATATTTACTTAATGATATGTTTATCACATATTTTTATGTATATTTATTAATTTATCAATTATTTATATTTTATATATATTTATTTATATGATAATATAACTTATATGGATGAATATATTTTGTATATATCTTTTGTAGGCCTTTATTTAAATTCTTATGTATTGATTTATATTTTACTTCTTAATTATAGTTATATACATAGATACTTAATTATTTGTTTTTTTTTTTTTATTTATGCCTCAATTTATTGAATTCCATCTTTTTGGAGTCATTCATAAATTTATTTATTTATTTATGCATTTGTTGATTTTTTTATTATATAGATATATTTATTAATTTTTACACATATTCAATTAATTACTTTTCTTAAATTGACAATTAAAATATTTTTTTAAATTTTCATGCGTGTCATCTGCAATATTAAATTTAATTTATTTCTATATTAATTATTTATTTTCCACACAAATGATCAAAACTCTGGTCGAAGTGTACCGATAGACCTACACAATTATATATTTATTTATAATATATATATACTTATTATATATACTGATTAATCAATTTTTTTAAATAAAGAATGCGTTTTTTGTGATGTAATTTAGAATAAAAATTGAAACTTGTTTAAATATAAAATAGTTTTAATTAATTAGATTATCATAACAAACTATACATAAAATTGTATTCTATATTTAATTAATTATGTTTATTTTTTAACTTCAATTTAGAATTTTTTAAGCTGTTAAGTTTTATCTTCCAGACTTTAACACTTTTGTTTTTAGTGCAAATTGAAGAGCTTGAAATCTGGATTTTTTCTCCCTGTGTATAGTCGCTCTAATTGTTACATGTTGCCAGCACTATTTATCCCTTTTTGATCTTGACGAAAAAGCTCGCAAGCCGCAGAATTCATATGAATTATTTTTATCTGATGCATATTTTGTTTATGTCTAGTTCAATTAGCGTCCAAATATTCTAAATTAAAATTATTAGGCATGTTTACATATTAAGATTTGTGTATATGATTTATGCTCTGGAACAAACTGAGCTCATTTCAACTGAAATAGTTTGTTGTTATCTTCTTAACGATGTTTGCAATGAAAATTTTGAAAATAATAGAATAGTTCAACTTATATAAGTCTTATACTTATTTAAACAATAATAAACAAAAGGTTTTTAATATGTAATATATAATTTAAAACTACTTAATTTTTTAATGCTCTGATTATTGAATTTTGTTTAGTTTAATTAATTATAAACTTTAAATTCAATTTTCCCATTAAGATAACGCGTAATTTGACAACAATTTTTTTGTAACTTAAAAAATAATAATTTTAAATTATTAAAATTAAAATAACTTTTATCGATTTCGTTTTTATAAATACCCCTACTACAAATCTAAACGAATGTTTCAAGAGTTATATATTTTATTCATATACTTCGCACAGTTTTGTAATTAATTTGAAATATCAACATAATAGACTTGATTCATTGGAACTAGATCCATTGAGGCTTATAATTTAGGCAATGAACCAAGTCATAAAGCATGAATCTGCTTTCTGCTGTCAAAGCTATCCAGTTTCTTGGCTAATTGAAAAGCCATTTGACTTGCATTGGGTAGAAGTTTATTGGTCCATAGCGAATTGAAATTCAGATAGAAATCTGAATACCACGATTATGACGATCTTTTGTTCCAGTTTCGGACAATTCTGAGCCATCTTCCCAAAATAAAAACATAACAAAAGCAAAAAATGAAATACAAAATAAGTATAAAAATAAAGAGCACAGCCAGAACAAGAATACCTATAAAACTTTCCAATAACTTTCTAACACTTTGACCCCGGCCTGACCTGACAACGACATTGCGGGTAGCAACTTTCTTCTGGCCAACACAGACAGTCGCACACACACACACACACTCACCAGTGCACACACTACTAATGAGTATTTATGTGCTCTTTTATGGATTTCCATTAGCATAAGGCTGCCACTTTTTGCAATTCCAAGCCCACTGTCAGGGCCTAAACCCATGTAGGCCCATGTAGGCCCAACCTGCCCTGCCTGGGCCGAAGCTAATGAACACATTGCGTCCGGCTCGTTTATTTATTTATTTATTTTTTATTATTTTGTTGTTTCTGCTTTTGTTTTTTTTTTTTTTGTTTTATTGTAATGTCGTACTGTGTTCTCGGTTTCATTTGCATAATTCGGTTATTAAAAAATTGGTTTATGTCGCTCATAACAGGCACAAGTCTACACAGTCTATGCTTAAGCTTAGGATGATAATGAGTATTCCCGCCCCACCCCATCGTTATTCGTACACTCAGAGAAATGAAGCATATAATTCAACTACTAATCAGGTTAGAATCGGCAAAATATTCAGATCAATTTGGGCAAATAAGGGAAAAAGGAAAAAGAGAAAGGTTAAAATGAAGTACAAAAAATTGCATCGTATTTAAGTTTTAAAAATGATTGAAAATCGCAGATAGAAAAAATATATATACCACTCTTCAATTAAGAACTTAACTAGAAAATTTCTTGGAATTTCTCTCAGTGTATCACCATCAGCAAGCTCAACGGTAGCCAAAAGCACCTAAATTATTGACGTGGCTTTTTCTGAGATTGGCCCTAATAACAGAGACTTGAATAAAACATAGACATAAGCCCAACAGCTGTGTCCAATCGGGAAGTTGGAAGTGAAAGCTGTGGGCCCCTTGTAACGCTGGGTGGCAATACATAGATCACTTTAGCTACCTGCAACTATTTATTAGTGCACCATCAAAACATATTTTCAATCTACAATCATCAACCACAGAAAACAACATAGGTTTCTGCTCAGTTTATTGTTTTAAGCGAAAACAAAGCATCACAAACGCCTCAGCTTTCTCATAAAAGACATTTCGAGAACGATTTACACTTTTGTCGATTTACATATTGCCCTTCCTTGTCTTCACTCCCTCTATTGTCTGGGGATCATTTGTGAATTAATAACAAAAAGTCGAACTTAGCCTAAATAAATTAGCTAGGGTACAGTGTAGACAGATTATTTGAAGGTACAAATGCTCTATCAGGACTGTACTAATTAAAAGAAAATGTGTGGAACAGACAGAATTAACCGTGACAGACATCACAAAGCCTTTATAAGGATGAAGAGGAAGGTCGTCTGTCTGTAGCAACACGTTGATCCCAGTTACTAAAGGAGCTGGAGCAACAATATTTGAAATAGAGGTAGACGAATACCATACGCAGATCTAGATTAATTCAAATATAAGATGCCACGCCTACTTTGCCAACAAATTGATAAAAATCTTAAAACTAGCTCTTTTAATCGGAATAAATTGTCATTGTGAATATATGCTCTCAGTTATCAGATTAAAGTGTTGTGAAAATTGCAATAAAATCGGTTGATAAACACAAAAGATATTTGCGAAACAATATCGCATGATTTGTATCGCAACGTTTTAGACTTCAGCGTCGGGTGTGTCCGACTGATCAGTGAATGTAATAAATGAGGCTATGTTATGGCTTCTATTTTGTAATATCATACAATTGATTTGATTTACTGTTAATCGCCAATAAGCGAGTAAAAAGGCTTCGCTTTGGAATGGTTTACACGGGGAAAGCGTTACGTGAAATTGCATTCTTTGTGTTCATCCTTTGTGTCGATGGATCGACATCATTTTGCCAGGCATGTGCTAACTTCGAAGCCATAAAACTCCCCATTGTCTTGCGATAAACAAAACTAACCGTGTCAAATATAACAAAAACAAAAACAAAACCAAATACAAAATGAAATAAAACAATCTGAATAGAGTGAGGCTTAATAGAATTGAGGAGAAGTCGCTATTCATGTGGCCGGAGTCCCGCGGCGTGTGGGCTAGAAACTAGAAATAATATGGCGATTGTAAGCCATATATTGTGCTATGTGCTTCCCCTCCAGTGGTTGGCATTAGGTATAGGAGCTGGGAACATCCATAAACGGAGAAAAGAACAAAAAATATATACTATATATGCATATGTCATGGCAGGGCAAAAACCAACTTTGACATGGGCCGAGGCTCGGCATTGGGGTCATGGTGGGACTCAAACCATCCCATCCAATCCCATCCCATCCCATCCCGAGTGCGGACAATGATAAATTCGAGAGGCCAGCCCGTTGTGGCTACACTCAGAAAAACGAACAATGAGCCGTTTTATTAATAGAAGATCTTAAGTTAATCCTGTTTCGTTAAATTCTCTTCAACTTATCCTTCTTAAAATCTAGATGAATTATTTGCAGAACGAATCAAAGGTATTTTTATTAAAATAGTTCATAAAATAATAAATATTTCTATTAATTAAACAATAATAATAGATAAATTAAATTAGCTAAAATGGAAACTAATTTAGCCTAATACGCGAATCTAATTCATCCTAAAATTCGCTCTATAAAACGAAACTTTCTTTTAAGAGCAGAATTAAGCGAATAGTTTTCAGGCTTATTGAGTTCTGGGCAGCGTAAGTTCTTGATGTTTCTCTCAGTGCATGGCTTAAATGGTGGCCAAGTCAACCTATTGAGAATCTCACATTTGACCCAAAAAGCAGGCAGTGAAGACATTGCTAACTTTCCGAATCTCGACCTCAAATGCAAATGTACGCCTTAGATTTGGATTTGCCGATGCCGATGCTGATGATGATGGTGAGGCTGATTTTCTATTGCAGCAGGCGGTCAACGACTTGGCTGGACTGCATATGGAGCATAATATCTGAGCTGGAATTGGAATTGGATAATCAGAAGTAGTCAACAACACTGGGGCATAAATCAGTTTTAGCTACACTGAAACAAAATTCAAAGCTTTTTGCACTTGAATCAATAGTCAATGGGACTGCAAATTGTGCATTTAAGAACAAATTTATTCATTTATGAGCGTTTTGAAGAATCATTAATTAAAACCGATTTCGATAAGTTTAGATGTAGTGCAAATAGTTTTTTTTACAACTTTTTAACTTAAAATATCTAATTTAAACGAACTTTACTCTCTTTTTGGTTTTTGCTTTGACTAATCAGTATTTAATTTAATTTAATTTATCAATGGAAAATTTCCTAATCAGTATTCATTCACGACTTCCACTTGCTTTCTAGAACAAATGGCGCTGACTGAAGCAACTCAGTCTGCATTTCTCCGAGTGTACATTTGCATAGTTTAATAATTTGGCATTTGGTTCAATGGCAGAGATAGATACAGATACAGATATAGATTCAGATACATGCATAAACAGACAGACTGATACAGAGACAAATCTGTTATTCTTTGCCATTTGCCATTTCATTTAGTTCTTGGCGCTAATTTTTGGCTAATGTCTTTTGTCTGGCTTTTTACGATGGCCAAGTGAAAGAAACCCACAGCCAAGAGCCCCGAGCCGTTACCCCGTATAAAATGTGTTTGCCAAACCAACTGCTTAACCATTGTATAGCCGGGCTCTTGCAGCGACACAACAGACCACACCGCAGGGCACAGCCAGCATCGATAGGCGATAGCCGATAACCGATAACCGTCAACCAAAAACCGTTAACCGACAACCGAATAAAACAAAAATGATGGCTATTAAATTGTTTACACTCTTGGCCATTGGTCTCGCCCTTTTCGCAATCAGCGACGGTAAGTTCTTGTTCTCTTGATCTCCATCCGAAAATGCATTCCAACCTGCATTTCAATATCTATCTAATCTCAATTTCCATTTCAATCTCCATCTCAATCTTCATTGATATTTCCATATCAATTCCCATCTCAATCTCCAACTCAATTTCCTTCTCAATCTTCAACTCAATCTACATATTAATCTCAATCTTAATTTCCATCTAAATCTTCATCTCCATCTCAATCTCTAATTCAATTTCCATCTCAATATCCATCTCAATCTCTATCTCCATCTCAATCTCAATTTCCATCGCAATCTCAATTTCCATCTTAATCTCCAACTCAATCTCCATCTCAATCCCAATCTCCATCTCATTCTCCTACTAAATCTCCGTCTAAATCTCCATCTCAATCTACATCTCAATTTAAGTCTCACTCTCCATTTCCATCTCCTACACAATCTCAATCTCTATCTAAATCTCCTACTAAATCTCCACCTCAATTTCCATCTCAATCTCCATCTCAATTTCCATTTCAATCTTCATCTCCATCTCAATCGCTATTTCAATTTCCATCTCAATCTCCATCTCAATCTATATTTCAATCTCAATTTCCATCTCAATCTCCATCTCAATCTCCTACTAAATATCCATCGTAATCTCCATCTCAATCTCCAACTCAATCTCAATCTCCATTTTGTTGCCTCTGCGATTTCCTTACAGCTCGCCATGTGGCTGGACATCGCCACCCGATGAGGAACCGCTTCCATCCGCAGCAGCGCGCCCTGGTGGCCAAGCCCCATGGCGCCCAGACGCGCGTGTTTCCGGGCGCGGTGGCCATCAAGAAGCTGGTGCTGCTGAAGTTCAAGAAGATCGTGCCGATCTCGCTGATACTGCTCAAGTCGAAGAACGACAACGAGGCGGAGCTGGTGCCGGTCTATCCCACCGATCAGATACCGGAGAACGTGCAGTTCATACCCACGCCCAACGGCATCTCCGGGCACAAGGATGTCCAGGCGATCGCCATTCCGAGCGAGCTGCACGATCAGCTGCAGATCAATGGCCTCTCGAACGTGGAGAACATTGAGGCGCTGCTGCAGGCCAGCTCCATAGAGGCCGATGCCGTCGAGGGCGAGGAGGGCGCGGTGGGCAACAGCATTGTGGTGCCGCAGCTGCAGGCCGAGGACGAGCTGCTGCAGGCCAATGAGAACGATGACATGCAGCTGCTAGAGGGCGCCACTGTGGCTGGCAGCTCGGGTGGTGCTGGCGGTGCGGTGGTGGCCAGCACACGTCGCCTGTCCGCCAACGAGCTGGTGCGTTCCGGCGTACGCAACTCGGCCCAGCTGCAGCAGACGAGCGTTGAGGAGATTCCGCTGCTGCTCTACTCGGCCACAGATGGCGCTGCACCCGGCCATGAGGTATTCAACGAGCGTCGCTTTGTGGCCGCCACGCCAGCGCGTCGTCGCCACCATCAGTTCTACTACTAGATGAACTCCACTAGCTCCTACCCTGCACTCCAACTGTGCGCTCTATACGTGCATGCATTATTCCTTTTTTTTTATACTATATATATTTTGCATTTTTATTTTTTGTGCTATTTGCTTAGACTGAACTGAATATAAATTAACATTATGAGAAATGACAAAGGCGCGCGATGTGTTGGGCTCTGCTTCCGCCTGGCTGCGACTCCATTGTGAGCCGGTCTTCCCCCTTCTCCCTACTCCCTACTCCATACTCCCTACTGCCCTACAGCGCTTATCACAATCTAACGTTGGCAAAAGGTAACGGCGCAGCGCCTGCAGTTATCAGCTTTGTTGTGCCGCTGACATGACGTATCCTGTGCCAGCGCCATGGCCTCCGTCTCCGTCTCCATCTTCTTCTCCTGCTCCTGCTCCTGCTCTGTCGCTGGCTTTGCCTTTGCCGTCTCCTGTCTCCCGTCTCGTGTCGTGCTGTGCTCTGCTTTGCCGTGTGTCGGGACAGACAGTCGGGGCGTATGTCAGGCAGCCATGTCTGTGCCCGGCTTGTTATAAATTTTCAGTGTGCTCACATGCATACAAAGCCGACAAAAGCGCACAGACACAGACACACACACAGGCACAGACACACAAAGGCCAGTGGTATTTTCCGTAAGGCTCCAGTCAGCGTCACACGAAAATAAGCAGCACAACAAAGGAGCGCATATCGCCAAAACGGACAACAACAAATGACAACAACTGGAACCTGGAACCTGCTATGTGGCTCAGCCACAACGATCTGTGTTTGCCCTAACACAAATCTGCGCATCTAAACCAATCATCGATCGCATCGCAGAACTCAGCTAGAAACAAGCAAAAGTGAAGCATACCTTCAGGCACCCACAAGAAAATTATTAAGACAAAAATCAATCAAATTGCAAATCGGTTGAGATTTCGTGGATATATGCATATATAAAGTCAATTCCTTATAGCTCACTGTTTCTATTCAAATAAAAAAACTATATTTGAAATACATTTCTATTACTATTTATTTTAAATAATAATATTAATAACTAATCAGGGATCTTTTCGCAGAACTCCATAAGAAACAAAAAGTATTCTAGCATACTTTCAGGCTGTCAGTATAATGTAATTAATATATCTGCAAGCAAATATGTATATATTTAATAATGCATAACTAATTAACTTTATTTGATTTTCAATCAATATATTAACTTTAAATATTTCAAATAAATTAAAATTTCCATATAATTAAAAAAAAAGCAATGTGAATGGTTTTATTTTAATAAATAAACACAAAAATACTCTAAATATTTACAAAGTGTATAATATAATAGTGTGTGGAATAATGAAACATTTTATTTATTCAAATATAATACAAATACTTAATAGAGCTTAAAATAGTTTACAAAAAAAGTGTATATAAAAAATAAAAAAAAACCCCTAATACTATTGGAAAACTGCCTCCAACCAAAAGACTTCTGGAAGGGTATCAAGAGTCAGTGGCAAGCCATCATCCATCCAGTGTCTCAGATATCATTTATAGCTTCGTGCCTCGTATCATTTATGCTTTAGAACTCACACTATACTACATACCAGCTAATAAATCAGGCTGAAATAGTTGTTCCCGGCAAACTTAACTTTAAACTTATTGAGCTTAAAACCTTCTTGCGCATGTGTGTTCCATAATACCTGCCAGTGTTGCCAGAATTTGCTCTTTTTGCAGTTTAAAATTAAAAAAAAAGCAAATAAATAAAAAGAAAACAAAAATACATAAGTTTAAATAAGAAATATATAAACTTAAATTAAATATATATTAAATAAATTAAGAATAAGCCTAGATAGAACTCTGAAACCGACTTAATTGGCAACACTGGCACCTGTTCTAGTTACACTTACTTTGTGCCCGTTTCCGCTTCCGTTCCTGTTGTTTGTCTGGTTTGCCGCATTTTTGACAGCGCCCGAGGCCCAGAAACCAGCACAGGGGGCAGGGGGAGGGACGAAGGAGGGAGGACATACAGTAGTTATAATCAACATGCCTTAACACTAGACGCTTAATGGCTTATAGTTTCCCGACTCGCGTACGCCGTAGTCAGCCAAAGTACGGCGGAGGTATGTAGATGGTAACTCGCCTGTCTCCGCCGTTGTTGTTGCGGCCACAGGGCGGCGGACCGTAGTAGGTGTACGTGCAGACGGTGCAGCAGTTGATGGGCGTGGCAACCACCACAACGGGCGTATTGCGGCTGGGTAGGCCGGATCCGGGTCCGGGCAGGGGATAAGGCAGCGGATAGCGCGGTGGAATGATTGGCGGTGGCGGTGGTGGTGGCGGAGGCGGTGGTGGCGGAGGCGGTGGCGGTCCAGGGCCGGGCAAGGTGCAGCAGGGCTGGGGCGGCGCTATCACATAGGTCTCGCAGCAGCGATTGTTCTGGAAGGCCTCCAGGGTACAGGGCGACACGCAGCCGCCGAAGAGGCTGCTGAAGAAGTCCGTGATGACGCTGAAGGTGCGACCCTGACGCTGGCTAACATCGAACTCCCCAAAGGCCTCGATCGACTCGTTCGCCCTGTTCTGCAGATCGAACTCCTCCAGGCGCGACGACTGATTGCTCCCCATGGATTCTCCCAGCGAGCTGTTGCTCCAGGTTCTCGGATGCCAGCGCTGTCGGCGCACCTGCTGCTGCGTGCGATGGCGCACTGAGCGGGGTGGGAAGCAGGGCGAAGTGGAAGAGAGCAAGATAGAAATTAGAGAGAGACAACCATGGAATGGATCTAGAGCAGCTGGTGCTTTCTATAGATTCACAACATGAAATGGCTTTTCTCGAGTATATAAACAATAAAAGCCTGCAAACGGAGATTAGTTTAGACGTACGCAAGGCTGCAGTCGGACGTAACCGACAGTTCTTCGTAACCCTCTGCTTTGTGCTTCAATAATGAATTACAAACAGAGGCAAGCCAAGCGCATACGCACAAATCAAACAACTCTCTGCGCAGTTCAAGATTTACTGGGAATTGTCTGTTGCATATCTTCGCTGTTTCCTAGCCGATCGTAATGTAATTCACGGCAAGTTTGTAGCTTAAAATACTGTCTGCTATAGTTTTTTGAAAGAAAAGGAGGAGGTATAAAAAAAATCAAGAACCAATTCGATCTATTCGAGGCATTTGTAGGTACAACTCAATACCAAACATTGTGTTCCTAGCTCTTATAGTTTGCTAGATATAGCTGTTGGTACGGACATGGCTATATCTACTTCGCTCGTTGTTCTGATCAAGAATATAAAAGCTTCGTTTAGTCTGCCTTCTGGTGTTACACTAGGCTTAATAGACCCCATTCTCTTTTATCAAAGTGCAGACAGTGAGAACTTGTAGTGCAGAAACCTTCTAATTACTGTTGAAGTGAGAAAATATTAAAGTGCAAGATTGTGAATACCAGCATATTACGGATTTGTGATTTGTGAATAACAAGTGCGACAACATTTAAAATAAACAAATGCATTTTATTCGTGTGCTTAAAGTGATTTGTTCTCGAAAAAAAAAAGGAATAATATTAGGCGAATATCGACGTGATGGTGGCAAAAAAAAGAGCATAAATTCAGGTGGCAGAGACTAACGTCCGAATCCGAAACCGCCGAAGCCGTTGAAGACATTGCTGTTGGAGTTGGCGCCCCCTCCGCGTCTGTTGTTGGCGTTGGCGCCCGCTCCGGCTCCGTTGCCGGCACCTCCGGCACTCGCATTGGCATTGGCGCTGGCGGACTGGCCGTTGGTGGCGGTGGCGGAGGCGCTGCTGGAGGCGGAGTTGGTCACGGAGCCGTTGGCGCCCACCTGGGAGCTGATGTTGGCCGCGGTGTTGGCGGCTGCGTTTCCCTGCCCGTTGTTGCCCTGGAAGATCGACTGGCTGTTGGCGCCGGAGTTGACCGTCTGCTGGTTGCCGTCGCGCACAATTTGCGTGTTGGTGTTGGCGATGTTGCTGGAGCTGCCGAAGGGATTGTTGTTGGTGGCGGTGGAGCCGCTGTTGGAGCCGATGGTCTCCCGGGTGCCGTCCGTGATCTGTTCGGTGTTCGCATTGCTGCTGGTCGCCTGCTGCTGATTGGGATCGAAGTTCAGGCTCTGCGACTGCGCGTTGTTCGTCTGCTGGCTGCCCGTCGCCGTCTGCGTGCTCTGCTGGTTGGTGTTCGCCGAGCTCACCTGGCCCCTGGTGCCGTCCTGGGCCAGATTTGAGCCGATGCTGCTGCTGCCCGCGTTCTGGATGCCTCCGTTCTGGTTGGCAAAGTTGTTGGTCGACGCCTGCTGATTGAAGCCGGGTCCGCCAAAGGCGCCGGCATTGCCCTGCGACTGCGTCTGGCCGCGGTTCTTCTTGTTCTGCTGCTGATTGAAGCCCTGCTGCGGTCCAAAGCCGAACTGAGGACGGCCGCCGAACTGACGACGCGAACGGTCCGCGTACTGCTCGTTGCCAAAGCCGGAGAATCCGCCAAAGCCAAAGCCCTGCTGGGGGTAGCCGAAGGGCACAAACTGCGCCCTGCGCTTAGGACGACGACGCGGCTGCTGTACCTGCTGTACACGCAGAGAAAAAACGTAGTATTATTATTATTGTTATTGGGAGCTAGCGTACTGCGACCTGAAAGATTTATTGTACCTCCTGCTGAACCTCGATCTCAAATGAAATCGAGTAGTTTCGTTGGGCTAAGGACTCTGACCTCCCTTTCCGACATTATGAACTTGTGAAAACGTAGTCAATTCAACTATTTCGTATTTAAATTAAATATGTATGCATAAAAAAAAGGCTACCAAAAACGGAATAGTCGATTTTACCAATTATGGTGGTGTAGGGGAAAAGCATCACAACCTTAACCTAAACATCACTGGGTTGAGGGTACAATTTCTGTCGCAGGCGTGAGTTAAAAAAACAATTATAATATTTGAATTGAACTCGAAAATAAGTGATACTTAGGTGAATAGGGGTGTGATGTTTATCCCTTACACGATCACCAATGATTTTTGCCGTCGGTTTCTTGAGGATGACGACGACTTTTTGAGAGACGACAACAATATCTTCTTGACAGAGCTCTTATTTAAGTTTGAATATTGTCCTAGTCAAATCGAACTTTTTGTATTTGAAATTTCAATATTCGATTACCTCTTTAACTATTATTTTCGATATTGAATACGATTGTAGTCAAATCAAGTTGTTGCTATTCGTTTCAAGCTTGTTGGCTAACAAAACAATTTTTCTGAGTGTATACCTGTGGCACCTGACGGTAGCTCTGGCGACGCCTGCGCGGGAATCCCCCGTAGGTGGCGCCCTGCGTGAGCGCGTTGCCCCCGAAGCCGCCCGCGTTCGCCGACGTCTGTCCGTTGCGCGATCGGCCAAAGGCATTCGAGTTGGTCACCGTCTCCCGCACATTGACGCCGCCGTATTGCTGCGTGTTGGTGTTGGTGTTGCTGTTGGCGCCCACGCGGGCGCCCCTGCCCTGCGCGTTCACCTGCGCCTGCGAGAGCGAATTGGGGCGCTGCACATTGTTGTCCAGATCGAGGCTGAGCAGGCCGAGGCCCAGGCGCACGTCGCCGTCGGCGCCGCGCTGCAGGCCGAAGCCCTGGCGCAGATTGTCCTGGGAGAGGGAGGCGCCCAGGCCAACGTTGCCCAGACGGAACTGATTGGCGATGCCGCCGGAAACGGCGCCATTTGCATTGGTGCGCGTGCGTGTCAGCGTGTTGCCCAGCTGCAGGCCGCCCAGATCGAACTCGTTCGTGCGCGCCTGGCTGTTGGAGACGACGCGCTGTCCATTCTGCCTGGTTACGGCCCGGGAGTTGGACAGACCCTGCGTATACTCAACGTTGTTGCCGAAGTCCACCTGGCGCTCGTAGGCGTTGGTGTTGGCCCTGGAGACGGAGCCCTGTCGTCCGGCACGTCCGGCTCCGCCGTAGACTGGCTGTGGACCGTACGCCTGATTGGCGAAGGGGAAGAACTGCGCATCCACTGGAAGTGGAGAGGGGGAGCCGGGCAGAGAGGAAGAAAGGAAGAGAGGAAGAGAAACTTGGTTTGTGAGCAAAAGGTAAATGGAAAAGTTTTCGTGCCTCGTTCTTCGTTGTTGGTTGTTGGTTGTTCGCTCTCGTTTTCTTTTTAGCCCAGCTGGCAAAACTTTGTTGTTTGTTTCGCGATATTAAAGGTAAACATATCACGGAGTTCCATGCATTTGTAATCCCCCGGCAGCAACAACAATCGACTGCGAAAACTCCTCAAACTTGTGCCTGATGCCGACACTCTCGTCCGCTTTTCTTGCTTGTTTTTTGTTTTTTGTTTTTTGTTTTTCACTTTCTCTGTTTCGCTTTTATATATTTTTCATGCCCTGTACTCATGTAAAAGATGCAAACAGGGTTATTAACTTTGCCTGTAAACCTGTAAGGTATATATATTCTATCTGTATATACGCTGACATCTCGGAATTTAGAAGTGTTAGAGCAGCTATTTTAGGAATGTGTATAGATGAATACCATACGTAGATCATGTTTATTTGAAATTGTGGATACCTCGCGCCTTAACGCCCCAATCGTTTAAAATCGACTAAGAAGCTTGATTATTTAAAATAAATAATCTCTACCATTATATTTAACTATCCTGTAATGCGCATTGAAAGTGGTAAATAAACAACAAAGATATTTTAGAATCAATATTGCAGGCTTTTCCTTTGAATGGAACAGACAAAAAGTGAGAAGAAGCATTGCTGCAGGGAATGTGAATTATATTTGAAATATAGAGTGCAGGGTATTCTACAGTCGAGCGCGTCCGACTGATCGGTTTCGTCCTTACTGGTTTATTCCCAAATTTTTTGTACTGCTTCTAATTTGAATATCATTAAATGTCTGCGCTGCTGCTTGCCATTCAAATTATTTTTACATTTTCAAATTTTGTTTTCCACAAAGTTGCGCATGTTTTTTTCTGAATCCGAAAATAAAAGCGTTCGCTCAGGTGAAACTATTTGAAACCTGTTCATTCGAATCATTACAATACGCGTATCTGAAACTGGTTCCCAAAACCTTTGGGCACAGAATTTGCAATTGGATAAGAGATAAGTTTAATATTCAGACACAATTAACAAAAGACCTGTTTAATTATTCACTCACGCTACAAATGTTTAACACTTGTTCTTGAAACAGTCAAACTTGCCTACAGAAAAAAACTCACGAAATTATTAGATTCGTGTTCTATGTTCTTTAAACAAATAAAAACGTGTTCGTAAATTCAAATTGAAGTTAAATAAAATTAGTTTAAATTAATTTGATTTTAAATATTAATTCTAATATGTCATTTGAATCAAGTTCCAAGTATTTGTTATGCAATTATATAGTTTATATAGTTTATATAGTTTATATAGTTTATATAGTTTATATAGTTTATATAGTTTATATAGTTTATATAGTTTATATAGTTTATATAGTTTATATAGTTTATATAGTTTATATAGTTTATATAGTTTATATAGTTTATATAGTTTATATAGTTTATATAGTTTATATAGTTTATATAGTTTATATAGTTTATATAGTTTATATAGTTTATATAGTTTATATAGTTTATATAGTTTATATATGTAGTTTATATAGTTTATATAGTTTATATAGTTTATATAGTTTATATAGTTTATATAGTTTATATAGTTTATATAGTTTATATAGTTTATAAAGTTTATATAGTTTATATAGTTTATATAGTTTATATAGTTTATATAGTTTATATAGTTTATATAGTTTAAATAGTTTATATAGTTTATATAGTTTATATAGTTTATATAGTTTATTGTAAATTAGTTAATATTTGTTAATTGATTGAAATATATTTGTTTATAATTAGCTATTTATTGAGGTTTTTTAAAATATTTCGATTTAATTGATATTATTCAGTTATTCTCACTTGAATTTCAGTTTCTTAACCTCTAATGAAATTATGCGTTTTAGGCGATATTAAATAAATTAATTAATATATAACGTATACCTTACACTCTTGATACTGATCACTTTTTAAATATTTTAAATAATTTAAAAAATTTTTAAATATTTATATTCTTTTTCTCCTATCAAACTCCCTTTAAATCTTCCTCTATAGGCAATACTTCGCATTGTTTAGCTAATTAGCTATACAAACTATTACTAATTTGCTTTAGTCTAAAATTCAATTCCCGGTTTTTTGGCTAGCCCAAACAAGCTTATGTCCGTTCATCTCTCTGTCTGCCCTTGTCTGCTTGTCTGTCTGTCTGTCGGTATCAGTGTTGTCAGTTTTTTAGTTTTTGAGAAAAAAAAACTATTTTTGGCGGAAAAAGTTACAATTTAAAGCTGAAAAATTTGGACGGGGCAGATCAGAGTAGCAGCAATTTTGAATGGGATTAAATATATACACTTGTATACATGTAATGAAATTATAACATGTCACTATGGTAGAAATTACTACATACATAGTAATAGTAAACCATACAAAAAATAAAATCAACAATTTTATATTTTTACAAAAAAACGAGCAATACTTATTTACATCAAACTCTTGCCAATTTCACACTCCAGATCCACATACTAATAGCTCTGAAATATATATGTATAATACTAATATATATCTATATATATCGAGCCCTTCCCGCGAAAAAAACGTAACCAACAAAAGTAAATTTTACAGGAGAACGTTTTTTTCGCGAGAACGCGTCTGAAATTCGCAGCAAATCTGGCGCTTGCGATATAATTGACAGGCTGATATCTCAGTAAATATGCAAGATAAAATTGTGAAATTTTTTGTGTAGATGAGTTGGGTGATTATGAACATAATTGCATCAAAACCCGAAAATCGAAAAAATGTTGGTTACGTCTTTTTCGCGGGAAGGGCTCGATATAATAAACAAACATTTAATAAATAAAATAAAAAAAAAAATAAAAAACATAATAATCACACTCGCCACTCCACCTAAGCGCCCTTGACACGTCCTACCCACTTGACTACCGACACTACACTGTGATCAGCAGCACTGCAGCAGCTGTATTTATAGTGCTTGCAGGCTGCGCAGCCGCTGTCTCTTATCAGTTCTCGAGAATAAGAAAGAGAAAGAGCCAAGAAAACTCATCCACTGATATGCAGCTGTGGTGAGAAAACACATTGACCGCTCTTTATGCGTAAGCTGCTAGGCAGCGCTTAGCCGCTCTCCTTGCTGGCTCTCCAAGCATACCTCCTGCATTACAAGTAATGCAGCGGGTAGCCGGTTCGCCTATAAAGAACACATTGACCGCTCTCTATGCATAAGGACCGAGGCAGCGCTTAGCCGCTCTCCTTGGTGGCTCTCCAAGCATACCTCCTGCATTACAAGTAATGTAGCGGGTAGCCGGCTCGCCTATAAAGAACACATTGACCGCTCTCTATGCATAAGGACCGAGGCAGCGCTTAGCCGCTCTCCTTGGTGGCTCTCCAAGCATACCTCCTGCATTACAAGTAATACTGTTCGTAAAAATAATTTTGTAATTGGAAAATAATGGCAACGGACTTATCATCCTTATTTTTTTATAAATATATAAATAAAAAAAAACTATATATAAAAAATAAATTGCGGAATTCCCGCTAGCCGCTGTTTCAGTTCTCCATGCAATTGCACTTCAAATACAGCCAGATTTGACGGGAAAAAAGCGGTTTTGGCATCAGTGGTCGGAATGGCCGGAAATAAACGATGTGCGTGTAATAACACTTGACTATGATGCGAGTATTTAAGTCGCGTATTTAATGTGTGCGTTCTCTGCCCCTCCCTCGCGTTCTATATATATCTCTCCCTTTCTTTATATAGCTATCTCTCTCTGCTGTTATCCTTTGCATTTGCTCTTTCGTAGTTGTGCTTTTTTTGGCATTCGTCAATATGCGACGCACGTAGGCGCAAAATCCAGCGATAATTTTGCAATTATTGCCGTAATATAAGTGGGTGTATATATATAGATATATATATATTATTTGTGTGCTTGTGTTTCTGTATTTGTGTGTGTGTGTGTGCTCATTATCCTGCCTGCCAGTGTTGCTGCTGCCGCTGCTGCAAAGAGGCGTAAAAATATTTACCTTGCGGTTGACAAACTGCCAGCCAGCACACAATTAATCCAGCAAATGCGTAGCGCATCCTGACGTCCTCTCTGTATCTATATCTCAATCTGTATCTGTATCTGTAGCTGTATCTGTAGCTGTAGCTGTATCTGTATCAGATATCCGCCGTGTCTGTGGACCGTCCTGGGCTGTCCTGTTCCGTCCTGTGCGGCAATGGAGCGCACGCGTTTTTGGTCGCTAGCGACTTTTGTCGTTAGCTGCTTTTTCTCAGCGTTTTATATTCGATTTCGAGCTGAAATTCTAGCGGATTTTTGTGTGAGTCGCGCGTGTGTTTTGCGTTAAGCGTTCGATGGCGTTCTAAGCGTTTCGCTGGTGCTGTAATCAAGCTTTAAACCAAACAATAATTAACGCGCTTTATTGATTAGCTGCCGACTGCGACGCCTGCGCTGGCGTTGACGTCGACGTCGACGCCAAGCTGATGTTTATTATTATAAGTATAAATGTTCTTTTATTTGGCTTCACGAAAAGAAATTGAATATCGCACAGGTTTGTTTGTCTTATTTTTTTTCGGTTCTGTTTCTCTCCCGCTAATACCCGTTTAACTTGTTTTCTAGCGCCGAGATTGAAAAGCAGCGTTTGCCTTTTGCGTCAAAAAATAAAATAAAAAAAATTAAAATAATTTATAGAGATATACCATATAGAGACATTATCAATATTTTTGATGAGCCTGCCAAATGCTCAACTGCTCGAACGGGGATTTTTTCTAAACTCACTTCGAGATTCGAATCGATGTTTAAATTAGAAATCAAATTTACGTCTCAATAGTTGCCGCACAATGCAGAGAAAGCCTTTGGCAAGCATTAAAATCACTTAACTGTTGTATGAAATCCCATAGAACCGAGTGATAAAATTAATCCCATTGTAGATATGTATATGCTTGGCCTTATAGAGTATTATTCCGATTCTAAAGCCAGTTTTATCAGCCACTATTTGGTTTGGTTTTGACTTTATAAGCCTTGAGCAAATAGTTCTTATGTGTATAATATAAAATTTGTACTTATCTTCACTTTTATTTTAAGTTGACAAACTTTAATCGCAAATATCTAGATTATCCGTAAATAAAACCGCAACTAATGTAACTAAAACCGATATTTATTTATACTAAAAAAAACAAACTTGTTGGCTCTAAAATCAAAATTTTTTCTACCAATTCATCCTATTTGGCTTTTTTCGTTTTTTGTCCTGACTGACTTGCTATCAAACTTTATTCCCTTACAATAATATTCACAAAAATATCTAGGTGCGCCCCAAAAATAGTATTAATTCAAATTCCACAAGGAAGTATTTCAATATTAATTAAAGACATTATTGAAAATGTAACGTAAACTTGTAGACTTTGCTTTTTTCAACTGTAAGGCATTAATGTAGATAAAGAATGCAGATATGCAACAGACAATTTGCTCAAATGGGCAGAGAGGAGATGTGACGCATGAAGATTAAATGGCATTGATTCCTTACATGATTAAATTGTATCTGAGTTTAAGAATAATACAATTATATAATATTTAAATAAAACTAATAATATTTTATTAATAATTATAATATATAAATAATAGCAAATTAAATCTCCAAGTCGAAAAGGTATACGAAATTCGTTGCGGAATAATTGACGGAAAATATTCAAGCACAATTCGAAGCAGGTAGTACGAATTCAGGGTGAATTTGGGCTATGAAATCCCCTGACGTCAACGTACTCACTGTAGGTCAGTTGGAAGTTGAAGCCGTAGTTGAGATGAGTTTGCAATCTATCGGTCCAGTAGTAGCTAAGCCGCATATTCATTAGGCGATTAGTCATTAAATAGCCATAAAAAGACATCGATAAACACGAAACTAGTTGTGGGGCTTGCAAATTTGTTGACAAAAGTGTTTAACATGCTCGAAACATGTACGAGAATAATACGCAGCTTTCGAGAGGAAGAAGAAGCTTGAGAGAAGCAGCTTTGTTAGCTTTTTTCCAAGTTTTTTTTATATTTTTTATTCTGCGATTTGTTTATCTCGATCTATGTACAATTGTCTATTGAAATTGTTAAAGCACACAGCAAATATCTAATGATTGCTAATAATGCAGAAACCCCACACAATGTGGGGGAATTTCTGGAATTCAGACTGCGGGTTGCAGTTCATTATAGGGTATTATTTGTCATATTGCATGGCTTTATCTCTGTCCATCCTACATTCGCAAATTGTGATTCCTTCTCGCAATTTGCAAATCAAAACTGCAAAACTATATTGCAAGAAAAGTCACTGAATGAGCAGCAGAAGCAGCAACAACAAATTGGGTCACATGGAGCAAAACTTTCGCCAGATGGAGAGATACCGAACAGACAGAGAGGGCCATAGAACGAGATAGATGGAAATGAGGGGGACGTGAGGGAGAGGGGAGAGGGAGCAGCCCATTGAACACTGGGCTATTTCGCAAAATCTATATTGAATTCAATCAATTTTAGAATTTATAAATTTGGCAGGAATAAAATATATTGTGAATAAATTGTGATAATTCAAGGTATTCAAGGCGATTTAATTTCATTTAATTTTAAAAGATCTTGAAATTTGAATATTAAAAGTACATTTTTTATTACGAAAATAAGATTTTCAAGAACGCACTTAAAAGAATCATTTTGTTTATGGATCAAGAATTATACGGTTCATTGAAATATTGACACAGGAAATTTTTAAACTAAATATGACACCTTTTTCTCAGTGAGTTGAACAATGAATTTCATATTTTTTTAGTGTTTATTTGTGAACTCAAAAATAAATATCAAATCTAAAGTAAATAAATTTTTATATTTTCACAAAAAAAAAAAAAAATCTAAAAATGTAACAACATGTATTCCCAATATTATGCGTTATAGCCCAATGTGCATTGGCTGAGCTCTCTGTTCGATACACATAAAAAAAAATGGTTTTTTATTGTTATTTCATTTCTAACGTTTATCGGTCTGGCGGCATCTTTACGCTGACGAGCTCTCTCCCATTCCCCCTTGCCCCTTTCCCATTGCCCCTTGCCTGGCTCTGCCACGCCTCACATGCGCCCATTGGATCGTTGCTGCTGCTGCCTTGAACGCGTGAAATGGAGTAGAAAAATTGTTTTTCTATCAAAGGCGAAAAATCGCAGTACTGTGCAACGCCACAGACACAGTCGCAGTTAGCCACCATAACCCCAACGAACCACCCAACCACCCAACCACCAAACCACCCACTCTTTCCACCAGCAACAACAAAATGCTGTTGTTTATGCCAGGCATTGCGCTTGGTTCTCTATCAATTTAATGCTCCCAACGACGCACAGTGGTTTAAAGGTCATAATCATAAAGTTGAATTTGTATAACAACTAAATTTTATTACAATGCGACATATAGAAGCTACACTAGATGTTGCCAAAATTGATTTATTTGGCTAATGACAAATGTTATGTAGCGGAAAATAGCTAGATTTCTTTTGTATTTGTTTCTTCAATAAAATGTCTGATCTGTTTTCAATGAATAATTAATTTATATTTAGCAGCATATAAAAAAACTATTTGCAATCAAGAATTATAAAAAGTAATCTACGGCCAATTTTTCATTTTATTTTCAACTTTTCTAAATTAAATGTAGTGTAAAACTTCTCTATTAGATAACTTACTTCTGTCAAGCATCGTGAACAGCGGGAAATCTTATTTGGCACGCCAAATTTAGCGGGAGAGCCACTGTGCGACGCTGGACACGCGGCTTTAACTTTTTTTCAGCAAGTTTGTTTTATTTTGTATACGGGACAAGTTCAGCTAAGCTGTGGGCGAGGGGCGGGGGCGGTGGGCAGAGGGCGGGGGCATTTTTATTTTGGCGGCCACTTGAACGTTGCTTCGGTTTTTGGTTTCTGATTTTGGTACTGATTCTGCTTCTGCTTCTGCTTCTGTTTCTGTATCTGTTTCGGTTTCAGTTTTTTATTTGTCTGCTTTTTGTGTGTTATTCTATTTTATTATTATTATTTTTTTGTTTTTTTTGTTGGTTGTCCGACGGCATTAGCAGGGCTCAGACTTTGATTTGCGCTGCTAATTGAAGTTTTATTCGCTTAGGTGACGCTCAAGCCACGACTGTCCATGGGGGCGTGGATTTTGGTCATATCATCGAGGTTCAGGTGAATCCCCTAATAGATGGACCCACATCAGAATGCGTACAAACAACACAATTATCGATTTTATCGATTCTAGCTTCGCTTTTGGTCTTTAACCTTCATGAGGTTTTTGAACTTCTTGCTTAATTAATCGATACTTTTCTGCTGTGGTTTCCACTAGCCAAATTTAACTATCGACGTTCATTTTGTAGCTGAAATTTAGCACTTTATACATGTGTCTAAATGATATTATCATAATTTTTCTTAGACGAGAACAGATTTCATATTTGGCTTTCGAATCCTTCAGTTACAATTGTCACACAATATTATTGATAGATTTATTTAATATCACGTAGCTTTGAATTAAATTAATTTTTAACACCTAAAACTTACAAATTCAAATGACAAAATGTTGTTAAATACTTTTAATAATGTTGAATGTTTTAAAATTGTATAAACTGCGAATTATAAAACCGATATTACAAAATATATCTAAATGTATTCAATATGTGTATTTATTTCAAGTTCTATGTAAATAGAAAAAATCCCTAAAATTCTCTTTCAGGTCGCGTAAAACTAAATTCTATAAAATAAAGAATTTCAATCAATTTTCGTTGAATATTTTGCTGTGAATACAAAAGAACAATCGTTTCATTTAACAGCTGTTTATCTGTTGCAAGTGTAGCTGCATCTTTTGTCTATCGATTGTGTATCTATGAGATACTTTTGCTCTTTTGTCTCGTCTGCGTGCCTTTTGTGTTTGATGATAATTTGTTTTGACACATTTTTTCAACTTGTTAATACATATAATTTTGCTATCAGCCACACACAGATGCACATAGGCACAGATACATGCATAGAGCTGGTTGTTTGTGCATGCCATATGGTTGCCTGTCTACAGATACTTATGTTGCACATCTCCGCCTGCTGTGGCAGGGCCTGTGGCTTTGCCGCTGCGTTGCGCATACGTCCCGTTGGCCATAGACAACCTTCTGGCTTGCGTCCTGCTGTCTCCTTGTGTGCTGTCTCCTTGTGTTTGTTTTGAGTTTGCCGCTGCCGCGTCTGCATTGCGTCTTTTGTTATTATTACATTTTCATAAATGCAAACGCACACACACACACACACACACGTATACACGTATACGGATACACACACACACACACACAAACGCACAACTTGATGATAAATTTTGTAAAGTTTTGTCTGCCTCGTTGTCGGCATGAGGCTCGTTAGCTGTCTGTCCCTCTGTCTCTGTCTCTGCCTCTCCCTCTCCCCTCGCACGTCTGCCTCCCGCTGCCTGCCCTTTGTCTGTAATTGCAACTCTTTCCCTGCCCCCCTTCGGTTCGGTCTTTTGTTGCCGCCCCTCCCTCTGTTTAATACGCATGAAAAACTGCTTCAACTGCATGTTGAAATGAGATATTTCAATTTTGTATTGTAATTTTAGCAACTTAAATGTAATTCCAGAAGACATGAGGCGCTTGTCAGCCAGCCATTGTCTGTGGCACGTTCGCTACACTCCACACTCCACACTCCACATTCCACAATCCACACTCCGGTCTGAACCTATCACTTTTCTTTTCTTTTCTTATGCAGCGATTCAATACTTTGGCTAAAAGCATGCCTCCTCCATCTGCCAGTCACAGCACAGAGAGAAAAGATCGTAAGATATTCGGACTCCAAATCCTGCAATATTGTGTCCTAAATAACTTCTGTGTTTATTAACCGATTTTAATGTGCTTTTTAGAATATATAAATATAATTCTAGAGATTATATATCCTAAATAACAACTTTCTACGTTTAATATTTTGCTTGATATTGGCTTTTTATCGATTAAATCGTAAATGGTGGCGAATCATCCAACATTTGATACAAACACTTAAAACGCACATTCGTAAGCCTATTGTTGAAGATCTGGTTTAAATGATAATTAGTTATATTTATAAAATATCTATATATGTTCGAATATATATTTAAAGTAATATTAAATACATCATGTTTATGTTTTTGAGGAAACTTTTGAACAGCTTTCGAAACCATATGGTATTTTACCTATTGTGACAAATCATCAAAAGCAATGAGATATTGTTTTTATTTCCAGGAATAGAAGTTATAATATTTTTGCTTAAGCTGGAACAGCTTTTGATTTCGATATTAGTTTATTGTTTCGCTCAGTGTATCTTTGAGGTAGCCTCATTTGTGGCTTCGCTTTAGAAAATTATGCAAACAGTCTACCCCCCTCTGCCAACCCCCCTTCATGTCATGTTTGTGCATATAATAAAGTAACAACAGCCTGCTTCCCCTCCCCCCTCCCCCTACTCCTCCTCCGCTGCTCCTCGCCACCTGCCCACGGGGCAGGGGCAGGGGCAACTGCATAGGCGGCACTTTTTAAGCGTTTTTCGCCTGCCTCGACTGAAGTTTTTGGCAGCGCTTAAGAACTTAGCACACACAATGTAATGCAACTGCAAGTTTCGGTGGGCGTGCCACAGCCACGCCCCCTGCAAAAGTTTTGCCACAGTGTGCGCCCTGCCACAAAAATCTGCTGCAATGACAAAAGCTGCCGCGTCGTGTGTTGCCAACGAAATGAGCCAAATTATGACAAATTGTTGGCGAAAGTATTTAAAATAAGTTTACTGCTGTGTGCAACAGAGAGGGGCAGACTGCGATATGAATAAACTCAGACTCACACACACACTCACACTCACACACAGACTGAGGCTCCGAAACTCAGTCTATCCTGTTGCCGCAGTCGAGAAACCACTCAGAATTCCACAGCTTGCGGTGAATATTCGACAAATGTTGTGTACTTTTGGCCACTAGATGGCGCCAGCAGTTAACTGAATGCAGTCAGGTATGGAACACTCACACACACTCACACTCACACAGACACTCGTTCGCACAGAACCCGCAAGACACAAGACACATGACAATTAAAAGGTCGTTAAGCACGGGGTCGTTTGATTACCTAAGTGAATAGAATGGGTGTGAGCACGAATGGTGTGCAGCCTGTTTATATTCAGCTTAAAGTGTGTGAATGTGAATGTGAATCATGCTTTATGGCTGCACTGGAAATTCATAAATACGAGTATGTGTTTCGGTTAAGTGAATACAATATGAATAAACCCATGAATATAGTATTTAGCTTTACATGAATTGATTGCCAAGTTCCATTTAACACACTTTAAAACCGACCGAAAATGTATAACCCTAGCCCAAAATATATTACCGAATGTTTGAATGCATTCATGCGGCTATTCATGAATGTATTCGGCAGTAATATGCTTTAGATATTGGTTTGTTGCAATCGTATGCTGCTTATGTTACAATTTTGAATAGAAATAATTTAGCTAGGGTATAAGTTTGAGTATGCGCATGTCAGAGTATTCATTTACACTCATGAGTGCACCCATGAATACCAAAATATGTTGCTCAAGCTTAAACTGATACAAATAACTGATTAAGCACATTCTCTATGATATTTACATACCCAGCCGAATGATTCAAATGATTCAAATGTACTCACAAGCACTCACACACCCATGCACTGCAACTTAATCACTCAAACACTTAGGGAGCCAACTGAATGCATTATTTGTATTGTTTAGCATGTGACAGCTGCAAACACAGTTGACACACTCGGACCCATGCGGACACACTCAACCACTCAACCACCCAACCACTCACCCAGTGGATTCGGTGGATTCAGTGGCAAAAAGCGAGTATAGTGTCCCCGAAAACCACACAATTATGACGTGTCTTTCAGGCTGCGTCTGTTGCGTGCGTGGCATTATAAAATTTGTTGGCTCTTGTTGCTGTTGTTGTTGCTGTTGTTGTTGATGTTGTTGTTGCTGGTGTTGTTGTTGTTGTTGTTGTTGTTGGGGTGCGACCCTCGACAAGCGACCTAGCTGTAAGACAAAAATGCTGAAACATAACAACAAAATGTAAATCCTTTCAATTGAAATGTTACAGCCAGCATAGTGCCAAGGAGCAGCACCTAAAGCACTGCAAGAAACCAAGCAGCTCCCCCCCCTCCTGACAGCTTCCCCTCTTCCCCCCGCTGCCCTAGACAGTGTCCTTGTCATACTTGCGTTCCAGCTCCTACTGCTAACAGCTTGGCTCGTCAGCAAATTCAGCTTGTTTGCGTTTCTAAGTTATGGTTACTGGTGCCAACTGGCTTAGCGAGTCAACCTGTGGACTGGGTAGAGACAAGAGGATTCAGATTGACATTGGCAGTGGAAACAGAAACGGGAACGGGAATGGCAAGGGGAGGGGGAAGGGGAGTGGGATTGACAAAGGAAAAGTTGTTGCCAAATCCGCTTTTTTCCCGTCAAATCTAGATGATTCTCAAGAGCATTTGCTAGCAAAACTGTGAAACTCTGGGCAGCGGGAAATCTGGCTATTTTTCAAAGCCAGCTTTTCCTAGAATTTTTCCAAACTCTTGCTATAATCAGAAACTATTATAGATGTGTCGTCAACACTTTGATCGGTGTTTGCCTAAATCTACTTAATTTCATCTGATTCCATCAATAAACTTTAAATAATCTACAAACCTTTATGCACTCGCAAAATCAACATGATTATATATAAATTTTATGATCTGAATTTTTGTTTTTTTTCAACTTTATGCTTATGCTCTTCCCGCTAAAAGCAGCTTTTTGCTCTGGCAGCACTGATGGGAATGGAAAAAGGGAAAGCAAGTGAGCTACTCTGCTTAGCAAACTGACTTCGTCTTTGACTGCGACGACAACTGGCATTTGTCTGTGCGGCATACAGTGCGTATGCTTGATATTTCTTTTTGTCAACAGCTGACAGCATTAGCATAAAATGCGTGCATAAAAAATGAGCACACTGCTCCCATTCACAGCTCATCAACAGGTGCAGCTGCAGGAGCGAGTTGTTGACCAACACCAATACCCAGTCGCACTTGGCCATAAAGCGAAATTGTTACGAGTGCACAAATAAAAGCCAAAAGCCGTTGACAACAAACGAATGAAGCGAGCACGACAAATGAAAGTGAAGCAGAGTGTAGGATCGAATCTGGCAATACTCTGCAAGATGTTGCACTTTTGCTTACAATACTTTAAGAATCAATGAAATGGCAGCCATTATTTATATTTCTCTTTCTCCATTTGATCAATTCAACTGCAGTAATCTTTAAGTAAATTTATATTGCAGAATACTATTTAATCTCATTATTTTTTTATTTAATTTGGAAACTTATTATTGGTATTATCAAATAACTTCAGAAAGTTACGGAATTTAAGCAATTTAGGCGCAAATACAAAAATGGTAGCTTGCCATAATATTAAGTTGCATCAGGCAGCCCAAAAGCATGCTGCATAAAATAATTTAATTGGAGCACAGAAAATTATGCTACAAAAACCATAAGTTCCCTGCATAAAATAAATAATTAAAACTATTTAACATAAGACATCAAATTTAATTCGACAAAATAAATAAATAATAATAAATTTTTCTCAATTTAATTTTTATTTATTTTTAAATAAATTTGTATATATTTAAATTTAATTAAAATAACTTATTGTTAGTAATGCTAATTTAAGATACATTTAAATTTGAGATTTAAGTGCTTCGATTTGTGATTGAACTCCAGAACAAAACAAGATTCATTTATGAGCTATATATCATTATATATTTTTCTGAGTGTAGATTAATTTTTTTTTTTAATATAATAAATGTATGAATGCAACGTGAGTGTTTGCTGTCACTCCCTGTTCTTTCTCTCTCTCTCTCCCTCTCTCCTCCCTATTTGATCTCTCGCTGCAGCTGACAGTTAGAGTATCAGCTAGTCTGACATAGCCAGCGCATGATACTAGCTTGGAAGCCTTGAAGTGTTTGCCTCTGCCTGGCGCCCATCTCACAGCGTCGCGTCCCTCGCTGTCTTTGTTGTGTCTCAGAGACAACGAGGACAACTGCAGCATAAAAACCCAGCGTGAGATAGTTAATTTGTTTTCACTTCAGCAACAATATCCCAGCGCCTCCTGCGCCCCCCTCGCCCGTAAGCTCCTCAGCCCTAAGCCAGGCCTTGCACAGTGGTCGAAGTTGTATGGAAGTATGCAAAAAAAAAATATTCTATAGAAACAATCGAGGCAATTTTTAATAAATGTCATATTTGGATTCTAAAAAATTTATAGAAAAGTCAGGCGCAGCCGACCGATGTCCAGGGTAACAAATTGTCATCAGTATATCTTCGCTGTTTCTAATGAGTAAGTTCGTCTTTAAGTTAAAAGTTAAAGGATTGTTTTTCGTTTAGCGAAGAAAAATAAGAGACACATTTTCTGCATAGTTTATTTCAGTTTATTCATAATTTGGAAAGGGAAATACAAGTTCTTAGTCGAATGAAGATACTCAAGTTCATCCAGGACCTTGGACTTATGGACGTTCTTTGGGTTAGTTGGGGAGTAAGTTAGAGATCTTAGATCGTGGTTCGGGACATCAGACTGATGGGAGAGCTCTAGGAGGGGGTACAATAGACCTTTTAGGTCGCAGTGCAAATTTCCCTACACTAATAATAGGTCGTGGTAAATAAATACTTTTGGATCAAGGTGTTTTGATGTTGGGCGATGGAAGCGACCACTGTGCGCTGGTTTGTTCAGCCCGCAGTTTGTCCCTGCACGTTTTGGCTCATTTATTTTCAGTTTGACGCCCTGACGCTGCTTATTTGCACACAGCGAGACAGAGATAAAGCGTGAATGGAAGAGAGACACTGCGAAAAAGGGTCGTGGGCGGGGGAGGGGGAGGAGATGAGGGGAGTGGCAGACAAAGATGTAGAGTAGCCGCTGTCAAACTTATCAAATGGCAGCGCGAAAAAGAATTGCACAAAGTGGGCGGTGGGCGGTCGTATAACGGTCGAAATCGGGGAAGAACAGAGCAAAGACTGTGTGAGGAGTGGCAAGGTGTGGTGTGGTGGGGTGGGGTTGGGGAGGGGAGGGCCTTACAAAGCGGGGCGCGAGACAGTTGACAATTGCAAAAAATTGTCACAAAGCGAAATTAAAAACGCAAAAACAAACCGGCAAAGAGATAGCGAAAAGCGAAAGGATGCTGAGTGGGCAGAGAATCGGAGAGAGAAGTGAGAAGAGAGAGTGTGAGAGAAAGAGACGGTCTGAAGAGAGTGTGAAAAGCAGCAGTGGGGAGGGGAGGGGAAGGCACAGCTCAGAATGTAGAGCAAGTGGCAAGAAGTTTTATGGCAATGACAACATCAACAATGCTTCTGACGCGGGCGGGGGTTAAGCGAGAGAGTGAGAGAGCGAGAGAGAGAGAGAGAGAGAGAGAGAGAGAGAGAGAGAGAGTGAGAGAGAGAAAGAGAAAGAAAGTGTGTAGAGCGTGAGAGAGACAGAGAGCGTAAACAGATGAGCCCTGTTGCCAAATACGCTTTTTTCCCGTCAAATCTGGCTGTTTTTTAAGAGCTTTGCTTGAAAAATTGTTAAACTGCAGCAGGCGGGATTAAACAGAATTTCCGCGCTCTCGTTTAAAAAAAACTGCTAAAAATCCAATCTCTAAGATTTTTTAATCACCTGCGGTTTGATCTAAAATTTTAAGAATTTATCGAATATGAACATAAGTCAATTTAATGAGAGACTTGTGAGATTTATGAGATTGTGATCTCAATTTTTGAGAATAAACATGAAAAATCAGAATAACTTGGCTGTTTTTTGGCTTTTATTGAAAACAATTTTAAAATTATTTCCGTAGCTTTTCCGCCAAAAACAGCTTGGCAACACTTCAGACGAGCGGCATAAAAAAGAGGGCGCTGGTGGGCGTTGGCGGGGGTTTGGGTGTGAAAGGGTGAAGGGTGAGGGGATGGGCATGGGGATGGTATTGTTATGGGCTGTGGGCAACTGTCAGTGCAAATGTTTCAATTTGGCATCTTTGCCCACTTTTGTCAACTGCTGACGACGACAATTGTTGTTTGTTGTTTGTTGCTTTGGCTCATATTGTTGTTGTTTCTCTTGATGTTGTTGTTGTTGTTGTTGCTGTTGTTGTTGTTGTTGTTGTATCGCAGTGACAGACCCTGCAGCTGGCAACCACCAAAGCAGCTCTACCTCAACCACTTTATCCACGTGGGGGACATGCATATTTTAATTAAATTGTTTGCCAGAGCCGAGCCACTTGCTGAGTGGATTCTCTCACTTTCCCCCTCGAGCTCTGCCCCTTCACCCCCTACCCTCCACCCTCCACCCTCTACTCCTCTGCTGCTCTCCATCAGCGCACAGCAGGCGGTGCTGTTCACATCCCAAAATCAAGCGGTTTGTCATTATTTTTGCCTTTGCTACTCTTCCTGCTAATATTGTTAGTGTTGAATTGTGTTCTTGTCCAACCGGAACGTGCATGAATTTCCCAGATGCTTTAAGTTCCCCTTCAACCTATGCAGGCAAAAACAATGCAGCTCAATCAAACACTCGAAGAAAACAGGGTATACAAATTCATCAATTCAGCAATAGCAACAAAATAGTACGTAGTGTAACCAGGCCAAGTTCTTTTAATGGCAAAATATTCTCTTAATTTTTCAAGCAATTGCATATTATTTCCTTTTAAATTATAAGAATTGAAATCTTTTTTGAAAATTGAAAATTAATGCCAGATTTGTAGACTGTTTTTTGTATTGCTGAATAATTATTAATTAAATTACTATTAAAAATTAGAAGCAAAAGTAGGGTATTCAACAGTCGGACAAGCACGACATTCGTTCAATTTTAATTTTAAACAAGTCGGTTTGGTGTATTGCATATACTATATTTAATTTATCGAAATGTTTTATCTGCCGTAAATGAGTGAAAAGTCTTAGTTCCTCTACCGTGTGGCACAGTGTAATTTACTTCTAAACTTTTTCAGTCTGTTTGCCCAATATTGGTTTCAAATATTTTGTGCTGAGATTATTGTACTCGGTGCGTTCTTCTGCGCTTCACTCCATCAGCTGGCTGATGGTGGTTATCTGACCCACTTGGCCCAGTTCAGCTAATAATTTGGCCATTTGTGCGTTGGCCGTGTTTACCAACGGGTCGTGTTTATGTTTGTTCAACGGTCGCTGGCGTACAACACGAGATCAATGATAAAATATATTTTATTATGCTCACTGCGGCAGCAATGGGCAGACAACGGGAGGACAACCGGGGGGGCAGACATACAGACAGGGGGAGGGGGGAGGGACCGCCCTCGACTCGATATTGTAGGAACTTGTCCGCCACTTGCTCAATATTAATTATTCAGCCCAGGCACCGTGGTATAAATGCCAGTCGGCATGTACACAGCGCAAAAAATTGTGTTCCTACTCAACTTCCAAGGGAATTACAAACTGACCATCCATACGAAAGCTTCCAGTAATACGAATGTATATATCGAAATCGCAAAATCTGAACTTGCTTGAAAAAACATTTCATCTTATATATATTAAATGCATAATGGAAAATTAAAAATAAACATTTTATCTTCAATAACAAAATAAAATAAAAATTAAGAAAATTATCTTTTACATTTGGTTTTATTTTATTATTTTAAAATGCTGTATTGGAAGACTAAAACATATTTAAATTTAAAATAATTTTAAATCCAAAAAATAATTAGGTGGAATATACGAAATGAAAATTGGAAAAATAAATACCTCTTATAATGTAAAATATACCATTATATAAATTGAAAAATTAGAAAAACAATAAAGAAATTAATGTAATAATATTTTAATATTTTATTGTATTTTATTTAATTTAATTATTTTATTTATTTGCTCAAGTTAAAAATTCATAGCTTCCAAAACGTGTCTCTTGATATTCTCTGTGTGTATTCTCCCTTACCCACCTGGCCCGTATTTTCGCTATTTGGCCATTTTGCCATTTGGCCATTTTGCCACTCGGCCATTGTCATAATTTTTGGCAAACGAACAATTAGGTTTAGCCTGGAGCCAGAGCGTCTGGGTAGGAGCCGGAGGGCATAGTTTAGAATAGCTGCAAAGTTGTGTCGATTAAATTTGTTGGCTTTTGTGATTATTGTATTTGGCCAACTAAGCCTGGCCCCCTTTCCCGCTCAAATTGGGCCCACTGTGCATTAAAAACTCACAGTGGTTTAAAGCGGTCGCTGTTGAATTTGATTGCGAGTTGATATGACGAGCCTCGCCAGACATCTGGCAACTGGTCAGTTGAACTGGCAGCGGTAAATACCAGAGTCGAGCTGAAAAGCTAAAGCCAAAAGCCAAAAGATAAATACGCAGCGAAACGAAATGATTTTCTAAGTAAGTGCAAATTGCGTTTTAATTAAAATGTAAAAATAAAATACAGAGACACAGACGAGAGAAGGAGAGTATTGGGTGGAGAGGGGGAGAGGGGGGAGAAGGGGGAGAGCCAGAAATAATTAAAATTCGAAAAGTAACTTGAAAATGTTTTCGCTACTGATGCGACAGCTGCCAGCGAGTGTCTCCATTCTACTAGACACACGCTTCTCCCCCCACCCCTTTGCCTACCTCTCTCGCCCCTTACTCTCCCACTCCCCCTCCCTTTCCCTATCTAATTGCCTGGCAGCCCAAGCCCCCACTGCCTAGCCATATAATAAACAGCGGGTGCTACGTGCCGTGGTATTAACTCGATCTAAGCTCGCAAAACGCGTAAATGTCACATTTCCATTTAGTCGTATTTTCCGTATTTATATTTTCCACAACTGGCCACGCCCCCCTACCCGCCCCCGCCTGCTGTGCTGTACGGCCTTTGACTTGCCGTATCAGCAGAAAATTTCATTTTTTTCCCATGACTTTTTGCAGCTTCTTCATTTTTGTCCACACTTTTTTTTCTTCTTCAACAAATGCTGTGAAAAATTATTTGACAAACAGTTTTCCGCACGCTTTTCACTTGCCCCATTTTCTTGCGTACTTCTTTTTCGGCTCTCTCTCTCTCTCTGTCCCCCCTGGACTTTCTCCTCGCCCATATCGCTGTGTCTCTTGCCATTTGGCTGAAAATCTCGTTATTTTGTAGCAATTTTTAGTGCCGTCCATTGGGCTGAGGCATAAAAATGCAAACTTTTTAATTGGGTTTTTGTGTGTGATCACATTCGGTGTTGGCCGGGCTATTCCCTGTCCCTCTCCCCCTCTTGTTGTTTCTGTTCTTATTGTTGTTGTTGTTGTTGTTGTGGACTATAGGGGTTTTGAATTGACATCCAAGTCGTAGAGGCGCCGCTCCTCGGACACGGGCATCGGACGCAAAGCTGCGTTGATGGCACCAATTTGACGCGGCCAGCAAATTTAAGCAGCTTAGCCTGACCAAAGCTTCCGGCATCATCAAAAAATGCCAACAACAAGAACGGCACAGACCTAAAAAATCCTTCTTTAGCGTTGGATAGACCTACAACAATAATCAGAACAATCTGCTCGACAGGCTGCAGATCCCGGCTCAGGCTTAGGCTTAGGCTTCAAAATTGTTACTCAGCTGAAAAAAAAGGGAAGGGAAGGGAAGGGAAGGAAATTTCGACAAGGATCTGCATAAATTAGCAACTTGCATTAACTACGGCACATATTTCTGCAGGCAGGACAAGTGGAAAAGCTCCCCAAGTGCATTCTCACCTGTCTCGGCTAATCGCATATTTGTTGTGGGGAGACCCCCAGTGAAACATTTATTGATTGGGCAATTAGTGGAAATTACACCAAGTACTCTCGATTATGCACGTGTGTGTGTGTGTGTGTGTGTGTGTTTTCAATAGATGTGAGGCACAAGAAGGAAGAGGGAAAATATGGAAACTATTAGAGGGAAACTATTAAAACATTTTCAAGCTAAGCCATGGCTTGAAAATACATAAGAGAAATAATAAATTGTTTATATTGTTTTGACTTACAAATAAAACTTACCTTATAAACAAAATATTGTTGAGAGGGTCAGGTAAATGAACCGTACTCTCGTCCTAGTCTTCAGTTGTTGGTATATTCCTTTAGCTTAGTCACTTTTTCAAAATATTAATGTAACTAGTAGCATTAAAAAAAAGCGGATAAAAGCCAAATCCAATTTAATTTTTTAAATTCCCGTGTTGAAAATTTTCCAAGCTAGCTTTTAAAGAAAGCCAAATTTGACGGGAATAATGACAGCCCTGCATTTGCCCAAGATCTAGTAGCCCTGGTCGTATCGCTCCGCGTCGTATCGTCGTCTCGTTCTCGCCGTCTAGTTGCTTTTCCACTCGTTGTCTGGTTGTCTCGCTCACTGAAACATATGTGCCGAAAATACACGCTTTTGCAAAAGCGCATTGCAATCGTTGAATAAATCTTGTTGCTGTTCAAACCCTATGTAAGCGAATCAAATAGGAAAGTGTTAAGTGTTTAAACAGATACTTCTGCATCTCCGCAGCTATTGAATAGATTTCCCGGAGCTGCAGTGCAATGGCTGGGGAACGTGATGATGAAGTTATCGTGCTGAACAGCGATGATGATGATGACGATGAAGCCAACCCCGTGATCTGTGCGTATCCTCCTACGGGCCCGGACAGCATACAAATAAGAATGAACGATTACCTGAGCCTGGATAAGGCGCAGTTCTTAAATGCCAAAGTAATCGACTTCTACTTGAGTTACCTGAAGGACACTGTCTTGGCCAGCGAGCATCGTCAGCGGACTCACTTATTTGGCATAGATTTCTACAATCGTCTGCCGAATCTGCTTACCATGCGAGGGGGTTTTCTCCATGGGCAAGTCGCGAAATTTACGGAGCACGTGAATATTTTTGAGAAGAATTTCGTCGTATTGCCAATACAACAATACAACTCATTGGCTTTTGGCAATTATTTGCTTCCCTGGATTGACAACATCCCAGAACGATCAACAGGCTTTAGCAAACCAACCAATTAAACAGCCGCTCATCCTAATATTTGACAGTTTTCCTGCGGTTAGACAGCCGGGATACCACGTGAGCAGCATTCTTCGAACATATCTGACATATGAATGGATGGCAAAAACCGGAGACTCCAGTCGCAAATTCAACTCAGATACCATGCCATGTACTGTTTTGAAGGTTCCCCAGCAGATCAAGCCGAAGATATGCCAACTGTACATGCTGCAATATGCAGAAAAATTCTTCCAGGAACCCTTCACCAATTACAGGCTGCCCTTCAAGGAGATGTACGAGTGGTTCAGCTATATCTCGGTGTACCGAAAGCGTCAGAAAATCGCTGGGATAATCACGCGCCTAATGAACAGAAACAACAAAGAGAATCGCATCACTCTTCCTACACTCCAACTCAAAATAGATGGTCCCAACACGCGGAATAGACGGTCCCGACACGCGGGAAAGGAGAACTCGATAAAAAAAAACAGGCTAAGGCAAAAACATTTCGATACATGGTTGATACACCAATTTTCGATAGCATAGAATACTTGAATATTTACAAAACTGTTACGCATAAAACATTCATAACACACATACAAAAATGTAAACTGTCTTGACTATTTGCCACGCCTCGTTCTGGTACTTGCAGTACCGATACTTACATTTATTCTTACACATTTGTTCCTACCACTTTGTACTGACCCATTCGCTCTTAACATTGTTTAAAAATTACAATAAATATGCAATATTTTTTAATATTTTATTTTATTATTTTTTTATATATAGTTATTCTACTTTAAACTAGATCGTAATTTGATCGTAATTTCACATTGATCGAAACTTCATTATCACATCTTCGGCGTTTTATTAAATATTTTATTTGTCTCAGAAACAATATGATTATTTAAATATTTCAAAATAAACTGCACCTCTTTTTTTCGCTGTGTATATTTAGCACTGCGTTAGATAAACACTACGCACACATAACAAAACCCACTCCACCTATGTATGACATATCTAGTCTGGGATATAGCCACAGTACCTGCCACTGCCATGTGATATTTATGCCCGGGCACAACTCAAATACAAAAGTCAACCAAACCGAGTCAAAACTTGACCTAACATATACTTACAAACATACTACTATGTGTAGATCTGGCGATAAACTGCCCCCATTAAATTAGCTTAAAGGTTAACTGGTAATTCTATTAGTTTTATTGCCTGGAATATCAATTAAATATCCTTAACATAGATAGTTCGAACGTTCTAAATTGCTAAAAATAAACAATGTTAAAGATAACATACCTACCAATCTGGAAATTATATCAAGATATTAAAAATGGATATGAGTATCTTTTGAGTAATTAAAATTAATTAAATTATAAATGAATTAATTAAGCCAGTGTGTAGCTCTCCAATCCTTTTACTCTCCAACAACAATTTCATTGTTGCTAGCGCTACTTCCTGGAACTTGAGAGAATTAATTCTATATAGGACTTAGAACACAACTAACTTAAATTAATATCTAAATATATAGTTTGATGTGTAGCCTTTAAGATGAAGGGGTTTATTCCGTTTCCAAGTTGGCTTTTTTGGTCATCGCATTGAAAACATCAACTGCTTTAAGGACAGAACTCCCAGCACTGACTGGGCTGTGACCGAAGTTCCTTCTCCTTCCAGCTCCTGGCCGGCATCGCATGTGTTGCCATCGATTTGGGCGTTTAACATTTATCGCCCCAACTGCCGTGGCGCTCTAATGACTGGCCCAATATATATGGCAAGCAATTTTACACATTTTGCACTGCGTGTCACCTGCGCTGCCCAGATAAATCGCGCCGTCGGTTGACTTAGAAAAGGATCGGCTGGTGGGGGACGGAAGGTAGCGAGAGACGTACACTAAGAGAAAAATGGCGTTCGACTTAAGAGCTCCAAAACTAAGACTATATATCATAAAATTGAAATTCTTGAAAGTATGAAAATTCTAATTAGAATAATGCATTTAGACTTGTTTTAATATCAATTAATTTTAAACAATTAATAAAAATGCCAAAAAACTGGCAAGAAATGCGCAGATTAGTAGCTATATCGACTCCGCTCGTCGTGCTGATCAGGAATATATAGCTGGAATTCAGAGCGTATCAAGTCCGAAATTCATTGTAGTACAGTGAGGAATTATTGGTTTGTTCTCGCTGTGTAGAGGCGAAGTGTGGCAAAAGTTTTTGCCAAACGGCGATTTGTCGGTTTATGTGCTGAGAATTGAAATGCAGCCAAGAATTTTGGCCGATGGCTTGAATGCTCTCGGGCCAGGCGAGAATGGCTCTAATGCAAAACAAATCGAATCCAGGTGGCGTCCAGCGAACGTTGCACGTTGCAGCCACGACTCGGGCGTATGGGCGTATGGGCGGATGGGGCGTATGCGTATCATCTGACGTAAGCCCACTTGCCAGAATCGTATCCTCGCATCCTGTCGCTGGCTGTGCCGTTGTCCTGTGGGTTATTAGGCAGCAACGGCTAATACTCGTATTTTAAGAGCTTCCTGACCCCATCGCCCCTCCCCCCGCCTCCTCCAACTGCCGCTTTTGCTCCGCTATCTGCGCCAGAACAAAAAACGAACAAACAACAATAAAGAAATTGCCCGACGCGCCGAAGCGTAAGCGACATTTCTGGCCCAAGTGCTGTGCTCGGCCATAGCTCTGCCATCCTAGGTTATCCTGTCCGGCAGTGTCGTCCACTGTCCCCTGTCCGCTGTCCGATGTCCCCTGTCCGCTGTCCGGGTGCCCATAGCATTGCCAACAACATTGTTGACCCCAGCTGGTCCGTTGGCTGTCCAACTTGTCGCTGTGATGATTAATGGCCACCAAACTGATAAATCAACTTTGTCGCTGTTGCTGTCACTGCACAAACACGCCGCAAAATGCTGCGCCCCCATCATGGGCACACACACACATACACTCTCATACGCTCACACACACATACTCGACACACACACACACTCATACACATGCATATGGATGGCAGAGCTTTGGTACGCTGGAAATTCGTTTCGATTCGATTCGTTTCAATTCGTTGCGGCTCACTTGAGTTTTAGCTAATGTTCAATATGCCACGCCCACAAGGCTATGCACACAACGCCCCAATTGCGACATATGCAAACACGCCAATTTCTGCGTCCTTCATCATCCAATTCCATGCCATTGTCTACCGGAAATTATTTCCAGCCGACCAGCAACAAAGCAGCAAAGCGAAAGCCTTCCTCAATGCCTGACATTCCAAAACGCACTTTAAATGCGCTTCACGCGAGCTGTATTCAATTTAAATAAATACGGATTATTGAATAGTTAAATATTTCGCATTGTTTAAATTAATTTAATTTAAATAAGTACAGTTGTTTAGCAAATATTCAATAAAGACTTCAATTGGATTTAAATATTTAATTAAAATAAATGCATATTATATCAAACGGACTTAAATTTATTTGCAGATTATTTTAAAATAATTTATTCGAATTTTTGCAATGAATAATTTAATTTGATGATGCTTTTATATTAAAAAATTTAATTCGAATTTGATATTTAAACTAAATGTGATTCCTGCCAACTCTATTAAATTTAAATAAGTACAGTTGTTTAGCAAATATTCAATAAATAATTTAATTGGATTTAAATATTTTATTAAGATAAATGCATATTTAATTTATTTGCAGATTATTTTGAATATTTTATTTGTATTTGTGCAAAGTATAAATTAATTTGATGTTGTTTTTAATTTAATTTAAATTTTATATTTGAACTAAATGTGATTCCTGCGAGCTCTATTAAATGTTAAAAGGTTTGTAGTTGATTAGCAAATATTTAATGAATAATTTAATTTAATGTATAGCATAAATTAATTCAATTTAAATGTTTTATTTTAATATATGCAGTTTAAATCCGACTTGTGCGAGATATATATAAAGTTAATTAAATTTAAATGTAGAATTTTAGGAAATACATCATGCGCAATTTTTAATTTGATTTACATATTTGCGCTTTAAATGAGCTTTATGCGAACTCTTTTAAATTTAAGTAAATTGCAGATTATTTGGAATTACATATGGAATTACACACTTTTAAATATTGTTCCATACGGTTTCAAAAGCTATAAACACATTTAAGCAACTGTCAATAGTATCAATAGTAATAATGGTAATAAATTGGAAAAGTCGAATACAAGATGGAGTTTGTCAAACGCTGTTTCCGCTTTCGAAGGTTTCTTTCTGCAGTCAGGATGGTTTTGTTTAGTAATTTAAAGTCACGTGCACGGGGACCACGCGTCACGTAACGTTTGGGTTGGCGTTACGTTACGTTAACGTTAGCGTTAACGCTAACGCCAGCGCTTACGTTACACTCATTGGCATTGCAATTTGGCTCATTAGACACATTTCGTTGGCAATTAAGTAAATAATTTGTACGCCGCAAACGTTGCAATGGTAGTCGGCCTGCCGTCTGCGGTTCGCATAGTCCAGCAATCTGGCAACCCTGCAGCGACAACCCTGTCTCCGATTACAGTGGTCGGATGGCAGCAGATCAATATTCCAATATTCCTCCGATCGACCTTTAAATCCAATTTCAGCTTTGTTTTCCTTGTCCGCAAGCTGCTAAACTTTTCTGCGAAAATAAAAAAAACCTATTAATATTAAAGCTTGAATAAAGGTGTAAAATATGTACATAAAAAAAATAATAATTACCAAAATAGCTTTAAGTAATTTTGAATTGAGAACTTAACGAAACACTCCAAGTACTTGTCCATTATTATTTGTGTCAGGCCAACAACTACTAATCTGTAAAATTAAAAAAAATTAATTAAATTTGAAGTAAATAGTGAAGGCTAAATTATATTGATTTGACACTTGTACATACCTTGCAATTAAATCGAATCGAAATATTCAGGCCAGATCGACTTATCTATTTGTTTTGATGATACAAATTCGCACAAGCTTATTATACCCTTTAATTTGTAGGGATCATCTTAAGCAGAAGTCAAGTTACCTTAAAAAAAAGACAGTTCTTTGCATTTCATTTGTGTGTGGATATGCTTTAAAGCGTTTGCTTAGAGTCGCCACTTTTTGGCACTTGTTTCATGAAATGCAACCACTGTGCGTTGGCCCGTTTATTATGTCGCTGTTGCCGTTGCAGTTGCTGGTCGTCTGTGGTCGCAGTCTGTGGTAATTTATGTTACTGCACCAAGTAAATGCCGCCAAAGCACAACAACTCACACACAGATACACACCAATACACAGAGAGAGAGAGAGAGAGCAGAGAAAGAGAGGGAGAGAGAGAGAGAGAGAGAGAGAGAGAGAGAGACGGACATGTATGTTGGCTGTTGGCTGTTTGTGTTTGCGCTTTTGTTGTTTTGTTTGTCAATTGATTTGAAAATTACAACAAAAGGCACACAAAACCAAAAACTACGCTCTCTAATGTGCAAAACATTGCCCCACCTGCAGCAGACCCCAACCCCCCTCCCCTCCCCCGCACTTGCACTAGTCCAGGGGCAACCACAGCAGTACCCTCAACCCGAACACTCCAAAAGTCCAACACGCATTGTTTGCATTTTCGGGCAAAAGTATGCAATGCGCATATTTAAATTTTCACAGCACTTTGCGGCTTTTCGTCAAAACATTTTCATTGCCCCACACAGTGTCCACCCAACCCAACGTGCCCCTGCCCCTGGCCCTGCCCCACGCCCACGTCCAGCTACTTGACACTGCAATGTCATGAATGGATTTCTGCATCTCTATTTCAATTTCAGCAGCAGCTGCAACTAAACGAATAGATACGAGCGCTATTGCCAATTTTCTTTAACGGGAAGAGCATGGAATTATAACTGATAAAATTTGAAAGTTATTTTCAAGATTTTCCATGATTTTCCTTAACAAATGAGATCACAATTTTATACATTATTTTCTAATATTTTATGCTATATCATTTTCCGATTTTATTATAGACAGAAATTTGTTTCTGCTGGATTCCAAATCTGTCAAATCAAATAGGGGATTTCATTTTTCAAACAATTGGATGGAATAAAGTCGGAAAACGAGAACGAATTATTCTATAGACGACTGATTGCATTTAAAATTCGTCAATTATATGGCAAATCATTATTTCTTTATAATATTTATTATTATAACAAAATATATAGACAGTTAAGGCAATTTCAAGCTAGTTAATGAGTTAATAGTTAGATGCGTAATTCAGTAACAAATGATAAGCTTTCAGATGAGAATTTTAAAGTCAACAACAAATGCCAAGAGTTGAATACATTTTAAAGGCCAAATTTGTAGTGAGTTTTTAAAAGCGCTTCAACTCGAATACGCACATTTCTAATGGTCGCTGGGATTTCAGCTCGTAATTATTACCTGCGTAGCCTCTGCCTAACCCAAAGTTAATAGAACCGGCTCTGTTGCCTAGTTACCCGCTCTGCAGAGTCCACAATCTGCTGCTCATTACCAAATGTTGGCTGGCAATGACACACAACAACAATGCAACTGCAACTGCAACTGCAACTGCAACTGTCTAGACTGTGATCTGTCCGTCTGTCTGTCCAACGGTCTCCATTGTTGAGTGTGGCCATGTCTCATGGCTTCCTGCCTGCATCGTCACTGTGGGCATCGCCATCAGTCATCGCAGCTAATCTGTGCGTCCGAGTGCGACGGTGCGTCCGATAAACGCCATGTTGTTGATGTATCTAAGTCCCAATCCCTTTCACATTCCCTTTCACATTCCCTTTCCCACTGCCTTTCACATTCGTCGGTCATATGCATAAACCCAATAACCGCGTTGACGCACAATACACCATCCCCCTCTCCCCTCTCTCCCTACTTGCCTGCCCCCCCTCCATCCATGTCGGCCTCTCTCCATGTCGCTCTGTCTGTGTCTTGGCAGCGCCATCGCTTTTTTGGGGCATAGAGATGACGTCGTTATCATCGTGTGCTCCTTGTTTATGCATATCATTGTTTGCATGCAGGTTCTCCTCCTCGCTCCTCTTCCCTCCTCACTGACCGCTGGGCGGGCTTTTGTTCCAACACCTCGTCATCTTTTGTGGCATTGACGCTGGCTCCCAAGGCTTTAAAGTCTTCTGACTCCGCATACAACTCTGCTTCTGCTGCTTCTTCTGATGATTGCCATTTTAATTGAATTATGGCGACTTCAAAGCGTCGTTGATAAGCACAAAAGCTTAACGCGAGGAATTTCTCCCAAATTAGAAGACAACTTTAGCCAGAGTGAGGCAAAGCACATAATACGGATACACCGAGGCAGATGAAATTCGATTCCGATTAAATCTGAAATGAAAGAATAACAAAGATATTATAAACAGACACAGTTCAACACAAATATATAATCTCAGCATCTCAGCGAATTTGCATTTGATAACATTTGTTATACAGCACAAATAATAGTATTATTCTTATGGTAATTCCCTGATAACATTTGCTATCAATATTTGTTGGCAAATATTTAACTTCACATCATATGCATATTTAAAAATTCATTTTTAATTTAATCCATCTAAAAATGCTACATTTCATTAATTTTTCTTTAGAATGTTTTAAATGTATTTAATTTAGTTAAGTTGAATTGAAATAATCAATAAATATTCTCACTAAAATGGTTAATATTGTATAAAAAACTGTATTGAAAGGATCGAAACTACTTTTAAGAGATCTATATATATTAAGCAATTTATAATTATGCAAAGCACAAAAAATAATTGTAGAATTACTAATATTACAGCAGCTTATTTTATTTGTTTATGCAACCAATATTTGGTCTGATTTGATCTGATCTTATACTTTTAATTTAGTTAATAAATTGTATATATTTACGTTACATTTTAATTCGTAATTTATAATTCTTTGTTGATTTGTCTGAGTTCACATTTAAATAAATATGTAATAACAGATCTTAAAATTAAACCAATCTCCAATTAGAGGTTCTAATACCTATTTTTAATTCAACTTTATGTAATTGTGTTTCTGCATATTAGTTGTTATTTGATTATTTAATTCATTGTCTTTGTATACTCAGTTTTAAAAGCTGAAACGTGATCTAGCCATGTGCATTATTGTAAGCTGAAGCACAGCTCTCTTGCTGTACCTGTTGCAGATGTGTTGCAACAACACAACAACAACAACAACAACAACATCAGCCACTGCTGGTTCTAAACTCCCCGACATCCATCTCGGTTCTCGCCCTGCCCCCGGGGTTATGCAACATATTTCATTTGGTTTTGTTACGCGCGACTTTGCTATCAAGTCCTGGCCGCAAATTATGCCAAGAAACTTGTTAAACTTATTAAAACGAAACCTCAGCATGAAGTTGCCAAGGCGAAATCAGAGACACACACACACAGATACACGCAGACACACACAGACACATGCACACCTCTAACACACGCCCACGTGGGGTCGCCTGGGGCAAAATGATGATGAGAACGCCACAGCAGGTGGTAAACAAGTACAAGCAAGGACATCAGCTGCTCTGCCTCTGCCTTGGATGCGAGCTATCAGATGCAGGCACAGACAGATTGAAGCCGTGGAGCACACAGTGCCTTTAACGCTTATCTTTATGCCCAGCGAGATCTTAACTCCCCGATCTTTATGCCGATGACCCACTGAACTGTTCTCAGTTCGTTTTGCAAATACCTCCTTCGGGGCATTTCGGAAAACATTCATTCAGTTCGTAGATGTGACATACTTAAGAGTTTTCCGCAAATAAAAGCCCAAACAGAGCTATGCGTCTATGCAAATATCCTATACAACTTTCCTTTCCGAACAATCGAGAAAATTGTTCGTTGCCTAATATTTGATTGTTAAGTAATTCACAGCGTCTGTACAGAATGTCGTAAGCGTGGCAAGGAGAAGGTATCAAAATTCTCAATGCAAACTTGAACTGCTTACTGCTTAGGAGAACCTGAATACTCTTATAAATAGCTCTAATGGTTAGCGAGATCTAGCACTTTATACAGACGGACTGACAGATATGGCTTTATCACTCAGCTCATCCACCTGGTCAAAAATATGAATACATTGTAATAAACCCTTTTGTGCTACAAGAGCTCAAAAAATTTAAAATATATACAAAATATTTTAATAGATCGACAGAGAGACTTGAGGACAGATAAAGAATAGGCTAAACAATCAACCCTAAAAAAATGTTCTTCATTGCTTTAAATCTATTTTTTTTGGCTGTTATACAAATTTGACATAAACTTACGTATTTTATGGAATTCAATGCCTAGCAAAACAGTTTTAACTTCGCATTCCTTGGAGAGATCTCCGATACTTCCGACTTTATTCGTATTCCATTCAAGGCGTCGATCTGTAAGTGAAATGTTTTTAAATGCTTTAAGTAGTAGTTATTACAAATACATACCTTTGGATAAATACAGATCTCTTCTGATGAATATGGTCTAAATGACCGTACAGTGTAATTAGTTTTGGATACATCAAATGATTATGTTGAATGCATACCTTTGGATAAGTATAAATCTAAATACTTTGCATTTTCGTCTATGATATTATTGAAATGATATTTTACCCTCACTTTAGGTGTTTTCCATGAAATGCCCGACAGCTGGCAATAGAGGGTTGGGGGATAGGGGATAGCAGATGGGCGGTGTGGGCGTGGTGTGTTGCCAGAGCAGTAAACGTGCGTTCAGATACTTACGATACAGTGGCAGCAATAAGTGTTTATATGTCTGGTTTTTGTCTTTATTTTTTTGTATCTGCCATTTGCTATCTGCTGATGTCTGATATCTGTTGTCCGTTGTCTGTTGTCTGATGTTTGTTGTCGTTATCGCTGTCTCTGTTTTTGTAAAGGCTTCGTTGATTTCTTTGCTAGACTTTTTGCTGCTTTCTCCTTCGCTGTGTGTGTTCTTTTTTGGCTCTCGCCTTTGTCACATTATGTCAAACCGCAAAACAAATGAATCGATAGCCGTCGCCGGTGTTGCTCATTAATCAACTTCAGGTCGCCTACGCCTGACTGAATCACTCAGCTCAGGCCTCAGCCATTCAGTCAGTCAGTCAGTCAGTCAGTCAATGAGTCAGTCAGTCAATCAGTCGGTCGTAAACAAATGAGTTTCAGCTGCAAAGCATCCGCTGGACATTGATGGTGACAGACATCAGCGTTCTGCTTATAATTGCCAGCTCTGTTTGGGCCAACTCCAGCTCGTTCAGGCCACAAGGCTGACGACAGCGAACAGAGTCTGCCAGGCTGACAGCGCGAATCCCCTTCCTCTCCTCCATTCCCCTCTCCATCCTCATCGCAATTCCAATTCCAGCCAGCTGACCAGTGCGATGGCTTCAAGTTTTGTAATTATTAAGCCAGGCTAAGCACTCGGCGGCAACTGCAAAGTGCACAAAATTAATGACGGGCATAAAACTATATTTTCTTACTCTTTTCCTGCTGCACCCATATACATATACATATACAATATATATACGTAACTATTGGCCACCTGTCGATGATTAGCAGCCGGCTTAAAGCCTTCAGTTTTTGATCCAGCAGCATTCGGTCTGCTTGATATCTTCGGTATTCGCAGCTTATTAACAAAACACAGCCAGCTTAAGCTGTTAACTGCAACTTTCTACGACAGTCGGTGCCAATAAAATCTCGAAACACGGCAAAGTCATAAAACGCATTGTATTTATTTTGTTGCTAGACTCGATTCGCGTTATACCCTGCATGAAAAGCCATCGGGTATATGGTTAACAAACGATTGCAGCACAATTTCTTAGTTTCGTTATATTTTTCTTTGATTACATCTGATTGTGTACCGCAAGTTTCACGATTCGCCGAACGGTTCGTTCTTCGGAACAACTGAACCAATCGAATTGAACTGGCTTCAGCTTGCGTTGAACCAGTTCTATTCAACATTAAACAGTGCTGTCAACTTAACAAAAAACGACGTTTTTTTTTGGCGAAGAGAGAAAATAATGTAAAAGAGAAATACAGAAGAAAAGAAAAAATGCTTCTAAAAATTGTTACATCTAACTGGAAAGTATTTTGGGTGGCTGTGACTTAGATAAAAAGTATTTCGATAACATTTGGTATTTTCGATACAAAAAGTGCGAATTCGATACCAAAAAGCTAGTTATGACTGTTTGCAAAACACTGCAAAATAAAAATTATATATATATGAAAATATGCACAATTAAGTAACATTTGTAGTTATTTTGTGCATCATTTATTTCACAAAACTTTGCGTCTCTTTTTCTGTTTGTTTTCTTGTTTGTTTTTGTTTTGACTGGCCGAACAGCTGTTCGCACGAATCAGCTTACTAGTTCGCACAAATCGATAGATTGGGTATCGATAACCCGCTACTACTATTTTCATACAGTGTTGTTGCAATAAAAGATTATTACAGCGAATATTATGTTTATTATTATTTTATTATTATTATTACTATATTATTATTTAATGGTAATAACGCTAACCGGTTAAAAAAAAACTATGTTAGTTTTGACTATAACAAATATAATATTATGTAGCGGAAAAAAGCTAGATTTTATGTCTCGTGGTTTTTCAATAAAATGTCTCATTTATTTGCAAAGAATAATTATGTTACATTAATTAACAAATTAACAAGCTATTTGCAAAGATTATCAATAATAATATAATTTATTTATAACTTAACAAAATCTTGATGAAATTACATTTCTAAAAGATAAATCAATGGATCTGGAGAAGTTAATATATTTACAAATTTAAATCCTAACTAAATAGATTTCAGGTATAATTCTAAAACTAAAACAATACGCCTCTTTCGGTTGGCATTACTTTTATGAAGCAACTTGGACAGCGGAAAATCTATTAGCTGAGCTGAGTCTCAAAAACTAATGGGTATTTACACGTCTAGCTTATTGCACTTTACGCTGCAAGCTTGTCTTTCTTGACAACAAATTTGCGCAGCAACACAGGAGAAAGGAGCAAAAAAGAGAATATAAAATAAAATAAAAATAAAAATAATAATACACGACAGCTCTGGCAAAAAGTTGAAGTTCTGCGCGCCAGAATGTGTGTGGGATCTGCCGTGAATTCGTGGGGTGTTCGAGGGGTACGACCGAGTTCCATGTCAAACTTTATATATATATTTTTTTTTTTGGGTGAAGTGTTGGTGGAGGGGGGGAGGTGCAGCAAGTTGCACTAAACATCCGGCAGGCGTCGACAGCGACAGCGACAGCAACAGCAGCGCTGAAGTCGGCAGGCAGGAATTTTTGTAAAATTAAAAAGAAAATTGTGCGAGTTTTGCTCGACTCGGCTGGAAAATCAAATGCCGCCTAGCGTTCAAATTGGCATAAACTGAGCGGAGGATGGAGGAGGGGAGGAGGGAATTGAGGGGGGCCGACAGTTGGTATCGTTGCCTCAATAATAGAAAAATATTCAACAACATTTTACAACGTTGCGGTGATGTATGGCAAAAAGTTATTACAGACCCAAAATGCAGGCACGCACGACCGAAAACAACAACAGCAATAACGTGGCTATAACTACAAGTTTGGTTATTTGCACACACACACTCACACACACACAGTCATACACACACACAGTCACATATGATGGCAGCCCCTCCCTCAGAGGCTTGTTAAACTTTCGCCTGCACTTTGAGGCGGCAATCGAGGGGTATTCAGGTGTTGTGCAAGCCTTGCCTGCTCCTGTTCCCTCCCCCTTTCCCCTGCCCCTCTCCCCTTCCCCACCCCTACCCTCTCTCGACTCGTTGTTGACTGCAAAGTTTTAAGCAACTGCCATGGCTGGCATTTCTATGGCCAAGTGCAAGTTTGGTGTCCAGGCATTTATCTCCTAACTGCGGCTAAATGCAATGAAACCGGATAATACCACAGCTACATCTTGTTGCTGTTCGTGTTGTTGTTGTTGTTGTTGTTGTTGTTGTTGTTTGTTGTTGCAGTTGCTCTCCGGCTGCTTGTTAGAGCTTGTGGCATTCATTGGCTTAGCAAGATGCCGCAACATTTATTGATTTAGATTGCACTCATAGAGTCGGTTGCCTGCTCCAAAATTCAAACAATTCTCGATATCTCCGTGTTTGGGAATCTTGCAAACAACTCGAGTTTCCCATGGCTGCAAATCACTGTTGGCGAAAACCGCCTTTTCCCGTTAAATCTGACTATTTTTGAAGTGCTACAAACTTGTGAGTTGACATCTACGTAGCCTATGGCATTCTCCAATAATGCTGCAAAATTCATTGCGATCATTTTGCTCTCCTGCAAAATACCTCCTCCAAGACACAAGGCCACACGGATTCCAGCACCCGAAGGCCTCCCGGAAAACAGACGCGTCAAAGATTATGGAGTACTTAACGCCCTGCTTAATTACCCGCCTTGATCCAAATAATTCAACCAATATTCACTCAATAAATTATAGTAAAAACGTGTTTATAAACTTCTAATTGTTTAGAAGCAGTACAATAATATGCAAATATGCAAAGATATGCTATAGAAAAAGCGCCCTCTCTTTTATACGAAACAGCAAAGATATGCTGCAGGCAATTTGCTTGACTGGGACGATTGGGAATTATGTCGCATGGTTACGTCTGTAGACATTCGTCCGACTTATCTGCTCTGTTCTTACTGATTTTCTTTATTTCCGTTTCGTTTAGCGCCCATTACTTTTCTTAAAAGCTCAGTAATATTCAATCTATCCTTATTTGATAGGTTTGGAATCCAGTTCGATCCTATATCTATAGATATTTCTGTTTGGGGAATATTTTTCGTGGCTTATGAGACACAACTAAATTGAAGGGCATGGAAGCTCTTCTGAGTATTATATCTCTTTAATGTTCTTTTTGTATACCCTGTATTTTTAATAAAATTGTCGACACTAACAATTCCAATAACTTATATAATAATTGTATAAATCTTGAACTGCATTGTCGAGCCGAAGAAGTCGTGTTTTAGTCCCTCCGTTAGTCCAATTTGCATGTGACTGGATTAGGCTTAGTTCCAGCCTCGTTCTCGGTAGCCCTTGAAGCGTTTTGGGTTCGCCTTAGTTGCTCAATAAATTTCATGGTAGTAATTGTAGTTGTTGTTGTGTTGGCCCTTTAACAGATCTCCCGGCAGTTGGAAAATATGTTGCATGTGCTTTTTATGTTGTTGCCTGCTGGCCAGGATGTCAAGGGCACAAACTAACCCGAAATGAGGCGAGGCCGAACTGGAACTGTAGCTGTAGCTGCGGCTGTAACTGGGGAACCCGGGCAGTTTTTGCTGGAAGCACACGCACCTTTTTTTATACCCTGCACCTATTGAAAATGGGATAAATGGTATAACAGCCTTTCGCAGAGAGGCAAAACAAGCAAATTTCAAATAGGGGTAGCTGTATGCCATACGGAGATCAAGTTTATAAAACATTTTTGACTGCCACGCCCACTTTGCTACAATTTTTGACATCTGTTGTCGTATGAATTTATTCCAAAAAGCTTCTTAAAAACGGTAAAAAAAAAAACATAGAAGTTTTGATAGATATAAAATGGAAATATTTTTTATCTTGCTCGCTTTTTGCCAAGTAAAAAGTAAGAAGCAGCACATCGCATGATGCTGAAAAGTGGACTGTAGGGTATCCACTGCGGGTCGCGTTCGACCGCAGCTTTTTGGATTTTTGTGGATTTTTTTGTTTAGTTTTGATGTTGATATTCGCGCGTGTATGCGTAAGTTGCGTATATGTGTGTGTGTGTGCTTTGCGGCAAGTTGTTAAATGGCACTGACACTTGCCTCAACTCCCGCTGCCGCCCCGCTGCCACCCCGCCCCATCCATTTATAAATATTTATATGCCATGCAGAGCTGTGTGTGTTGGCTCACTTTTTCCAGCTGTCCTTCAGCTCATAATCCTTTTTTATTGCAAATGACCACGCTAACTCGATGCTACACACCGGTTAAGGTGCTGACAGTAGGGGCGGGGGCGGGGGCGTGGGCGGGGGCGGCTCAGGGGGGTCGATGGGCGTTGTTTGGGGGCGTGCCTGGGGGTCGTCAGCTCATAAGGCTCATCAACAAGTTCATTTTACGGTCAATTCATTAAAAAAGTTTTTCACTTTTTTGACCATTTTTTTATTACAATATTTAGTTTGCCACACACACACACACACACATATCTATATATATACACACACATGGGTGTGTGACCCTCATTTGCTGACATTTAGTGGCAGTTTTCAACAACAATGTCAACGTCCATGCGTCATGCTAAACATTTTTGTTGTCTCTCCATATTATATGTATACAATGAAATATTATTTTTATTTTTATTGTTTTCTTTTTGGCTTTCGCTGCTGCCATTTTATTTATTTATTTAATTTACGCCTGTCCTTTTTTTGTGTTTTTATTTTATTTGCTTGTGTGCTGTGTTGGCTTTAATTTTATGATTATTGTTCTTTTTGCTTTCGGCTAAGCCCCCTCCAGCCCCGCCCCTGCCCTCAACCCTTAGTGTCGTTGTCGTTCTATATATATTTATGTATATAATTTTATTTTTTGCTTTTTTGGACGCTTTTGTTCATTCCTTAAGTGGCGCTTTATAATGTTGACAGTTTTATTGGGGCGCAAAATGTCGGCCATTTTTGGTGCCCTGAATGTGCTCGGAACAGGCCATTGGCATTGGCATTGGCATTGAAAACTCAGGCACCGAAGCGACCAGTGTGGAACTACAATTAATAAATTAACAAATTATATTAATAAATTAACAAATTATTATTATTATATTAGCAAATAGCTCAACTGCTTGCTCAAACAATTTTCATATGTAAATGAACAACACCATTGCAACTTTCTTTTACTTGTTATTTTAAATTTTACTGCCAGGTCTTTAAAAATAGTTCGCATAAAACTCTGAAAGAATCAATATTATCCTTATACCTTATGAACTGGTTAGAAGATTGGTTAATAGATGTAATAAAATTCAAAATTAGATTACAAATAAAATTAATATCCCTGTTGTTTCCATTTTTCAATGGGTACAGATTATAAAGAATTATTTATTTAATTTTCTGTAATTTTTATTTTGAAATAATTTATTTATTATTTCCTAATCAGGTTGATAAACTGAATCAAGAATCTATAGAGAAGGAGAAAATACACGCAATTGTTCTTTTAATTTGCGTGGCTTATGAAAGAGAGCACTTTTGTACATAAGCTGCGCATCCATATTCGGAGTATCTGTAGGTACGAGTCAAACATGGATCGTCTGTTTTGAATTTCAGGGGACAAAAACCGTTATAAAATTGTAGAAGGAGGTGCACTTGCGTGTGTGTGTGTTTTTTGGCAGGCAATCATAGTGACAAAGTTGAGACATTAGCTGGCATAAACCGTGGCATATATTTTCACTGATTTCCCATTGTCTATCTGCCTCTCAGTACGTCCGTGTCTCTCCGGCTGTCCGTCCCTTTGCGCTTAATGCCGCTGTTATTGTTGCTGCTGCTTTGTATGATTTTGCGGCTCATTTGCTTTTATTAAAATTTGCACGGTTTTCACGCTTATCAAACGACGCAGCTAAGGCATTGATTGTGCGTATCCCAGCCTCTCTTGCCCCACTTCCACTCCGGCTCTTGCCCCAGAAGAGCTGTGTCCCTTTGGAACGGGCGCATGTATATGTAAATATTTGCCAGCGTATGTGTTTGTGTGCCTGTGTGTGTGAGTATGAGTTTTACTTTTATGCTAATTTCAAAACAGAAATGAATAAATGTCTTTCGTTTCTTTGGCTTTTGCGGCGTTTTTGCCTTTGCTGTTATTATTGTTATGTAAATTTTTATAGTTTCCCCATCATTTAGTTGCCCTCACACACACCAACAGCACACACCCACACACCCTCACACCCGCACATACACACGAACACAATGGCCTAAACGCTTTTTCAATTCAGGTTTTTTCGAGACAGAGCTTGGGTCTGGCTGCTGTTTCCAGTCTGTCTGTCTGTCTGTCCCTCCGTTCCTCTGTCCCTCTGTCTGTCTGTCTGTCTGTCTGTTCATTCGCCGCTTAGCTTTTTGAAGTAGAAAATTTAATTTTCATAGAGACACTGGCACACACAGGCAAATGCATACATTATGTACGTTGCGCGCTCAAATGTAGGCAACGAAATTTCCGCTTTCTGCAATCCTTTCTCCTGCCTCCCCATGACCCCGGCCACGGCGACAGCGACTGGTTGCTTTTTCGCAACCTTTTGTCTGTCATTTGTTCTAAAAATTGTATGCAATAAATAAAAATTACACGTTCAACAATTTTTATCTCGCTTTTGTGATCTCTGCCGGCAACAATGGCAATGGCACAAAGATGCCGCCAGAGGAAGCGACGGAAGGAAGAGACGGGGGGAAACTCTTTGGCTCTATGGTTATTTGGTTCTTTGGCTCTTTGGCTGGCAGCCATCTAATTGGATATGTTCACAGTGTTGTTGTCGTCTTCGACTTTCAACTTTCGACTTTTTGGGATTGCTATTTTGGCCATTGGCTTTCTTCTCCCCGCTCCCTGCTCCCTACTCCCTACTCCCTACTCCCTGCTCCCTACTCCCCACTCCCTGCTCATTTCTGCGCCTGCCTTCAATTGCTGATGCTTGATAGAAGATGCTGGCGCACAGGCTCAAGCTGGCTGCAAAAATAAAGCGAAAAAAGAAAAGCGTTTGGAAATAAAAAAAAGCCCCCAGTCCGAGGAGCGTGGGAGCGGAGGAGCGAGGGCAACTGTCACAGTCAACTCTTTGGTATGCGGCCTGTTCCTGGGTTAAGGCTATACAAAAGCGGACGCCCTGGCGGGCAATCAGAACTTATGTTTACCCCAATTAAGGTGAACACGAGACCGTTTTTGCGATCCAATGAGTTAGAAACAAGATAAAGGACTAAAAGCCATACAAACGGCAACAATAAACCGGCCTGCCTCAGCTACCATGTTACCAGTTCCACGCCCATTCTCGATGCCAGAACCCCAACTCAAACCCAATGTCAATCTCAATCCCAATCCCAATCCCAACCCCAGTCCCAACCCCAAGCTGAGCCACAGGCTCGCCATGCATGTTTATGTGTCGCAGGCACAAACAATGTCCAGGATCCGGGAACAACAACGGGATCACAAGCCAAGAGCTGCCAGATAGCACTAGTCGGTAGTCGGTAGTCGGTATTTGGTAGTTGGTAGCTGGGAGCAACTCCTCCATCTGAATGCGTAGTCATGATTAAAAATTGTGCAAGCGTTTGCCGTGGCTGAGGACAGACTGAGTGAGAGAGAGAGAGAGAGAGAGAAAAAGAGACAGAGAAAGAGAGAGTGCAGATAGATATAAAGGCAAAGTCGCAAAATCCAAAAACCAAAGTCGTTCGTTTTTATTGTCATATCAATGCGTAGAGTTGCATGTGGAGTAGCAGTGATGGCAACAGTTGGCGGCCCCCAATTAGAGATGAGCACGTGCAACAAATTCCAATCAAACTGTTAAGGGTTATATATATATATATAAAGAGATGTTTTATTCAACTTGTAGGCTTCATTAAGTTTCAGTTTCCACCTCTTATTAGACCTGCAAAACTTTTGATGGCAAACTCGATATTACCGATGTTTTCACAACTGTCCGATAAGAGGCGTGGCTGACCCCATAAAGCATATATATATTTAGCATCAGGACAGCGAACCGATTCGATTTAACCATGTCCGTTTGTGTGTCTGGTCGGTAAAGAGTATCTATACAATCGGGATTGTCCAAAACTCTTTTGTGATAATTTCCCTTAATACTAATATTGGCTCTAAACCTACATTTTTCGACCAAATGCAGCCATATTTGTTTTTACTGTATAATTTTGTCATACAATTCGATTTCGCATCAATTCTTACGATTTTAAAACAAAATTTGTTTTATAATAAAAATTGTACTTTTTTTGTTGTACATGTATAACATGAAATTATAGACATTTATTTGTTCGATGTTTTCATACAGCGAAATTGAAAACCATCGATTGTCAACACTCACGACTATCGCACGCGTATGCTGGACACAGCACGCTGGCATCGCAGAGCAGCGATAAACCCTTTTAATGCCGTCCGCCTCCTTAACGGCAACGGTACTTGTCTGCCTACATGTCTCGTAATACTCATTAGCCATAACGACCTGCAGGCAGCTGCGTCCACATCCGCATCCGCATCCACGTCCGAGGCCGCAGTCGCAAACGTATTTGTATGCGTATTTGCCTGTTCCATGTCCGTGTCTGACTCGTGCTCTGCGCCAGTGCAGCCCACGATGTGTCACAAAAAAGGCTAGATCAAGTCGAAAAAGGGATAGAAGCAGAATATACAATTGGACAAAATGCCAATATACAGGACAAACACTTTTACCCTGGAGGTAGTAGATTGACAGAGAGAAATGGTTTCATGGTCGATAGATTTATAAAAATTCCCAATATCTCCGATATCGTTGATTTTACACCATTATAGATTATACCATTATTATTTATGTTTAGTATAAATTAGCAACAGTTTTAATAGTTAACGTTGAAACGTTTTTAATTAATTAAAAAACTTTGACATTTAAGTTTCTTCACTAATATTTTATATTACAATATATTATATTAAATTAATATATTTTATTATATTATATTAAAATTCTTTTTTTTTTAACTATTAATGTTTCTTGTGATATATCGTGAGCTCATGTCATATCTTGGATTATTTCGAATATTATTTTTACAAATGTTCGGAAAGAGGGTGTTGTGAAAAATAGATAGATCTATCCGGAAAAAGGTCAAACTGGCAACACTGCTCTCCACACAGTTCGTCTGTCTCCCGTCTCCCGTCTTCACTCTCCACTCTCCGCTCTCTTGTCTCCTTCCATCAGGACAGATCAAAGCCGGGGCAGCCTTGTTTTGTTGTGTTCTGCTTTGTTGTGATTTGATTTGATTTGACTTGATGTGGCGGGGCCGAGGAGTTGGCCCACAACGTGGCCTATCTGCGCCTTTCCACTATTTACACAGCTGATTTTATCTAGTTCGATTGGCAATTTATCTGAAATGCTTCCGTCGGTACACCTGCAGCGGGACCAGCACTGACAACTGATAACAGCAAGCTCGGCGCTTGGAGCTCGGAGCTGGTTTATAATTGGGCCAGGCAACAAAACATGCTATCGGTTTTTGAATCTTAATTTCTTTGAACAAAATCAAAGACCTGACGACGCTGCCAGCTAAAAGTTAACTAAGCGGCGCCAGTGTGTGTGTGTGTCTGTGTGTATGTGTGTGTGTGTGTTGGGGCCAAATCGCAACAAATGGAAATTTTGTCAAGCTTGAAATCCTTTTATAATGACAAAAGGTTTCACCTCTAAGCCGATTACAGCAACGGAGACATTGGTAGGCAGCAGCCAGAACGGCAGATAGGCAGAGATAGCCACCAGAACAAAGAGGGAGATGGAGAGGGATAGGGATAGGGAGAGTCAGAGAGGGAGCGGGAGAGTGAGGAAAAGCGCATTTGAAACTTTGCAGAATGCGACGCTTACTTTTCTAATTAGTTGCCAGTCGAGCATATAAAAGAGCAAAAGTGAACCATGCCAAATACGCTCATAACAAAATTACCTCTGTCAGGTGTGAGAGGGCGCCTAAGGAGCGCCTAGAAATGAGGAGCAGAAAGTGTTTGGTAGTTCAGGGAGTTACTTAAGAAACTCTTGTTGTTCATCAAATACAATTAATCAGAATTCGAAAAATTCAAAAAGGCCCGTTAAAAATGGGAATAACAGGGTTAATAACTTTGTGCGAATGTATGTAACAGGCATAAGAAGGCGGAGCAGACCCCACAAAGTATATATTATGGATCACGGAGAAGAGTTAAGTGTCTGTAACGCTGAAATTTTGGAAACTACCAATGCTAGAATGTATTCAATGCGCAGATCAATTTTATTTCAAATCTTGGATGCCACGCCCCTTTACGCCCAATATCAATACAACCTTATATTTTTTTTAACATAAAAAGCGTAATAACAAGCGTAATTATAGAATGTTGTTATTAGGCATTTATACTCTCTTTTATTACATTGAACGATCCCAAAAAGCGCATTGAAATCGGTTAATAAACACAGGAGATATAAGCTAAGCAATATTAAAACATGAAACCAACAAAAAGGGAAGAGGAAGAAATACTGCTGCTACGCTTCGTATCACAGTTTTAGAAAGTATATTTAAATGGTTTGATATTTGGTTAAATAATAAAAACTAAATTTGATAGAAATACTATTATTTATCAATAGATAAGTTTTTTTTATTTTTTAAATTTGTTTATTAATTTATTTAAGTGTGGTATCTAGACTATAATATTATAATAACAGAGAACACATATTTTCAATCACAGCCGTTTAAGAGGTGTTAGGTGGTATATAGATTTGTGGGCGTGGCATCCAACATTCTTTACACCTTTAAAATGTATATACCATGAGTGACATACAGTACAATTTTTTAGCGGCTAAAGTTCAGCGGAGGCGAGTTCTATGTAATGCCTCCAATGCAAGTCTTAAACATCCGGGAAATCAATAGAAGAGGGAAATGTTGCAGCGTGTTGCCTTGGCCATCATTTATTTGAGATAATGAAATATTGGATTGTACTCTTGTGTGTTTGTGTTCAGATTATCGATAGGTTGTGAGATAAATTCAGTGTGTTTACAGCGAATGACATTAATTTGGAATCGAGAGAGAGAGAGAGAGAGAGAAGGCGAGGTGGGTGAAATAATTGTTGTAGTTAGCTCCCGGATTGATACTGATTGTTTGTGAGATATATGATGTGTATTGGGGTACAATAAATTATATTAATTTTGAATAGAGGGTTGCAACAATCGTGGCTGCTAGTTCGAGTTAAGTGTGATCAAGGCTGAAGTCCAGTTACATCGCGGAAATCCTGTATGTCGGCATTTGAAGCTATGGGCTGACCATATTAGTCGTCATGTTCGTAATTGTAGTCATTGTTGTTATTTTCGTCATTCTCATCATTTGCATCATACTCGTAATTTTCATCGATCTCGTCATTGCTGTCGTCGTCGTTGTTGTGCATGGGCAGAGGCGTGGCCCGACGCAGCTCATACGGGCTTGATTCCTGTGAAGCCAGGTTGGGCTCCTGCATATCGGGCATATCGAATTGCAATTGGCGGATGCCGCGAACTAATATCGGCATTTCCTCCGAAGCCTCGCTGCTGTTCAATACGGAATAGGTGCTCCCTGAAGAGACCGATGTGGACGTGGTTGGCAACTCCTGCAACGCACGTCCGGTACCGTTCGGAACGGTTCGCACATCTGCATGCCCCATATCGAATGCAGCAGCTGGCGGATCACGAGTCGAGCGAACTGGATGCAGATAGAGGGTAACTCCCGGGGTGCGCTCGCGCGGTTCATGCGAGGGGTGCACGGAAGCAACGTGTTCGACGAGGTTGCTTATGGGGTCGGGATGGTTGTTGGGGATGGCCACGCACATGGGGCAGATCGCAGTGCTGGTCTCGTTGCGATGATAGAACCTCAGATGCATGACCAGCTCTTTGTCGCTGTGTCCCATCTCGCCGCAGAAGGGGCAAGTGAAGCTGTCGGCCAATAGGTCGGGAATCTCCTCGCCGCAAAAGTGGAGCTCCCGAGCCGGACCATCGAGCAGACACTGGAAGGGATGCGTCTTAATGTGACTTCCTGTCTCCACGCCCTTCTCGTAGCACTCGGCGCATAGGTCGTAGTCCTTACAGCGCAGACATTTGTAGCGACAACCTACCAGAGACCCGGCGTTGCAGCCGTCGCAATACACACTCCAATGCAATGCCATAATTCCTGCGGAGGCAGATTGTAGATTAGTTAAATACTGGATGAATTTCGCCAATTGTGCTGTTTAAGTGCGATGTTTCAACTAACACTTGGGAGTTACGCGTTTGTTTTTTACTAGATTCTGTTTTGAAAATTTGTACAATTTGACTTTCAAATTCTCCGACTGCTGACTGTGCAACTGTCCCAAGTGAGCTTGCAACAACGTTTTCAATGCCGACTGCTCGAAATAATAATACACAATACTCACTTGAGCCAAGGATTGCTGAACTGTTCACAGATTTATTTTCACAATTAAATGGAAAGGAAACCGGAAGACGAATGCGCCAGAGTTGTCACATTGACAGAGTTGACCAATCTACAGGGTGGTTCAATCTACAGAGTTGACCAATCGACAGAGTTGTTCAATTCACAGTGTTGTCCAATCCACAGAGTTGCCCAATCGACAGAGTTGTTCAATTCACAGAGTTGTCCAATCCACAGAGTTGCCCAATCAACAGGGATGCACTTTCTGATTTTTGTGACTATCCCACCAAAGCTTTTGTTACGACCCGTTTCTTTCCCAGTGGGCAGCTCCGGCTAGCTATCGGACTCTCCGTGGATGTGAGTCCAACCCTGCCCACTGGCTTGCAAAACTAACGACAGACATCTATAACAACAAAGAAAACTAATAGAATTGACATCTAAAAAAGACAAAGAAAATCAGCAAAGAAATCAGCCAAAACGAGGCAACAAAAACAAAGGGGATCCCAATCTGAGATCCCCGCGTACCCTCCTTACATGAGGCAAGGTCGCCTCCCTGCTACCAACCAGCTGTTTCGCATCAACATTATAAACTTCATTAATTTTCCCTTTCTAACAATTTCATTTTTCATTTTTCAATAATGTCTTTTGCGCATCTCTGATGCCTACTGCTCAGCACTGATCAGCTGCTATCAGCTGCGCAGCGGACCAAACAAAAACAAAGCTAAATAAGCTAATATTTCTTATGTGCGTTCGTTTTTATATCATTTGCGCCATACTTAATGTCTAATATTTGTAATAAATTCTTTTTTATTTGGATGCTAGTGCTGTTCCAGTGTTGGAGGTTGCCAGCCTGGGTTCAGGCTAGTGTTGCAAGTGGCTTTTGTTGGCTTTTTCCCGCTGCCAAAAAATCTGACTCCGATCTCATCTCACCCTAAGCTGGGCCCCGTTTAATTCCCTCTCGGTCTCCTGCCTGATTTTTCCGGGTCTAGCAACGCGGTTAAGGCATCTCTATTGCGCTTTTTGTTTCTCTCTCTTTCTCTCATTCGAATTCCAAGGGCTCAGCGGCTTGATACCGGTCAGCTGTTCGGGGTTGCCACATCGTTTGGCTTTGGTGTTATCGATGTGACCAACCTGCTTTTTAAGTTACACACAAAATAGCCAAACAAATTTTAAATTAATTTTCTTTTTTTACATATACATAATGTTCGGAGTTTTGTTGTGCATAGTTTAAATGCTAAATAGTTCTAATTAAGTTTTCCACAACATTTTCCGCTGCGGTTTGAACACTGGAGTATATCGATTTTAGCTGCTGCCAATTTGTATCGTTAATACCCTGCACCCATTGAAAGTATGGGGTATTCCACATCGACAAGCGATTGTAAATATTTTAATATTTTTTATTATACTATTGTATAACAAATTTCATCTTATTAAATTATTAAATATATTAAGAAAAAAAATTGTTTTAGGCAAACGTACTTAACTTTTAATTAATATAGTATTAAATTTTAATACGCAGAACTTTTTGCACTAATTGTGAAAATACGAATTGTATTTTTGAAACAAAATGAAGCTATTCAAAACTTAAACAAAAAACATATGACCAAAAAAAAAAAAATCATTCTACAAATGTATTAATTATTTATGAGTATTATTATATTTAATATTAAAAAAAATATTAATGTGAATGAGTTCATGAATTCCCAACTTTTTCTGATAATAGTGTAATATTTAGGGTTAAACATAGATGCTATACAATCTGACTTTGAGGTTATGGTTGAAGCTAGTTCTAGGCACTTCATGCAGATTTCCAGAGTGCATTTCCCAAGATTGCAATAAATTGAGCAGAGCAGCCAAGGCGGCTTGCATATTTTATAGTTTGTTTGGCAGACTTTAGTCCACACATACGATCCTAAGCTGTCTGCTGTGTTGGTGTGCGTGTGTGTGTGTGTGTGATTGTGTTTGTGTAAATTTGTGTGTGTGTGTGTGTGTGTGCATAATACATCAAAATTCGTTTCGTTTGTTCGCGCTTTGTACATAAATTTCATGCAAATTGACTAATTAATTTTTGCGCGATGGATTCTTATCGTGCAATGCACCGACCATATACGGCCCTATTTGCATACTCAATATATGCATGCATGTGTGTGTGAGGGCGGGTGCCAGCAGGGGCGGGGCAGGAGGAGCTAAGCTCAGTCGAGTCGAGTCAGTTGGCTGCAGGATGCGCCTAAGCGGCCAAGGCACGCCGAGCAGCCAGAGTTGCCACAACAGCCCACGCACTTAGAGGCTGTTGTTGTTGCTCTCACTGCTGACCAATCAGCTTTTTTCCCGCCAAATCTGGATGTTTTTGAAGAGCATTTCCCATTCCACAATAATATATATTATCTGTTGCCATCTTTAGACTGAAAAATATTTCTCTTTTGCTATGGAAACATTTATGGATTTGAACAGTTAAATATTATAGGAGACTGATTATTTTTATAGTATACAAAATTATTTGAAAACCAGTAAGGATGTAGCTGATCAGCCGGACGCAACTGGCTGTAAAATATACTGCAGGGCAGAGCAACAAAACTGCCAAAAGCTTAAGAGATTTATTTCTATCCATAAAACAAGCCAAAAATAAAAATTAAAATAAATTTTGTGAAATTTTTGAGATTGTGATCTCAGTTCCTAATGAAACGGTATATACAATATTAACAATAACTTTGCTGCTCTCTGCTTTTTTTTTTGTTTAATTTTTATTCGATTTATTTTCGTGCTCTTCCCACCAAAAACATTGGCAACACTGATGTGCAGACCACAGCGCACACGCTGCGGCGCAAACAACAATTTTAATGACGGATATTAAGCATAACCACAACTATGGCAGCAACTAAAGCCACTAGAGCATTTGTTGTTGTTGCTGTTGCTGTTGTTGTTGTTGTTGTTGTTGGCGATGTTGTTGCAACGTTAGCAAGGGGCATAAAGTGTACTTCCGTGCCAGTGTTATTTTTTTGTTGCATTTCGCCCCGCAGGATGAACAGCATAAGAATAAATGCAGAACGCCAACAGGCAGAGAGACAGGCTATATGGTAAGAAGGCGGATGGGGAGGTGCGGGGAAGAGTGGGGGTAGTGGCAGGGGTTGGGGGAAGAGTTGCCCTTAAGCCTGCCAAATATGCTGATTGCAGCAATAATGATGATTATGTTTGCCTGGCCTGCATGCACGACGCAAATTTGTTAGCCAAAGCGGAAGGAAGTCGAAGCATTGACAATGCCAGCGATACGAAATAAACAAACAACAACAACAGCAACAACTTGCAACAACAACTTGCAACAGCAACAACTTGCAACAGCAACAACTGCAGTTGTTGCAAGTGCGCGCCACGACGTCTATGACGAGCAACAAAAGCATTTAACGGCTTGCAAATGCAGCCAACCATCCGTCCATCCATCCATTCCTCCATTTCTCCATCTCTCCATCCCTCCATCCGTCTATCCTTCTATCCGTCCATGCCACTGACTGACTGACTAACTGACATATTAGCAAATGCCATAGATATAGCAGCGAATGCGCCCGTCGAGAGGAAACAAATTTAAATTGTTAAAAAAGGCATAAATGCGATAAGAATGCAGTCGGACGTTACCGACAATAGCCCACTTAAGCAATACTTCTTATTAGCATTCTAATATTTCATCATATATCATGCAATATTTGCATTTATAAACTGAATGATCACAGGGAATCTATGTAGGTCATAAATAAGTCATACGTTTTGAGCTATTTTTGGGCGTGGCATGCAACACGTTAACTAAACTTGATCAGCGCATGATATACAGAGCTAATATATAGACTCGACTCGTGGAGCTGATCTGCTTTGTGGGCTCTAACACGCCTACTTTTTTAACGCACAGAGCCTAAATATGGAGCGCGGAATACTCTACAGTCGGGCACCTCCGACTGACCGGCTGCGAGCCCACTGGCTGAAAGGTGCATTCGTGAAATGCAAAAGCCAAAACTCCCCTTAGGCCAGTTAGGGTATTTGTTGTCCGCCGAGTTGCACCTTTTGGTATTGCGCAAATTATTGCATTGCGTGCGGAAAGTTTTGAAGCGCCTGCAAACCCTAGAACCCCCCCTAGAACCCCCCTAGAACCCACCTAGAACCACGAAAGCCCTGAAGCAGCACCGGATGAATCGCTGCGGCCGTATTAGCAAAGTGAATAGGTTTTTATTTGTTACGGAAATGTGCAAATTATTGCCAGTAGTTTGTCGTGCTCGTGCTGCTGTTGACCAATGTTTAACTTGTTGTTATTGTTACCGTTACTGTTACTGTTACTGCCACTGTTACTGCTACTGTTATTGCAACTGCAATTGTTACTGCCATGCCGGTCGCTGTTCTTATTGCCGCTTGCCGCCATTTGCATAAGACGCAGCGACCCCCGAATGCAGATGCCTTCAAGGTACGGTCTCAATGAATTTGTGTATTTATTTACTATACATCTGCAGCTTAAACCGATAAGCTTGAGTATCCAAATGAATCGACTTTGTAGCTCACTGATATCAGTGTTATCAGAGCCAAAGCTATTTGGTATGGAGCGATACGTAGTCGATATTTATGTCGTTTGCTGTTTAAATACATCGCTTTAATAGAAAACATAAAGCTAAAGACCGAAACGTTGAGCCATAAAATTACCATCAAATGTAAACCACCAAACCGATAAACGTGATTAGTGGTTTAGATGAAATTTAAAAGCAGCCTCCACAAATGCATAATTTATTGTAAGGTGAGTATGCAAATTCACCCCGAGTAACAGGTTGCAGCTGCAAGTAGAACTAAAAGTACTTAATAAATGGTTCATTAATTTAACAGAGAATACAAGTATTGGACATGTTTGGGTATATTGCAAAAAATACTCCATAAATGTTTCCATAGGAGAAGAGAATTTTTTCCAGCCTAAAAGCGAGCAACAGAAATTTAAATGCTTTTTGTTGATTGTATATTATTGATTTGCCTCTTAAAGCCGAAAAACAAATCTGTTGTTAGATCGCATATTATCAGCATTATTCGGGAATATAATATGGGCAATAAGTGTTTGCGAGAGCACACCAGTCGGGAGTGTGCCAGTCCCCGCTGATCACACACTCGCACACACACTTATGCATGTGGGTGTTTGTGTTTGTGAATTGCATCCGACTATCGATGCTGTGGCTGACATTTGGCCTGCACTTTGAACTGTTGATTTATGTATGTGCCGAGGGAGTGGGCGAAGGGGGCGTGGAAGAGAGAGGGAGGGTGAGCGAGCGTCTTGCTCTTTTGAAATTTAATTTAATTTATATTTCATTTGCGAGGCGAGGCGATGGAAGCGAATGCCACATCGAGTTGCGGCAGGGCGAGTCAAGTTGGGCTGCATTTGGGTTGAGTCCCTTGGCCAGCTTCAATCCATGGAGGGCAGTGTTGCCAATCGGCTTTTGGCGGGAAAAGCACAGGAAAATTAAACTAAACCAGTTTGCAAAAAACGCCAGAGAAAAACTACAAAGTTATTCTTTAGAGTTTGCATGCTTCTTCTCGGCAGTAGAGATCACAATCTTTTAAGTCTTTCAATTGTTTTTTTCACAAATTTTACTTCAATTCTTGGTAGAATATATTTCACAGAAAAATCTCTTTTAATTTTTAAACCGATTTCCAGATATTTTAAGCCAAACTGTTGCATACCTATATAATGGTTTTCACTCTTAACCATTTCTTGCTGCATTGCTGCAGTATTACAATTTTTCTAGCAAATGCACTTCAAAAACCGCCAGATTTTACGGCATAAAGCAGATTCGGCAACAGTGATGGCAAATGAGAGTAGGAAAGGGAGGAAGTGACAGCTTTTTATGCAAGGCGCCATTAAGTGGCGTTGGCTTTGAAGCTGATGCCACAACATTAGTGTGACACGGGGCCAGCCAATCGGCCCAACCTGAACTCCAACTTCAACTGCAACTGCAACTGCAATTTGAACTGCAACTAAGTATGTTTGTAAGCATATTCAGCATCCCTGCTCATCAAGATTGCAATGCTTGCTGTGCCAGGTATTGCATTGCTCGTGGGAAATCAGTTTAATGGAAATTATAACATTCGATTACTTTTCCAGCCAAACTCAAAACAGGCGGCTGCAAGCTGCCTGGCATCTGGCTGGCCTGTTCGCTAAAGAAATCGTAAGTAACCACTATCGATAATAATCGATTAATGGGTAATATTTGGCATATATAAAGCTTATTAAAATATAGCTACGAAACACGGGTATTCTTATTTATAAATTATAATAAAAGTAAACAAACCAAATGTATATAGTTTGTTTGGTGGACGGCACTATTGTTGACTATCAAAGAAACAACAATCGTCGGCTATTGATGGCCTTGAAATTATGATCGTCAACTATCGATAGTTTCTCACCTCTAGTGAATTTGAAGTATTTAGTTTGAGTCATCTTAAAATGACTCAAAATGAGCTTACATTTCGCGCCCATGGAAAAAGTCTATTTTACTGTTCAAATTATGTTTCGATTAATCGATTGCATGCCTAAAGTTCTTAACTATCGATTATACTACTGCACACCAAATCGACTCATATAACAAGCCAAGTTCGGGCTAAGATTGCAGCTTATCCAGCCGTGAAATAGGTGCTCCAGCTCCGGTTGAGCCACAGTTTTGTCAAGCCTATAAGTATGCTGCAAATAACTGGAAAATGTCCAAGCTCACAAGCACACACAGAAAGGGAAAGAGATAGACAAAGAGATAGATAAAGAGCGAGATAGAGAGAATGAAAGAGAGCCCGCTGTGATTTGTATAGAAGCTGAAAGGCAGGCGTTGGCATGGATAATTCTGTTCTTTTATTTTATTTTTTGTTCCCCCGTCCACGTTCCTTTGCTGTTGTTCTTGCGGTGGCCATTGCCAGGTGAAGTGTTTTAAAGTGACAAAACAATGGACAGCTGAAATGGACATTTGCTGCTGATGGTCAGCAGGGGCGGTAGCAGAGGCGTGGCGGAGGCGGAGGGCGGCAGTTGGTAGCAAAGAAAAACCTGCAACAGCAATCGGTTTGCGAAATTACATTACCTAATCATTTTGCTCCTTCTTCCTCGGCGACTCTGCCCATCGTCCATTTTGGGTTCTACTTTCCCCGGCATTCTGTTGATTAAAATAGACAGATGCAAAAGGCTTTGGCAGCTAGCAGCACTGGCCAAATAAAAAGATGAACTCAATGCAGAAGGCAAATCGCTTGCTCGCTGGCAACTCGCCAGCGATATTGCCAAATGGTTTTTAATATTTCCCAAATTTTGCACAAATTAAAAGCTATGAAGAGTTACTTTTAATTACAATAATTTGCATTAACTTGGCGCAACTAAATAGTTAATATAATTCTGGGTCAAAAGTGCATATAAATTAGTTGAAATTTGAGTGCGGCAATTACTATTTTTAATTCTGTACAAATTAAAAATTATTAAAAATTAGTGTTGACTAATAAAAGTTGCATTATAAAAAGAGTTACGAGTTGATTTTAATTAATACTATTCTCGGAAAAATAATGCATATAAGAGGGATTATATTACCTGAACATTTGCAAGTATTTTATTTTTTTTATTATTTTGTAGTATGAAATATTATGAGTTTATTTAATAAAAGTTAATTGGGTATTTGTGGTACAGTTTAACTTTTAATATGATTTTTTTAAATTTAATTGCATTAGTTTTATTTTTCTTATACAATCTACAATATTTATATATAATATTTTGCATATCTTAAAAAGACAAATCACATCTTTATTTTTTAGTTTTCCGTCTTTAAGTTAATTGGTTATAACTCTAATTCTAACTCCTTCAGACTCCTTCTTTAATTTAATTTTGTGCAATCTAAACATAGTTCAGTTCTTTTGGCTGTTGTGGCAAGTCTTTCAGATTTCTTCAAATGCTTTTGAAAGTGCTTTATGATAGCTGATATATCTTGGCATGATTTCGTATATAATAATTTGAGAATCAAAAAATATTATTTCGTCTAACGATGCGATCTTAAGTGGGTTTCTGGTCTGCAGCTGCATTGAGCGCGATTTCAGGAACCCGATTCGTTTTTTATGCCGTGCCTACGTGACGGCTACGTGATGTGTCCCGTGTTCCGTTAAGTTCCAGCTCTCTCTCTCTCTCTCACTCTGTGTGTGTGTGTGTGTGTGTGAGTGTGTCCGAAGGTCACGTGGCACACTGCTGGCAGACTGGCAGACTGGCAGCCATCGATGTTGGGTTTAATGAAGTGCAGCGAGCGCTGTGCAATTGAAATGCATTGCCTGTGCTCACCTGACGTTGAAGACGCTGACGACAACGCACAAATCACAGAGGTGTATGTTGTTGCTGTTGTTGTTGTTGTTGTTGTTGTTGTCGTTGCTGTTGCCTGGCATCATCAAGTGCCGTTAAACATGCCACACGCATCAAAGCGAAAACGCTGCAAATGCCAAAAACGAGAACGAGAACGAGACCGAGAAACGAAAACAAAAACACAACAGCAGAATACATGCGGCATAAAAAGCACGAGCTGCTACACGAGTGCTAAATAAACCAAAAGCAAGACAACGAACACACAAAAAACAAAACAAAAAAAAGTGCATAAAAAAACAAGCTCAACAAAAATAAATAAATAAAAAAATAAAAAAGTGGAAGCAGCAAAGGCAGCAGGCACATAACCCCCTATCAAGTTTTGCCCGCCTGCCATTTAGCCTTGCCAGCACTTCGGCACCGAGCCAGAACTGTTCCCAGTTGCTGTTAATGCGCTGTTAAGGCGCTGTTGCGTCGCTGTTAGGCCGGTTTTAGCACACTGCGACGTCGCTGGCAGCGCATGCGCCGCTGCTCGGCTTTTTAGCACTGCAGCTCGTTTTTTAGCACAGCAGCAGGCGAAACCAGGACATTCAGCTGCTCGCTGTCTGAGAAGAAGGTTGGGCACAACGCGGCGTATGCGTGATGCGGCCAGCAAAAGTGCGAGAGTTCATGAGTTTCTAGTACGAGTATATGCTGATTATCCAAATGAAAATGCACTTGTCAGCACTAGAGGCTGCAGTAAAATAATAAAAAACAAATGACGAAAAAATTCAACTACTGTCAGCGCTGTCTTGGCCATCAGGCAATGTCAAGCAGCAACTATCAGGCATCAGGCATCAGGCATCAGCCTCAGTCGTCAGATGTCACAGCTCAGACCGCAGACATCCGACATCAGACATCAGTCGTTAGTCGTCAGTCATCAGTTCTCAGCTCTCAGCTCTGAGTTCTCAGGCATCCTCTGATTTGTGTCCTCAGTCCTCAGTCGTCAGCAGTTCGCTGTTTATGTTGAGTTGTGCTCATTAGTGTAGCGCTTATGATGATAATTTGGATTAAGTTGGAACGGAAATGCTTTGCATTTTGACTTAACATAAATCCCGAGCGTGCCAACAGCGTTCAATCACAGCCGTGCACGGGCCTGCCACACAAATACGGACACGGATACGGATACGGTTAGGGATACGGATATGGATACGGCAACGGATAGGGACACGCACACGGACGGTCCACGGATTCCGTAGAATTTCAATGCCATTCAGCACAAAAGATGAGAACGACGCCTTTCATCAAACACTCGTATAATAAATATTGAAACAGTCTCTACGATAATCTGTTAATTGCATTTTTCTATCCTGACATATATTACACAGATTTGCATTAATTCATTTATTTATTGGTCTAATTTTTATTGTTTGTTAGAGAAAAAATTTTAATTCAAATTAAGCCTCAATTTGAATATATATTTATATTTATTTAAATAAATATGCAGTGCGCTTTGAGGTAATTTTATCTGCCAATTGCTTCATAAAACACAGCTTCACAATATGCATGATTTTATTTTTATTTATTAGCTTAATGGATTTAATTAGAATTTCTTTTTGGCATTCCAAAACGTTTTCGTTCATTTCACTTTAAACTCTTTTTGTATGCCTCTTGTTTCATATCCAAAAGAATATGTTTATTAATAATAAGAATTTTATTTATTTATTTATGTTGTAAAACAGAATAATTTCTAAAATTATATTATAAAGCAAGAGCAACTGAGGCCTTCAGCCTGTGTAAGGCTAACTGAAAATATTCTAAAAATAAAATAAATGTTGCTATCGCTGGTATCAGATTGTTCTATATCTTCAATAGTTTAACACCGATCGGTTTGAGTTTAAGTTAAAACTTTCTTAATATATAATTTTATAGAATTAAAATGTTTTTTTCGATGCGGATTTAAATAAAAAATTAACAACATTATTATAAAGTGCTTAAAATAATTTAAACACTTTAATAATTATTACACGGTATAGTTTTATTAAAATTAATTAAATAAATAAAAATATACAAAAATTAAATGTTTGGAGTAATTTTTGTGTGTTCTGATATGCAGAGTAATCTTTTAGTGAATAATTAATTAGATTGAAATTATAATTCAACGCTTCTGTAGTTTAATATATTTATAGTTAACTAGCATTTTTTATTTGAACAAAATTATCTAGATTTGAAAATATACCTGTAATGTAATATTTTTGGCAAGAACAAATGCTTGGCAACAAATGTTATAAGTAATTAGATTTTGCCAGCTCGGAGATGGAAATATTTACGGCTAATCACATGCTTTTAGAGTAAATACATTTGTGCAATTAACATAATTTGAGTGCGCTCTCCGAGTGCCGCTGAAGAGGCAAAGACTTACGTGTATTGTAGTGTATATTTTGCAGTTGTAGGTGCTGTTCTGGCCAGGTTCAAAGTAATTCCTTACGCACACAGAAGCAGATATATGTATGTATGTGCATACGTATACTAGTATTGGAGTACCTTTTGCTGTCTTGTTTGTTCTGTGTTAATGCAACAAAATATGCGAATATAACCAGTAAGAATGAAGCTGATAAGTCGGGCGCGCTCTACTATAGAATACCCAGCACATCATATTTTGAATAGTAAATTTTGTAGAATTATTTCCTCAATAACTTCTTTGTGTATTAACCAATTTTCATAGAATTTAAAGGATAGATAGGTAGAGAATTTATATTCTGAATAACAACCCTTAATGTTGAATATTTTGGTGGGTATGCGGTTTTCATCGATTATGACCAAAAAGAATGAAATAAACTTAATTTTCGCATGATATATATCTTTTAAATTCCGAATAATATTCTATCTAGCTTTTATAGTTTCCGGGATTTAGATCATCATGTTTTGTGGGGTTCGCCAAGCCTTCTACTGCCTTCTACATATTCGCTTCATTGGCAGAAAGTTACATACCCTGTTGTAACTATTTCAGGGGTACAGGGTATGCAAATTCAAATAAGGAAAACTGGGAAAAATTATAATAATAAATAAAAGCGAGTCGCATCGTGTGCAACTCGACGCAGTGGTTTCACACGCACTTAACATATTCTCTCTGTTTCATTAAAATCGCTGGACTCGTGCCGGCTGAGGATGAGGGATGAGGAGGGGATGAGGGGCGGTAGGCTTAAGGGGTTGAGGGGTTGAGGGGGATCAGGATGCCGGCCTGTTGATGTGCTTTCGCTTCTCTCTCCTCTTCTCTCGCTTCTCTCTATGTCTATCCCTGCCCACTTTTTGTTTTTAATTATTTGTTTTTTCGCATTTTATTCAATTACTTCCACGGGCGGCTACAAATAAAAGCCCAGGCAATTGTCTATGGGTTAAGGCAGTTGCTGTTGCAGTTGCTGTTGCAGTTGCTGTTGCTGTTGCTGTTGCTGTTGCTGTTGCTGTTGCAGTTGCAGTTGCAGTTGATGCTGTTAGCGTGGCAAATGTTAAAAATGCTGCAATTCACATTAATGCCGCATCACTTTGCAGTCGCATTAAACAATTAACAATTGTAATTGATAAACAATTAGCAGTAATATAAGCGAGCCGCAAATGCACCGGGGCGAGCCAACAGTCGAGTGAGCCCGACGCCCATCCGTCCATCTGTATCTGAAGCATAATTAATTTCAAACTTAATTGGCAGCACATTGATAACAACAGCCCTGGCACTAATTGCCAACACAAATACCAAATCTCCCAAATGATAACATTTCGCATACAGCGAAATAACAGTGTAAACTTAACAGAATCTGTTTAAACTAATCATTAGCCCCGACACGCAGAGCTCGAGGCAAATATCCATTGTACTTTGTGCTTCAGTTTAGAGCGGAGCCGAAACTAGTCATAGGTAAAAATAAATAATACAAATAAAACCAAGCGAACTAGCCGGAGGATCAGTGGGATGCAACCGACAGCCAGTTATAGATGATTTTTAATCGATTTGAGATTTCTGAGATTGAAAATAATGACCATGGTACCGTCATCTAAATATAAAACAATATACATGTATTTTGTATTAAAAATATATTTGAATCTAAACAAATTATTTCAAGAAAACTTTTATTTTTATTGGGAACTAACATTTTTTTTTATAAAATTTCAAAAAACAATTTAAATATATTTTTAAACACTTAAATCTTTATAGCTAGATACTTGTATTTGTTCAACAATTATTATAGATGTGGCTTAAAAGCAAGTTTGGATACCTGTAAAATTCATAATTCTACATTAAATAATGTTATATAATTTCAATCTAAATTTAAAACATTTATTCCTATCTATAAACACATGTGTAGGTAAGCTAAAAATAAAATCTGAGAAGCCTAGAAAATTCATAAAGATCTCTAATAAATACAGCCTAAATTTATATATATTATTTGTAATTGTGTATATTATATTTCGAAAACAGTTAAATTTAAATATCGTTTTTTAGTAACTTTTTACAGACTTTGCAGCTAAATCGTCTGTGTGTAGATTAGGTGTTATATATGTTATTTGGTGATAAATGTAAGCAATAAACCAAAATGTGCTTATCATAGATGCGATAGTCATTAGTATTCGGTACTAGATAAATGATTTTGCTTTTTGCTCATGGACGTAGCGCATGTAGAGGTACAAAAAAAAATCCCCCATAGACTTAAAATGTTTTGTCTATCGAAAAAAACCAGTTGGCCGTTGGGTGGTTGGGGGGTGGGAAGGGGTGGAGGGGCCTGGTTTAGTTGGCGTCAATATATAAATAAATGCATTAGCACGTTTTGGGACTCAGTGTTGACTGAACTGCCGTGGGCAAATTAACATTGACAATGCGCACCTGCACACTGATCTTGTGCCTCATCCTCGCCAGCTGCTGCTGCTGGACGAGCCACGCCTACCCGCAGGCAGCGGAGGCTGTAGAGGCAACAACCGCAACCACAACCACAACCACAACCACACCCGCTGCCACAAACAGCACCACCAACGACTCGCAACTCTCTGGCGATGCCAGCACCAAAGCCAGCACCACACCCGCCAGCACCACACCCTCCAGTGGCAAGGCCGAGAGCACCACAGCGGCTAACGCCAGTGGCAAGGCCGAGAGCACCACAGCGGCTAACGCCAGTGGCAAGGCCGAGAGCACCACAGCGGCTAACGCAAGTGGCAAGGCCGAGAGCACCACAGTAGCCAGCACCACTGCAGCTGCTGGCGGTGCCAAGGTCGAGAGCACCACAGCGGCTGATGGCGGCGCCAAGATGGAAAGCACCACCGCAGCCAGCACCACAGCGGCTGATGGCGGAGCCAAGGTGGAGAGCACCACAGCAGTAAGCCGCAGCACCACCAGCACCACTAGCACCACCAGCCAGCCGCCAGCTGCAAAGGATGGCGAGGAGGAGCTGCAGCAGCTGCTGCAAAAGTGCGCGGAGCTGCGCAGGCGCAGGAAGCGGGGCAGCTCCTCCTCCTCCGCCTCCTCCTCGGAGGAGGACGACGAGAGCGCGGAGCGCAAGTCGCAGAAGCGGGAGCGCAAGGCGATCAAGAAGATGTGCAAGAAGCTGAAGAAGCAGCAGGAGCGACAGCAGAAGCACAAGGAGGCCACCAAGGACGATCAGGACCTCAAGGAGCTGGCCGAGGCCCTGCGCGCCTATAGCAATAAGAGCAGCGATAAAACCGCCCAGTAATCATAACCACTTTGCATCCTCATTTTTTGTATATTTTTTTGTTGTTTTTTTTTTTTATCATTTGCCATGCGATTAGCTTGAAATGTTAATGCCCAAATGCGAAATGCGTCAAGTGAGAAATGCAAATGGCCGTCGTATTGCCATGTGGAAGTGACCTAGTTTAGTGCTATATAGTATCTCTGCTAATCCGTAAGTCAAACAACGGCAGATTGATACGAGCTTAACTTATGAATTTGCCAAATATCCAAATATCCCACTCGGATTAGCTGTTGTCAGCTCATCACAGCACAAAACTCAGTATCAACCTCTGTTTGCTATAAAAATTATTCGCTCTTTTGCCTCCAAACCGAAACTGCAAACAAGTTGGCAGTGCAAATAAATGAATTGCATGATTCAACAAATTAGAAGGCCCAATTCTCAAAATAAAACATATTCTTCAACAAAATATGTCTATACACTGCTAGAAAAGAAGCTCAAGTCATCGCCAAATTGCACTTAATTTGCTCAATTTTATTTTAAATTTCAGCATGAACTAAATAAAGATTTTAACATAAAATAACTGCTTTTGAAGGCTAAACTTAACTTAAATTTAAATAGCGTTGAGTGCAGTAATTAATTCAGCATAATTTATTGTTTTTTTTTTTTTTTTTTTAATTTATTAATTTCTGTAAAACTTGAAAACATTCAATGAAAATAAATGAATGCCATAAAAATTATCACAAATTAATTTATGTATTTTTAATATGTGTCGCAATACAATTTGTATGAATAAATAAACTAATAATTTTAAACTCTCCAACCATTGCAGTAAAAAACAAGTCTTGAAACTCTCTAAATATGTTAAACAAAATTTATGTTTCTACAATTTCAGATATATTTAACAAAATTGTCTTATAAACTAACTACAGACTGCACTAATTGCTTGTTAATTGCCTCTAACAACTTCTCAGTATTTTGCTACGAATATTTGATAAATAGAACTTTAATTCAGTTTAAGCTATATAAGCAAAGTATATTTAATGAACCTCTTGATTTACTAAAAACGAGATTAAACATAAAAAAAACTTTTATTGAAATGTGTATTAATAAGTTTTTAATTTCAAATTTGATTTATTAGTTAACGTTTACAGAATACTTCAAGAGATAAATGGGAAAAATCATTTGTAATTCAAGGGTGATATTTTAAGCGAACTTCAAATTAAAATATAAAATATAATAAAATCAATATTCAAAATAAAATTCATCAAATAATTGCTGCTGGCATATTTGGTTCATAAGCCAAATATTCAATAATAAAATACTGGTTTTATGCAGCGAAACTTCAGCTCAGTCGGTGGTGTGTAAACACAAATAGAATTCGGAGAAAACATGGCCAAAATTACCAGTAGCGAGCATAAACAAATTATTATTTATTTATTTCATACGATCGCTGGGGTTCCAATTCGAAGTTAGCAAACAAAAACCGTGAAGTTGATTGAGAGAGAGAGAGAGAGAGAGAGAGAGAGAGAGAGAGAGAGAGAGAGAGGAGATGGAGGTTTCAAGAACCCAGCTAGAGACTGGTTTAGGCCGCATAGTTGCAGCTCTTTGTAAAACTTGGCAATTAAATTCCAGTATTGGACGCAGGTCAAGTTGTTAATATAAATAAATATTTCACGGTCCCAGCACATTCTGTATGATTAGATTGAGTCTCGAGCTTTTGTTGTTTGTCGATCGCCAGCAAAAAACAAAGCGCAAAAAACTCATTTGCATACACAAAGCAAAAAGCTAAAAGCAACGAGCAAAACATGCGAAAAATGAATAGAAAAATCTGAAGAAATTTGTAAATAAGCGAAAATGTTAATGAAGCCAGAGTTCAGACATTGAACTCGCCAGAACATGGCCAATAGAAAGCCAAAAAAGCCGTCAAAAAAGAGGCCAAGTCCGCAGACTGCGATTAAGATTGAAACTGGGTGCGGGGGGAAGCGCAGGGGGTTGGGGTAGGGGTTAGCCGGGTACGGCGAGGTGTCCGTAAATGGGTCGACCTGGAATCAGACGTGCTTTGAACTTTGAGGCCTCGGCCCAAGCCAAGCAGAGTCTGGCTAATTATACAGCCTCTGCAGATGGGGCGAGAAAAGTGCCGTTAGGGCCAATGATTTATGCACCGATCGCACAGATGCCGGCCAAGTTAATATAAGTGGCAGATCGTCGCGATTCCCGACTCAGTTGGCGCACACACCACAAGCTATGAAGTGGGCAATCTTATCGAATCCGTGGCAGTTGCAGCTGGCGCTGCTTCTGCTCCTGCCCCTGGCACTGGTGAGCGGTAAATTTTTTTGATCTTGCCCCAGAACCGAACGGAATCAAGCAACTTCCTTCTCTCCCCCTCTCTCCCCCTCTTTCCCTATCTCCGTCTCGTCAGCACGCGATGAGGCACGTCCTACGGGAGCGCCGCTGCACAGCTCCACGGTGAAGCCCACTGTGGCGCCCAAGACGGAGCCCACGAAGCCCACGAAGCCCATGATGATCATCAATGCGCCGCCCATGAAGCAGAAGCATCTGGTGCCCGTCGTCGTGGATGCGCCGCAGCTCAAGTCCACGGCGCAGGTGCAGGACGTGAAGCCGCTGCAGGTGACCGGCTTCATCACCAAGTCCGGCAGCATCTACGAGATCGAGGACAAGCGCGGCATGGGACGCATCGAGCCGCGGCAGGCCGAGGAGCAGCCGGAGGAGCAGCAGATCGTCTGCAACTACGGCAACGTCGTCATCTACAGCGACGTGCCCTGCGACGAGGTGACCAACGTCAAGGTCGGCGAGGTGCAGCCCCTCAACGGCATCCCCGAGCAGGAGCCCACGGAGGCGCCGCCCAGCGACCCCCAGCAGTCCGAGGAGTCGCAGCTCTCCAACGACTCCGAATCCGACGGCTCCAACGCTCCCCGCCAGCAGCCAGCCGCCGGCATGCCCCCGCGTCGCCGCCGTCGCCGTCCCAGTGCCAATCAGCAGCAGCGACGCCGCAATGGCCTCCGCAACGGCAACGGCAACGGCAATCGCAATGGCAATGGCAATGGCGTGCGTCGTCGTGTCCGCAACGGCAATCGCAATGGCGTCCGCAACGGCAACCGCAACGGCAACCGCAATGGCGTCCGCTACGGCAATGGCGGTGGCATACGTCGCATCATACGCCGCCGCCGTCCTGGCAATCGTGCGGGTCAGGGTCAGGGTCAGGGTCAGGCCAATGGCAACGGGCAGCGTCGCCCCTCGAACCGGCAGCAGCAGCAGCGCCAGCAGCAGCGACGTCGCCAACAGCAGCGCCGTCGCCAGCAGCCGCAGCGTCGCCGTCGCCAGGATTAGATCAACATTGAAAAAGATATTACTATTGTATATGCTAAAGGTCGATCCGCTTGACATCGCTTGAGCACCCCCGAAAGACAAACCGAATAAAACTAAAACCAAAAGCTTCGATTTCGACTTGAGTATTTTTATACACCCATTCATAAATGGGTAAAAACAGGTTTAGTAAGGAGGAGGCGTGGCAGAGCCCATAAAGTATATACTATATACTTATGATCACGTAGATCTCAGGAACTATAAAAGCCAGAGCAGACCTTCTTTGTATGTAAGCAATTGTAAAATATACGCAGATCAAGTTTATGCCAAATCTGAGAGGCCACGCCTCTTCCGCCCACTATGAACATAAAGTGAATACAGCGACTAATTAGAGACATACTATAAGTTTATCTACATTAGTTCTGGCTTCAGTGGTTGGTAGAGCTCATTAATATCTGCCAATGCTGTAAATTTCATCAAAATCTCTCCATAATTACGAAAGATACGATAAATCTAAATTTGCTAATTTAGCAGCAATTTAATGCTTGTGTGTTTGTTTTAAAATTGTATTCAAAATAAAAGCTACAGGGTATTCTACAGTCGGGCGTGTTCGACTGATCTGCTTGGCCCATTTCTTAAGCTTATTTCGAATTTTTCCAGCTTCTTAACGGAAACACTTACAGCACACTGAATGAAATGCAGTAAAATCTTCAAAAGTTAAAATAAAATACTTAATATTTTATTTATTTTTTAAACGCATTTTTTCTAATAAAATTTTATATATTTTAATTATACTAATTATAAATAATGCATTAAATTGTAATCTGTTTTATTGCGATTCCGATAACTTGCAGACACTATTTATTTTAAGATAAATTATCCTTCTCGATGCTAAAGTTATTAAATTGTATCCAAACATTTGATCAACCCCTGAAGCATATTAAATGCAAAAAATAATGCTAGAAAAGTTTATTTAAATTACGCTGCAATTACAACAGTTTGGCATGGATAATTTTCAATATAGTAGGGCTATCTTCATCTCCATCTATCCAAATTTATTCAAATGTATCTAGTGCTTGCAGTAAGATTTCAGCATGAAATTAACCTAAACAGGCTCAGAGCTCAGAGCATGCCTCATCTCAAGTGAAGCTGAAATATTATGCAATTTCGGTTGAGTTTTGCTGTTAATTATGAGATTGTCTGGGAATTTGTAAATTATCATCATCATCGATTACTAATTGACTTCCTCTCAACCAGCCTTAACTAATTATCCAACTGCAGAACTTCAGTTGGGCTTTGAACTTTGCATGTGAGTTGAAGATTTATGCCAAATGTTTGTAAAACAAACATAAATTGAGTTTTGTTTAAAAAAAAGTGCAAGACAAACAGTAAATGCAGAGTATTTTGTATCTTCTGTTATTTGCTACTGTTAATAAGTTCTATTATTAGTACTATTAATAATATTATATATTAGTATTAATAGCACACAATTGAAACTTGACTCTCAAAGCCAAAGATTTCATTTTGAATGCTTAATGCTTTTACTATTTTAATGCATCCCAAATTACTATAAATAAGATGCATTAATTGTCACATGTAAATAGAATATTTAAGACAAACAATTAGCATTAATAAGTAATAATAAGTAATAAACAATTATGCGATATTTTCATAATCATTATTTGTAGTAACGAGCTAAATGCCCTCGCCTTCAGTTTGTCACTTAAATTGTAACTAGATTTCGCAGACAAGTCGACTGGAGTTGACTTTTTGTTCAACAATTTGCTGTGGCTGCAGTTCTATAGGCAACCATTTGGGAGCAGCAGAGGAGGGGAGAGGAGTGGGGGAAAGTGGGGAGCCAAAGAGTTGCCGTCCTGTGGCTTGGGGTTCTGGGCATGCGAAGGGATGCGAGGGGATGCGATGCGATGTCAGCGTCAGTTGCAAGTAACAAGCGCAAGAAGAAGAGATTTTTGCGCGCTTGGGCCCAGCGCACTTAACACATAAAACAAATACAAAATACAACAACAACAACAAAAGCAGTAACAGCAACAACAGCAACAGCAACAACAAGAGCAGCAGTAAGAGCGAACCTTAGCACAAGAAAGTCATTCAAAAGTCAACCAACTTTCTTCTTTTGAAACACGTTAAAGAGCAGAAAAAGAAATACTTACACACACACACACACACACACACCACTCACACACACACACACACACATGCATGCGTTACGTCAGGGGGCAACATCAGAACTTGTAAAGCAGCAGCAACAACAATTCGCCTGCTGATTTTGCTTTGTTCTTCGCATGCACACGAGCGCCCATCGTGCCAGCCAGTGTTGCCCACGCCGCCTTTTTCCCGCCATATCTGGCTGTTTTTGAAAAGCACATACATAAGCATTTACCATGCAATATTGACTCTCTAATAACTTCTGTATTTATTAACCGATTTCAATGCGCTCATCGGTATAGATAAATATAATGTCCAACAGTTTATATTTTGAATAAGTTTAATATTACACTAGTTATTCGGTTTGAATTTCAGAATTTTATATAAACTGATCGTATTTTACTTGTATTTTATCGAATTTCAAATATTTTGGGAATATTTTGGACACAGCTAACTTACAAATGGGATTATACATTTTCGAATAGTTGTTGTAGATAAAACTTTGGCAGCTTTAACATTAGATGAATTTATTATCAAACAATTTGCAATTGAATGTCGCTAGGGAAATCTAAAACATACAATCAGCCAAGGTTATTAACCCAGTTTTTGCCCATTTGCAAAAAGCTAGTTTTGGCGGGAAACGAGCTGACGTGACAACGCTGGAGCTAGCAGACACGACTGCCTGGATTCTCTGCAACTGCACTCCTTGGACTTTTACTTCTTGTGCCTCGTCTCCCCAGCGTTGCATCAAAATATGAGGCACGTTGTTGTAATTTTCACTGTTGTTGTTGTTGTTGCTGCTGTTGTTGCTGTTGTTGCTGTTGTTGTTGTTGTTGGTGTTGTTGTTGCTGTGCGTTGAGCCTGCAAGTTTATCACCTCATTGTTTTTGCACGTCAGGGCTAGAGCTCATTGTCGTCGCCTTTATTGTTGCTCTCAGTGTGTGTTTACCTATTGTTGTTGTTGCTGTTGTTGATGTTGTTGTTGTTGCTGTTGTTGCTGCTGTTGTTGGTGTTGTTGTTGTCGTGTGCGCGACATTTATCGCTGGCTGCGGCAGTTGCCACACCTGCAGCTGCAGCCACTCAAAACGTGGCAATGACGACCTCTAGCTGAGGCTGAAGTTATGAGTTATGTCATAAAATGCATAAGCAAATTACAATGCAACAGTGGCGCCATCTACATGGCGCTTATGGCAACCTCCAGCCTCGCTGATCGCCCACCATTTGTTGTTAGATATGCCTGTATGTATGTAGTTTAATATATAGTATATGTCCGCCCACTGGCATTGTTAATGCGATTTGAATAAAAAGCTCAATTGCAAATAAAACCATGACGATAAGTAGGCGCGCTTCCGATCGGTCGGACTAACCTGACTATATAATACCCTGCACCCTGCCTTAGATCGCACTTCAAAATATTAATTCATTTCTTTATTGACCGATTCGAATGCGAATTTCAACATAGGTTACGGTTCTACAGTAAAACATCTGCACATGTTGAAGGTTGAATTTGAATTAAATTGATCTGCGAATGATATCTTGTATTGCCTGATTTTGATTCTAATTGATTTGCTTAGAAATACTAACCATAAACCAGTAAGGACGGAGCTACAGTCGGACGCAACCGACTGTAGGAGACCCTGTACTTTGTGTTTTCTTCACTGTTTCTTATCCGATCGTAACGTAATTTAAAGTATCGGTGGACCTTAGCGAAAGGTCGAAAAATTTGATATCTCGTATTTGGCTGATTTTTATTCAAAATGATTTGTATGCAAAAAATAAACGGCCTGAAATCATTATGAAAGCGAGAACTGATGATAAACATGATAGAGGGAATACGGAATGGGGATTTCTATTGAACAGATTTTGCAATCTGATTCCGATTCTAGTTCGAAGATCTTTCTCTCTGTGTAGATTCATTCAGTGTTTTGCCAAATAACGGTTTTCTACCTATGCGATTCTGTTTATTTGTGGATATTTCTAAATGAAAATAACAGAGCACATTTAAATCAGCTTAGTATACCCCATTAGTCAACAGCATTGAGGGCTTAATTATGCGATTTTGGCGACATGCACGGATTTATCATAATCTCATCTGAGTGTGAACCACTGTGCAGCAGAGTAGAAACTTCTGTGGAAATTGGGCTAAACAGCGCTCGTGGTTCTATCGAATTGGAAACCGGTTGTAGGAGTTCTAATATCATTTTCGATGGCTTTCACAGTTAAGAAACTTGTCGAGCAGCTGCGAATGCTGCGGAGATAAAATATTTTATGAATAATAATAGTGCTGGTGGCCAGATAGAGAATCCGTAATAAGCATAAGTATATATTTGTGTTTGACAATTGTAGTCGATGGGAAATACTGCAGCAGGTGTATCAATAACTGTAACTGTTAACAGCTTTTGGACTAAACGACGGCAATCGCTGTGAAAAGCTCAACTGGCCAATAAACCAATATTGAATAGGGGCAGCCAAATGCTGGCCAAGGACGGACAGGGCAGAGGTTAGGGGGCGCTAAGTCGATGGGGCAGAGGGGTTGGGAGGAGCGGAGGGTGTTCGTGCAGCATTTAGCTTTGTCAAACACAAATCCTTTGGGCAAAGAGTTCGTTGGCATGCGCACACACATAGGAGAGGGAGAGAGAGAGAGAGTGCCGAAGGGACGGGGGAAACGGAGTTTGGGGCAGACATAATCGCATAAAGATAAAACAGTTTAATGTCACAGCGAACAAAGCAGCAGCAGATGATAATGAAAATGAAAATAAAGATGCTGATAACGCTGCAAATACTACTAAAAAGAGCTGAAACTTGGATAGACAGGGGCGAAGTGCCCATTGAACCCCCTTCCATTGCACACTGGACCCTGCAGCTACTTCTCTGCAGAAAACAGAAGAAAACAGATAATGAATTGACGCTCGAATTCAGAGCATGGTAATTACAAATGCGAAACTATATCCGAGTTTATTAAAATAACTGATGATTCGATTAGAATTTTGGGAGCTAATGGTGGCTTGGTTCATCGAGTCGAATTTGGATGATGCATTGAAAAATATTAAAGATTAACTAGTTAAAATTATTTTTATGTTTTCTCTTATATTAGATTTATCTCTTCTGAAAAGTTTATTGAAATCGGATTATTAACAAAGAAGTTATTACAGAATCAAAACTACATATTCGCCCTCTGACAACGCGGCCATTAAGGCACGGCACAGACAAAAAAGTAAGACGTAACATTGCTGCTTAGCTTCGTAAAGATAAAGATAAAGATATTTATAAATACTTTGAAAATTTTTAAAATACTGCTTACTAATACGTATAATCCTATTTTATGAAATAAACATGCATACGTTTTTTGCTTTATGTCAAATATTTTGCGATGGAGTCGAGGTGGTTTGTTTGGGCAGTATGGCAGACAAGATGGTGGACGGGCAGAGACACTTGAGCAATGGCGTCCGATGGCACAAAAAGCTAGAACCTGTCCACTATTTCAATCTGAGGTTGTCGAGTCCCCAGGCCTCTCAAGTGGGCGAAATCTGGGCAGAACAGCAGGTCTGAAGAGGCCGCCTGTTCTGTTGGTAATTAACATGAAAATAAGCGCATTAACATGCTGAATGGCGGCGGTTTTTCCGTCTGATGAATGCTAGTGGTTGGGGGGGACGGGGGACGGGCAGTTGCAGAGAAGTAAAATTTGGTCTTTGGGTCATGGCAACGTGCCCAAAAATATTTGCAAGCACTTGATTTGTACTTGTTTTGGGCCCTAATTATGATCATCGAAATCGAAACCGAAACCGAAAGGCACAGAGGCAAAAGCGCGCAAATTAAAATAATAAATTCGCCAAATTAAAGAGGGAAGTCATTAAAGTTGTTGCCCAGACACTCAGACCCGACCCAGTCCGTCTGCCAGAGCATAAAGCCGGCGGATGAGGCCTCCTCACAGCACATTTAGCACTAAGCACCGAGCACTGAGCACTGAGCAATGAGCACTGAGAGGCCCTGGAACACTTTGAGCACTGTGGCTCCTTTTGTGTCCTGGCGAGGACGACGTCATTAGCAGCATTTACACGTCGCACGTTGAAGCCAAAGGATAATAAGTAACGACGTCGCCTTGTCGGAGGGGAAAGTGTGAAAAGAAAAGCGCCGCTAAGGCAAAAACTGACACAAATTAAACTGAAATTAGTTGCAACTCACTTCGTCCGGACGAAGGCGATGCGATGCGATGATGGCGACGACAGGCCCAACTAGTACTTCGTCTTCGTCTTCATCTTGCTCTTCGTCTTCATCTTGGTCTTGGTCTTTGTCTTTGTTTCTGTCTCCATCACCATCTACGTCTCCATCTTCATCGTCGCCTTCGTCTTGTTTTTCGCCTGCCCCTCGTCTTTGTCTCCTGACATCCCTCAGCCCACATCATCGTTGTCTTCATTCGCCTCACTTGCCAACGTATTGGTGCTCGTCTGTGAATATGTCAAGCCCAAAGTGGCTGCTAATGAGCGGCACATGGTCGCAGTAAGGGTGCTACAGCAACACCCTCCTCTACGCCCCCTTGTGCAGAGTTTTGAAGCCGATGCTTGTCAAACGAAACTCTTTGCAACAACGAGAATATGTACTACAAACATCATCCGTAATTACCCGGTCAGCAGCTTCAGAGCGTCCACTCGTCCCAAAAACGATTGTTGCTCAGATTAATCCACAGAAACCTTGAGCGAAAATGGGTTTCTTCAATGCCCTTAAACTTACATTTTTTATCCAAATAATATATTATGGAAATATCATAAGATTTGGTTTCTTGCGTAGACATGCATTTATAAAGTTAATTTGAAGTTTGATCAGAAAAAACTTTCAACTATAACTCAGCTAAAATGAAGTTTGTTCTGTTATAATTTCATTTTAAATTAAGAATAGCTTACAATTGAATTGACTAAAAACTTAGTTATTATCATTTTTAATAGTATTAGCTTACTTGACATCGAAACTAAGAACAAATCAAATCAAAATTGCCCTACCCCATCCTTAGTGAAATATCTATAATATTCTCTGCTCGCGGATCCTGAGTATACTATATTGAAGAATGAGTTTTGGTTGAGCATTGTCCATTAGCATTCCAATGTGCCACCTATTAGGCCTCGACCTGCCTCAGAAATCAATACGGCACACTACATAGGTGAGCTCTAAACCCATTCATTCAGAATGCACAGTTTTTGTTGGCTCGTGCTGGAGATGGGCTTTGTCTCTGATTGACTTGGCTGCTACCGCATGTGTCAGCTCTGCACATCTCGTGTCTATTTCAGGGCACAGGAAAAGTCTTATTTTAGCCAGGGCCCGGGACAGGGGCAGGGGTTCGTGATGGGGAAGGGAACAGGACAGCTGAGTGACACTTTCTGGCGAACCTTTCGACTACTGTCAATTTCAGAGGCTCATTCTGGAGTCAAACACAATGCAAGTATAAATAAAATACATATAAAAATAAAAACGTATAAAAATAAAATGTGGAAAATATTTTCTGCTAATTTTGTTATGCCTTCATCCCGATACCCGTCTTATGATGAAGTCAACTTTGGGCCAATGTTACTGTTCTGTCCTGCCGCAGGCGTTGGCATGAGAGGGGGTAGGGGTAGGGTTTGGAGTGAGATACTTTGTGTTATCAGCAGTCAGTTAGTAGCGAAAACTTTTTAAACGTTTTCGAAACAAGTTGAAATTTAAATAAACCTTCCAATTTTTGACGACCCCTCTCCGCTTCTGGCATATGAATGCCAAGTTGAGACAACAAAATCGCCAGAGAAATGAAACTTTTTGCCAGAGAATTGTAATTTTTGCCTTCACTTTGCATTTCAGTGCTGATGTTGAGACTGAAGACTTCACGGCATACGGAATACGGGACACGGGACACGGGACTCAGGACTCGAAACTCTAAACTGGAGACTTCAACTGCTGCTTTCCCTCCGCCATCTCCCTCTATCCCGCTTTCACTTTGCTTTTCTCTTTGAACTTGCTTTTTGTGCCCATAAAATCGACTTAAATTTTTATTGCGACAAAAAACTGTTTGGCAAGAGAAAAGAAACGCGAGCGCAAAGTGCAATGCAGTTGGGAAAGCAGCTTGTGGGAGCACCGAGGGAACCAGACACGGCTTATGTGGGCGGCAAGGGGCGGGCGAGAGGGCAGGTTAAGAGGGCATGGTCGGGGCAGCGGTTTGTAAGTGCAGCAGACGACGATGGCAAAATCGCATTATGGCACAGCATTTTTTCTCTGCCGTCCTCTCACGCCTCCCAACCCGTTTATGCTGCCAACTGAAGCAGAAGCCAATTGGGTATATTGCGATCACATCGATAGCCATCGATATAACTATATCTAGACCCTGTCGATGACATTCAAGTTATCGATCATTTTGCGGAAGAATGCAAAGAAAGGTTTAAAATAAATAGGAACAGAAGATTGAAGATGGGAGTGAAGTGAGAAGCTGAATAATGATTAGAAAAATAAATGTTTAACACTATTTCATAAATTGAAATTCACTTTAAATACTAATTACATAAATTGGGGTAGACTAAAAAAAGCAATAATTATAATAACAATAATTATCATAATAATAAATTAATTAATAATTAAGACTGTAGATAGGAGACTGCAGACTGAATATCGGAGTTGTAGAATATCTTTTATTTTAGATAGGAGGTAAGTAATGTTGAAAATGGGAAATAGAAGCAAACACAAATGATATGCGAGATAGAAGGCATTCGAGATTGGAGATACTCGAATTGGAAATTAAAAAAATAAGGTATAATAATTTTAAGCTTAGAATGGCCAAATTAAATAGATTGAGAATGCAAGTTCAACAGGCATCTGAACTATCAGGCATAAGTATTTAAATGTTGAGACGTGATGAGATACATGGCATGAGATTTTATATTTGAAGTTTAAGATATAAATCGAAATATGATATTTGAAATTAGTGCTCAAGAAATTAACATATTTGAAGAAAAAAACTGTTTATAATGTATATAAGTGCATATCATAGTATGAATAATTCTTTTAAGTTTGTTTCAAGCCATCACTTGTCAAGCTGCCAAGAAGGTAGCATATCCATTCTTTTACACAGAAAGAAAAATACTAAAAAACTCTTTATATACTGCATGAAGAGACAGACGCACAGGTTATGCATACCCGATGCTAATGCTAACAAATTGTTCAGTCCAATTTCTTATGTTTTTAGTTTACTCCTTGTCCAATTTTCAGTGCGAGCTGTGTTTTCGTACATATTTTGCCCGGTGCCGGAAAGTATGCTCTATATTATATAGTATAGCATATATACAGGGGGCAAGAATACGCAGCAGTGGCAATCGGCAAGTGGCAAGTGGCAAGTTCAAAAAGTGCCAACGATGCCGACGATGAAGGCAACGAAATAATAAAAAGCAAACTTTTTACCAAGTTGACTTTGACACATTGGGCCAAGACAAACAGAGTGCGAGACGGCGGAGGATGGGAGGAGGGGAGAAGGGGAGGCGATGAGCTAAGCACATGGCTAGGCTGCAGCTTTCCAACTCTCTAGCTCTACGCTCTAGCTCTATTCAATCCGTTAGCTCTGCCATGAAAATGGCATAGCAAAATTGCCGGAATGCAGCAGAAATATCAGATGAAGACCAGCCCAATCTCTATCATTATATCATTCCATATACTATATGTATATAGTATATATCTCTCTGTCCCTTCACTTGCAGCTCGTGGTGCAACAAAATATTTATTTGTCGTGGCAAAATGAAAACGCAGTCGTAGAACAAAGGCAAATCACTTGCGACTCGGTCCAAAATGCCAAGCAGATGCTAAGGCCCAAAGGAGGTGCTAGGATAGATGCAGTTAGATAGAGGATGCTGAGTTGGCAATTATATTAGGGGCATTAAGTACTTTGCAAGTGGAGAGAAAATATGAAATATTCGTACTTGAAACTATGCATTTCGAACAATGCATCTCATTAAAAACAAACATGGTAAGCTTGGAAAGACAGAACTTATATCAACACATAACAGAAGTTATAGTTGCAGCTTGTTGGAATAGCTTTTTGATGATTCCAATCCAGTTTATTCTCATTTAAAGATTTTATTTATGGGAAATAATATTTTTATTTAATTCAATAAGTAGTAAATTTGTAAATTAATTTATGCTACGTGTTTATTTATCAATTAAGCAAATAATTAAATAATATTTAAATAGAGCTAATGTCGATGCCTAATGTCGTTAATGGAGAACATTATTTAAAACCAAATATGCACTAGAAATGATCAAAACAGAGCTTTTGCACTTTATAGAAAGTGTTGTGAATTAAATTTACTTACAAACTAATTTTAAAAACAAAATGAAGTAAAATTGTATAGCTTCTCTTTATAAACCCGTTAAAACTACATTTGCGAATAAATTTTATATATTTTGCATGCGGTTGATCTTTTTGCGAATATTTATTTACAGTCGATAGATAATTAAAAATGCAAATTACCTATAAAATGTAATGCAAATTAAAGTTTAAACGAAAAAAGAATAACTTGGACATAACAAAAAAATTAAAACTTAAATCAAATAAACAGAAAAATGGCCATATGAACTGAGTTTTTGCTGTTTTTTAAGCTCTTAAAGTGAGTGAATTTTGGAGCTGCATTCGCCATTTGCCTTGTGAGGCGTTTAGATGCACAAGTTCCTAATCAATTTGCAATTGAGACAAAGTTGCGGCCAGGTAAAGAATGGACTTTGGCAACTAGCGTAATTAGCGTCAGGCAGTCGAGGCGAGATTAATGAGTTGGCCAAAAGAAACGCGAGCAAGCGGCTATCGCGATGAAAGCCATGCGCGCTGTTCTGCCAATTGAGATTTCAGAATTTGCGAACTGCGAAACTGAATCTGAATCTGCGCAGGTGATAAGCGCGCCCGATAAGCAGCGAATAAATGACATGTCATTAGCAAAGAAGTCCAAGTCCAAGTCGAAGCAGAAGTGGAACTGAAGTTTAGCTATAAAAGCCGCAGCTGGCAGAGCAGAGAGCATACACAACTCCTCGACTCATCGAGCCATCAACTGCCATTGCCATTTGCATTTCGATTGGTATTATCCACATCTATCCAAGACCCAAAAATGTCGCCAATGCAAGTGACCAGGACTCTGGGGCTGATGCTGCTGCTGGGCTGCTGCTGCTGCTGGGCTGGCAGTGTGGGTCGGCAGCGTCGTCTGCAGCTGGCGCCGCGTGGCATGCCCCTGTGGCGTGCCTCGTACGCCACCAACGAGGAGTACATCGAGGAGGCGCCGCTGCGGCATGCCCAGCCAGTGCCTGCGACTTCCGCAACGCCCACCAGCCAGGAGCAGGCCAGGCAAATGGCCGCCGAAAATGGCGGCGAGCAGCAGTTCTACGATGGCTCCGCGCTGCTCGATGTGGCTGAGGATCTGACGCCCGCCCAGTTCCAGCAGCTGATGCTGTTCAATGCGCCGCCCGCTGTGCCGCTGCAGTATCTGAAGTTCCTGAAGATGCCGAAGATGGGCGAGAACGAGGCGCGCACGCTCAAGAAGATCAAGCTGCTGGAGAAGCTGATGGCCGGCGAGTTCATGGGCGAGAAGGAGAAGAACGTCACCTATCAATTCATCCTGCCCGATACCACGAGCACAGCAACCACCACCACCACCAGCTCCACAACCACCCCTGCTCCATTCCGTCAGCAGCCATACCCACAGTACCCACAGTACGCGCCCATTTACGTGAACGCCCCCGACATGCTGAACAGGCGCCAGAGCATCGACAACAACGGCCTCATGCTGCCCTACAACATGCACGATCTGTACGGCGGCCACAGCCTCAGCCACGGCCCCATGCCCCTGGTGCCCGTCAGTCTGGGCAACAACGCCGTCGGTTACATGCCCCTCAGTCTGCGCATGTTCCGCCAGCTGGCCGAGGGCGCCACCAAGACCAGCCAGGCCATACGGGAGGATGAGGACGCCGCCATTGGCGGTCAGTCGGTCAGCGGCCTGGACGCCGAGCCGGAGCACATCGAAGCCGTCGTCGATGAGGAGAAGCCCTCCACCTCCCGCCTCAATGTGTTCGGACAGCGTCTCAGGCAGCGACCAGTTGTGGCTGCCATCGACGCCTACTCCGTGGGCGGTCCCATGCTGACCATGGCCAACAGCATGCGCCTGGCCAACCCCTTGTAGGCGACCAACCCGACCATCCCGACCATCCCGACCATCACGGAGATCCTCATAACGATGATGATACCGACTGCACCTGGAACTCGAGCTGCATCCAATTAGACTTAATTCTATTCTGCATTTTTCACAATATTTCCCAGCATTTTTTTTTTTATTATAATAATTTATTCTAACTTATTCCTGAGGCAAATAAAACAGCAACAATCTGTACACAATTGAGTTATGATTCGCTTCAAGCTGAAAGTAATACAACGGCAACAAACTCGACTGAGACACGGCACAGTGGGCTGCATCGCGAAAACCTGAAAGAAGTGCCTTTCATATAAGATATAATTGTTTATGCCCCTTGCGGTATGCAACAAAAATCAAGCAATCAATGCTTTGTTCGAATCGATATCGAATTAGTGGTTTGTATAGGTATTAATCACAACAGATGAGATAGCAAACATCACTCCATTAAAAATACTCGACTTTTGTTCGGGACATAGGACTGATGGGGGAGTTGTAGGAAATGTCCAGTAGGGGGTACAATAGATCTTTTAGGTCGCAGTGCGCTATTCTCCAACGATAATAATAATATGTATTAATCGGAGCTAATGATGTTAGATTCGAACAGAGTTACTCCCAGAGACCAATAAAAATAAAATTTACAATACCATTTCTATCCGAGACTAGAAAATATTATAGATCTACAATATATGCGAGAAATTGTACCGATTAGTTTATTTTTATTTTTTTTTTTTTAGGAACATTTTCGAATTAATGCCAACTCTTTTGGCGATACTGCCCACTGTGCATTGTTATAATTGGAGGCAAATTGGAATGACAGCTGGAGCATTTTCAAGTGGATGTTCGGAGGCATTGAGCTCAATTGTTGCTGCATCGACTTGATTGAACATGTCTGCTGTGCTGTGTGTTTATCTATTTGTTAAGCAGCTTCGCAGCAGCCTTGGCAGTTATCAGTGTTTTGCCAAGCTAACGAACCCCAGGCAACATGAATTGATTAAGCATACGCCCAGTTGTGCCAGCGGGAGAGTCGCTGTCTCGGCTGACTTAATGCAATAATGCTTTTAGCTACAATTTTAAGTAGATCGATTTTAATTTACCCCAATAACAACTCAACCAGACAGACAACCACAACAACAGCAATGTGCAGCCAATAGCAAAATTGGCATTTGTTTCAGGGGGTTTTTAGCTGCCAGAAAATGTCGAAATATGCTCAAAAAGCGTCGCATGTTTGGATGAATGTAATGCATTTGACTGCCACATTGTCAGGGCAATACACAGCGAAAAATAAGAGTCTAGTACTGAGCTCAATTTAAGAATGTGCAATCTTATTAAAAAAGTCCACAAATAAGATTATGAATAAAACAAACTATATAATCTAGTCTTGAATATTTTTATGAGTTGTGCTACTGAATCCTCTGTGAAGATTCAAAAATTGCACTTCTTTAAATATAAAATAATTTGTATTTAATAATAAAAAAATAATACAACAAAATAATAAATTTTTATATCATTTTTATTATTTATTTTATTTCATTTATTTAATTTAAAAGGCTTCTTTTAAGATCGTTTAAAAGTTGTCTTCGATAGAGAACAAGTTGAAAATGACTTGCTTTGAGAACGAAATTATTGATGTTTCTCACTGTGTACACTCACACACTCTCACTTCTGTATTTGGTATTCACTCGGGCAATTAGAGAAAGAGGTAGGGACTCTATAAATGAGTGTATATAGGTTTGCATGAGTGTATATGAGTATATTTGAGTGGCTGTTTGTGTGCGTGTGTGGGTGTGTGTATGTGTGTGTGTGTGTGTGTTCGTGTGCCTAGCCAAATGCGAAAACTTAGAACAACAGAAAATACAAGCATATTAGAAGCTGGCTAAGCCAAGCCGCAATAACAAATTAAATAAATATAAGAAGCTTGCAGTTAATATAAAATTTTATAATTGGATTTTAGTCAAACAGAAACAACAACAATAGCAGAACAACAACAGCAACAACAACAACAACAGCAACAACAACAACTGTTGGCCAAATAAATGCCTGCATATTTGATGGCAAAGAAAATTGAATTGGAAAAGCCAAAAACGAAACATAATGCAATTCTATTTCAAATTGTATTTTCATAGTTGCAATTGATTATTCTGCTTGGTGCTTGGCCTAATAAGTTTGTAATAACCAAATGCTGCAGTCGTGTACACACGACACTCACAAAACTCTTCTATTGATCACTTTAAATCATGATTAGGATTAGTAAGAAATGAAGCCAAATCAAGCTTGAAGCGACCAATAAATATGTACTTCAAAATGTTTAATAAATTTATTGAATAGCACTGATATTGTTAATTAAAAATATTTTATTTTTGGTCACAGTTGATAATGAAAAAATTCTGTAAATGAATAAAAATAAAATGAATTTAGAATTGCAATTTTAATTTAAATAAAAATTAAAATAAAAGCCACGCCTTCTACTGTTCTTGATCTTAAACATATATATTGTATATCAACAGCTCGAAATTTATGTTGAAGAAAGAAAGAGACCAAAAGGGAGAGAGAGAGAGAGAGAGACAGAAAGAGAGAGAGAGAGAGAGAGAGAGAGAGAGAAAGAGAGAGAGAGCGCGCCTTTTGAGTAATATGAAGTATTGTAGACTATTGACACAACACTTTGAGAAATTACAAGAAAACATTTTGACTCGAGCGCCCAGAGTTGAAGTTGGATACATTTGCAGATAGCGATACAAACACAGAGTGGGTTACCAAAAGAGATACAGCTACAGATACAGATACAGATACAGATACAGCTACAGATACAGATACAGAGACAACTTGGAGGCCAGTACATGTGCGTAAAGTAAGTACTTGGCAATGTTTGCTTCATTCAGTGGGGGAGGGGCAGGGGGAGCTGGCACTCCGACTGTCAGTCTGTCTGAGTGTCTTTATAAGAATGAAACGCTTAGCATTGTGCTGTGTGTGGGTGTGTGTGAGTGTGTGTGTGAGTGTGAGTGTGGAACACTTTTCAAGATTAAACCAGCAAGATTTAAGTGAATTATGTTAAAGTTATTTGCCAGTGAGGCTCACGCACTGACACTATCTGCCGCATATGGATACAAAGGATGCAAGGGATACGCCCACAAAAGTGGTCATGTAATATAAATATGTGCATAAAAAATGTGCCACAGCAGCGAGGGAAGGGCGAGCGAGGGGGCAGGGAGGGATGGAGGGAGTGAGAATAAAGCAAGCTTTAAGATAGACGCTGGCGAAACATAAATTCGTTTATTTATTTATACAACACGCTCGGGCTGTTGCTTAAGCAAGCCATAAGTATTGTATCTCACAGATACAGATACTGTATCTATGTATCTATGTGTGAGTGTGTGTGTGTGTGTGGTGTGTGTAGTGGTTTGGCCTGCAAGTTGATTTGCCAGTTTTTCGTTCGTGCCGCCTGCCGAGATTTATGTGCTCATGTTTATTGTCGAGTTTATTAGATTTGATTTACTGTGCCTACAACTTTCACTTGCGCCTCAGATCGTCCGAGTCTGTTTGCTTTCGTCGCTGTGTGAGTGTGTGTAGCTCATAGATACACCACACTTCTGCTCACACTGGCACACTCGCATGATTTACGTGCCCGCTAGAAATAGCTGCAGCGTGCCACTTGCCACTTGCCACTTGCTAGTTGCCCCTTCACAGTGGGCTGCATCGCCAAAAAATAAACCAAAACTAGCAATTAATCATCACACATTTAAAACAAATATTTTCATAGACAAATAATCATTAAAAACTTTCGCTATTATTGAAATCGACCCTAAAATTATATTCATTTTATTTATTCTGTGAGCTGGCAAATATTATATGCTTCAACAATTTAATAAATATAGTTAATTAAATAGTTTCTTCATAATATTATATGTTATTAAGCCACAAATCAGCAAAAACAACAAATGCATTTTTTGTTGCATACCGCAAGGAGCAGCAGCAATTTTGTTTTATATGAGACCCTCTTGCTTTTGCTTTTGTACAGCATTCGGATCAAATATAGCATAAGTTATTAGAAATAGTTATACTAGTAAGCAATAACAAATTTAAATAAATGCATAAAAGAATTTCAACAAAATTTACTTCAATTTGCATTTAAGTGAAATGATGTTTTAACATTTTAAACATTGGTCGCTAGTTAAAACTTTATTGAAATCATCACTAGATACGTGTATTACCTATATAAACCCTGAATTCGATCTCGATTTGGAGAAATGCTTTATCTGTTACAGAAGTAACAGTGAATGCATATTTTTTGTTGCATACCGCAGGGAGCAGCAAGAACTCAATCGAACATAAGAGAAGCTTTATATCCAAAATTGGCTCTTTTTTATGCCAATTTTGCTAGCGACACTGTGCAATGGTCAGCCTAGCTTCCCCACTCTCTTCCCTGCTGCCCCTTCCATCCGCCCCCAACCGCCCATGCGCCTTCTTGTGGCGTTTCGCTGCCCAAAGCTGCTTCTAATGATGCCATGTCAAGGCATTCAGCGTGCCTGCCACACGTCATGCCACACGCAAGCCCCCAATTAGATTTCGGGTGAAACTTTTTAATTGCAACGCTTTGACTATAAAAGAGCCCAGCGCCCAGAGTCCGCTGCCCAGAACCCACGATATGGCAACCAAGCCAATAATCGCCCAGCTGGCGCTGCTGCTGCTCACGATCCTCTCACTGGCCGAGGCCCGAGGTAGGCCCCAGTTGCGCCTCTGGCCATCTGCAGTTCGCTAATTTATCTCCTCCCCCGCAGGCTATCGTCCGGGGCATGGCATGGGGCGCAGTGCCGAGGCAGACGTGGGCAAGGGGCGAGGGCTGTTCAAGAAGCTGCTGATGTGGCGCGGCTTGTTTCCGCAGGAGCAGCCCACCGACAACATCATCGTGGTGTCACAGCCCGTCACCACCACAACCCCCACAACGACAACAACAACAACAACAACCAACAGGTCCAATGCAGGTCGCTATCGGAGTCTGCCCACTCCCCTCATGGACGATGACGGCGCTGCAGCGCATCCGAAGCGGCGTCGCAGCAACTTAAAATCAAAATCAAAATCAAATTTAAACTCAAAATCAAACTCAAACTTCAATTCCCATTCGCAATCGCATTCAAATTTCAGCGCCAGACCCAATGGCGATCAGCAGAAGCGGAAGAAGAGAACGCGCCATCGGCGAATTCATAAGACGCGTCATCGGCAGCGGCAGCGACCAGCTGCGGCAGAGGCAGAGGCAGCGGCAGAGGCAGAGGCAGAGGAAGCTGCTGAACCGCTGCCGGTTGAAGACTATTCCAAATTCTAATTTCAATTTAGAATGCTGCAGACAGCGCAAATGGAGAGTCAGCAACTAAATGTTTAAAATATTAATTCCTACATTTATTTTATGCATTTTATATACTTTTTTTTAATAATTTTTTTTGTGTTATTTTTTTCAAGTGTCGAACCAAATTAATTAAAATTTATTACCTATTATTTGTGTTATTTATGTGTCGCAATAAAATAAATTTCATAGATACTAAGTATTTCAATTACAGAAATAAAATGATATCAAAATGTTCTTCATAAAGAAAGTTGAAAAATTATTTGAATTTGAAACAGAAAATTTAATATAAACTAAAAATATTTTTTACCAACTTTTAAAATTTATTGAATATATTTTTTTATGTGTCTTAATAAAAAAGTATTTGAAAAATCTGAGGATGAACATATTGTATGCAATTAAAATTCTCTTGCAACATTTATTAAAACTTTTTATGCAAAACAAAGCCAAAATATACAGTGAATATTAAAGTCGTAAGATAATAGAATTTAAATAATTTCAATAAATAATATAAATAAAATCTAATGCTAAAGTGGTCACATAAAAATGTTAACTATTTCTATGAAATAAAACAAATTTAAATCATACTTTAAAAACAGCTCTCGTCTTTATCTATGTTTAAATTTAAAACAATTTTGACTTATATTTAATGTTGTACACTTAGCAAAAAAGCAGCGGTGTCTATTACAGACTCCAACTTCAAATCTCAACGATTTGTCGATGTTTCGTATCGGATGTGCGTTTAAAATGAAATGGCGAAATGCGAACTGAAAAGCTCCAAGTTCTTTTAATTCATCAAAAGCGATTTCACGCCACGTGGAGCGGACTCCAAGGACACGCCACGCACGTGGCATCCTTTGACGCTCTCTGAAGACAATTGATAACTGGCAACGCCAAGGTGGCAGCCTCGTCACCCGTAGTCGTAACCGTAGTCGTGGCCGTGGCCGTGGCAGTGGCCGTGGCCGCAGCTAGAGTCGTAAGAGTACACAGCGCGAAAACTGGTGTTCCAAGATTAAGTTCAATTTAAGAACGTGTAATTTTAGCTATAAGTTCTTGCAATAAGAATATATATCTTAAAACAGAAATAAACTAAATATCCATTATAATTTTAAATATTTAAGAAATATCATACGCAACGCAGCAGCAATGCTTCTTCTTAGTTTGTGTGTGTGCCATGCATTTTTCTGTCTAATTGTTTCACCAATAACTTCTGATTTCAACAACCGATTTTAACGTGCTTTTTAAAATAGTTGGATTTAATGATCAAAAAAATATATTCCGAATTACAACCTTGTTTTATATCACGATTGTTATTTAACTCTGAATCAGTTTTTATCGATTATCCAACGTTTGAAATAAACTTGATCTACATATATTCCGAAAATGGCTCTGCTAGCTTTTACAGACAAATGTCTTCCTGATTAAGTATATATATATATATATATGTGTTTACTTAATGGTTTCCGACACGCCTTCTTAACCAAGTTTCACCCAATTAATAGGTTAATTATTAATTTAATAATAATACTCAGAATTAGAATTAATTGATGATTTTGAATCCTGAAACAAACAAACTATATTTTTTCCAAATATGCAATTAAATTCTTGATTTTATTTTCTTTGATTCCGAATTTTTCCCGCACTTGATTCGCTCTTTCATTTTTAGTGTGCTTTAAAGAGTGAAATTCTGTTTTTTCAGATTTTTCTCAGTGTGGGGGTAACGTGAACGTAAGTCAACGACTTGCGTACAATTTATATAAATATTGCACAGACAAAATACATGCGAACATGATACGCTGGCCATGGCATGTTCAAGGATGTCTGGCACTGTTGAACCCGTAGCCTCAGCCGTAGTTGTAGCCGTAAACCGTAGCCGTAACCCGTAACCCGTAAACCTAAAGGAAAAGCAAAACTAAGCGTGAACACAATGTTGACGCCCAACTTGGGCCAGCTGGCACGCAAAAGGTTGCGTTTCTTTTGCGTTTCGGCCTGCTTATTCAATAAGACCAAGAGAATTTGTGTAAATTGGCAAATTACGCATAAACGGCGAGACGCCAACGGCAGCTGCCGGGGAATTGAACCCGCTTCTTCTGCCTGCTATTGCCCCTGGTCTTGGCTCTGTCATGGGCCAAAATTAATGTTCACCTGCCCAGATCGGCGTCAAGACGAGAAAATCAAGCGTCTCCAACTGTCAATCGTCGAGCGCGAACCGAAACTGGTTCCATGATGACCCCCAGCAGAGGTCAAAGCAAAGAAGCAAAGCCTCCGAAGAATCCGAAAGAAATGCCACTAATTCATACCAGAAACACCCATGTTCAGCGTAATAAGATCATTAGAAAAGACAAATGCTTACAGAATTGTATCTTCGATCTACAAGCGCGAAGAGTGTCAACTGGCACAGAGATACACATGAGATCTGTTCTTCTATGAATGCCTTATCTGTGAGAACTCAATCTACACCTGAAGGTTCGCCAAATTCCAAAAAGTAAGATTAACGATCAAATTAATAGTACCATAGCATGCTGCCAGCTTGGCATTTTATTAAAAGAGACATTTATATTTTAATAGATTTATATTGGGATAAACTAGGCTTGTTTAAATGTTAATATCTTTCTCGAGTTTCCATCGATTTTGATGACTTGCATCCCAAACGATGCCTCATCTATACATGTCATCAATTAAACTAGGGTTAGCGAATCTTGAAATAAAAAAAGGGTAATATTGTACCTGTAAACCCGACCTTAAATGTTGTGAAACAGAGCTCAAAATAGTTTTATTCATTTTCTCGTTTTCCGGCTTTATTTCATCTTGTTCAATTTGGCAACCAGATCGAGCCAAAACTTAAAAAAAATTATAAAAATGAACTTGATTTTATAAAAAGCTTACGAGAGTGATTAATTTGTGAACTAAATTGTTGAAGAAAAGTATGGAAAATCCTAAAAATAAAATCCTTTTGCTAAGGTCAGAAAATTGAATGTTATGGTATGTACCTCAAAGTACGATTTTTGTCTCTAAAATCTACGTTTTTTGTTCAAATACACCCATGTCTAGTTTCCTATCATTATTTTTGCTATAAAAAACTTTTAGGACCATTTTAAACTCGATTTGTCACAACATTTTTATAAAATACTTGTTTTATTTCATTCATTATTTATTTAATTTATATATTAATTTATAGAGCTGCGGATGAAAATATGCTATGAATTTCTATAATAGATTCTGTATAATCATAATTTGATTTGATTAAATTTTTAAACCCAAGAACTGCAGCTATGTAGTGTCTGTTGATGCGGGGACCATCAAGCATTTGAGCATTCTAGGATGCTGCTGCTGCTGTTGCTACCGCGGGCAACAGCAACAGCAACAGCAACAGCAGCAACAGCAGCAGCAGCATCATTCGCACAGCTGCTGATTTTGCCTGGAAACGTGAATAATGTTGAAATTTAATTATACATAATTCAAACACAATTCCAAACGCTAAATCTGCACTGTGCAGCTGCAGTTCTTGCCAGAGCACGACTGAATGAGCCGGCTAACCAGCCAAGCAGCCGCACAGCATTAGCGCCAAGAACAACAGTTGCAGCAGCAGCAGCAACAGCAGCAGCAGCAACAGCAGCAGCAACAGCAGCAGCAGCAGCACAGTGTCTGGTATTGAATAGAAAATAGCTCCAATTGAGATATCGGTAAGCAATTTGCATTTAAAATCTCAAAAATAATTCTAAACATGTAATACAACAACATTTTCTGTTGCATATCTTCGCAGTTTCTTATTCCAAATAGCCAATTTATCTATGAGATGATCTACAAATTCAATTTAGCTTTTTGAATTTTGTGATATTGAAAGGACCACTGTGCAGTAGCAGCAACTCGCCCGTCAGTTGCTCACACGCTCTAATTAGTTAAGTGAAGCATGGGCAGTGCGCTGTGGGTGTGGCTGCCTCTGTATCTGTGTGTGTTGGTGTTGTGGCAGCGCACTATGGAGAAAGTTCGATTTTTTCTAGGATTACACGCAAACCTCGCTCAATCCCACTTGTTAATCTAGACTTGGATTTAATACAGGATATGGGGTTACGTTTCTAGAATTCAACCAAAACAACAAGCGTATACCGAATGGAACTTCAACAGTTTTCATACATGAATTAAAAATTCCAATTGCCAATTCCTGATCCAAGAACGAACATTTTTCTTTTATCGCATTTAATTTAAATTTTGCTAGCTTTCTTTAAACCCATTGAAAAAAAACGCAATCGAAAAATGTGCATTTCGCCCCATAGTGCAGCGTTGGCCGCCTTTGTTGCTTAACGTGTTGCCAAGGCAACAAACGCCAGCGTAGTAAAAATTTTTATGCGATTCTCCTTTCTTTATGCTTGCAATAATCATGACAACGCTGCCAGCAGCCAGATAGTCCATAGTTTAGCTTGAAAATAGCTGAAGAGTGTTGGACAGAATCCGCTGTTGAACTAAGTCTTTAAATGCAGGTAAATTGCTAATCCAAATTACCTTTTGTCTTAGCTATATATGTTAATACCCTGTATTAGCAGTGCTATGCAGGGTATCGTGTAGTCGGGCAGCAGCAAGTGCCATCGGTCTCAGTTTTATTTCAAAACTATAGCTGCTGTTCAGGCTTTGCTTATTCGTACTATAATTTTTTTGCTTTTGTGCCTGCCTGAGTTTTTTGCAGCTGCGTATCTGCGTAAATGTATCTGTATCTTTGCAACGGTAATTAAATTGCAGCTGGCTTTTGTTGTTGCTGCTGCTGCTGCTGCTGCTGTTGCTGCTGCCTCCATTGTTACTGCTGTGCATGAATCACGCGCCTGCCTAAAAGTAGGCAATCATTTTTTTCAGCTCCCGCCAGGCCTTCATGGGATGCCAACGGACTGAAACCCTGCATATGTGTGTGCCTGTGTGCCCAAGCGACTGCCAAGCTGTGGATTTTGACAATGTAAATCGAATTTGTAGTGGGCAATTTCACACAGAGCTGAGCGAGATGGTGAGCAGGCGAGGCAGAGAGCGAGCGAGTGGGATAGACGAATGTGCCACAGTTCCAAAGCTCAAAATAAAAAAATATTTTAAAAACATTCAACTAAAAGCGAGTGGGCGCTTCCATGCAACGAATATATGATACCCTATATTTTATGTTAAGCATAAGCCGGAATTGGAAAAACTATTAGAGCCCTTAAAGGTTCTTTAATTATCAATATTTATTCAAATTTATGTTGAAATAAGTATAAAATAAGTTAGAATTTCATTAAGACTCAGTATCAATCAAAGCTTATTTTTTACTTATCTTCAAATACATGTTACATTTTATTTAATAAAACACTTAATATTATCTGAATTATATGTTTTCTTATGCTTTAATTTATTGTAAAATTTTCTTTTCATTTATATATATATTTTTTTTATAAATTACCAATTTTATCTCTCTTTTTTTAATAATTGCGAGTTGAGATTATCTTAATTTAGCTGCACGCAACTGAAAATCATGACATCCTGTCAGGTGTTTTGAGTGCAGGGTATCCATATATCATCACACACATTGTCATGCGTTTGCTTAAGCATCCGTTTCCCCAGAGTTGCCAAATAAAAACGATAGTAAGCTGTAAGCAAGTGGAAGACATATAATTCTGAGTACAAATTGCCATTGATAGCGATTTTTGCAGAATTTCACATGCATTATTGGCTGTAGCCTGTGCTTGGCCAGCACTTGCTGTGTTTATACTGCCGAATTGCAGTTGAGATTTGTGCTAATGTACACACAGCCAATTGCCCAATTGTCCAATTGTCCAAATGCCCCCCACTCCCCTGGCTCTACTGTCTGTTCGGTCTGCCGTTTGACTGAATCTTTTGCTCCACATTTACTGGAATGTTGCCAATTCAGTTAACTCAAACGCCTAAGTAGAGCGCAATTTGAATGCATCAACAGCACGTTAATTATCAGCATAAAGATGAGACAGTAGCTGTGGTTAAATCTCCGAAATGCACAAAAAAAACCTAGTAAGTTTGCAGACAATCAGTCGGACGCACTTGAATTGGTTTGCAAATTAAAGTAACTGTCCAAAACTGAGTCGGTTTGCAATTTTGGGTAGGAAATTATTGACTCTGAGGGCATGTGTTTGATAAAACTCAAAAATGTGCAATAAAATGGAGTAACAGCTCCTCTATTATTAGACGCAGGAAAAACCTTTGTAGAAATCCTCGCTAGATACGTTTAATATCTAACCAGAACAACAAACCGATTTGATTTTGGACACAATCATAAATTTATAGTTCAACAGCTAAAAGCATATTTTGTGTTGCATACTTCTAGGCTGCAGTATTGAATGCTGGCTTATATGTTACACAGATTTGAGTAGTTCTTGAAAATGGAACTAAGTTTCAAATGCCACTTTAATTTTGGCGATCAGAAATAATATTTCATTCGCATTCCATACAGTAGGATAGTAATTATGTTTATTTAACTAGAACCTCTCAGAGCCAAAAAGAAAAGATGCTTTTGTAGCTGGGAGTTGGCAGTTGTCAAAGCTACTTAGAAACGCCTCAAGCTGATGACAGCAGGTGGCCAGCTGGCTGGCTGCACAGTGTGGCCAAAATGAGAGAGAAAGTGAGTGAAAGGGGGGATGGGAGCTGGTTGGGTTGGCTCAGTGGTGTTAACTTGCGACACAAGCCGAGCTGATCGGGCTGTAAAGCAACGAGTGTTAAGCATTTTAATTGCAGGCATTAACTTAGACATGGCTGAAGCACTTGATGTTGCTGTTGCTGTGGCACCTGCAAGCAATTTGCCACCAGGGGGGGCGAGGAGGAGGGCGTGTATATGTGTAATCAAATGGGCCAGGGCATAATAAATAATTGCTTTATGCATTTATAAACCTGCCGGCTTAACGGCCAGACACAAAGGCAGACAGACGAACTGCAAGTCGCTTCGTTGCAACAGCATTTGTCTCATTTTGTTGGCATTTAATTAAAACGCATGCCATTTGTGCCGACTCCGAACTGGGGCACATACTTCTGGGCAGCAGTGTGGCCATGTTAAGTACTTATGTAAGTTCCTTTTGAGTGTATGTGAACATCTATTTATATCGATAATCGGTATTTTTCATAGCAATACAACAAAATTTGTTTGGGATTCAGAAACCTATGGCAAAATTTTAATATTATTTTCTAGGAAATTTAATAAATTATGCATTCAAATTTGAAGTTCTAGCTTTAAAAATTACTCACAATATTTTTGGCTTTTCTTCACTTCAGAGAAAGAAGGGGGCGTGGCAGCCTTTTACCTGTACAGATGATAAATTATCCAATTAATCTAAAGTTTTTTAGCTTCAACACTGAATACTGCAATATTGTCGATTTATCCAAATCTGATATCGATATGATCTTAGTGTTAGTGCATCCATGCGTCGGTTAAGTGGCAGCAAGAGAGCGTGGCTGCTGCAGTCATCAAATTAGAATGCAATTATGCAATTGCTTTTGTATTGCCAGGACAACAAAACGCCTCATAGCTCATTGCAGCTTGCTCTGCCTTTTGCCCAACTCAGGGCGTAATATGCATAATTTATACTATATGAGTATTTGATATACCTATGTGTGGGTGCATATGTGCAGCTAGGGCGCATTGACAAAACGCTGCCACGCCCACATGCATTGTGCTGGCATTTGCAATTTATTACGCCCACGACCTGTTGTGTTAATGCCATTGCTGCCCACGACTCACAGATGGCGCCAGCAGGCAGTCGGCAGTCTTGAGCCGATTAAAGTGCCGCCTAAAAGCAGGCAACACTTTCCGCACAAAGCACGCTCAGCAGCGCATAAAGGCCAAGGCGGACGCGACGGACGGACGGAGTGACGGAGGGACAGAGGTAAGAAAGAGCGCCCAAAACTTGCACAAAGTACTGCCGAGTCTAAGGAACTTCAACCTTCGTTGGGTCTAAGGCTAGTGCCAGTATCAGCGTATAAATGTTCGAGTTTTGTCCCTCTTGCTGCAGAGTGCAGGGCGCACTTTACCTTTTACCTGCAGTCCGTTTGCCTCTCTGATCCCGTGTCTGAGCCAAAATGCTTTTACAAAAACTTGAAATCGTCGCCCCTAACGTGCTTGCCCTGGTTTCTCCTCCCCCTTCACCCCGCCATCCCGCATCGGCGGCGTCATCGTCATCGCCTTTGTGCAACTTGACAAACTAAAAATGAAAAAAGTTTTCTATGCCGTCGTGTTGCAAGCGGCGCCTTTTTCAATATCCTTTTGCCAGTTTTACCGCAGGTCTCTAGCTGCAATGCCTCGACATATTGATTTTGTGTGTGTGTGTGTGTGTGTGTGTGTGTGTGTGTAGTAGTTGCCGTTGTAGTTGTAGCTGCAGCAGGACAATAAAATTTAAAGCTAGCCATGGCCACGCAGATGCCGATACCAATACCAATACCAACACCAATGGCTGCCACTGAAGTCGAGTCAAGGTGAGTCTGCGACTCAATGGCGCCCTTTCACAAAGATTAAGCTGTTCCTGCCACACAAAAAAAAAACAACACAAGTACAGGCCAACACTTGAAGCAAGAAGCTTGCTGCGAGAAGTGATAACTGTTAAAGTGCGATCAAGAAATAAACCTTGAACTGAATCATTGCATCGTGTCTTAAGATTGCAATTGATTTCCAATTGAATTTATTCAATTTACTTGAACTTATTCCCATTCAAAACACTGCGAAAAGTGTTTTAAATGCTTGAATTCAAATGTTTAATTAAATACTTAAAAAAAAAAGTGTATATACAATATTTGTAATTCTTTTATTAACATAAATATTTTATACATTATGTTTTAAAATATTATACGATCTTATCTGTAAATGCTTTTCATTTTTTCTCTGTGTTTATTGAACTATATTAATAGCTATATAAATGAATTATAAAATTCAATTTTTAATTTTAGTTAGTTATGAATTAATTGAATACATTTTAGGAATTATAAAACCGTTTCAATTGTCAACGCTGATTGGGATCAAAGTTTCCCTATTTCTTTTCTCTTAGAAAACCTTTCCCAGCACTTGGATTGCACTCAATTTGAAACTGCTTGCAGTCGTAATTGCACAAAAAATAAGAGTGGAGAGCATGATTCACGTTGGCGCTAATTAATATTATTGATTCTGGGAGCTGCTTGAGTCACAGCAGGACATCGGGCAGCACAGTAAACACAGATACAGCTCGCACACAAATGCATAAATATGGCTGTTAAAATATGTTTACAGTTTCAATTTCAAGGGGTGTGCGCATCAGGCAAATATCAATTACAGTTCTCTCTTTTCCAATGTTTGTTTGTCTCTTTCGATAAAGCTGTTGTTCTCTGCCATTTATTTTTATGATTTTTGTCATTGCCTTTTTTATATCAATGCATATCGGCTATGTATGGGCAGGCATATCGATTGTACTGGGAACTTTGGCCAACATATAGTATATACCTATATCTGTATGAGAATAGTGAGAATAAAAATAATATTTCTTGGTTTCTGCTTGCTTGAAACTTAACGCTTTATTCAAATTTGTTTTTAGCAATTTATATTATATAGAGTTGGAAAACAATTTTGTATTGCCATAGTAGAATAAAAATATAAAAGTAAATAAGCTTCAACAATGTAGTTTACTTTATTTATATTACTTGTTCAAATAAAATAAAAACAAGCTAATGTCGCATTGAAATCATTAAGCTTATCAACGCATTGTCTTTTTATCAATGCCTGTTTGTTAATATTAATAGATTCAAATAGATTAGCGTCATCAAATATTGTCGTGAATGTAAACAAAAAATATTTAAATTGGATTTAGGCAAGTTTGTTTGATTTAATTTTGAGTATTTCTATACACATAGTATACCAAATTTATCCCCACCTCATTTACAACGGAACATGGACTCCATGTAGGGTAATTCTCTGTATAGGAAATGTCGAATTTGCCTTCGAATTTTTTTGTTCGTAATATGTGGAATTAATTAAAATTCAATAATAAAACTGTAAAGCTGAATTAATGCTACAATGTGGGTTCCGCGGAGAGGAGGGAGGTGGCAGAGCAACAAAAGCAGAAGCAAGTGAAATGTTTAATAGCATAAATAAATAAAATACGCACCAAATGGTGCACAATTACTGCATGTTTATAAATATAATTAATAAACATTTATTATGCGCATATTCATGGCATTCCCGTATCTTCCCATCCCGGTTCGCATTCGTTGAGCAAAACAAATTATTGTGTTTCAAAGTTTATTTTAATACATGTTTATAAATCATTGAACACGGTTAAAAAAAACTGAAGTTACAGCTGAATTATAATTGAATTTAAGTGAATTACACAAATTCGTTAATAAGATTTCTGTTAAATTTTTATTGGGATTACACAAATTAATTTCAAAAGCAATTTGAAGCAAATATTCAACTTAATGAAATCATTTAACATCATTTCTTTTCAGAAGAGGCAAATATTCAACAATAAAATTTATAAAAATAAAATAAAATATTTTTTTTTATTTTAAATAGAAAACAACTTATTACAATAGCAAAAAACATAAAATAATTTCAAATTTTGAGCCTTTTGGAGCCTCAAGTATTTTGTGTAAACTAAATTTAAAAAGGAGTATCAATAGTTTTTATACCCTGTACCCATTGACTATTAACAGAGAACTGCAAGGGTGTCACTTTTTTAAGAGCCACCAAGGAGAGCGGCTAAGCGCTGCCTCGGATATTAAGCATAGAGAGCGGCCTATATATTCATTATAGGCGAGCCGGCTACCCGCTGCATTACTTGTAATGCTGGAGGTTTGCTTGGTGAGCCAGCAAGGAGAGCGGCTAAGCGCTGGCTCGGAGCTTATGCACAAAGAGCGGCCTAGATATTCTTTATAGGCGAGCCGGCTACCCGCTGCATTACTTGTAATGCAGGAGGTATGCTTGGAGAGCCAGCAAGGAGAACAGATAAGCGCTGCCCGGAGCTTATGCATAGAGTGCGGTCGATATGTTCTTTATAGGCGAGCCGGCTACCCGCTGCATTACTTGTAATGCAGGAGGTATGCTTGGAGAGCCACCAAGGAGAGCGGCTAAGCGCTGCCTAGCAGCTTACACACAAAGAGCGGTCGATGTGTTTTCTCACCACAGCTGCAGATTAGTGGGTGAGTTTTCTTGGCTCTTTCTCTTTCTTATTTTCGAGAACTGCTGCATTGCTGCTGATCACAGTGTAGTGTTTGTGGTCAAGTGGGTAGGTCGTGTCTCTTAGATATTTTATTGCAAATCCAGCTATTTCTGGCTTCTCTGATCCTATTTGTGGCAGCAAAGTAATTACATTGACTTGCAACAAAAGCGTAGTATTAAAAAACAATTAAACCATTTAATAATATGCGAAACGTGTGCCATTAATTATAATGCAATTAAAACACATTTCTTTAAGTAATCAAAATAAAACATTAAATCAAATAATATTGTCGCTATGTGGGTGTGTCTGCATTTGTGTTTGTTCAGGCATTTGTGTGAGCTGGCAAATAAACTGTAATTGTAAGCAAACATTTAATTTAAAAATTATTGCGAATGCAGGAGCGGCAGGAAAGGAATCATAATGGAATGCCCATAAATAAACATGGCATATTTTTGTGTTCGCTTGCAGCCTATAGGTGTATTAATCATAATTAATTTCTTAATTTTATTAAATTTTTAAGTTCATTAATTTAGTCATAGCAAGCCTTATGCTGTATCTTTTTGGCAAATTTCTGTTGGCAGTGCATTTGAAACCCGACAATTTCGACATATTTTTTATTGTCCTTCTCATATGCTTTTGTTGTCTTTATTATGTGCTGTCATCGTTTTGGATGCCACGCCCACACGATATACCCCAGCTGGATCCGCTTGCAGTCCGCCCCTCCCGACCGGTTTGTATTTGCTGTTTTCTGTGCTCTGTTCTCGTTTTTTGTTTCTGTTGCTGTTTTGCATTCGGGTTTTTTGCCACTTTAGCGGATATCATAAATTGGTTCGGCGAACAGAGCATTTCCCATGTGCAAAATTGAAATGTGTTTTCTGGTAATGCGCGGAAAGTTGCCACGCCCACGATAATCAACAAAAAGCAGAAGTACAATTTATTAAACTCTAATCATGTAGATCGATATAAATATTGTTTACCAACTACAAATCACGCCTTATTTACTGCACACAAATTAAGGGACTTCAAAATGTAAACCACGTCAAAGCGAAATAAAAAAATAAAATAAAAAGGTTCAACAAACAAATTATTTAAAATTAAGCCAAAAACTTAAGATAATCTAAAGACTGCATATATATATATATATATATTACAGCATAAAATCTGTAATCAAAGTTAAGGATATTAGGTATTCTTTACTACAAAATTACTGAAAGTGAAGTTTTCATATTTTTACAGGTACAATAAAATACACAATATTTAATTCTTAATTTTAAGTTAATTTTGACACAACATGCTTAAGATTTGACATCTTAATAAAGGGTTTTTTTATGTACAATAGAATAATTATTTAATTTTAATTATTTATTCTTAATTTCAAGTATTTAATTCTTAATATTTAATTCTAAACTTTTAGTAGAGTTTTATAAAAAATTCAAATTTCAATCAAGGAATGGGTATTAGATTAAATGCATAAAAATACAAATCCTATCAAGGTACAATTTAGTAAACAATATTTTATTCTTAATTTCAAGTAACTTTATTCAAAATGATGAAGATTTAAAACTTTAACAACGCTCTCAAGTTCAATATACAATATAATAATATACAATATTTTAAACTTAAGATTCCAATAATATATTAATTATAATATATATGAATTTCAAGTAGTAACGATTTCAAATCTTCACAATAACCTACCATGCTCAATAGAATAAACAATATATAATGCCTAATTACCATCGGACTTTTATGCACAGTACTGACAACTTCCAAGCTAGAAGATTGTAAGTGAATAAATGCTCTATTGAAAATGTTTCTGGAGTTATTTTATGTGTTGTTGGGGGGATCAGATGGATAAGCCGCATAATGGAATTCCTTATCTGAAATGAGCTTGCAGTTGATCGATCATGGGGCAGAGTCATGGGCTCACATCATCTGGAAAATGTGCAAATCGCATAATTAATAGGTTGATTGTATCGAAAGTATGTATTCCTATTTATGGCCGAAGTAAATTTGCAACAATTGAAAGCCACAAGTTGGCAAATGGCGCATGGCACTTGGCAGCCGCAGGACCTCCATGACATGGCAATTGTTGTCAATGCTGTGTAAATTTGTGAACGGAAGCGGAAGTTGCCATTGCCATTGCCAGTGCCATTGGCCGCTGGCCAAAGCGAGCGCCATTGCTGTCAACTGGCTTTGTTTGGTATTTGGGTATTTTGATATCGTGTGTGTGTGTGTGTGTGTGCGCGTGTGTGTGTGTGTGTGTTTAGGAAATTGACTGGCATCGTTTTATTGGTGGAAAATGATGGATTTAAAGAGCTTAGCAACTTGCGCTCGCATTGCGCATTTCACTTGTGAATTGCAATTGAAAATGCAATATGCAATCTGCATAAATGCTTAATGGCAACAACAACAACAACAACAACAGCAATAGCAACAACAACAACAACAACAACAACAACAACAATAAATTGTGCAAATTTAATTAATTTTACAATGCGGTGCGGCAGTTTTTGGATTGCGCCACTCGCTCTGACTAAACTGACATAATGACCAAATAATTTTCCAGTTCGATGCGCCTTAATGGCCACACAAAACACCGAACAACAGCGTGATGGGACAGAGGCGGGGGCGTGGGCGAGGGGAGGGGCTGTTGTTGGGGGGCAGGCTGACAGTTTTCAATTTTGCATACGTTTGACGGCTCACATTAAATGCAAATGTTCAATTTCAATTTGTAAATTTATTATAAATGTCAACATTAATTTAGCGCAAAAATCTATGCACACGCCTGCCCCAAAAGGCTCTATCAAAGGTGGGCGGTTGGCAGGCGGGGCGTGGGTTGGGGGCTTGGGGGTTGGTGTCGCCATTAGCATTAGCCTGACACATGACACGTGACCAGACGCCATCGGCTGTGCAATTAATCAAGCAAATGATGCAACAGAGGCGACTTCCAGCACAAAGGTAATTTGGCACTTAAAAAGGGTAAACGAGAGTCGAACCTCAATCCTAAATATATACATATATATATATATTATATATATATATCGCCTACTTCACTCGGCAACCGTTCCTTAGCCGATTCTCAGAACCGTTCTCAAACATATTGAAGGCTGAGCCGCCTAATGTGATGAGTCTTTGTGTCTTTGTGTCTATTTGTCCCTTTGCATCGGCGTGCGTATCGCCTAAGTTGGGGCCAGAAGCTGAGGCAGAAGGTCCCGCCTTGAGGTCAGCTGCGTCCGGGTTTCATTTATCATGTGATTGACTGGATAATTGACTGCTCATACAATTCCAGAGCCAACAGACGACACTTTCTGCTTTCTTCTGCTTTGTGGAAACTCTGTTTCCCCACTCAGCTGTCAGTCAGTGCGTATTGACTTACCGTCTATATTTAGACTGTGTCCCAAAAGGCGAGAATAACTTAATTAGAGTGTTATTATAGTCTCCTATGATTTCAGCAAGTGTATTTATTGGTGATCAGGACGAGAAGCTCAGTCTCTACACTGTGCCTTAGTGTTAACACCTAGATCTCGCAAACTATCACCATATTTAATAATTAGGTTCCCCTATGCCTTAAGCAGATCAAGCTTGTTTAAGGTTTTCGATACCTTCCCCCTGAGTTTCAAGTTCTAAGCCTATGAAACCTTCAACAATGCTCTAAACTGCGTTACGATTATATCAAAAATAGGAAAGATATGAAACAAACAATTTCATAAGCTGCGCTTAGTGTATAACCGCTAGCGAATTCAAGCGTGGTAAAATATTAATTACTCTGCGGTGATTATGGAAATACATAGTTCAGTGTCTGCAACTGTCAGTTACGTACGTCTGTGGCCTTTCGCCCGACTGATCTGCTCAGTGCTTACTGGTATAACTTTTCAAATAACTATAACATTGTCGAAATGCTTGACTTTGATGAGGGACTGTGATTGGAATGAGATTGGAAGTAATTTGGATGAAAATAGTGCTCTGCAAGTGCTATAGTCATACCTGATCCGGCATTACATGCAAGTACGCTCCACTAAATAACGGCATCCGAGCAGCGAATAAAACATGAAGCTCCGCATGAACTGCGGGATCTCCGAGGTGCATTACTCATAATACCAGAGTACATATGTCACTCCACATGGAGCTAGCTGATCCATGTGCGTTGTGTGTGCATTTGTTGTGCCATAAATTGCCTGAAAAGAGAGCGAGAGAGGGAGAGGGAGAGGGAGCGAGGGAGAGGCAGGGATAAAAAGGAATAGCAAAGTAATAGCTTAAAAGTAAGCACACGAAAATATTGCAGCGGGAGTTTTTAGACAAAGCGCGACACTATATAAAATATTATTGATTGGCCTGGTCCGCCATGCTGTTTGCTAGGTGCTGACATGGCGAGAGGTCAGAGGTCACTGCAAATGGAGATGCCTATTAGTAAGCAGCGGGGGCAGCGGTGACAGGGGGGCATGGGGGGCGACTGGACAAACGCATGCTATAAAGCCATAAACGCCAAGCCATAAATTATGCTGCCCACAGTCCGCAGGGCGGCCAATGCTGCTGGGCCAGCGGGGGCAGTGTGGCCAGGGGGGAGGGGCTGCCTCCGTGTAGCAGCATGTGAAGTGGCAAACATGATATACAGCGATGGGCGGGGGCGTGAGGCAGGGGCAAGGGCAGGGGATACGCTTGTGTGACATGTGTGAAAATGCACTTTACTGTCACTTGACTGTTTTGGCCGTTGCTGCTGACAGTCGATAGTTGGCAGTAGCAATGGGCACACCCCCCCTCTCTCCTTCCTCACCCCTGTCTCTTACCATATCCTGTCCTTTTGCAATGAAATTTATTTATTTTCGCGTTTGTCCATTCGGCGGTTTGTCAGCCATCGCTCCTCCCTCCCTCCCTTCCTCCCTCCGCTCGATAGCACAGCCCTTGAATTATGTAGCGTCGAGGGCGCCAAGCGCAAAGATTAACAGCAGCTGCAAACTATTCGCCAAAATTCGCCAAGCTTAAAGGCGTCCATTAAAGCCAGATCTGTAAAAACAGAAATCGTTTAATAAACATTTTGCAATTTTATATGTTATTTTATTATCATTTATTTATTACCTATTGAAAATACCTTTAATTGAATACAAAATTTACTTTTAGTTTGAATTTAATTTGATTTAATATAATATTTGTGTTTGATGTTCAATTGCTTTTCTTTTGTATCCGCTGATTGTCTTTCGGTTTAATTGCTTATGTAATTTTATGCCTATTTTAATCTTTGTTTTAGTTTCAAATCAATTTAATGCTTTATTTTAAAAAATGTGCTTATTTAAGTTGGTATTTGTATTTTCAATTTGTTATTTTGATATTGTTTTTTTTTTATCACCAGACGAAATTTAGCTTTAAATCAATTTAATACTTCAGCTTAATTTCATGCTTATTTAAGCTTATTGATTATTATTAATTATTATTAATTATAATTGCTTAATTTGATATTTATTTTAATTTAATTTTCCACAGACTTTCCATAAGTTTCTTCAAGTTTTAAAACAATTTTATTTCCTAATTTGAATTTAAGCTTACTCTAAAGTTTATTATAATTTGTGTTCATATTTTAAGTATTTAATTTGATTCATTCATTATTTTGTTCATTCGAATGACGCCCATTTTAAATTTGGGTTTGTGGTTTAACAATTTTAATACAATTTTTTTTTAGTTTTAATTAAATTTAATGAAATTCTTTAGCACTAGAAAACGATTGGAAATTGCAGAGAATGCTGGCTGGAAATGATCAGACGAGATCGATTGCTGTAGCTGCAGTTGCAGTTGCAGTTGTTGCATGTTGTATGCGGCATGTGGCATGCGGCAACATCAACTCAACGCGCACGTTTGAGTTGGCTTTTTTTCTGGATCTTTTTTGTCGGTTTTTAGACCCTTTACTTTAAAAAAGTAAAAAGGGTCTATTAGCTTAGTGCAAAGAGGAAATGTGTGTAACACCCAGAAGGAGGTGTGGCAGACCCCATAAAGTATATATATTCTTGATCAGGACGACAAGACGAGTCGATATAGCCATGTCCGTCTGTCCGTCTGTCTGTCTGTCTGTCTGTCTGTCTGTCCGTCCGTATGAACACCTAGATCTCAGCAACTATAAGAGCTAGAGACACCATATTCGGGACTTTGATTCTCCTATTTCGCGAGCAGCACGAGTTTGTTTTAGATTTTGGATACCACCCCTCCTTCCCCCGCGAACCGCAAAAAGCTACTGCAGCCACAGCTTTAAAGTAATTGACTTGTAATTTGGTACGTAACTAGCTTATGACATTCTCTATTGACCATGTGAATTGCGTTTCGATCGGATAAGAAACAGCGAACATATGCCACAGACAATTTGCCGCACAAGGCAGAGGGGGGGTGGTGTGCGTGCGGGGTAGCTTAGTGTGTGTGCGTCTGATTGTGTTTGTATGTACATATACTCAAAGTAAAGGGTCTTCTACGGTCGGTTACGTCCGACTGTAGCCTCCATCCCACTGAATCTGCCCCGTCCATATTTTTTGTTGTTGCTATTTGGGCAAACACCTAGCAAGTTCAAGTTGCTGTTGCTGCCACAAAGTGATAGAGTGTCGCGACACTGAGTAATCTATTTCATGTCCGGGGTGTATGACACACTCGCAGAGAGAGAGACGCAGATAGAGAGAGAGAGAGAGAGTGATAAAGAGGGAGAGAGGGAGGGGAAATGGCATATAAACTCGCACGTTGCCTGGCTTTTCGTGTGCGCCGACTGCGTTTGCTTTTGGGCTATGCTTTTGTTTTTGGCGTTTTTACAACATGGCCAGCATAACAATGTCGCAACAACAACAACAACAACAGCAGCAGCAACAGCAACAAGAACAAGGAAAAATTGCAAGTGGACACATGAATTATGTGCAGCACTCGAGTTAATGCCTCCAAGCCTCCAAGTCTCCTCCGCCCAGCTGTCAGCTCCCAGTTTCCAGCTCCCAGCTCCCGGCTCCCAGTTTCCAGCTCTTAGCTCCCTCTTCTCAGCTTCTAGCTCAGAGCTCTTTGAGCTCTCAGCTTTTAGCATGCAGTTTAGCAGCAGCGGGCAAACAAAGCGACGTCCTCGGCGCACTCTTTAGCTTTTTGTAGGTTCCATGCCCGTTCTGAGCACGCTTTTTTCATGCACTCTCCACATGCTGCGCTTTCGGTTTTTGTTGGCTGCCCATTGGGGACGCGTTTGTGGTCCGTGGCTGCGTTCTGTCGGAGACGGAGACGTTGACGTGGACCCAAGCCAAGGCAGCGGGGGCGGAGGAGGCGGAGGAGGCGCCGGATGCGGGCTGACGATTGTCGGCAAAGAGCGAGCTCAACAGGCAGTGTTGCCAACTGCTCCTCTCGAAAAAACGCCAGATGGACACCTTGAAAAATAAGCACAGCTCAGAAAGTTGAAGCCAAGAAACAGCAATTAATACTTACCTGGAGAAATTGATTTGCCCAATTTCCGTTGCTTTACTCCCTACCTGCACCTGAAAACAAAACTCTGCACTGATTGCAGTCGTCTCTATCGAGTATTTGATTCGGAATCTGCCACTCCCACTATTAAATTTACTATTTCAAAGTATCCAACTCAATGTAATTGCTATCATAAGCTAACCCTTCATTTGCATAATATCGCATTCATTAATTCTCTTCTGCTTTTTTAATAAACAATACGAAAATGGTTACTAAATATAATCAGTCAATATTATAAATTATTTTATTTTAGTTAACAAATCACGTAAATTTGAAAAACATCGACGTAAAACTTTGCGCCATGAATAAATTTCTAGGCTGAAATATATTTACAAGAATATTTTAAAATAAATGTGACAAATAATAAAAATAAAATCAATATAGAATAGATTTACGATAAGCATCAAGAGTACTGAAACTAGGGCTGGCGCCGAACTATCTAAAAAAGGCCAAGTTGGCAGCACTGATTAGAGAAGAGCGGTGAGGGAGTACGCTGTGTGCACTGGGGATAAGAGTGGGAGTTTACGTTGACTTTGCTTGGCTTTGGCTTGTTTTGGAGGTCAACACACCAACACACACACAGCGAGAGATGGAGAGAGAGAGAGAGCGATAGAGAGAGAGAGAGAAAGGGAGAGAGAGAGGCAGCATAGAGTCATTTGGGAGTTGGCTTTGCGGGTATTAAATTATACATCATTTTGCAACAAATGATGGTCGTTACGTTTGCAACCGCCATGCTCCCTCCCACACACTCTCACCCACACTCTCGCACTCACAGCTCACAACTCACACACATACTCACACACACACACACACACTCCTTCTCAGCAAATGTCTCTGGTGACCGCAAAGTGTAGAACAAGCAATTGTTTATACTCTGCCGCAAGAAATAGTTCATTGTTTTGCCATTAACTCTGTGGTTGGCGTTCTTCACTTTTTTAATTGCAAATCTCTTGATTGTCGTCACATCGCGTTGTTTATCTTCGCGAGTTAAAGCTGAAGCACCTTGACAAAAGCTGGCTGCGCCAGCACCACGCGTTCAAACGGCGTTGCCAGACTGCTGCAAATGAATCAATTCACTGGTTCCGAATGCTTTTTTGTGCCTGCCTGAAAAATAAATCAACAATCAGCTTTGTTAGAAAAAACTTTTATTTTATTTTGTTTATTTAATTAATAAGTATGTTTCAATATAAAATATATCGTTTAATTTTGTACATCTATAAAACAACTAATGCATTATTTCACTGGTATAAAAATAAAATATATAAATTTTGATTTCAAAATCAACAGAACATTTTTATTAAAAAAAACAGGGTATAAAAACAGGGTATAAAAATCTAACTCGCACCCGTCAGGACTCGAACCTACGCTCGTAGAGGGAATCTGATTTTAGGTCAGACTCGGCCACGACTGCTACAATCAAATACGTCGCTAGGTTCTCTGATTAGTAACAAAACCAAAAAAATCAGTCGGACCGAAGGCTACAGTCGTACGTAACCGACAGTAGGAGACCCTTCACTTTAAGGATATGTACTTACAAACACTAAGCTACGCGCGTATGCAAGACACACCCTTCACACAGCAAAGTGCGAGAAATTGTCAGTGCCATATCTTCGCTGTTTCAAACCAATAGATTTAAAACTTTGACTATCGTAGTATTTTGCGATTTGTGTGTGAAGGTGGGGGGGTGGGGGGGGGGGGTGTTATCCATAATCTAAAACAAACTCATTCTACTCACTCACACATACGCAGAGAGAGAGTGCAAAAGACAGAGAAAGAGAGAGAGAGAGAGAGAGAGGGAGAGAAAGAGGCAAGCCCCTCTAACCACATTGTCCGTCACATATCTTCGCATCTTCTTGGTGCCCATTCGACTTCCGATTAAATAATAGATAAAATGTTTCGTAAATAGTAAATAAAATAAGAAAAAATCAGAACCAAAAGGAAAAACTGACATAATTTGTTCAATTGGAGTCGCTAAATTGCAATAAGCAATTATGAGTTTTAAAACTTGTAAATCTATATAAAATATTGAATTTAAAATTTAAACAAGTTTAATTTTGCCTGAATGGCATTCAGTTTCAGAAGGGTTTGACAAGGGTAACTGCCAGTCGATTAGATGGATGGATGTGTTTCATACACGCGCATAAATATGTATGTATGTATGGGTATGTATGTATGTATAAATAGAGGTATGTACGAAAATAACCCCGTTTAGCCTTTTATCTGACACCATTTGCAGAGGCGGCAATAAAAACCTGTGAGATTGGCGCGTATTATTTTTAGAGCGAGGGCTTTGAATGATTTAAGTTTGACTGCAGCCCAGGGAGGCGCATGGTATATAATCGATCTTAATTACTTCTGCAGGGGGCGTGGCGTGGCAGGGGGGATTGACACTTGAATTTCCTGTGGGAGGGCTCACATGATGCTGGTGCTGCTTACGCATTGATTGCTTTGAATTGCAATCGTTTAAACGACACTCACACGCAATTTAATAATGAGCAAAAATGGCAAGAAAATTAATAACAATTTGTTACGATTACGCACTGATTAATTTATGCCGAGTTTCCTTTTCATACCATGTCATTCCACGCTGTTCATTTCCGTTCGATTCCCCCATTCCCCATGCCCCATTACCCGTTCCATTCTCCATTTTGTGTGTCTCCCATCACCAATGTCCGAATGAATCCTTGATTTATGAGCACTCCATCGCTATCACCTCGTTGCATTGTCATTATTCCCAGCGCATTTTGTGCTTCAGCTCACCAACTCTGCACTTCGTTCAGTTTTATAAATTTAATTAAAGATTTCATCAAGCACTCATAAACAAGTACTCGCACTTGCTACTCACACTCATATCCATACTCATACTCGAATTCACCTTGACAACGCTTTGATTAGAATACCATTGCGGCTTGGCCTCAGCAGTGCCCATTGAATGCACTGAAAATTCCGGGAAATATGAATAATGAATACTTTAGAGTGCTCACATAAGTCTAAGTCCAAGTTCAGTTGCGTTTATTCTATGCAAATCAAAGCTAAATATTTTAATACACTGTGTTTAATAAATTGATATTTGAGTTTTATAGTATATGATGCCCGTACCTCTAAGGCTCAAGGGTATATTGACTGCACACAACTTACTTTAAATCCGAAACATTCGGACTTTAAAACAAATCCAAGGCGGAGTAAATAAAGCCATTTCGAAATATCTACAAAAATATGTTTTAAAATAAATATAAAAATTCAAAATAGAATATTTAAAATAAATATGCATTGTTGAATAGATTGCTTAAATAGAATTCTGAAACTATTAATCTGAATAAGCATGCTAGTCAAATACCCTGTGAAATATTGCCAGCTATGTTATTTCTATGCACTTATATTGCCCACTCTTATCAAATAGTACAGGGTATAGAGTGCCAAACGAATCCCAAAAAGTAATCACAATATCGTCGCAATTATTGTGTACCTGGGGCCTTTGGAAAGAAATCCATCATAAATAATAATTACTGCCTATCCAGCTGAATAAAGCCGCTTCGCTGGCCAACATGTATCCAGAATTCTTTATGCATATATGTACGAGTATTGTAGTATTGTTACCTGCATGAATTTTCTTTAATTACAGATTGCCCAAGTGTTTAAGCCTTGTTTTTCTTTCGCATTAACCCGCCATCAGTCGAGGCCTGTCCAACTGCTTGTTTGACTTGTGCACTGTACAAAATTAAGTACTTGTTATATAAATCTTTAAACATCATAAGGCGCTATATCAAATTAATATATGTCACTTATATTTGGTTGCAAATAAAGATCATGAACATGAACAAACAACTATTTTCAATTTTCCCAATATAATAAAATAAGTCAAGTAAATATAGTATCTATTGTGTCTTGCTTTAGATCTTTTTTTTATTCAAATTTTTAACTCAAAAGTTACCTTAATTATTATTATAAATAAGGGCAAAAGAAATTGTTTCTGAAGCGATTCAATCCCATCTGATATACTCGTATGTTGTAATATTGGGAATACCAAAAACGTGAGCAGTATTGAGAGCAGAAGGTACTGAAGAGATGCAGAGAAATTTGTGGATGTGAGGTTCGTTGAATTCTTCTCTTTTCCTCACCATTGAGCTTACCTATAGTAGCAGAAATATGCTTGGTGAATCGAGTTCATTGAAGAATTTAAGAAACGATTCAGTTAAAATTGTGAAATTCTCTTTATTTCAGTGTAGCAGTTGCTGTTGCATTTTCTGCAATTTGCATCGCTGAATGTTGCAGCCAGGGTCCAGCAAGATGGCCGAGTGGCGGAAAACTCAGGTGATGTCATACTCATTACAGTGCCGCACGTCTCGCAATGTCCTTGGTGCCTTGCGTTGTGCCCCATGTTGTTGAAGTTGTTGTTTTGTTGTTGTCCTGGCCAAAATAGCCGCATGCAATTGATTACGGCAACGATGCAGCAACCGCAAGTGCCCATCGTCCTTCCATGTCCATGTGCTTGCAACGAAATCGAAATAATGCCCCAGGAAGACACCGAGCAGACACCAGCAGCAGGCACGGGGCATGCCTCTTAATAGCTTGCCACACCGAAAACACCAAAAAGAGACCCAAAAAGATGCACCCTGGCATCCATGTACAGCCGGCTCTGCCGCGATTAAGCCTCCAATGCACTATGGGGAAAAATACTGATTTTGCTGGCATTAATTAAATTAAAAAATTCAATAAATTCACTTTTGATTAGCGAAACTCATTGAAATTACAGTATCGAGTTGTTAACTAGTGTCAGAAAATCTATCTATCTGTCCCATAGTGCAATGCAGAAAAAGATACAGGAACAGCACGTTCCTTCTCTCTCCAGAAAACTATGGAAAATGGCTAACAACTGAACGGAAAATTAGAAGATAAAAATCTACAAATCTAATCCCTTTCGGGATAGAGTTGTATCTCAAAATCCCAGATATGTGATAGATATTCTAAAAAGATGACTAAAAAAATTATGTACTGCCTGCTGTGTTGAATCTTGATTAATTGTTAATTTTTTATATTATTATTTATTTTGATAATTGCAGAAATTCACATTAAATTATTGCAGCTAAACATTAAAAAGCAAACACAACAGATTTCCGTTTAAAGTAGTACAGATCTGTCCGGAAAAAGGCCAAGTTGGCAGCACTGCCAGTAACTCAGCCTGACTTTGGCTTGGCTTTCATTGTTTATCCGTCCGTCCGTCCGTCCATCCGTCCGTCCTTCTGTCTGAGCTGCGTCTATATCGCCGTCTATATCCTGCCATGGCTGGAGCAATGTAATTGGCTCGGGGAATAGGAGCAGGAATTGGTAATCGTGTCGCCGCGGCTTTTAATCGAATTTCAAATCGAACGCAACCAAAACCAATTAGAAGGAAATGTGTGTGAGAGAGAGAGGGAGACAAACAGAGAAAGGGATAGAAAGAGAGAGTATGTGTGTGTGTGTGTATGTGTTTGGTTGAATCGAAAAGAAAATGAAGGCAGGCTGTAGGAGCGCGTCTTATCGCAGTCAGCACAGCGCAGAGTAACAAAACTGTATTGAAGTTAGGTATGTTTTGCGTAAAGCCGACTAGCGCATACCCTGCAATTCCAACTTACAAGTAACTTATTGTGTAAGCAGGCTTAGCAGCTAAACATATACGTAAATTTGCGTGAAATATGAGTGCAATTAAAGTAAAATCTGTTTGAAATCATGAAACCACATAAATAAACTAAAATAATTTGTTAATTTTCGAAGAACTGCGAAGAGATTAATAGCTAGCAAATAGTAAAAGATTTAAACAAATATTAACAACTGTTAATCATGTCAAATTTAAAAAAGAAACTTAAAGAATTTTTATGACAGCTTAGAATTTAAACATTTACTAAGCTAGTTAAAGCAATCTCTAAAATGCAAACAAAATTCCTTTAAATATTTAATACTTTTGAGTAAAATTATTATACTTTTATTAGTATTAAACAGTTAATTAGTTAAACTAATTCAAGAGAATATGAGTATCAAATATAATATCAATATAAACGTTGGAATCAAGATGAAATTCAAATGAAAGAATATTAAGGCGAAAGTTGTCTGAATTTAACAACTTCAGAGTCTTCTAATTCTATTCGTGAGAAGTTGATGTAAAATTTGTTTATTCGAAAAAGTTTTTGGTAAATTGGAAAGAAATTGAATTGGAGAAATTTAAATCAATATTACAAACTCTTGGAGACTTTTACCAACTGCATAGCCTTAGCGAGCGACCCGTCCAGATGTAGAGCATACAAATTAATGCTGTTCAACTGCTGAGCCAGCAAAAAGCAAGCGATAAAAAATGTGAGCTTAAAATGGCAAATGCTGAAGGTGTGAAGCGAGCTCAGTTTGGGGCATGTATACGTATTAAATGGACAGCGAAAAAAGGAGCCACAATAATAAGCAGCAGCCCCCCCCCTCTAAAAGCAGAGAAAAAAGCAGCAGGGGGGAAAAAAACAGAGACTAGGCAAATGCTAAAGTCTGAGGTGCTAAAGGTAGAGTTCCGATGTGGCAACGTTAACGGGAATATGTGTCATGAGCCATTTAAGCTCATTACGAGCATCAATTTGGGACGCAAAAATTATGCTCTAACCTTAAGTGGTTGCCACTTGCAGCAGGGGCAGCCTGCCAGCTGGGGAGGCAGGGGCGGGGCTTGGCAAATCTGCTTGTGAGCGCAAAAAACTGCTAAATTGTTCATTTTAAGCCAGCAACAACAACAACAAAATATGCACGGGGCAGATCGGTCGAAGGGAAGGCTACAGTCGGATGTAGCCGACAGTAAACTAAGCTACGCTACAGCAAATTGTCTGTGGCATATCTTCGCTGTTTCTTAACCGATTTCGATGTGTTTTTTTGTGATTGCGAAGAAAGTAAGAAAGTTTTTCAAAATCTAAAGCAAACTTGAAGAACTTACTGCACAGGAGAACCTGTCTACCAAAAATGGTGCCTCTATCTAGAACTAGGACAGCCTATATCGAATACTGATCAATATATCAATAAACATATATATTTTGTGGGGTCTGTCACGCCCTCTTCTGGCTGTTGCACTCACTGAATATACCCTATTTACTTTTTGAAAGTAGAGGGTCTGAAAACGACGACAGGCGAAGCGTTTTTTGCTGCCAGGCCAAAAAGTTGTCACTGCTAAGCACTTTTTTTGCCTCTCTTCATTTTGGCTTAAATGCAATTTACACATCCGCAATCTGTTGCAGAGTAGCTGCTGCATGTGGCAGGTGCCGCCAGAAAGACAGTCCGACAGACAGACAGACAGCCTGATCAATAATGCAAAATTGATTTTACTTCTTTATGGCACGCCTTCAACTGCAGGGGCCGGGGGTCGCCTTCCTTTGCGTCCCCGCCTCTGCCCCGCCCCACAATTAAATTCAATTTTGAGACGCCGTTGCCTGCAGTCTGTTTATACTTTGTTGCAGATACAGCGAACTGAGAGATACACACCTCGCTGGAAGCTGGAAGCTGGCAAGCAGTTATATGCCCCATGGATGGCCATATATTGTGGTCATGTAAGAAAAGACAGCCATCGCAATAACAGCAGCAACAGCAGCAGCAGCAACAGCAGCAACAGCAACAGCAACAGCAGCAACAGCAGCAGCAGCAGCAGCAGCAACAGCAACAGCAGGAGAAGAAATCCATAAAGCGCAGCAGCCATAACAAAAACGCGAAATGAATTTCACTTGAAATGTGAAAACATAAAAATTGTTTATGACTTCCGCTACGTAAACTGCGCGTGTGTGCGAGTGTGCCTGCGTGTGTGTGTGTCTGTGTGTGTGTGTATGTGTGTGCTCGTAGGTGTGCGCTGTGTGAGAAACTACAGCTGAACAAATATTTCTATCGAAAATTGTCTTCAAATCTAACAATACGCGCCAAATTGTATCAAATTTATATCGTATTTCAGTTATTACACAGAGTTTGTCATCAGCCGGATATACTATATACGATATTTCACGAAATATGTCGCATATCGTTTAACGTTTATCGTTTATTGGTCTATTGTCAGCTCACATCCGCCATTTTATTAATTTGGTATCGTTACTAGAGCGGTGTATATCGTAAACGATATTGTATTGCATACAAATTTTTATGCAAAACAAGGTCCTTTAACCAAAAGAAATATATATTTTATTGGTGTACTACTTGTGACTGTAAAACAGAAACTAATAACAACCTCGTATTTTTAGAAACTGTACTTAAAATAAGTTCAAAAGTGACTAGTTAGTTAGTGCGGGTTGAAAATTTAACATCAAAAAGAAGACTTGCCAAACCCCAACAATATTGCAAAATTTTAAAAAAATTCCACCTTGAGATATCACTAACATTTAACCTAAATCTACATTTTCTAACCGAACACAGTAATACAGTAGAATCCGGTTATAACGACATTCAAGGGACCGACGATTTTACGTCGTTATATCCGGCAGACGCACTATCCGAAAGGAGCAAAAAAAAAATTTTTTTTTTATATTATGGATGCCATGTTCGTAATAGGTTTTAATCAAAACAAAAAATTTAATACAGTAGAATCCGGTTATAGCGACTTTCAAGGGACCGACGTCGTTATATCCGGAAGACAAAATCCATGATTTTGTTTCTTTTTCGTATTGAAAAAACACAAAATCCATGATTTTGTTTGCTTCTTTTAGCATTGTTAAAGAAATCAAATTTTCCTCTTTAAAGTTTTTTTTTTTGTTCGGCACGTCGCAATATCCGATTGAATTGAAATGAAAAATTGAATTGAAATTGAAAAATCTCGTCGTTATAAGCGGTTTGTCGCTAAAAGCGGAGTCGTTATAAGCGGAGGCCGTTTCATATAAGTTTGTATGGGGACCAACCAAACCATCGAGTTTTCGTCGCAATAACCGGACGGACGCTATAAGCGGCGTCGTTATAACCGGATTCTACTGTATTTGTAATATTACGTAATTTTAGGATGCAAATTAAAATTTAAGAAATACATTTTACGATTATAAAACCAACATTTTTATTTAATTTTGCATTTTGATTAATTTCAATCGCTGGCTTAATCCACACTTGGATTTAGCGTTAAGAATATTGTTTGCCTACTTGATGATATGCCAGTAGGAGAAGTGCGTTTACACGCATGCTGACATAAGCTGACTGCTCTGAAGGGCTTCTAGGGACTTACTACAACAATTGAAAGTCCGCAGAAAGCAAATGAAAGTGCTGCACAATGCTGTCTGAAGTCTGGGGCATGCCGCACACCATCAGTGTTGCATATTTTGTGGTGCGAAAAAAGTTATTTTTAGGCGGAAAGAGCACGGAAATAAAGCTAAGCCGGTCATTGCTTTCATTCCAAAAATTGCCATTTTCCTATAAATAACTTCCCAAAAACATCTAATGACAAAAATAGATATAGCAATTTAATTTTTACAGCATATATCGATCAGAATTTTAGAAATTTCTAGGAAATGCTGTTCGAAACCAGCCAGATTTGACGGGAAAAAGCGGAGTGGGCAACAGTGGCTGAGCCACACCACAAACCACACAGAGAATCAAAGAGAGGGAGCACCGAAAATGCGGCATGAAGCAAATGAGATGGAGCTAGAGAGAGAGAGAGAGGGGGAGAGGGAGAGAGGGACAAAGCGCAACACGTTTTGCTGAAGCTCATTAAGTTTTCCCTCTTTCTTCAGAGCGTGTTTGTGTTTGTGTTTGTGTGCGACCTGCGCCAAGTGCGGCAATTTAAAACACAATGCAAACTAAATGAAAAGGCGCCAAGAACAACAACGTAGAGGCGCAGAGCGAAAGAGAGCGAGAGAGAGCGAGAGAGCTAGGGCAAGAACAGCAACTAAATGCAGCACAAAAGAATTTTTAAATATTTTGCACAGCCAACGAGCCAAGCGCTGACCACGACAACCAAATGACCAGACGACTAACAGCACTCCACAGTCAAGACTGCAGCCCCGCCCCCACCACCGCCCCCGCCCCTGCCCTTGTCAAAGCCCCAGTTTTAACCACAATCGCAACTGCAATTCCCAACCTCACCGTTGTTCCAATTCTCCAAGCTCAAGCCCAAGTGCAAGTCGAGTTCCGATGCAATTGCAAGGACTATCAGGCGGTCAAGGGGCCTGCTAACTAACTAAGCGCACTGTGCGCACCCAACCACGCCCGCCCCCACACAGCACAGTGGCATGTATCGCAAAACATTGGCATACAAATAAATAAATACATACTGCATCGTTACACATTTCAGCATACGCAGATAAACTATTTTTTGTTGCATACTTAATAGGGCAGCCCGATCGACTTGACATTTAATTCAGCTGTTTTCACATATTATCGCAGTCTGTAGCCCATTTCAAGTCTGTGACTTCATTATTCGGCTTCAAGCCAATTTGCTTGCGATGCAACCCACTGTGCCGAGCGAAGAAGCAGAGGAGGGGGAGTGAGAGCGCCAGTCACGCTTTGTTTTCCCCCATTTTTTTTTTGCCCAAACGGAAATGAACTTTTATAGCGTAGTGTTTACAAGCAAGCGTGTGTGTGTGTGTGTGTGTGTATGTGTGTACATACACATGTGTGTGCGTTTTTGTGTATGAAGCTAATTAATGCCATGTGACAAGTGGAAAGAAAGCAACTTCACTGCGTCGGACAGCAGAGCAAAAGCCAGATGGAAGATAATACTTGCACTCGACAGTAATTTCAATAGACTCAACTTATTCAAGCGACGCCATGTTTATCGAACTACACAGAGCTAAAAATAGTATTCGAATCAACCCATTTCAAGAATTTGTAGTCCCATCCACGAATCTAAAAGAAAAAGCATTGAAACTATATTTTTGAATAGAAAACCTTTAGCTGACAAAAATACAGATCGATATATAAATTCCAGTTTTAAGAATGAATATAGATGTTTCTAGTTGTACAATATAATAATAAAATATATTACAATATGTAATTAATATTTGATTTAAAATTATTCTTAAAAAAATTACTCTTTTATGAAAAGTTTCTTGTAATTGTTATAAATTCTGTTTTCTTGACAGTCAAATTATCGTGCTTGGTGAGATGTCAACAGTGAAATTTTAAGAACAGAATTCACGCATTTCTCCCACTGTGTAAATTAATAGTAATTAAATTTATAAATGGAAAACTATACAATTGTGCTCTGTAATAGTTGAGTTTCGTTTGAACCAGTTAAACAGTAAGAAACAAGTGAAATATTGGAAAAACATAAATATTGAACGTAACACTCGCACAATCCAATCCAAAAAATATCCACAGTGGGGCAAAACAGCCAAACACCCAACCACCCTCAGCATGGCACCAACAAAATGCACTAAACGATTGTCCGTTTTATCCAACTCCCAAATACATTTATCTATATGTTCGTAGTGGGATAGGCGAAGAGAGCGGAAAGGCCGATATGTATGTATGTATGTTTGTGTGTATGTATATACATATGTATGTATAGAGTATGTACATATGTATACACATATATGGATATATTTATATATCTCAAATTCAATGTACTCGCAGATGGCAGTTGTAGGGTTTTATGCACTCCTATATACATATGTGTGCAGTAAATATGATGCCACCATTTTTGGTTGTCCGCCATTTTGTTTAGCTTTGTCGACCGTCGACTGAACTTTTGTTCCGCATGCCATTAACTAAATTGATTTGTTTCAAAATAAAAACACAGTGGCAGCTAAATGTCTATGCATTAAAACCGAAGGCAACGTCGCAATGAATACCAATAGTTGGATGAACTGAATGCAAATCTTATATAAATAGAATATGGAATATAAATCTTACTGTTTTAAATATTGATTAAACCATTTATTCTAGGAGTGGTGTTTCTTATAGCTTTAACTGGGGGAATGCTATTCAAAGGCACTGTAAATATTGCATCTAAATTAAAACCTAATAACTTAAAATATACATCAGATAATGATTAGTTTTCCCTGAAATCTGTGTGGATATTCGATTTAATATTCCACATTATAGAATATATATATAAAATAAATACATTTTTTTATCTTTTAAGAAAGTACGCTAATAAAAAAATAGGGCTTAAGTTAGTAAATATCGCACTGGATTTAAAGCCTTAAAGCCTCCGCAACAGCGACAACAACTTGAGCCCCATGCGATAAAACCTAATATGTTTTGCATTTAAATTTATGAAATAGGCAAAAGGAAAAGAGAAACTCAAAGGATAAACGACAAAAGGAACAATGCCTGCTTAAGCCAGCAACATGCGCATAATTGTCACCAGCGTTGCCAGACCCTGGGTTGAGGCACTTCCGAAACATTTTTCCTCAATGCCTGCGCCTTTCTCCGAGTCCGTAAAACTTTTTGCTCACTCTTTTTTACCCATATGCAGTTATAGTTAGGGACTGAGCACTGGTCAGTGGGATGTTACGAGTATGACTTCAACTTACCATTTAAAACAGACAGACTTACTGGCGTTACTAAAAATATATCAATTTCCTAGGCTACATTTAAGTTTAAAGGAATTTCAAGCCACGTTTAATATTCAGTATTAAAATAATGGATCAGTGTTGCTTTTAAAAATTTAATACAAACCTTTAATCCTGGATTACTCAAACTATAAACTATCTTATACCCTCTAGAAAAGTTCTAATGTCATTTGAAGCACCCTATGGCATTCTTTATCGATTGCATTGGAAACAGCAGAGATATGTAACAGTCAATTTGCTCGACTGTACAGGGTGTCCTTCTGTCGGTAACGTCCGACTGCAACCCTACGCCGAACTAATCTGCTTTAACCTTACTGGTTAAATACTTGTGTATATGCTTGATATTTTACGATTATAAACCCAGTGAAATCTGTCGCATATAAATGTCTGACATTGCACTATTTGGAAGAAAGGAATCCGGACAAATGAGTGGGAAACCGAACTGTCAGAGAGAGAGAGAGAGAGAGAGAGAGACAGAGAAAGACGGCGAGAGAGAAAGAGTAGGGGAAAATGTAGCCTACAGCTTCGCGGGCAATAGCGAATTTTATTTATTTTTTATTTGGGTAATGCAAACGCACAAACGAAAAGCAGGCAAAAGGATTTAAGCCCAAATGTAGCAAAGGACACAAGCAGATGGAGAAGAAGAAGCAGCAGCAAAAGAAGAAGAAGCAAGAGCAAAAGCAGAATCAGTAGCCAAAGCTAAAGCATAATGCATAATTACAACAAAAGCTTTAACAAAACCAAGGACAACGCACAGCCAAATGAAGCGTGCTCAACTGGCTGAAGAAGCAGACGATGGTGTGGGATGGGGGAAGGGGATGAGCAGGCAGTGGGGTGAGGGGTGAGGGGTGAGGGGTGCGGATTGCTGGGTGCGGGGTGTAGTAGGTAGAAGTGTAACCAACGCCAGGGTCTGGCAACTTTATCAGGACATCCGCTTTCAGCGATTTTTAATTGCTATTGTTACAGTTTATTGTTTTATTATGGAGGCCAAGTGAATGAATGGCTAGAATCGAGAGAGAGAGAGAGAGAGAGAGAGAGAGAGAGAGAGAGAGAGAGAGAGAGAGAGAGAGAGATAAAGAGAAAGAGAGATTGCAGGGCCAAATGTAAAAAGTAGAGATTGTGAGACATAGCCAGATAGAGAGACCCAGAGCCAAGTTTTGGCCCGCTTTTCATTTCGTTTATTTTGCTTTGGCTGGCCAAGGCCTTTTTGCTGCGAATAAAAAATAAATAAGCAAAACAATTAGCGCATTTAAACTGCACATAATTACACTTACACACACCTACACATGTATAATTAAATATGTAAATATGGCGGCTTTATCCGCCATTAATGTTAAGCCTAATGAACGCGCTTTGCTCTCTCTCTCTCTCTCTCTCTCTCTTCTTAGGGCCAAGCAACGCGTCACAAATGACAGCAGCAAATTGATATGCACTTCAACATCTACTCCAGCTACACTGGCAAAAATCAGGCGTGATTTGTTCTACAAATAATTGCAAAACGTAAATTATTGCAATCCTAAAAGTACATGAAAGTAGTTAATAAATTTAAAGAGCGCGCTTTAATTGAGAATTTTATTTTAAATGTAGAAATTTTAACAGCGCAAACTCTTCTACGGAAAACTCCTGCTTTTTCTCCCAGTGTAGTTGTTGTGTAGGTCTGAAGTGGCTTGTTAGTGTTGTCTAGTTACATATGTAGCCATGGTCAGCATATGCCAGCACATGCAGCGTAATTGACAACCAAATGCGTAACATAAAAATCGGTTAAGACTAAGCAGACATCTGCATACGCTATCGATCAGATAACTATAGGAAAAACATCGAATTTATTCGATATTTTTTTAAATTATACCATGCTACTGTGTATAATTAATAGGTAAATATACTCAGAAAAATGAAGAACAATTCGATCTTCAAAATAAAGCTTTTAGACAAATCGAAGAAGTTCTAGAATTCAAGCACCAATCGCAATAGAATCTTAAATTGTTGCATCTTATTTTAATCTTAAAAGTGCGTGAAATATAAATAAATTTTTGTGTTTTGAATCTAAGAACTTTGAATTTGACGCACGCGTTTTAATGAAGAATTTTTCTATTGGTTTCTTTACTGGATGAACTTTCGAAACATAAAATTCTGGATTGAGTAACAACAAATTTTCAGTGTGGGTTTTTTTATTACTTTATATTATATTCCAACTTTATTTTAAGTATTAATTTTCGCACTATTTGTATATAAAACTTTTGAACTTTTTAACAGCTTACAATTTATTTATTTTAACAAACTGAAAGTAAAAATAACAAAACTGAAAATAAATTTCCCAACTATAAATGTACATAAAAAGATATTTGCATAACTTGTATTTCCAATATTTTTGGACTGATTAAAGTTTTTATTTTAAATTTGTATATGAAGAATAATTTTTAAAATAAATGTTGGAAATAAAAGTAATTCTATTACCGAATTATAATAAGATACGTGTATTTTCAGGCTGAAATTGTTTAAGCTCATAAAATTTTCATTCCCTGACCTATAGTTAAAATAATATATTCTAGTTAATTACACTTGTTTGGAGTGTGAATTTCACAACTATTTGTAAATTGCGGATGTGCAGGGTATCATGCGAGGCATAGAGTTGAATGTGATTTGTGTGTGGGCATGTGGTTGTGTGAGTGTGTGTGTATATAAATAAAAAATATGTATGCTTAACGAATATAGTGAAATGAAACAGCAAAGTGCACTTCAAAGGCTGTGGTAACAACGGGCAAGAGCCATCAGAGCCGAAAACATAAGCATAAGTGCCTGCTACGACAACAACAATAACTTGAATACAGACAGTGGTGGGGAGAGCGAGGGGGGAAGGGGGGAGAGGGGGGGATGCCAAGTATGCCACTACAATAATCATAAAAGCGCAAAACAACAGCAACAACAACAACAACAACAATCGCAATAAGAGGCACAAAAACAACAAATGACAACAAATGCCGGAGCAGAGGATTTGAAGTTGTCGCAGTCAAAGTCCTGGCCCACAATACAACACCTACACACACACACACACACACTCACACACACACACACACACACACACTTGAGCGCCATTTTTTGTGGCTTCACCTGGCACAGAAGTCGCTGTTAAGCATTTGCTCTGCCTGCAATGCAAAAGCGGAAATAATGTATTAATCCTGTTGAGGCCATATTTTTATTGCCATTGCGCCATGTAGAGACATGCCATACAATGCCATACAATGCCATACCGCACCATACACCACACCATACCATGACGTGCCATAGGATGCCATACAATACCGATGTGGCCATAAACCATGCTGACAAATGTGTGTGAATCAGCTTCGCGTGTGGAGAGCATTAACAGTTATTCTACGAGTATCTAGATGATGAAACAAATTCTTATTACGCATTATGTACGACCTGACTATAGACGACAACGACGACGACGACGACGACGACGACATTAAAGCCTTGCCATAAACACAGCCAGAACACAGCATTTAATGCATAGCAGATTTACACAAAATTTATTAGTCCCGTTAATTGCCGAAAACAATATGGTATATAAGTATATTTTAGTCATAATTCCAGTTGATCTCTACATGTTCTCTAGCCCAAGACAATATTAAAGTAGTTTAAAATGTTTTTGAACTTCACATTAAAAAATATAATCCTTTTGCTATTGATAAGACTTTTTAAAACAAATTAAATTGCGTATAAATATTTATTTATATTAATATAAATGTTTATATTAAAATAACAATTTCCTTATAACATTTTACGGTTTACTGAACCTAAAAATTCATTTCTACCAAACTCGCATAGATAAAAAATTCTACATCAATTTTTAACAACTTTTATATTTTTAATATAAATATTATTAACTAATATTGATATTTAAATAAAAAAAAATTAATTTGTTTGATTTTTATCTATATTATTATTTTAAATATAGTAAAAACGAAATAAATATCTACAATTTGCTGCATAATGAGACCAACGAAATGGATTGAGAATAAAAACTGAAGCGAAGCATAGACGCGACTTATCGTTAATTTTTAATCAACTGCTGTATTCTCCTTAAAAATAATTGATTAAAAACAATCAAATAGATTAATCCATACAATGAATGGTAGTCTTAGTTAAAGAGCAGCAACCATTGCATGCTGACAACTGTATGGACTAAATGATGCCTGGCACGGCTTCAACAGTTCGTCAATTTCCACAAACTAAATATACCCGCTTAAGTACAGCTACAAAGAAGCACTTGACACTTGATAATGTTCCTGTTTTAGCAGAATACCAGCAGAAGTCGCCCAGTAAATACCTATGTCAGCTGAGGCGATTGGCAGCGATTGGAATTTCTGATTTTCGAATTCATATTTTACATTTTACGTTTAACATTTAACATTTGGCATTTCACATCTCACATTTAACATGCCAGATTTCGGGTGTTCGATTTTAGCACTGGACAATGGCGGGTGGTGAGTGGAGAGTGGAGAGCGAAGTGTGGAGACTGGAGAGTGGAGAGTGGACATTGTACAGTGGGCGGTGTACAGTGGGATGCGCAGTAGTCGCTGCATGGAATGGCCTACAAATTGATTTGGCTCGCCGGTTCTATGAGCAATGGACTATAAATCAAAACAGCAACCACACATATGCAAATTGGCAAGCTGTTTGCACACACACACACACACTCACACACAATCACTCACACACAGAGCAACCTTAGGCAGCATTATCGCATTGCAGTCAATAAAACCGGGCCAATCATGTTGCATATCGAGATGTCTGTCCCTCTGTCCCTCCATCCGTCTGTCCGTCTGTCTGTCGGCTGAAGTGTATCTGTGTGCGTTTGCTTGCATTAGTATTTGTTTATAATAATGCAGAGCTGTGTGTTAAACAATTACATTAGGCTGAGTGCAGGCAGACAACTTGCACTTGAGCCCGGCATGCCAGTTGTCAATGCCAATTTAATTGACAGTTATGAAGATTGTCAAACATACAACAATTATAACAATCGCCTGCCATCTGCCCCCATCGATCTGTCTCCACACACACACACGGTCACACTCATACTCACACATACACACACACTCGCATAACAAACATATGCACGTCCACCCACATTATTAACTTGTTAATCCAAATGTAATGAGAGCAAGGATAACTCATTCTGATGCCTGTTTATGGTTGGCAGGCATCCCTAAGAGCACAAACAGATGGACACAGCTGTCATGCACTGCTCAAAACTACAAATTAAATTTAAAAATAAAATTAATTTCGTTAGGGTTTGGCTAAGTCTTTGGTTTAAAACAAATGTTTTTTACCTCGGTTAAAAATTACAAATCACCAAAAATAAACACAAGTTTTAGAATAAAATAAAATAACGAATGAGTTTTTAAGAATGTTTTTAAGGTATTTTCATTCGCTTTTCTTCCGGAGAAGTTTGTTCAGAAGTACATTATTTGCTGTATGTTGCAACCAACTGTACCAACCGATAACCGATTATATCGAGAGTTCCGACTGTATCGATTGTACCGAATGTACTAACGGTACGATATTAATCGTATGTATCAACTGTACCGACTATACCAACTAAGCCGACGGTACCAACTCTACCCATTGTAAGAACTCTACCCACTGTGCTGTCTGTACCCACTGTACCGACTGTACCTCGACTGGACGGATTTAATATCGTTCCTATGAATGGAATCTACTCAATTACAGTTGTGTGCTTTAATCACTGCACAAGCAGCTATCATTGTTATTGTTGTTATTGTTGTTATTGATGATGTTGGTGTTGTTGGTGTTGTTATTGTTATTGTTATGGCTGTTGTTGTTGTTGTTGCTTGTTTTGTATGTTGTTGTTATTGGCTGTGAATTGGCCATATTGTTGTATGTTCACAATACCATCCAAGTGGAGCGAACGACGGACAACATTGTGCGGCAGATTTTCGAGTTTATCGAAATTCCAACGAAATTTCTGCTGGCATCGAACTGCCCACTCTTATCAAATTGAATTAATGCGGCATATATCACAAAATCATAACAAACAGACACACACAGAGAGACAGAGAGACAGAGAGACAGAGAGACAGGCAGACAGTTGGCTTGGCTTATCATTCAATTCGTCCCGTTGTCTGCCAATGAAATCGGAGTTGCGCGTCTGGTATATTTGTATGCCTCTGGCCTCTCCGTCCTTGGCTTCATCTTGCCTAATACTAAAGACCGCAACATGTCCCAAACTGACGCCAGACCCTGCCTTCCTGCCTCCCTACCTCCAATCTTTCCATGTCCCCCATCAGGGGAGGGGGCTCCCTTTTGATGCCTGTTGTTCACACATCAAATTAGTTCTATTTGCGGCTGGTCTGGCAGCTTTTAATGTGCGTGTGTGCAGGGGGGAGTGGGCTAGTGAGGGAGGGGGCGTGTTGGTCATATTGCTGGACAAACACAGGGAATACGCCAAAGCAATGCAAACATAATGAAGTTGTCAGCATACAAAACAACTCAAAATAATTTTCATTTGATTTGATTTTGATTGCGTTTTATATTAACACCACCCACACACACATCTATATATGTATATACGCATCAGAATTCAGAGATTGACATCCCATTCCCTGGACCATTTCCGGTTTGGTTTAGCATTTGTCAGATGATTGACACCCGAATGCTAAGTTTCCTCCTCATGACCTGCTTATGACGGAGGACACCAACTACAACAACAACAACAACAATCAACAAAATCACATATGAAAAGTTTATCTTGTTTAAATTCGAAAAGGATTTCCTATGGTGAAAGTGAAACACAACTTTCGCTAAAGACGTAATGCAAAACTTACCAAATATTACTATATAAAATTCCCAGAAGCTAATACTGTTTTTAAAAGGGCTCCGCTGAGTATTAACAATGCGTAAATTGATAGAAAATTTACGTTTCTAGGAAAATTCAATTTTTTTTTTTAAATTTTAAGCATGTGTCCATTGCACTATGGGGAAAAATACCAGATTTTGTGGCATTAATTCATTTTTCAAAGTTCGCGAAATTAACTTTTGATTGGCGGGACTTATTCAAATAACATCAATCTGTAATGTTACGTACCAGGAATGTTAACCGAGCGAGCCGCTGTTAAGTTAACAGCTGTTAAAGTCGGCTATCGACAACTGTCAACACATGCTGAGCAAAAGTTGAATTTTTAGAGCAATTTAAAAATTGTAAATTTTCATAAAATAACGCGTAGATTTGCAATTTTTTAATATTGATCGGAGGCAGAATTGTTTATACTAAATGTTTGTGGTTGTACATCCTTTAAAAACTACTTGCTGTTATTGTAGTTATGTGTTGTTGTTAGCCATTTAAATTTTAAAATTTTTTTATAGAATCTGATGTTTGAAGAGGTATATAAAAAAAAAACATCCGAGTCCATCCATGAAACATGTTGTATATTGTAGACCAATTAATTCTTCATAAATAACATTAGTTTGCAAGTGCTGAAACCTGCTGCTTTTTGAGAAATTACATTTTTTAGGTCACAACCTCATTGTTGAAAATTCAGAGTTGTTCGCAAAATGGAGCTTAGCAACTTCAAAAACTTGGAAAAAATAGTGCAATACTAAATTGCAATGTAGCAGCAACTATATGCATCTATAGCAATTACATTTATTGTATTTATTTTATTATTTTTTAATTTTACATGATTTGCTGCATGAATACAACATGCTATCTGTTTCTTATAGGCGGGCCACGCCCAAATGGTATAATTTAATCAATTTTGAGGAAATGGGTAATGCCACGCATACTTCTTAATTAACCGCATTAATTTGATCATAAATATCCAAAAAACAAAACAAATCGTGTCGGTTTTAAGCTTTAGTATATAAAAAATACTAGTTTTTTATCTTTTAACTTACTCTAACTTCTTTGTTTATTGACCGATTTTGTTGTAATTTACACCACTTCTATATATTATATTTAGCTATATGTGTGCAAAATTTTGAACTTCTATGTTTAGTACTATGGGAGCTATAGCGTTTTTATTTCTTTCTACAGGATTTTAAGGCGGAAGAAGGCGTGGCACCTAAAATTTGAATTACACAATTTTTGTGTACGCTATATACCTAACAATATTTAATGCAACTATGTTAAAAAAGGATTCGCAAGTCCAGGATATTGGTGTCCTTACTCCTTAAAAAGGACGGTACCATGCCCATTTTTTTTTATATAAATGCATTTTGATCTTCAAAACTCAAATCAAAAAACTAAATTTGAAAATTTTGCTTCGTTTTCGAGTTATTAATTAATGACTCAAAATCTGGTATTTTTCCCCATAGTGCATTGTATGTCCCCTACGGTATGCAACAAAAAATATGCAATAGTTTTTTAGTCTCTAACAACTAAAGTAAATGTTTTACTTGAAATCGGTTTGCCGTAATTAAATAAAGGTAGATCGGAAAAGAAATTCGGATAAAGCTTGGAAATTATACAATCCAGATGACGCAATGGCTCCGCGGAGGAGTCCTAAAGCTATTAACGCTGTTTTTACGCCTTTTTAATGGGTATAGGGTATATGCAACTGGGAAATAAACAAATCCGTATATGCCCTAATTCAGCCGTATGAAAAAGTGTGTCGCGTTCAATTGAAATGTTAAAGCCTTGGCGAAATGCGGGCGCTGACAAAATGTTGAATCTGCTCGCTCAATGATGCCGCAACACACACATTCACATACACACCCACACACACACGCACACACACACGCACAGCAGTCAACCCGCATGTGTCAATATATTTTGTGATATTTACTCAAATTTCCTGCAGCAGGGACAGGCGGGCTGAGATCTCAATGCATGCACAAAATTAGAATTCGAACACGGACAGTGGGACAGTGGAACAGTGGGCTGTGGACAGTGGGCAGATGAGGTCAGTGACCTGGAAGACAGACACAAGCAAAATAAACATATCACACACACACACACACACACACACACAAGATGCGTTGTATGATATAGTATATATCGAAACCAGATTGCAAAAATCAAAGTCAACAACAATCAACGCCAATCGTAGGCGAACGCCGCTCAACAAGCAATAGAAACTGAAGCAGAACAACAACTAAAATAAGCATAAGGCAGCAATAGCAAATGCCACAAACATACACTGCAAAAAATATGCTAGAAGGCAATATGACTTCCACGCGCTGTTGTAGTTTGCACTCAAACTGGCAAAAATCAACTACAATTTTCACACAATAAATGCTAAATTAAACCCAATAGTAAAGAATATTTATTTGGTATAATTTTAATTTATTTTCATTTTGGTTTAATTTTAATTTATTTTTAGTATTTTATAAAATAATGTTAAACCCTTCAAATCATCATAATTCTCTTAATAATGGACCGATTTTAATGGAATTCACAGAATTGGTCGATATTATTTAACTCTACCAACTACTGAAGACAAAATTTATGTATATAGATTCGTATGTCTTGACAGACAGACAGACAGACAGACGGACAGACAGACTGACAAACGGACATTGCTATATCGGGTCTGCTACGCCTCCTTCTGCCTGTTACATACACTCTGACAAAGTTATTAACCCTGTTTTTCCCATTTTCAATGGGTACAGGGTATATAATAAAGATATTGGCTCTGCACCTTAATTATTTTTGTACAATTTTCAATTCTCAGGAATTAATCTTGGACTTTCATAACAATTTTCGCGTAGTTGCTTAGTTATTTTTTTATGCCAAGGTTATCTTTTGGATTTAATCTAATTTTGTTGAATTTAACTGTTTACTTGAAGTTGTATGCTTAATTAAAAATTGTCGATTTTTCGACTGGTCCTGATGAACATTAAATAAATAAATAATTAAGCAAATTGCTGTCAGTGTACGAGCGTTGTAGGTTGCAGCTATGCAGCTTGAGCAAAGCTGACCAACATCATTGTCATCAGCTTTTTGCTGGCTATGGCAGTTAAGTAGATGGATTGATAGACAGATTGTTAAAGTTAGATTGTGGTGGGAAGAGTGGGATGAGTGGGAAGAGTGGGTTGGGCTGCTGCACAATAGACAAGTTATGAGTACCTAATGAGATGGCGTGATAAGCACGTAGTCTTTGGCATATAGTAAAGTATATCTGTCTGTATCTTTGCTCTGGTACAATACTTGACAACATATTGTAATCTTTTTGCATAGCAGAGAGTAAGCAAGAGAGAGAGAGAGAGAATTAGATTGCATTCGCCTTCCGGATTTCGATCTTTTGATTAACATTACTTAACAGCTCATTGACATGCCCAGTTGGCAGTTGGCATCTTGCTTGCCTCAGGCTGAATGTCAACTAAATGAATAACACAACAGGGCCACAACAGCCAAAAACCATGCCACAGCCAAAAGCAACAAGCAAAATAATAATAGTAATAATAATAGTAGTAATTATAATGCAGAAGGAAAACATCTGGCAGTGCACAGTGGTCGCTTTTATACGACAACAATTCAAAAACCTAAATTTAAAACTTATAGTTTGCATCATGTTGATCAACACATTGGCAAATAAAAAGATTTTATTTCTTTAACTTTTAATATTTAACCACTCATTTGTTCAGTAAGAAACTGCGAAGATATGCAGCAGAAAGTTTTATAGACTGGCCCAAAGGAGGTACATATCGCATGCCAAAATCAAACTACAGGGTTTAATAATAAATTATCGTCACTAACCAAAGTTTTATAATTAACCAGGATCGTTCCTATTAAAGCTATAGGATATAGTCAGCCGATCTAACCAATTTAATATTACATATTTAAAATATTATTACAGATTTTTTTATTTAAATTCCATAACGATATCGCCACGAAAACTATTTTGGTCACTTGCTTTCATAGGAATGCAACCACTGTGCAGTGCCATGGCTGGCTTGATGTTGGCATACTTAAAGTTCATAAAAAACTCAAATTAATTCAAATTGCAATGCAAACGAAAGCAAAGCGCGCTTAGACAGAGACCTGCACATGTGAGTGTTGTCCTTGTCGCTGTCGCTTAACTTATTTCATTAGCTCCTAAAAGTATGCAATGTGACGTTTTTAATTTAACTTTCTCTTTCGCGACAAGTGCCGCTGTGTCTGTGTGTGTGTGAGTGCTGCAGGTGTGCACTTTCACTTTTTTTTTGTATTAGTATAAGTACCACGAGAGGTCACGGTATCTTGTCAGAGCCTAAAGTGCGAATACATTAGCTCTCGGGCCTACAACTTGTACTCTAGTTCAGCCCAGAATGCACTTATTTGCTACCTGCACGGCTAGTTACTAATTAGGGTATGCCTTATTTATAGATCAATCCATATAAATATATTTTATGATAATATCATTCATTTGCTAACGCAATCTGATTCTAAAATTTTTTTCAATATATATTTTGATTAGCTTATATATTACCATTCCAATATATATATATATATTTGTTCAATTTTTATGCCTTTTACTTTAACATATTATGCCTGTTCTATATCTTCGCTGTTTCTTAGCCGATCACAACGCAATTCATAGCATTGATAAAGAAAGCCATATGCTACGTACATTTCAAATTACAAATATGTTGCTTTAAAACTGTGGCTTCAAGGGGGAAGGGGAAAATTTGAATCAAACTTAATCTGCTTTCAGCATGGGAGATCCTACATACATACCAAAAATAGTTTGCGAGATCTAGGTCCGTATGATCGAATAGACAGACAAACGGACAGATCGCCATCCCGATCAAAAATGTATGTACCTTGGGGGACTGCCACGCCTCCTTCTGGAAGTTAGACGCCTTCTGGGTGCCAATAGACTCTTGTAAACTTTTTCAAAGTTCGCGGTCTAAAGAACTTCATGCAAACGCTTCATAGTGTGACTGCGGACTTGGTCGTTGGTTGGTGTTGGTTGGTGTTGCTGCTGCTGCTCCTCCCAGTAGTTGCTTACGATGGGTTCGGGGCGTGGCACGCTGCTCTATATAATTTCAACGGTTAAAGTGCAGCCCTGGCTCAGCACTCGTTGCACACGTGTCGATTAAGTTTTCTGCTGACACGCATTGTTTCGTCTCAGGCGAAACAGAAAAATAAAAAAATAATAAAATAAATAAGAAAAAAATAGAAAGAAGCGAGTGGCAGGTGGCAAGTTGCAGGTGGCAAGTAGCTGCCTGCCACTTGAGCAGATACTGCTCAAGTGTCGCCTGCGTGCAGCTGATGAAGAGACGCAGAGGCAAGAATCTGCAACAGTTAGACGCAGGCGCCGCCTTATTATACGCACGTAGTATATGCATGTGAGAATATATTTATATTTTGCTGCAGTGTTCAATTTGCATATTCAGGGGGAGTGGGGAGTGGGGAGTGAGGAGTGAGAAGAAGAATGCGAACTCGCAATGAGATTCATTTTCCTTGTCTCTGGTATTCGTTTTGTTTACAACGTCAATTTCATGGCAAATTTGCTTGCCAGTGAGGGAAAAGGATGCGAGAAATGCGCATTCAATACCAATACCAATTACATTTAAATTATTGCATTCAATGCAGTCTGCTGCATGGGAATTTTCAATGAGCTACGCAGATAATAAAAGGCAGAATAGCTGATGCGATTTTCATATAATATATTGAATTCAAGTATTCCCAACTCAAGCATTCCCCCAGTATCGAGAAAGATTGATTTGCTGAACAGCGTTCTTTGTTTTATGTGGACTTAAGGTACTCCAAGCAAAGCTACAAAATACAAATTAGTTGAATATTAAATAAGTGTCTAATAAGAAACAAGGGCTGCATGTAAAGCCAACATCGATAATTATGTATCGATGTAACGATGTTTGGAGAATTCAATATATTGTTAGTACATCGATGTTTGCATTCGATGGTTGGATTTAGTTTTAAACTCTTGAATTTGCTCAGTAAAAACAGGGATGCATCAGGGACACGCAGCTTTTTTAAAGGCTGCGCGCCAAAGTAGACAATTCTTCTGGCAAATATTGTGAATACTGTAAATAAGTGTTGTAAAATAATCGTATGATGATATACGCATATCGATATCGAACTCAAAATAACACAAGCCTATCGCTGAAAACTAAAGCTGAAAAACAATCGATAGTGGAAAAAGTCCTGAACAATCGTTTCTATCGAAGCTGCCATTTATTGTTTACCAGCTCTAGCGAAAATTCCGTAATTCTAGTAAGTTCTATTTAATTTTGCAATCAAAAGGCTGCTGAATCGGCTCAAATAAGTAATTAAAAAAGTGGCATCAATTTGTGTTTAAGATTAATTTTTCATTTGTTTTCTCTGAAGGCACGGTTGTCCGCTCATCCATTTCAATTTCGTCGTATTGCTATTGTTTTTTGGTGGAAAATACAATGTCGTCAAAAGCGATGCTAAAGGCTGGCAAACGGGCTCGTATGGCTGCAGATGAAGGTGCGTATTCGATGGTCGCGACACTGTTGCAATGCATTATTATCTCTAATTTTCACAGATAATACGCTTGACGAAAACAATAGCTCTGATGACGGCTTTGATCCAAATGGGGAATCCCACGAATTGGTGAAGCAACGTGGCTGCCTGCCCAAGCACACAGTGGAGTTTTTAAAGCGATGGCTGTACGACCATCGCTATAACCCCTATCCGACTGAGTCAGAGAAGTATGACTTAGCTAAGGCGACACATCTACGGATCATCCAAATTAATAACTGGTTCATAAACGCGCGTCGTCGTGTCTTGCCCCGAATGCTACTTAAGGAGGGCATCGATTCGTCGCAATTTACTATACAACGGAGTGGCAAGAAAAGAGCTTCAATCGGTTCGAATGTTAAAGCCCCTGCTAGGTCTGTTCCGAAAACCAAACCGGATGAAGATAATGCTGGGACTTTTGATGCTGCCGCAAATTTGGATGAATCTGTAGCTGACGTTGATGTCAATTCGCATGGTGATAATATCTTTGGGACTTCTGACGATTGGAAAAATCAGCTTGAGACTACATTGAACGCTGAGGATCTTATAGTTGATGTTAGTTCGCATGGCGATAATCCCATTGAGGCTTCTGATGATCTACCACACTTGCTTGAAACTGCAGTCGATACTGAGAAAGCTATAGTTGTTGTCGATTCGCATGGCAATTATCTCTTCGAGATTTGCGGTAATTGGGAAATTTTGGTTGAGAATGCCTTAAACGCTGAGGAGCCGAAAGTTGATGTCAGTTCGCATGGCGATAATCCTATCGAGACTTCTGATGATTTGCCACATTTGCTTGAAACTGCAGTCAATAATGAGGACCCTATAGTTGATGTCAATTCGCATAGTGATAATATCTTAGACCCTATAGTTGATGTCAATTCGCATAGTGATAATATCTTAGAGGCTTCTGATGATTGGAAAAATCTGCTTGAGCTTATATTGAACACTGAGGATCTTATAGTTGATCCCAGTTCGCATGGCGATAGTCCCATCGAGACTTCTGATGATTTTCACCATTTGCTTGAAACTGTAGTCAATACTGAACAGCCCTTAGTTGATGCCAGTTCGCATGGCGATAGTCCCATCGAAACTTCTGATGATCTGCAACATTTGCTTGAACTTGCATTCGATATGATGGACCCTACAGTTGATGCCAGTTCGAATGGTGATGATGGTATCTTCGCGATTTGCGCTGATTGGAAAATTTTGGTTGAGAATGCATTCAACACTGGGGAGCCGAAAGTTGATGTCAACTCGCAGCCAATCTCCAATGAGGGCAATCAAATTCTGGATGATCCTGACCAGGCGCACCCTCTGTGATATTAGCTTTCGAATGACTTTGGGCATGAATACTTCAGTCTGGGCCAGATTTCAATCGATAAACATGAAGGTATTCAAGCCGAAGTGGATGAACTGATGCAACAATCCATTACACAACTAAATATTTACACAATCGTTTACAAATTCACAAATTGCACAACAATAACACAACAAAACAAACTCATACACTAATGAACAGAATACTATGAGTTCAAATTACTTTAATAAGCATTAAAAAACACACATGAACACACGCAAATAATTGTTATGATGCTTAAAATGTTGAAAAAGCTTTTCTAGGGTATTCATTACCAACACTTTTCAGGGGCGATATCTGAATAAAGTGCAATTGAATCACTTTTTGTATCAATTTTTGAACTCGGCGCTCCCTAATTCTTCAGAATTAAAGAAAGAAAGAAATAAAGTACAGGATCTTCTGCTGTCGGTTACATCCGACTGTATCCTTATGTCCGTCTGAACTGCTCCGTCTGTAGATTGCGTTGATCGTGATTGCAGAAGATTAAACTAAAGTTTCTGAAGCTCAAATTGTTGAAATTTAAGCCCGATTTAAGATTTCCCTTAAGTTGGGAGAGGAGTTTGTATTTTATTTGTGGCACAGAGCATTCGATGAGTCATTAAAGCGGTAAATAAAAAGCTTGCAACATGCCTTTGAGTGAGATTTAAAATCAAATTAAATGCTTGTTGACAACAGAGTTGTGACTTTGAATGTCCTTGCCGAGTAGGGGACTGCACATGAAGTCTCCTGTAATAAATATCTCTCAAAACTTTGCACAGTGGCTCCAGCTGGCTTTTGTTTGTGTGTCTGTATGTGTGTGTGTGTGTATGTGTGTGCTCTTATATATGTATGTGTGTGATAGTAGCAGCTCATGTGTAGCGATAAAATGTATCTAATTTAAGATGTTTTTACCGCTCGAGCGACTAAGAGCAATCCTTCACATCGTTCTATCCTCCATCTCTTTCTCTCTATATCTCTGTCTCTGTCTCTGTTTCTGTCTCTGTCTCTGTCTGTGAATCTGTCTCTTTATCTTTGTCATTCTTGCAGTCTTTGAGCCGCAACTAACGGCAAAGTACGAAGCAGTAAACATTTTCAATTTGACAAAACTTTTTACCTTTGACCACAGGGCACAACATGACGTCAGGCAGATGCTGGGTGGGCGTGGGCGTGGCAGAAGAGCTGTAACAATGTGAGGTCAATGCGGTTAGCAGCTGGCAGACAGTCTATAAAGACACACACACACCACCACACACCACACACACCACACACACACACACTGCAGACTCGAAAAGTAAATTTTGAAATTGCAGCTGTAGTTTTTGAGGACATTACGCATACGCCCCCACAGCCGAGGGTAAGTATTGTGTGTCATCAAGTATGAAATTGTTGTGTTCACACTAAACTTAAGTAACTGAATTAAAATGCGGCTAATAGAGAAGCTGCAAACAAATGACAACGTGGCAAACAAGCCCGAACAATGGAGACCAAGCCAAGACCCAGGGACGACTTGGTCGACAACTTAGCAGCTTAGTTGACAACCTAAAGCCTATGTGTGCCTCTATATGCGTGTGTATGTGTGTGCTTTGCTGCTTGTGTGTGCGTGCTCAGCAATGGCCAGGCCCAAGCAGCTGAATGTGAAGAGAGTCTGCATGCCACTTAACTTGAGTCTGCAATGCCGACGTCCTTTTTAAGGATCTGGGAAAACAAAGCCAAGACATATGACAGCTCAACCCGCAAAAGCACAGCCAAGATGCCCACACTCAGTGTGAATGTGAGTGTGAGTGCGAGTGTGAGTGTGGGTCAGTGTTGAATGAATGCTCCGGGCATGCATGAGTTCAATGAGTTCAAGCATTTTGGGAATTATAAGCCGAATTGGCAACGCTCAAGTTGCGACTGCACTTGACATTACTCATCGCACTCAACTTTGATTGCAATGTGTCATTAGGTAAACGCACGGCTCTTGTTCTAGTTTCCAGTTGTTCCAGAGTTGTGCTCGTAGTTCCAGTGCCGCTCTCGTGACGACGTGCTTCTTCAGCAGTTGATGCCATAAAAGCTACTTTCGAGCAACAACAACCAAGTCCAAACCGAAGACAGCATTTTGTCGCCATTGTTGAAAAGTTGTGCAATCGCCAGTGCCTCATAAACTTTATACTATATGCACATGCACACAGCCCTTAACTGAGAGACAAAGAGAGAGAGAGAAGAGCAGCATTGAAGAGATGAGAGGACGGAGAGGTTACATCTCATAATATGCGAACTGGGGCCCAGGCTCATAAATGAAAGTTATGCCTTGGCCACAAAATGAACGTCTTGAGATTTGAGCAGCGACGTCAGCTTAATGGCTCTCCAGTCGAGTACTTGAGATTGAAACTGCGAATAAAACCGTATATAGAATTGGCTATGGCATTGCAATTGGCATGAGCAATAGTACTGGATACAAGCATACAAATGCCAACAAGATTAGAAATATAATATCAATATTGGCATGAGAATACTAACTCTTTTTTGGTATCTCCAAATAAGTTGATTTCTTAAGCTGACTTCGAGTATCTACTAACATTTAAAAATTAATACAAGTCCAATTACGACTATTGAATGTAATTTGTAATGCCGATTAAAACTTGTTAAATGATATAAACATATATACATTAAACAAGACTCCACTAATCCTGATTAATTACGCGAATATCATTCACATAAGCCCTATGAATTTATCACAAAATAATTACCAAGAATAGTGCATTTATCAAATGATAAATCTCGAGATATATTAAATCATTCAATTTAAATATTCAATTATAAATCAATGACAACAGACGTATCAGTGGGGGTATGGTGGTATATATTATTTTTAATCGGAGGGGTCTGAATACATCGTTATATATTTGACAGAAGCATATTATTTATATTATTCTTATTGTATTCTTAAATTATATTTTGGCAATCTACTGTATTTGCTAACCGATTTTAATGCGCATTTCGGGATAGATCTTGTATAATCTCTTATGGGGTTGAGGTTTTTACCTAGGGTATAAATATGTGGAGGAATAATAAACTTTCGGGATTGTGAAGCAATACAAGTTTGCAACATGAAGTCGAGTTCGCTTATGAATCATCAAAGCTTGACATTTCTCAGGAACTGACAGCCATTATAACCACATTTCACACACACAAAGTAGAATTAATCCACTCTGAATTAGGGAAAACCACGAGCTGGGGCTTAGTCTTCGCTTCGCAAATAGAATTGAAGGGCCGCAGAAAAATATTTTAAGCTAATTTTCTTATTTTCACTTAATTTGCAACTATAAGAGGCTTACGTTCCAACGTTCCACACAAATTTCCCTCTCTCTCTCTCTCTCTCTCTCTCTGTGGCACACATGTGAACTTGTAGTACGCTTGTCAAATGTCAAGTGCGTTGGTGTATTTCATCACTCCCCGTTGCCCCCTCCCCCTCCACAAGCCACACTCTATCACTAAATATATCTCCCCATGCCTCTCGCTCTCTCTCCTCTCCACTCTGGCCAAAGTCAACGATGTTAGACTAATAATAAAAACTTAATACGGTAATCCACTTATACCGCAGTACAAGCAGCGCACTGTGGAGCAAATTCGTTTGGTGTTATACATTAAATATACACAAACGACAAACTAAAGGAATTTTAAGCACTCCTCGGTCTTTGGAAGACCAAATCCCCTACATTTGCTGACAATTTATTTTTGGCTTTTAACTTTTATGCAGTGTAACCAGGAATAAATAGTTTTGAATTACAAAATGTATCTAAAAATAAATACATTATAATAAAGCAAATATGAAACCAAATAAATAACGCTAATTTAATCAATACAAATTATTATCATAATACTATATAATATATTTAAATAGTTTTAAGTTTAGCTTACAAAAATTTTAAAACTAGCCAAATGGGCAATGCAACTTCCATTAAGGCTTAGCCAAATTTTTTTTTTTTTTCTTTAAAGTATGCTATACATTGTAGTCTAGAATTTAATTCCTTAAAACAATCAAATAAATAAATAAATAAATTATTAAAATAAAAAAAATTAATAAACAAACAGTGAATAAAAAAAACAGGGTATAATAATATTATATTTTAATATGTGGATAAAATCATTTTATATTAAATACAATTGCAATCATCAATGTACTATATAGTAATTGAAAATCAATGGGTACAGGGTATAAATATATAAAAATAAATAAAAAAATAAAAATAAAATAAAAATCGAATGTGTTTATAAAAATAATTAATTTAAAAATAAAATCGAATAATAATATTATTTAATTATATCGGTATATTAGAACAGCAAAAATAAAATCAAATACCATGCAAATTGGGATACGAGAAAGCTCTTGTCACACTGTGCGCCTTGGCCATTCTTCGCCCCCTACCAAGGGAATGTTCTTTATTTATTTTTTATATATTTTTTAATGTTGTGAATGTGTGTGTGTGTGAGTGTTGAATGGGTTTAGAGGGAACGCAAAGTGGTAAACCAAAGTCTTGTGGCGCATTCATTTTTCGTGTTGCCAACTTAACACTTTTGCTTAGCACACATACGCAAATAAATTATGATATGTGCACACATACATATGCATGTATGTATGTGTATGCGGATGTGTGTGAAGAGAGTCAACGAGCGGCAAAAGCAAAACACTTGGCCAAAACTAAGACCAAACGAAAAGCAAAGAAACAGACGGAAAGGAAAAAAGCATTAACTACGAGTGTAAAGTGTTGGGAAAGCTGAAAACGTTGACTTAACCCTGGAGAAGCAATTCAATTTGCTATGAACTGAGTGCGGTTCTATGAGAAGAGAAGAGCGCCACTTGCAACTAGAAGAAGCAGCATAAATAGAGAAGCCAACAGCAAAATAAAAGTGAGCAGAAAGCAACTGCCAAAGGAGCAACCGAATGCTCCGAATGCTGTTGATAGAGCTGCATTTTTAAAGAAGAATTTTAAACTTGACCAAAACTCAAATAAAAATGTAAACAAATGGGAAGAAAACAGCTTTGTTTTTCTTCTTCTTCTTTTTTGTACAGTACTCGTTTTGTATTTCCAGCCTGTGAAAATTGGTGTGGATGCAAACAAAGAAGTTTCCAAAGACAAGAGATTGTTAAAAACAGACAGCGGATTTTGTAAGAGCAAATATAACAAAAAATGAAAGTAGTACGCAAGGCTACAGTCGGACGTAGCCGAAAGTGAAACTGTCTGTTGCATATCTTCGCTGTTTCTTATTCGATCGTAATGCAATTCAGAGCAGGGAAAGTGGGATGGTATCAAAATGCATAAACAAACTCGATCAATGTGCACATTTTCCATTTGCACTAACTTTATAGGCCCCTTTGCATTTTATTTATTTACAGGGTCTAAATTAATTATGCAAAGTTTCAAGTTAAATATAATAATTACATTTTTACGTTAATCCTTTTTAAATTAATTTGCCTCTTTGGACTGAAATATTTTGCACTTGGGCTAAACTTGTAAGTGAAGCAATTGTCGTCGGTTTTGTTTACCAGCTGAAAAATTGTTTGCTTTTCATTTGCTTTGCTTTTGAATGTTTTCCATTTTTCCGCTTCACACTCTCTCCCTCTCTCTCTTCTTGTCTCTGTCTCTGTTGTTTACCTCCTTGTCCGGCAAAAGTCAACGCATTGGCTACGGCTTGGAATGCAAATGGGCCGCAAGCTCCAATTTGCATGGCTTTCATTACTTGCTGTTAATATTGTTGTTCTGGCTGCTGGAGCTGGCGCTGTGGCCACAGCGATAAGGATAAACCAGCGTTTAGCCCGCCAGCAAAAAATAAAAATCAAATAAAATACAAAAAACAGAAAACCGAAAACCGAAAACAAAAAACAAAAAAACTTGCGCTTGGCGCCTATCGCCTTTCAATTAGTTTAATGACATTGCAATACTTCTTATCAGCGCCGCATTGTGGTGCAGCCTCTCTGATGTTTTTTACGACCGCTTGTTAATCCGCTTTAGGCCCAATTGCCTGGTCTATTAATAATAAACTGCGCATAATTATTATTACAGCTTAAGTTTTAAATTTCGCCCATATGCATTAATGATTTATATGCTTATTTATCGCAAACATGAATATAGAACGTAGGGCAGCTGTTTCCACTCGCATTCAGCACTCTGCAGGCCTGTTTCTTGATTTATTCACTCGATATGTTGTGTAGGATATTAACTTGAGCTATGAGAGTTTATTACAAATCAATATAATACAGTTTTGCAATTCTATATTAGCAATATGCAGCAATGTTTTCCTTCATTGCTTATCAACTTTCTCCCTTTTCTGCATCCGTTATAGAATATACCCCGAATGTAATGAATTTTTTTATTCAGCAGCGAATTTTGACACTCTATCTTTCTTGAAAACACATCCTAGCAGCAAATGCTGGACCTTTTTTATACCCTGTGCCCATTTAAAAAATGGAAAAAACAGGATAATTAATTTCTTATTAATTGCATTCAATATTTCATTTAATTTCATCTCCAGATTATCTATCATTCACGTTATCATTGAATTTAATCCAATTTATTAATTAATTTAATTTAATTTGTATTTTCAAATTTCTGTGTCGACTGACAAAAGTTGACAATAAATAAATAAATAAAAAACATTGGTTAAGATATTTTAAAAGGTTTTTATCAAAACGAACTTAGTTCGAAAAGTGAGTCACTACGAATCTATTAAAAAGCAAGTAGGGACGGAGGCGACTGCAGAATATGTCGCACCCTAAATTAAGAATTAATATAAATAATATAATAAATAAAATATCATACGAAGCCGAGCAGAAATGCTTTTTCTTAATTTTTTGCCTCTGGTATCATTTTATCTGTAGTCTGCAATATTGTTTCCTAAGTAACTTCTGTATTTATTAATCGATTTGAATGTTGAATTTCGGGGAGAGTTAAATGTAATAGTGGAGAGTATATATTCTGTATAACAAGCAGCTATATTCAATATTACGTTTGTTAAGCTGTTCTTATCGATACAAATAAATATGATAAGCAAAGTTCTATTAACATACCATGTGCCGAACTCTCTTTTCTACTGTAGTAATAACTAGAATCCAGATTGAACACAAATATGTCACATTTTAGTGTGGAGATGTTCAATTTATTTAAACAATTTCTGGAATTTATCGACTCAGCATTTGATAGTGCATTGGTTTAGTTAAGCAAGATTCAGCAAGTTGTCTGTTGTCTGTTGTCTGGCGAAACACTTGGAGAAATGATAAACATTTCGCTTTAGCTGGAGTTTCTTTGGCTTGATGATTATTTACTGAATAATCTGCAGCTCGTTTCATTTCATTTCATTTTGTGCTCCGGCTTTGATAACATTTCACACTGCCCTTTCCTGCAGTTCTTTGTGCTTGGTGTGTCTGTTGTCTCATGCTGGCTTGCCACATCAGGCGCATCCTCAAGCATTGCAACTCACCTGGTCTGCCCCCTGCCCCTGCCCCTGCCCCTGCAGAACCCAATTGCCCTTCTCCCCAACTCGACGCTTTTCGCATTCGGCACGCGCCGTTGGGCTGATGCTGCTGCTGCTGCTGCTGCTGCTGCTCATTTGGAGCATCGCCAAAAAGCGCTGCCCGTGTGGCAGAGTAATTTCATTTGCACCACGACTCTGCCGCAAAAAAAATCCAAATGCTGCAGTAGGACGCAACCGACAATAGAATACCCAACACTACCGCTTATTAAACTTTATACTTTTTCGTTCAGTGTTTCCTGTTTGAAACACGTTCTTGTTTGGTTTCTTTATTATTGGAAAATATATTGAAATACCAAACTATGTATAAATTCAATATATGTATATAATATAGCTATAAAGCTTTGAAAGCTTTAGTTTGCAGCTTTCATCTCTTTTGGTCAAGAAAGTAGTTACTCAAGCGAGCAAATCTCATAATACTGGCATAATAATTACTTATACTACAGAGATAGCATGGTAAAAAGTATTCACCATTACGTTCGTTATTAGTTTTTGTCGCGATTTGAAGTAAGAGTTTACTTTTTTGTCAAAAACAAAATGTTTAAGCCCTCGGCATTAATTTTTATGTATTGTTTTGACAATCTACTTTTAAAAATTATATACATCGTTCAAATCGATGCATAAACATTGCCTTAGTATCATATTGATAAATAGTCTATAATGTTATATGCATTATATTTGCGCCTTTGGGTATGCAACAAAAAATAAGCACTTATTTAATGCCGTATTATGTATTGTATTACAGAAAGTTAATATACCCGCTTTTGGCCAATGCCACTGGGTGCAGAGTAGAAAAAAGAGGAAGGCCCAAAGTGCAGCCAAATGACCTTTTTAATTCGCGGGCATGCACTTTTTGCACTCACTTTACCTACCTGGCTCGGCTCCCCCCTCCCGCCACTAAATGAAATTTGCTGCTTTTGGCGCAAAAGAAAGTTGCAAAGATTTTTAAGCGTGTCGCGTTTGTTGCCATTTGTTTTTGTTGTTCTTGCTGTTGTGCCTTGTTACCTGTGTATCTCCCAGTGTGTGTGTGCGTAATAGAGACAGAGCAAGAGTGTATGTGTGTGTGTTTGTCGTGTGTAAATGTGTTAATGCGCTGGCCGCGCTGCATTACGTGACAGTTGGTCGACGCCAGCTCCCTCAGCTGCCTCCCCAAACCCCCCAATCCCCCCGAATGAAGTCAGCCCGCTCTATAAATATATATACGCTGCATGGGTGTGTGTGCATATGGTGTATCTGTGTGTGTGTGTGTGTGTGTGGCATGTCTGCTGGCATCAGCTTAAGCATTAGTGCAGCTCGCCTGGGTCCTGGCCAGTGCCCCGCCCTGTCCCTGCGCCCCTCGTCTTTGTGGCTAAGGTCAAATCCATTTGACTCGGTAGCAAATTGCAGCACCGTACTCCAGCGATGTCGTTACACCTGACCGGCCAACACACACACACTCACACACACAGTCAGCAGGATGTGAAATTAGTGCAAAAACTGCCAACACTGCATTTAAAATATTTTTAATGGATTTTGGCTGCACGTTCAATTTCTTGCGACTGCAGAACCAGTTGTTAAAGTAATAGCCAGCTGGCTATATATATTTTAAAATAAATATATCTCTTATAAACATAATAAATCCAGATATAATTATAGATAAATCCAGTGGCTTTTGCATAAATGTATTTATTCGAAACGACAATAGAATTAAATTCTATGAGGTATACTCCAATATAGATATAAATATATAGAATATAGTATAAACTATTAAATAATAACAAAGTTTATTTTTAAATAAATGTATTTAATTTAACAGTTTTACAAGTACTTCAAACTTTAAATATAAATATTAATAGAAAAAAGTTTTCCTTCAACTGCAACTAATGAATAAACTGAAATATATGAACTATGAAAAACCAAATTTAAAACTATTATATTATTATTTTTATTTAAATATTTAAATATTTTTTATTATTTTTTTAATACAACTTAAATTGTTTCAAGTCTTTTAGACTTAATAAACTGCAAAGCACACAGTGTATTATAATTATTTATTTATTTTTGTCATCCATACTTAACATAATCTATAATAATCTATAAACTATACAGAATTATAGCAAGGCAAATATTCAGCAGTATCCTTTGTTTTGAAGCATTGGTTCTTAAGAGTTCTTTAATTTAAAGTGTGTCGCAGTGAAATGTACTCGATCAAGTTAATTTTGAGCTTGTGCCGAGCTGTAATCCAATTATGCCGTAATGCTCCCATTTCAGACATGCAATGTGAGAATTCAGCTATATTTAACCGGTCCATCCTGCGTCGAACCCCAGCCACATAGCTCTGGCGACAACTCATTAAGCTTAAGGTCGACAAAAATTATCGTTAAAAGCGTTCAGCGTTCAGCGTTCTCGGCGTGGAATTTATTGTCTCTGGAGAGGGGCAAAAAGCAAAGGCAAAAAACAAAAAACCCGAGGTAAATGCGACTTGAAGGTGCCGTGGAATAGTCCGTTGCATCATGGCATCTCAATGGCGGTATTTAACGGAGACTGGGGGCAGCGAAACACGTGCGCCACGCCCACAATTTCTAACAACGCTCAACGCCCACGGCTGGCAGCTTTACAGAGCCAGGCCAGAGTCCATGGGGCTGTGTAATTGAGGCTCTCACGATTCGCCATTCACCATTCACCATTCGCCATTCACGATTCACGTTTCACGTTTCGTTTTTATTATGGCAAATGCCAAATGAAAATTCCACGGTGACGTTTTTTATGCCAATGGGCGGCAGACGGGCGCTAATAAACAAATAAGTGGGCGTGGCGGGCGTAAAACAGACGCTCAATTAAGGCTATTAACGTTACAAGGACACATCCACATCCACATCCACACACGTTCAACCAAGACGGACAGCCCGACGGAGAGAAGCAGAGAACCAGAGAACCGGAGTGCAAAGCAAGTGCGAAAAACAAAGGGCGCTTTAGCAAGAAGCAGAGAGAGAGGGTAAGAGAGAAATAGGGAATGAGAGAGAGGGGGGCAGGCATTGGCAGCCATTCGGTTTTATGGCTCTCTCTATAAAAATTCCTTAGTTGAAATTTATTTGCGCCATTAGACGCGCATTAGAGACAAGACGCCTCCCCATAGCGCCAAATGCCACGCCCCCAGCCACCCAATGGGCGCAATGATTATGCAGCTTCTGAGTGCTTAGACACATACGAGTGCGAGCATACCCGACATAACTATATCGGATAGACGCTGTACAGAGAGAAAAACTCCAGAATTCCAGAAGAAAACGTACGAATTCTAGATTACAATGTAAGAATTAATAAATAATGCATTTTAATGAAATATACTATACTGTTCTTTATAGGCAAGCCGGCTACCCGCTGCATTACTTGTAATGCAGGAGGTATGCTTGGAGAGCCACCAAGAAGAGCAGATAAGCGCTGCCCCGGAGATTATGCACAGAGAGCGGCCTATATATTCTTTATAGGCGAGCCGGCTACCCGCTGCATTACTTGTAATGCAGGAGGTATGCTTGGAGAGCCACCAAGGAGAGCGGCTAAGCGCTGCCTCGGAGCTTATGCACAGAGAGCGGTCGATGTGTTCTTTATAGGCGAACCGGCTACCCGGTGCATTACTTGTAATGCAGGAGGTATGCTTGGAGAGCCAACAAGAAGAGCAGATAAGCGCTGCCCCGGAGATTATGCATAGAGAGCGGTCGATATGTTCTTTATAGGCAAGTCGGCTACCCGCTGCAATACTTGTAATGCAGGAGGTATGCTTGGAGAGCCACCAAGGAGAGCGGCTAAGCGCTGCCTCGGAGCTTATGCACAGAGAGCGGCCTATATATTCTTTATAGGCGATCCGGCTACCCACTGCATTACTTGTAATGCAGGAGGTATGCTTGGAGAGCCACCAAGGAGAGCGGCTAAGCGCTGCCTAGCAGCTTACACACAGAGAGCGTTCGATGTGTTCTCTCACCACAGCTGCAGATTAGTAAGTGAGTTTTCATGGCTATTTCTCTTTTTTACTATATTTTCGAGAACTGCTGCAGTGCTGCTGATCACAGTGTAGTGTTTGTGGTCAAGTGGGTAGGTCGTGTCAAGGGCGCTTCAGTGGAGTGGCGAGTGTGATTATTATAATAAATATTTGTTTATTATAATTTCAATGCCATTAGTTTGTAGATCTAGAGTGTGACATTGGCAAGAGTTTGATTTGGGCGGTGTTAAGCTGCCGCTTAATCTGGCACACATAAAAAAGTAAGAAGAATAAATAAATTTGTTGTTTAGCTTGCAAATACTTAAATTGAGTTAAATCAAACCTTATTCCATTTTTTGCTAGTGCAGACACTTGACATCACGAACAGCTTTTTAAATGTATATAAATTGTAAAAATTATAATTAAAAAATCGATTAATAACAATTTACATATGCATTATTTATTATTTACCATAGGAATTGAGCATTCCATTCGACTTTGGTTCACGCTCCTCTCATTGGCTCCGATTTATCAAAGGGACAGAGCAAAGGCGTCCTGAGGGCACTAAAAGCGAACAGGAAGAGCCGAGTGAAAAGGAATAGGAACAGGAACAGAAACAGTAACAGGAAGAGGGACAGGGGCAGGGAGAGGGAGTGGGGAGGACCCTTGACGCAATTGAAGAAGTCTCAGTCTTGCAAATTCAATAAGTCAAGTTCAAGTTTCTGTCGCTCGACCAATTTTGGTTTATTTATGAGCGATACAAGCGAATAAATTAGGCACAGACAGCCAGCCGGGATGGAGGACGCAGGATGGAGGACACAGGATGGAGGACACAGGAGGCTTATCGACCTCCTAATGCTGCAATATATACACACATACATGGAACGTGCGTTGGGTTATTCGGTTGTTTAGTTGGCCGCCTCGGGCTTATTCCCGCTTAACCCATTTAAGGGGGTCATTCGTCAAATTGGCCATAAAAACGCTTAAGTCAACAATAAAAACGAAGCACACACAGCAAACAGAATGAACGATAGGCAAAAATATTACAAGAAACGAACCACACAAGAAAAGAAAAACCGAGAAAAACCAGCACTAGAAATACTCGTGGAATGCGCTGAGCTGTAGTCCAAGTTAAATGCAACGAAATTTAAATACTCTCTCCAGTAAAAGAGTTGTAGAAGAAATGCTAAAAACTAGTAGATGGCTATTTAATAATTTATCTGAGACAGAACATCATAATGGCTTCTGTCTTCATTGCCCAAAACTTTGGATAAGCAGACGACCATCTAGAATAATAATAAAATTTAATATAATATTAATATAAATTAAATAAAATATTTCTTAATAAATTATGGATGAAATTGCGATTATGCGATTAGCATAAAAATAAATAGCCCGATTTAAATTGCAAATTATCTATAAATAAAAAATAGATAAACAAATATTAACATATACAAAGTTATTATGTATGCATATTATATATATTCAAATTGATGTGATAATGAAGATAGGCATAAATATTTTAATTCTTTAATTTAATAGAATATACCTTTGGAAAAACATTACTTTACAAAACGACGATAGATTCATAATCCTTAAGCATTTGATATTCAATTTGCTTCGAATATAATGCAGAAATAGGGATTTCTGGCAAATCTCGTCACGTTCATTACTCCTGGTGATAGAGCATTTAGACCGACGACGAAATGGGCTGGAAATTGGTATGTCATTTGGTTGGGCTTACACACAAGGTGCTTGATCGAAGGACAACAACAATAACGACAACAATATACCAAAAGTACTAAATGCAATCGATTATGTCAAATCCTAAGAGCACATCATTTGCCGTTCCTAGCACTCTGAGGCCTCTCCTGACGGGGCGAGGGGGCAGATTGGGAGATAGGGAGATAGGTGTTTGAGTGCGTGCCTAATGTCGGCACATAATGAATATGGTCTGGGTTCAGGAAATCCGTTTTGAAAACTGTTTGCCAAATCGCCCCATTGAGTGGCATGACCGAAAGTCTGAAAGTCTGAAAGTCTGGCTTTGGCACTACCAATATACGGACGCAGGCATATGGGGCACTTTGGCTTAGGGCTTATGATTGAGCACTGGGCAGACTGAAAGCGGAAAACAATATGAGAAGACATATTATAAATATCTATAAAGAGTTCAAACTTATAAAACATGCATTAGCAAGCTCTGTAGTTGTACCTGGAACTCTGGAGCGCAAGCAGAGTTGCTGGGTTTGCATTGAATATATATTATAAAAGTAATGGGAATTATTCGGACAGTATTCCGAATCAAAGTTGGGTTTTCCCTAGAATCCATCTTTATAGAGAACACAGCATTTATGCGCTTTAAGCCATTGAGTTTCGAATGAATTGCGTCGAAAATTAAGAAAATATAGGGAACTAAAAATAATATAAATGTTTGTTTTCATACACAAAGTTTAGAATCTCCTACGTAAATATATAAAGTATACCACTTCCTTACTGTTCCTTACTGGTTAAATATCCATTAGCAAGTTTCGCATTTGTGCGTGTAATTTAAAGCATATGGAGAACTATTGGGATTGCATTTCTGTAGCTTAATATCCGTAGAGCTATGGGCAGATTCCTCAAATGGTTAAGCCAAATTGCAGTTGACCTATTTCCATGCTCAGGCTTTCCCCAAATCAGTATGTTCTCAATCAGTCCATCCTAAACCACCTTACCTTAACCATCTTCAAAACTGTTAAATGGTTTCCATTCCCTTTCTTAAAATCTTGCCCCCTTTCCTCAAACCCTCCTGCCTTACATCCCTTTCCAAAACATTGCTGCACAAGTGTTGAATTTTGTTGCAACAGACGTCAAAGTAAACATTGCAATCTCTGCATGCATTTTTAACTGTAAGTGTGTGTTGTGTGTGTGTGCATGCGCGTGTATGCATGTGTGTGTGTGTGTCTTTCTAGTTTACTGTTGTTAGTAGTTGGCTGCACTGTGTGGTTAGCATTAGTCGTTGCCACGTGCATGCGATCGCAGCGGAAGCAGAAACATGTTGAGCCCGTCATGTTATTGTTTTTAATACCCTGTAGAAATGCGCATTCGACAGGATATGCGCAACTAAGCTCGTTGTAAAACAAAGCTCTCTTTAATCGTATCGAAAACGAGTGAAAGTTTTTGATATTTATGTGATATTCTGTTTGTGATTGTTACAGGGTATCAGTATGTCTGATATGGCCGTGTTGCATGCGTTTTGGGTGACATTCTGAGTTTGTTTCGATGGCTCTATTTGCATTTGCGACTGTATCTTTTGGCTGCATATGAGTATCAGATACAGACACAGATAGGGATCTGTAGTCGTAGCTGTATCTGTATCTGCATCCGTGTTTTTATTTGTATCTGTAGTCGAGTTGGGACTTGAGCTTGGACCAGGGTAAAATGCGGCTGCCTGGGCATTGCCGCAGCCACAGCAAACACTCAGGGACTGAAAGGCTTTTCGCACACAAGTGCAAACCGGAAGTGTTGTGCGGCTCAAGAGTCCACTCAGCACACACACACACACGCACGCACAGATGGAGTTGTCGGCTGGACAGGAATAAGTAACAGGAAGAGACAGACAGAGAGAGAGAGAGAGAGAGAGAGAGAGAGAGAGACGAGTAAAAGGCAACGAAAAGGGGCATGAATGGCAGAAGCTCGGCAGCAGATGTTAGACATGTTGATAGCTGGAAATTGCGGCGATTTACTTTTCAAAATGGCCTGCTTAACTCTTACTCTCATTGCACCAGAACAAAACACAGACACACATACACATACACATACTCAGAGAGACAGAGAGAGAGAGAGAGAGAGCGCTGTTTAGGCGCATAAATCATGGGATGAGCCAATGAATGAGTAAATGAGGCAATCAACAATTGACCGACTAAACGACTCAATGACACTCAAATGGGCCAAACTTAACAGTAAATATATAGACACACACACACACACACATATTTTGAGGCGACTCCATTTATAGCTGACAGATGAGCAGAAAATTTGCAGAAATTAACAAGGCAAAGGGTCTCGAAAAGGTGCAAATCCCAGCTGGAAAACGTAGAGTTTATCATTATTTATAACCTAGGCAAATTTGGAGCGTAACGCTTACGAATGCCAGCACAAAGCGGAATCGCAAAAGAAGGAAACAATTGAAATCAAAACAAGGGAATTTCATTTAAACTACAACTATAAAAAACCAGTAAGGACGGAGCTACAGTCGGACGTAACCGACAGTAGTAGACCCTGTACTTTGTGTTTTCTTCGCTGTTTCTTATCCGATCGTAATGTAATTCACAGCATCGATGGGGGTTGTCATAGACTACGTACGTGCCATATACTAAATCTTTAGCTTTAAAACTAAAGCTTTTAAACTACAAACTGTTGCTAAATTGGTTTTTCGGTTAGCGAAGAAAAGAGAGGAGTTATCAAAAAACCTAAACAAACTTGATCTGATTGCTGCATAAGAGAACCTAAATACCAAAAAATAGTATTTCTAGCTCTTATAGTTTGCAAGATCTAGGTGGCTTCTTTGTCTTATCTATCTTCGCTGTTTCTTTTTCGTTCCTAATGTAATTCACAGCATTGATGGATAATGCCATAGGCTGCGTACATGCCAAATTTCAAGTATATAGCTTTTAAACTGTGGCTGTAGTAGCGCTTACATACATTTATAAGAAAATTGTCTGGTTCATAACTTCGCTGTTTCTTGTCCGTTTGTAATGTAATTCACAACATTGACGGATAATTCTGTAGGCTACGTACATGCCAAATTACAAGTCTGTAGCTTCATTATTGTGGCCACAGTGGCACATATAATCATTGTGAAAAAGATTGTCTCTTGCATATCTTCGCCATTTCTAATTCAAATCATAAATAATCATATAGCATCAGTGAAGAATACCATAGACTACATACATACCAAATTACAAGTCAGTAGCGCTATTATTGTGGATGCTGTGGCGCTTTTAGTTTTCGAGATTTTTGAGGTAGGTGTAGATTTTTGATGATTCGCGGATGAAGGAGGTGAGATATCAAAAATCGGAAACAAACTCGTACTGCGTACGATAATAGAGAACCTGCATTCCATAAAATGGTGTGTCTATCTCTTTTAGTTGCTGAGATCTAGGTGTTCATACGGACAGACGGACAGACGGACAGACGGACAGACACACAGACGGACAGACGGACAGACGGACAGACGGACAGACGGACATGGCTATATCAACTCAGCTCGTCGTCCTGAGTCAGAATATATATACTTTGTGGGGTCTACCACGCTTCCTTCTGCCTGTTACACACAGCTGTCACTTGCACTAAATTAATAGACCCTTTTACTTTTTTAAAGTACAGGGTCTAATAAAAATTGTTAAAAAAATAACAATTTCAATAAAGTTGTAGAGAATTGTGAAAAATACGCCCCTTGCGGTATGCAACAAAAATTATTTTTGTTTGTATTTCAATAATATAAACGAATGATTATTATTGTCATATACATTGTTGTTTAGAGTTAAAATAAAATAGTGTAATTCCTTGTTTTAAAAATTATTGGAAAAATAAAGACAAGAATTGGAAGGAGAACAAATGAAACGCCGCAAATTAGCAAATGAATAAAGGAAGTTCTGATGCCAACTTAAGGCAAACAATATAACATATCAAAGCCATTTATCTGTCGAACAGCAAGAGGCAGGATGTTTGACATATCGGCATGCCCAACTGGACATTGAATGTTTTTCAACAAATTTCTCTTAATTAAGCGTCGTCTGTTTTATGGACGCCAATTTCCTCGGCACAAAACAGCCAAAAACTTGTGGCGAAATTTATGAAAATGACTTTGGTGAAGTCGTCGAGCAAATAAATAAAAAAGCTAAAAGCAAAGCAACATCGAGAGGGAGCAGCAGAAACAGTTACAAATACAAAGGAAGGTGTTCAGCCAGAAAGTGAAAAAGCATAGGAACCGGCATAGAGGCTGAGGCTAAGTTAGGGACAGGAACAGGGACAGGGACAGGGACAGAGGCTGAAGGCTGAAGGCGTCGCCTGGGCGTTGACCAACAAACTAATCACAATAATCACACTGAAATAAAATTAATAAAAATGCGTGGCCCGTTGGCACGACAGGGAACATTTAAGAACATAAATAAAAATTAGCAAAACCAACAACAAGCAGGGAACAGGAATAGGGATAGGGATTGGGATTCGGCAAGCAGACGCCGACTGTGGCAAATGGTGTGGCAAGGAGAGGGTGTGTGTGTGTGGGTGTGTGTGGGTGTGTGTGTGTGTGGCTGTGTAATAAAAGCCACAAATATAAAGAAATTAGAGAAAGCGCGGCAAGACGACGCAGAAGTGGCCGCCACACACCGGAAAAGTTAAAGCAGCTGGCGAATAAACGAAAAACTAATAAAAAGCCTTTGACCAACAGCCAACAAAGTGGCAAGAAAAACAAATATGGCCAGCAACAAATACGTAGGTAATGACCCAGACCCAACTCACCTCGGAGCCTCGGGTGCCTGGCTCCACCTGGCAACCCCTCCACCCCCTCCCCCCTCTAATGGCGATGGCTTCATACAGCTGGCACTGCGGCCAACTTGCAGCCAGAGGGCCACTTGTTCTAATTGAAGTCAACGAAACTTCCGATCATAAAAATAATTAACTTTTAGTGTAAAATGGCAGAAAATCGCAAAGCAAACGTTGCCAGGCAAAGGTAACAGCATTAGAGCAGGACAGAGCAATGGAGAGAGAGAGAGAGAAGGCGAGAAAGGGCGCAAAATGGAAATGAAGAAAGATTTCATATTGCCATCTTCTGCGCTTACTTCCGGGTATCATTTGTGCCACATGCCACAAGAGGCAACAGTCTCATGCCTCGTGTAGGCGCAGACAGCAAAGGCAAGCACCGATTTCTGAGATCTGTTTGCTTTTGGTCTTAACTACTTTGGTTGCCATCGGGTATCGGGTAAGTTGCCCCTGGAAGCGGTTAAGCCATTCAAATATGCTCGGATTATGCATAGTTATAGCGTTTGCCAACTTTCACAAACGATAACACTGTGCAGCAGCTGCATTTTATAACGGATGATAGCGATTTCTTGCATCTCATCCGATTCTCAATTTATTCTGAATTTATCTGTTTCTGTTTCCTTAAATGATGATGTACTATTTCGAATGTTGTCAACATTCTCATCTCTCTTTCTCATTTCTGTTATTTTTTTTAACTGACAAAATTAATACTGCATATATGTATGTAAGATGAGGAACAGCGAAGATATGCAACAGACAATTTGCTCGACTCGGCAAAGGGAAATTAAATTTTTAAATATATATTTTATACTATATATTCTTATTAATAAATAAAATTTCACTCTATATACATATATCTAAATTAGCTAAATAATATTATTTCAATTGGCTGTAAACTACGAAATTCTTTTGCAAACAGATGGAACCTATGGAGCCTATAATCCTTGATAATCCCGCTGATGGTCTGTTTGTGCTTTATATCGAGGGCAAACTGCACATTTCCACATATCGGCAAATCATTTGCAATTGGATAAGTTGGGCTCTGCCTTTGAGGGGCTTGCATTTCAATAGACATGGATTATCTGCTTAGGTTGCCAATTGATAAACTGCTACGGATATTTGGAGCAGCAGCAGAGACATTCCCTATAACTCCCTCCCGTACCATCTGGTTTGTGGAACTTTCGGCATAAATTGCAATTAATTTATGCACAATTTGCATAGCTGGCTGCAATAATAGCAATAATAGCAATAATGCAGCATGCCTGCTGGGTAATTGAATGCCAAAAAGAGCAATAATAATAATAATAATAACAGTTGTTAATTTTAATAATACTTTGTTACACGCAGAGAGCGACAAAGAGAGAGATGGCAGTGCATTCCGAAAGGTAAATTATGCCAATAAATTAATCGCTTGCTGTGAGCAAATTTCCACATAAAACAACAATGGCAACATTTAAAATAAGAGAGCTCAAAGTATGCGCTCTAGCTCTATCTGTTACTCGCTACTCTCTCTCTCTCTCTTTCTCTCTCTCTCTCTTTCTCTCTCTTTCTCTCTTTCTCGCTCAATCTCTCTTTCCACTTCATTGTACGTGTTTTGTACTGCGGCCAATTAGTTTCGAACTACACGAAAAATTTAATTAACATTTTGAAATGCTTTGCATGCCGGTACACGTCTCTGCAGGCATAACTCTCTCTCTTCCTTTCTCTCTCTCTTTCTCTCTCTTTCTCTGACCCTCTCTCTCTCTGTCTCTTCTACATGCACGCACATATAGACTCTCGCATGTAATTTGTCCAACTGTCGTTGGGTTTTAGCTGGTACCAGCTCAGATGATTACTCTTTTAGCAGCTGGCCAAAGGCAACACTGCCAGCACCCTTCCCTCCCAACCCCCCTCGCACCCCTCTCCAGCCGCTCCAGGCCAGGCATGCCCCAATCCCCGCCCCACCTGTCGCACTTCATGCTGTGCAAAATTCAATGGGAACTGGGAACTAGTTTTTATGACACATAAACTGTTACATGGCAACAATTGTGTGCCCTGTCGCCCAACGTACTTAGCAGTACGCGTGCCACGCCCATCTGCCCACCACACACGCACACACACGCATACACACGCACACACACACACACACACATGCGGTTGCTACGTGCCTTAATACGCCCCAAAGCTTTTGGCCCATGTTTGCCCAGCGGTTGGTAAGAGCAAAAAGTTCAAATGCAAAATGAAAATTAAATACAAATGCTAAGTACTTCACTGCAAAAACTTCTCTCTCCGTTCACTCCACCTTTCTCTATCTCTGTCTCTCCTTTCTCTCTCTCTCTCCCTCTCTGTCTCTACACATGCATGTGTGTGCTTTCAGCACCTGACTTTTGGCAAAACAAAATTTTAAATTTTAGCAAACATTTGATTTGCTTCAAAGCCAGCTGAAAATGGAATTTATTTTCTGCAACTTGCCTTTAATTTCTTCGATTCTATTTTTTTTAACCATAAATATAAACATAACTTTGACTTATTAGATCTATAGGTATATTATAATATATTCAACAGCATCGGAACCAAATCCAAAACATTATCTACTACATAATAAACATTTGGATTATAAAAGTTATTGAAGAAACAAAATTGCAAGTTTTGCATCGCTCTAAATAAAGGTCTAAATAAAGGTCTCTAAAAAGAAGTTGCAGGGTATTTTGCAGTAGAGCAGGTCCAACTGATGGTTTACCTGTTGTAATTTATTTTTCAGAATTTTCGAGATATTTTCAAATTTCTAAATTGCCTTGAACCGAATTCAGTTTTCAACCTTTATTATAAAAGTTCCATTTGTAATTTCTCGTGGCTAACGCAATAATCTAAAAGTTTTTATACTTGTAGCACAATTAACGAATAAAATATATCATATATACTAATGTTTGATCTGGAATAAGTAAACCTGGTAGCCCATCATCGACACATCCACAGGACGTAAAGTCATTAATCTGGTCTAGTTTTATGCTAAACTGCTAATTCAAACACTTGTCCGCTGTGCATTGGAGGGTGATCAGAAATACTGCTGTCCCCGCATCTACGTTCTACAGATTCTGCGGCATTTTGTTTACACCTTGTACCGTTAACTATAACGCATACCTCGGATAGTTTAGCGGGGCTTTCGCTGCCAGAGAAACCGCCATATTGTTCAGAGTTATGCACAGAGTCAGCGACCCAGCGATGTTTACATTGTGTGAGCGAATGGGAGACAGAGAGAAGGAGGGATGGAGAGATGGAGAGATGGAGAGAGGGAGAGAGGGAGCGAGGGAGCAAGAGAGAACTGTCTTTAGTCTCACATTAAGCTGCCTTAATCGCACGCATCGCTTGTCCAACAAATCCGCTGCTAAGTTAGGATTTGCTGCAGTCTGCAGATGGCAGGCAACTCTGGCGCTTTATGATTGTCCAGCGCTCGCAGGAAGGAGAAGGGAGAAGCGAGACAGAGACAGAGGCAGTGGCAGAGGCAGAGCGAGACAGAGCGACAGTGTTCATGTGTCTGCGGTTCAAGACGATATTTGTTTCGCCCAAGACGAAGATAAAATTAAAATCATACTCGCACAGCGAAAAAAAGCCAACACAACTTTACTTTTGCCAAAACTTTTCTTTGTTTCACTGTGTGTTTGTGTATGTGAGCGTATGTGTGTGTGTGTCTGTGTATGTGCCCTCGAATGAGATTTTGTTAATATTTAAACAAAGGTCGCCATCATTCGTTGTTGCCGCTGCTGTTATCGTCCCTTAGGCCTCACAATTTTTCATCTGGCATTGTCTGCTCAAAAATTTGCGCGCCACGCAGTAGTATTTGACGTTGAATGTGTTTTGTTTCAGTTGCCAGCTCCACCTGCTGCTCCAACGGCCCTGTCCAATGTCCTTTGTCGTCCCGCAGCTCCTTCCACTGCCTCCCACCCACTACAACCTGCCACCTGTCTGCTTTTCGTTTTCCGTTCTCTTCTCGGGGCTTGCGCGTCTTTTATAGTTGCCGCCTGATTTGCTGGCATCGTTTAGATGGTTTTTCAGTTCGATGTGTTCCCGAGCGCAATTCCCAATCGAAATTAATACATTCAACCGAAAGTAGAGAGTTATGCCTGAAAGTAGGCAACAGTTTTTTTTTTTCTTTTTTCTTAAAAATTTATTCATGTTGTTATTAAGCCAGTTTTAACTATTTTCTGGGCAGCTTGACAGATTAACTGTACTATAGAATTTGTTTTAAGATACTTTGAATGATCATTTTCTGTTTTTTGGGGTGTTTAACATTTCCCAACGCAGTTTCAGTCGAAATTCATAGAAGAGTCACAATACAACCGGTTGTCTTTAGTCCATGCCTAAAAGTATGCAATAGTTTTGCTGCCACAACTGTGTGTTGTCGGATTCCTCAATTATTCCATTTGCCCATTTGGCGTTTCTGCATTGCGGAATGCCAGAGGCGAATTTCCGTTAGGCATCCTTCTGGCATTGTCTTCGGCTACAGTTTCTGCTACTGGCCCATACTTGGTTCCCTCGTCATTTGACTTGGCTTTTATTATTATTATTTTTACGAGCGCGTTTTCTCCGCTGCCACTCTGCTCTGTGCTGCTTCTTTTTTTTGTCACAATATAATGGAATTTATTTTATGGCCAACAGGTAGAAAATTTGTTGTCCTCCTGCGTTCGGCTAATTTCGCTTTTACTATTGCCCGGCCAAGGACCAAGGGCCAAGGGCCAAAGAACATCGTATATAAGTGTAAGTATGAGCATAATGTCGGCCATACGGTTCTTCCTTTTTTTTTTCTTTTTGTTGTTGTCTCGCACTTTTTTCATTTTTTTTATTTTTCGTTTTTGTTTTATTTTTTTGGGCAACAGCCTTATTCTGTAATATTTTTTAATGTCCCAGCCTTGGGCGTCAAATAGGGAAGATGAACAAAAAAAAACACATTGAATACATTGCGACATCCGAAGACAATTAAAATTTATTCAACACTCTTAAAAGCGTGGTCCAGCAAAAATATAAACATAAATATAAATATGTTGTAAGCGACATTGAGACGAGGTCAAGTGACTTTGCCTTCCTCAGTTCTAGCCAGCTCTCCGTTCCACTTTCCCTGGCTGTGTCTCTGCGGAATTATGCGATTTACATTAGCGTGTTAATACAATTAAAAAGTCGGCTCAGGACAATGAATCTTCCTCTTCAGGTGACCTGTCACCAGGCAAACGAGAGTCACAAAGAAACAAAATGAAATTAAAAATGCTTTTACTAAGCACCCAATGAGACAGGCTTTAGGAGTGGGAGTGCGACTTAAGTACTCGTAGATGAGCTATTAAATGGTTAGTTAAATACACAACTTTAAGTTGTGTTGTGATTGGTTTGTGCTCATAAATATTCAACTTTTAACGCGTAAACGAAACGAAAAATGAAGATTTTAGGGCCAATATTGGTATTATGGGGAGATTATCACTTCTTAAAAGAAACAAGTCATTTTTGTTAAGCCTTGATATCTTATAAGCGGTATTATTAAACTGAGTTTCCATAGATCATCTACCTCAACTTAGATCACTAATGCTAAATGGCAAAATTGCAGCTGAAATTAACAATAAAAAAAAACTCAAAATGTTAATTTCCACATAGCTACTTTTGTGTAGATAATGTTTGTAAATCTCTGGAAATCCGTTGGCAAGCTTCGATTTTCCGTTGCGTGTTTGTTGGTCGTGCTGAACTTTTATGCTCATCTATCTTAAGCCCATCAAGCTGCTGTCACCTTTGCGAAGAGCTTCTTTGGCTTGTGTTTAATGCCTGGAATTCATGCATATTTAATTTCAGCGCTCCGAACTCCGCTCAAAGTGTGGCATCGCTGGAATCTCGGGTTGCCACTGCCAAAATCAACAACAACTTTAAAACACTTTGCATTTATGCGACAAATGCGACACGGTCGAAGGGAGCAAAAATCCCTCATACAACATTCAACATTCAACATGGGGCATGCGACTTAACCCACCAGCTTTCCAATAAGGAAACCAATTTTCTTTATGCAACAATGTGGTGCATAATTGGAATTTTATAACATATATTTAAGCAAATTTGTGATTATAAAAGAAAACTTGATTTGCTTTTCAGAAAACATTATTTGTCAACAAAAAATGTGTTGTAAATTTATTTTAAAACTTAAAACTCGTTGAATCTTAAACTAAAGCAATAGAAAACAAATTTTTACATTTCAAAATAGTGCAAAGAAATGAACAGACCAAAATCGACGTCGCCAAAGTGCCTTTTAAACAGAAAAACAATTCGATGAAATTTGATAAGCATATATGGCACGTTATGCGGTAGAGGGTTAAGGCATGGGGCATGGGGCACGCTGGCATCTCAGTCACGCTGTCTGCTCCTGCCCGACAAGCTCGCATTGGACACGAGCTCACCCGATCCCGTTCCCCTTCCCCTTCCCGTTTCCGTTTCCGTTGCCGATCTGAGGCTCCAGCCCGGCAGGACTGTGTCATAAATCATTTTCGTGGCGCGTTTGCCGCAGAATGACACACGTTTGGACAGGCTGCCTATCCCGGGTCCTTGTCCAGTTCACGGTGCCAGCAGGTGCTGCTATCCCCCCCCCCTCTCTCTCTTCCTCTTACTCTCTTTCAGTGTGTCTCCTAGCTAGTCTCATTGTTTGCACTTTTTGGAGGTCACAAATTGTTTTGCTGCGGAGGATTCAACAAATTGGAAAGTGTTCACAAGTAGCCCTGCACGTGCCACCAGAAATCTGACCCTGCCGCAGCCTGTGTTGACTCCTTGCTTCCCTCCACCCCTCCCCTTTCTGTGTGTTCGCCTTCCGCCCACTCATCGCTCATTGGGCATGCCCCGTGCCCCCCACCGCCTGCTGGCTGCTGGCCTGTCCGCAGCCATTTAATAATAAAAATTTGAACAAAAGTTTTTGTCGGCTTTTTGGTGAGCTCTCCATTATTTATATAAAAATTCAAATTAAATAAGATTAATTTGCTTGCCAACGGTTAAGAGCTCTCGCTTTCTCTTTCTTTTTCTCTTTCTCTATATTCTCTCAGCTGCATTCCCCTCTCCATCTCCCTCTGCCTCTCAGTTTGCCAGTTGAGTACAGTTCGAGCTTTGACTTTCACTTCAAGTGGAATGGCAGTTATTGTTATTATTGCTCTATTGTCGAGCGCGTGATTTTGGTCACTTTGAGGCAACTTTTGCATAATTCCACTCGACACCCAACGCCCCACGCGCCACGCCCCACGCCCACTCGACGATGACTAATGATGGCGCTAAATGGATGCCATTCAGTCTGTCAGCTCGGTCCGCAGTCGGCCACATGCTGCAAATATGTCACATTTGTCAGACAGCCAGCCGCAGCGACGACCACTTCAAACTTCAACACTCACTCGCACTCACACTCGCACTTACACTCACACCAGCACTCACACTCACACTCGCATTGAGTGCGCAGAAGATTCAACTTTGCCCTCCTGCTAGCATGCGAAGGTGATTTTTCTAAGCTGTCATCTGCAGGGCGCCAAGAGGACACTGTCCATGTCCATGGCGCTAATTGTCAGACAAAACTATGCCCATGTCCACAGCGCATTCCACAGCGCATTTTCCACTGCATTTCCCCTGAATATCTTGCAAAAGCTTCCATAAAAGCTTCCGTTTGTGCTCTTCATTCAATAATGGACACATAATCACTGTAGTCTATAATTCTAGAATTTTTTTAGCTCCCACTTTTCTTATTTATTTTTTCATTTTTAAAAAACTCATTCTTAAAACCTCACAGATGTAAAAAAAAAATGTTCTTGATTTAAAGATTCTGCATAGATTACAAATTATATATAAATTGCTTGAATTTAGCATAAATAATTTAAATTCAATATCCTAAAGTTAAGATAAATTTATTGATAAAGCTTACGGAAAATAAATCTAAATATATAAATTATATAACTGAAGGCAAGAAATTCGGGCTCTACGTCTAGCAATTGGAGATTTTTAATGGAAACATTTGGCTTTGGTCAGTTAGTACTATTTCGAATGTGCACAGCATTCTCATCAGTGGCCTTAGAAATGAAAATTGTTAAAATTTGAAAAGTAATATTAATTATATATATATAAACTTAAAACAGTTTAAACTATATACGCTTCATACAACTATATATAATTGCAATCATATTTGATATTTATTTGTAATACAAATCTCCCACAGTTGGCGAAATGCCGGCGAAAGCGATTTTCAGGGTTGCAGTTGCGATTTTCGCACTGCAAGTGAAACTAAATCGAATTAGATGCGAAGCTGGACTGTGCAGCAGCTGTGATTGATGTACAAAATGCGAAAAATATTGCGACAAATCCAATTGTCAGACGAGCAGGGGAAAGCAGACGAGAAACAGGAGATTTCCTGCGAATTGCATTGAATGCTGGCAGGCATTCGGTGGGGGTGGCAACCCTGCCCACTCCATTAAAATGTAAAAACGTAAACCTCTCCAATACAATTAGGGACAAGCTGTCAAAGGTGTATCGCCAGCTGTAACCACGATTGCTGCCAACATTTAATGCAATTTTTTGCGTCTCTTTATTGTTGTCAAAATAAATTCGTACATTTCAAATGTTGTTTGAGTGAAGTAAAAATGTCGTAAATTATTTGGCAACCTTGAGTTGCTATGCGAGCGAAATTCTTGATTCGATATCGAATAATTATGACGAAATGTAAATGTTAGTTGCTGTTTTAATGAAACTTGATCTGTTTTCCCTCTTTTTATTTTTATTTTTTTGTTGACTTTGGAGCATTTTTATGTTTTCAAGTGGCAACTGCGACTGTCCCCCTGCCGAGTTTGGTGTCAAGTTTGTGCGCTAATGAAGAACAAACTTGAAGAACTTTCGGTGCTTGGGAGCGAGGCAAGAGGCAGCAGGAACAATACGTAATGAGATGACGGCAAAATATCCGCAATAATTTTGACAAATTAAACGAAATGCAATTAAAACAACTAACTGACAAAACGAATGCGAAATTAGCAGCGAAATGTTGAAAAAATAAACGCAGCCCCTGGAACTGGAATTGCAATTGAGACTGAATTCATATTCGCCAGCTGAATCATAAACGACACTCGAAGCATGCAAATGAGAAGAGGGAAACGGACCTGCCACAGGTAACACTTGGCGAATCGATTGAATTCGCATCAGTGCAACGGATTGCCAAACTTGCCCCAGGGCCCCGCCAAGCCCCACCGGAGGCAAGCGCCAGGGAAGCGGGCAATGGGCAACTGCTGCAATTTTCGATAAATTCGCCGAGCCAAAATATGTCGCAGAGCAAAGAGAGAGTATTGAGCATAAAGATGAAGGAAATTCCAGCAGCAGCAGCAGCATCAGCATCAGCAGCAGCAGCAGCATCGCGTATAAGTATTTCATTCATTTCCATAATTTTAATAAAATTGAAGAAAAATATGCAAGGCGCTGTCACGTAGGCAGCCCAAGAAAACCAAGAAACTGAAAACTGAAAACTGAAAATAAAAAGTCAAGCGACGAAAAGCGAGAAACGCAAAACGAAAATATCCGAAAAGGCGAATAAAATAAAATGATTGAAAAATGAAATACGCAGAAAATGTGCGGCATGTAATGACTGGCGGAGTAAACGCTTTTGCTGGCACAGTGGAGCAACAGCATAACGGCACAGTGGGACCACTGGCATAATGGCCCAGTTATCTCCGTCGGCTATAAGACATAAGTATTTAAGTCTGTTTTCTGCCTTGCCTTGAGTATGTATAAATGCATAAAAATTCTGGGAAAAAAAAAAGAAAATGCACTTGGGAATATGCTGGAGCTTTTATCAGCTTTTTTATATAACCAATTAATTAGCTTAGTTGTTATTAATTTACTAAAAAATTAAATAAAATAACGTAATAAACAAAATATTATTTCAGAAAAAGAAAGAGGATTCACTTTAATATATCTCAAGGCTTTTATTGGTAAATTTATAAAACAAACTATTTATTTTTTTAGTTATTGCTAGAAATAAATAAATTTTTTCTTAGGCCAATATTTGTAGGTTGATTTAATTAATTTAATATGATTTAATTGAGTTTCTAGTTGGCTTAAAAGCTGAACTTAATTGATAAAATAGCAAAAAAAAAAAGTAACACACGAAATTTAACTCGCTCTCGTTCGAAAACTGTGAATTGTGATAACAAAAAAAAACACAATTGCAATTTGCCGAAAGAAACATTTATTACACTTTATAATTTTGCGTGGAAAACTTAAATATTAAATTATTGAAATAGCTTTCGGACTTTAACTGTTACTGAGCGTCGGCCAGTGAGACGTTGGCCACAAAAAGGACGCCTTTGTGAGCTTTGATTCAGTTAGCATTGATTTCAAATGTCCGCTGTAAAAGCACTTCTTAACATTTTGCCATCCGAATAAGCGATTTTCCACTAGCATTGTCAACGAAATTGAATTAAATAAACCGAAATTTTGAAAATATATCGGGACCATACTACTGCTTATTGCGAGATCTGTCAAAATAAATCAAGTCAAAGTCAATGCAACAATAGTTTTATCATTACTCATACGTACTGTGGTGCGGGCGCTACGTAACGGGTCCGTATCGTCAAGCGCTCCTTAGCAATTTTATCTGGAACAGCACCAAAAACTTGGAAAGGCTTTGGTAGAGTTTTCCTTACGCACCACTCTACGTGGTCCTCATACGCTCTGATATGGAAAGTCCTGTGGCATTGAGGACAAGGCTTCTCAGTCTGTTTCGCTAGCAAAGAAAACCGCGAAGTTGGGTCACAGAGCTCTTCCTGTTTAGCAGTACGCTCAGGTTCTACCGGTATTGCTGGTATTTCCGGTATTGCCAGTTTGAATGGTTTTGCTTTGCATTGCGCTGGCTTTGGCAAGTCCACATTCGCATCGGGATCGGGATAAGGATCCTTTCGAACATAGAAATAGTTAAGTAGTTTTAGTTTTGGCCTTTGGCCAATTGTAGATAAATACCACAGTTGGAATTGTATTAGTTGATTGCTCCGTTGTCTGAACAGCAGGTTTTATAATCAAGCCCTCCTGAAAATACCCAAAAGACATCGCGGCCAATATCCGATCTTCAATAGCAGTTTGAGTTTCTTTAGAGCTTTTGAAAATCGGGCTCGACGATGGGGCATCTTCAATCTGGGGTGTGGATTTGGCATTGATAGTAGAAGTCTGCCGATCTGCAATGGGTATGTTTGTTCCATTATCGATTGATTGTCTATATACAAACTTTTACCTGAATTTTTTATTGGTATGTATCTAATACCCGCCAAACTGGCACACACTTTCTGATGCCCTGGCAAGCTAACCAAATGAATTCCTTGGCCGCAATATGCGCATGGAAAACGTTTCCGAGAAACCATCATCATATTGGACATATTGTAAAAGTTTTAAAAATGTATAAAAAGAAATAATTTTTCCGATGTTAGTCGTTCAGTAAAATTATTGAATTGAGCTCCGACTGCTGTAGAGTCGAAGCACGTTGAAAATCGTTTCCAAAGCATGCTCCGTTAGTTAAAGCCAAAAGCCAAAACAAGCAAAAGGCTGCAGTCGGACGTAACCGACAGTTGACACTGTACAACTTACATTCCCCCTCCTACGATTTAAACGATATATATTATTTTAAAAAGAATATTTTATAAACCAACTATACAAATGTATGCCAATTGATGAGCTTGAACAATCAGGAGATACTTTCCTTATAAGCTAAAAATTGACATGGAACATTAAGAAAGCAAAATTAGCTCAAAGAACAACACAGAAGTGTTAAATGAGAATTTAGTTTTCTTTTTGCTTCATGCTAATATCGATATCATCATATTTAATATCTTAACACATATTAGTTGTTTACGCAGCATCAATATCAATCTAATATCAGATGAGTCCTGTCCTATTATCACAGATTTTGGGCTTAGTTATCGCGGCGTTATCAAATGGAATCTGAAAGGTTAGGGGCTGATCACAAGCTAGACGCTGAACAAGGGTATCTGCATCCATGCGATGCCCTGTCAACCAAATGACACAATTCAGTTGCTGGCAAAGTTTTGACTGATGCTGATGCTGATGCTGCCACGATGTCCTTGTGCTCGTCCTGCTGTTGCATGGGAAAGTTGAACGTTGAATTTTGATGTTCGTTGATTGCCATCACCCATCTGCACACTTGTTTTCGAAGATATGTCACCAGGTGTAGCTGCGCATTTAATCCGACCAAAAGTCGCAACATCAACAGCCAAACGTCAGACCTCAGCCCAGACCTACGGACTGAGGACTGAGGACCGAGAACCGAGGAAGACATACAACGTACTACGGCTACATGTGGCATGGATGCCCGCTAGGCACTTGTAAAAGTCAAAAGTCAGTTGAATCGAGCTGAAGCCCACCCGAGAGCGGGGGGGATGGGGAATTGGGGGCCAGAAGCATTAACAGAAATGGAGCTTGTAACATGTGCCGCTCGCCTGATGCTCTCTCATCCTGCTATTGCGGTTGCCTCTGTCCACAATGGGAAACGACTTTCACTTGAACTTACTGCTCGTATTTGTGTCATGTAACTCATACGCCGTGTGGCCCAATAAAAAACGAACAGTCGGCAAAAGACACAAGAGCAAATGTTACACAAAATTCACAAAATTCACAAAAACAAAGAATAAAACGAATATGCGAAATTAAATTGTTGAAAACAGCATGGGCCAGGGATTAAGATGGAATGCTATGAAATAGGGTCATGTTTACGTATGTATGTGCACTGAGAGAAATCTCATTTGCGTACTTGAATCAAGAACTGTTTTATTCCATAACCTTTATTAGCTTTGATTTATACTTTCTTCAGTCATTCTTTAAACTTCATTTTAAACTAAATATATATTCACGATTTCATACCGATTTGTAATCGAATTTAAGAACAAAGCATTCGTTTTTCTGAGTGTATGGCGGTTCATAAGCCAACATTAAGTCTTTGCACTTTCATCATTTCAGCCCTCCCTGCGGCCCCAGATCGGAGCTGCAGCTGATGAGCAATTAATATGGCAAATCAGAAGACATATCGCCAGGCAACCCCAGAGCTTTGCCCTACGCACGCTTAACCCAAAACATGCCACGGGTCAAGGTTAACTCGCTCTGCATATATGCGGCCCCCAACCCTCCCAGCCCCCCGCCCTTGCTTAACTTTTATTAGCTTGGCTCGTGGGCGTGGCTGGCTTTTATATTTATGGCCACTACGTGTTGTAATGGGCGTGTTGCTTTCTGGTTTTCCATTTTTTTTTTTTTTTTGTGTGTATTTTATATATATGTCTCATCGTTTTTTTTTTTTGTTGTTGTTGTTGTCATTTTAAGGGCCAAAGCGACAACATAAAACAGTCGTCAAATTTATTAAGTGACATTTTGCCAAGGCAAAGAGCAGAAAAAATAACAAAAAGCAACGGAAAATGAAAACATTTGTCGGACACACATACTCCGGCACAAAAAACTGAGAGACAGACGAGGAGAGTGTAGGCAGAGGGGGGAGGGGGCAGGGGGAAGAGCGTAGGCGAAGTAGAGCACGCAAAAACTCATTTCAAGTTAATTAGACCTGTGTGAGTCGGTGGGAAGAGACGCGAGCGGGAGAAGGCCAAAAAAATATGAAAAAATGCCGCTGTAAAGTATGCAACAAAATTTGTGCTATGCCAGCTAAATGACACAAGCAACACAAGCAAAACTTAATGAAATCGTTGGCACAATTGCCCGGGCAATAAATTAAATATTAATTAATTGACATGTCTTTCTCCCTGCCCCGCCCCGCCCCGCCCTGCCCTTCAGACCATCGCCCTGTCGCGCATCGCTAATTTTGCATTTTCTAATTGCTCATCAGTTGTGCGATTGTTATAGTACGTACTTCCCTTCCCCTCCCCTCCCCACCCATCACAACCAAATCGATCCGAGCAGCTCCTCCTCGCTGCTCATCTTCTGGCCTTGGCCTGCACGTGCCTGGCTTCATTAATTTTGCTGGTTAATTGCATTTTATTTAATTTGCCTTTGCCTTATTGACGATATTTTGTTGCCACTTCATTTCGCTTGGCTCACGCTCACAAAAAATTAAATAAAATCTCTCAAGTTTGTTGCACATTAATGCCAAAAAAATAAAACCCAAAGTGAAAAGCGAAAAACAACAAAAAATAAACAAAAACAAAAACAAAAAACAAAATGCCAAAAAAGCTACAAAAGTCGGAAAGACTACAGTCGGGCGTAGCCAGTAGAATACCCTACACCCGACTTTTCAATATAATATTATGATGAGCTGCAGCAATGCATCTTCTTACTTTAATTTGTTATTTTCAGAGCGAGACAATATTATTTGCAATATTATTTGTTTAAAACTCTTGTCATAAATAAGCGATTTCGATGGGGTTTCATAGTATTTCTCTATTAAATATAACGCTTGTTATTCGGTTTTTATGGATGTCATCCTCGGGACATCCAACACTTGGATCCCAGGAAACTCGATCTACGTATGATATACGTCCATCTATATGCCAAAGTTGGAACTAGCTTCCATCTAGCTAGATCGATTCAGCTGAGCCCCTGCTACCTATTTGCCAAATTTGTGCAAGTTTATAACACCCTCTTTCGAACATTTTTAATGGGTGCAGGGCACAAAAACTTGACACCAAAAACCCCGCAAGCTGTTAGCCATCTGCTTGGCACCAGCAACAGCAAAACTCAGCAACAAAGTGTGCTTGCTTTCGCTTGTTTTTCGTACTTCTCGCTAATTGCATTGAAAAGGTTTACATTTTCAGTTGGCCCATGGCCGACCTCGTCTCCCCTTCTCCTGTCCCTCTAGCCATCCCACTTGGATAATTCATTTTGTCGTCGGTTTGTTTTTTGCCGCTGTCAGGCCAATCCATCAAACCAGTAAGAAGCTACACTAGGCGCAGTTTCATTGCCGATTAGCCACCTAACAGCCAGGCCAAGTGAATCGTTCGCCACTTTAATAGTTGGATGGCACTTGATATTGATGGATGGCACAACTTTTCACCTCATATTAAATCCCTGTTAGAAAATTAGGATATGGATTGTTTTAAGTACAAATAAAACCGATCAATAGTGTCCCAATAATTTATTTACCAAATAAGCTAATACAACAGAATTTTAACAATATTTTTTGTAAAATTTACAACACAAGTTTGTCTAAATAATATAGAAAAATTTAGAAAATATTTAAAATTAGTTAGTTTTGAAGTAATCAATGAATTAATAGACGGAATACTGGGAAATTTGAAAATGCTTTTGAGAAATTTTCACCCCCATTGGCATGGATGAGTCGAGGCGTTCGATTCTCATCGAATCTTTCAACTTCAATGATTTTAAACCCATTTTCAACAGTCTGTACGATATTGGGGTTTTTAGCAAATTTTATCTTAAATTATCGTTTATATATATTATTTTGTATTTAATTTTAACATTTTGTTTTTGGCGGTCCAATAGCAAATTCGTTATTAAATGCCTGCAATTCTTTTAATATTATTTTTCAACGTTCAAAATAAAATAAAAATAGTCTTTAATTATGCTTTACAAATTTATATAAAATACACAAGTCACACATACATGCGTGCGTATGTTCGGCGAGTCTCTGTTAAACAGCATTCTGTTAAATAACATGAGCCGATCTTGGTTGAAAATCTTCCATCGCTAACGACGCGGTCGTTTTATTTCTTATAGCCTAATAGTTTAAAGCTAATTAGTTGAAAAAAAGCCAGAATTCTCGCTTTAATAATTCAAAAATTTTACCCGCTAAAGCTATATTGGAGTATAAACATAGAACCCACAAATTATACGTAAACCACTCCGATAAATAGAGACCAATTTGGTTGTTGAAACATGAGCAATTTAATCAATCAATTAACACTGAACAGAATTTTGATATCGCAATAGAGAGGGTTTCCCTTGAAAGTGGACCATCCTCAATAGTTGAGCTTCGAACCGGGAACTGTCGGTAAAGCTCGCTCCGGGTGCGGCGGCGATGCCAGGGCCGGCTGCGATGCCGGGCGTTGCAGCTTCCAGGGGTAGACACCGCCGACACGCTGCAGCAGCTCTCCCCGGGGGCGTGGTCGGATGGGCATGTGGCGCGGCAGCAACCCATTCTGCTGCGGCATGGAGCCGTGCTTGCCCTCGACGTTGAGGGCGTTGTAGAGCTCGATCTTCTTGCGGGTGATGAGATCGGTGCTGGGCCACTCGTAGGCCTGGCAGATGCAGTTGTCCCGCCACAGCTCGAACTCCGGGAGGGTGAAGGCCACGTTCGAGATGTCGTTGAGCTCGTGCCTCTCGGTCAGGTCGTCGTAGCGCAGCAGTAGCGCCACGTTGGTGGCCGTCTTGCCCACGTAGTAGCCCACGGGCAGCTCCTTCACCTCCATGATCTCGGCAATGCGGAACTCGGGCAGTTCGTTGTGTCCGTTGATATTCAGCCGGACGAAGCAGCTGCGCACGACGTCTGCGAAGGTCGCAGAGCCCAGCAACTGCTCGATGCGATGTCGGGTTAGACGCAGTGCGTCCAGTTGCTCCAACGTACGCAGAGGCTGCGGCTGCGTCTGCTCCTCATCGTCTCGCAGCTGCACCAGCACCTCCATCTGCTCCGTCTCCTCATCGAGTTGCGGCAGGTCACTCAGACGACGAAGGTCCAGCAGTATCTCCGACTTGGGTCGGCGTCGCTTGACCGGCTCCCTTGGTTCAGTTCGGGATAGCACCAACGGTTGCATAAAGTCCGGCAGATCCTTAACCCCATAGTGACGCGGCGAGCTGCGCTTCGTCTTAGTTTTGGCCTTTGACTTGGACCTGGGCTTGGTCTTTGCATTTTTTGAGCTCGCGTTCGCCTCTGACATCTGGATCGATTTGTTTACCTCCATCTGGTTCATCCTGCGAAGATGGCGTTATCAAGTTATTTATTTTAGAATAAAATATTCAATCTGTTAGACTTCAATGAGAAAAGTCAATGAATGCTGTGTTCTAGCCTGTTTCTACAAGCTCAAATGTGCCCCAATGACGAAACAGTTCATCCAATACAAAACTACCAACGTCAGTTGGATGACATGAGCGTATTTTGTGGAAATGGCAATCGGATATCGAAATCGGATTCTATAAACGTATAATAGTTTATTAATTCAGACGCATACCATTCCAATGGATTACCACGCTCGATTATGCCTTATTGGCGATCGTTAAATGCAATTAATCGATATTTTACAAGTACATATTCACTTTCAATAAAATGGAATAAACACATTTAAATTTATTTGTTTGATAGCCCTGCGAGTATCGATTACAGTTGCATTGGTATCGATATTGATAACCCAGTTTGAATTCACACAAAATATTTCCCAAGTGTTTTATTGATATTAATTATTAATTAATTAATTCATTATTTAACAAACTTTTCTCTTTCAGTATGATGCTGCGTAGTGCCTTAAATTATACCGTTAATTCCACTATAGGGACGGTTTTGCCATGTGGGTGACCGTATCTTGCCTGGTATTTATCGATAACATTTAGTATTTTCGATACGATAAGTGCGGTTTAAATAGCAAACAGCTGGGCTGTTTACAAACGAACAAACAGATGGCGCTAGTAAGATACAGCGCTCTCTACAGTTTGGTATTGAAACTATGCATGTAAGTGAACTGTGTCCCACTCGCTGTTGCGCTTTTTTCCCGCCAGATCCGGCTGTTTTCAAAGATCATTTGCGGGAAGCGAGAATATTGGCTTTTCTTCTTTTACATAATTCAGCATATTATTGGATTGTACTTAATATAAAAAAAATGCAAACTGCTCTGGTTATTTTAATCGATATTTTCCCATAGGAATTTTAATTTAAAGCATATACTTGGGAATAACGTTGATTTCCATTATTTTATTGCTACATTTTTTTTGGCGCTCTTTGCTTCTATTTTATTTTATTATTATTATTTTTTAATTCACGATGTGATTTCTTCGGACTTGTCAAATGGCATCGAATTGTTAGAAAACACAGTAGACTTGGAAAAAATCAACAAAAAAGTTTTATTTAATGATTCACATTTTGAAATGTGTAGTAATCACAAAATTAAACTACGATAAACAGCTCTATTCCAAACCAAGCGCGTTCAATTGAACCAGTTAGTATTAAGTAAATCGATATCGATACTGCAAAACTAGTATTAAGTGAGAAGCTATCGATACCTCCGTCAATACACGCAACGAGCAACGCGCGCATCGCAATTACTGAAAGTGTTTAAAGTATTTTGGGAAAATGTCCGCGGAAAACTTTCCCCGCATCTTCGGCTACATTGGAAAACTGTGCGCCGCCGATCAGGATATAGGCAAGGAGTTTAAAAAACTGGAGAACGCGCTGAAGATGCGCGAGGAGCTCTCCCGGTTCTACGCGCGTATGTATAACGGCATTTTATGTCTGTGTGTGCCTATGTGTGTGCGTGTGTGTGTGTGTTTGTATTTATGTACTATGTATGTCGCATTTCAGAGCTGCAAACTGATGTGAGTAATCTGCGCATCGATTTGAAGTATCTGCGGCAGGCGGACGCTGTGATGGGGCAGGGGCGCCAGGAGGCCAAGGAGCAGGCCGACATCCTGGACGCCTCCTACAGGAAACTGCTCGGCATCAAGAGCCAGATCGAGGACGAACGAATGCTGGATATAGCGCGCTTCTCCGTCGTCTGCAAGGAGAAGGAGGTGCGGGCGAAGCTCGATCATATCGATAAACTGCAGGCGGTCGAACTATCGACGCGGGCGGCGCTGGAGCGCCGTAACATCGGTAGGTTCTATTGACAATCGGTTATCAAGGCCAACAGCGTTGCCAAATCCGCTTTTTTCTCGCCAAATCTGGCTGTTTTTCATGTGCACTTGCCAATCAAATTGCGGCTTTTTTTTTAAATGTTCAGCCAAGTAATTCTCATGTATGTGCTTTGAATTTAATGGGCAAACATTTCTTATTATACCCTGTTCCCATTGAAAAATGGGGAGAACAGGGTTAATAACTTGTCACAATGTATGTAACTGGCAGAAGAAGGCGTGGCAGACCCCACAAAGATGTAGCCCTGTCAGTCTGTCTTTTCGTCCGTCTGTATGAATACCTAGATCTCGGCAACTATAAGAGCTAGAGCCACCATATTCGGTATTTAGGTTCTCCTAATCAGTGAGCACAACTAGTTTGTTTCAGATTTTGGATAACTCCTCTCCTTCCCCCGGAAAACGCTACTGTAGGCACAGTTTTAAAGCTATTGTTTTGTAATTTGGTATGTTATTAGTTTATGGCATTCTCTATCGTCGGGGATTTTGTTTTGATCGAAAAAGAAACAGCAGAGATATGGCACAGACAATTTTAAGCACTTGACAGAGGTCTCCTACTGTCGGTTACGTCCAACTGCAGCCTTCCGTCCGACTGATCTGCCCCGTCTGTTGATTAATATTAACTTCATTAGCGGATTATGTGCCAAATATTTCCGATTGACCGAGTAGTCGATTACTATCGATGGCAACCACTCTCGATTAATCGATGCAAATGTAGTAGAAACTAGAAAATTGTATCAACTACATTGGGATTATCTGTCAAATATTTACCATATGTTAACCCAATACTAAATATTGTATTACTTGCAGTGCAGGAAGTGCGTAAACAGGTAGCTCTGCTCCAGGAAGCCCGCCAGGAATCGCTGGCAACCGACCAGGGCCTGAAGAGCATGAGCCTCCAATGGCAGGCCAAAATTGCTCGAGTGCGTCAGCAGCGCAACGACAATGTTGTGGCATTGGTGCAGAACAGCAAGATCTTTGCCCAACTGATGACCGTAAGTGCTGACGATCGATTTGCCACATTAACCTTCACTAACCCTAAACTTGCAGATGCTGAAAACGGGAGGGCGAACCGTGGCCATTGAACTGTCTAAAAATCTGCCCAAGGCAAAGGAGAACAAAACGCCAAAAAAACCCGAACTGCACCTGCAGTCGGCCATCGAGTTCTTCAACAATTTGCCGAGGGAGCCGCCGCTGCGCTCCATACTGTCAACCAATCGACCGGAGGAAACATCCGGAGAGTTGGCCCCTATGCTCAGTCCCACCAAGCACGTGCATTTCGCTCCGCTGCCAACGCCGATGCAAACGAACGACGACCCACCCGTGGTGGAGCTGGACGGGGAGGAGCACCAGATGGAAGCCCAGAGCTTGGGCACTCCGTATGATCTGCCCGAGCGTCCGATTGTTCAGACAGTTGAGATGTTGCCGCCTCTGGTGAGCTATCCGCCAAATGTACCATCCGAAGAAAACAATTTCGACTCGAGCTGCTTCCCTTCGAATGAATACATGCAGTACTCTGACTCGGATGGTGTGGAGGAGAGCCTCGATACCAACGATCCCTTTGCCACTTCGGATCGCGGAGTGCGTGATTTCGCGAGTTTCTTCGATAACAGCGTGGACAAAGGCCCGTCCGGGACGTATGAGCTCTAATGACTTCTTTATCCAATCAAAACTTGACGTTTGGCATTTCGAATCATACGTCACATAATTCTATACATTTCGAATTGTCTACAAACATACTTAACATTTATGGAAAGTAACCTATAAAGCGTTACATTTTTCTTTATATTTTAACTTTACACTTTGTCAACAAGATAGGCTTACTTATAGAATAATGGATTACTATCAACATGAAAATGGTTGGGGTTCAATGGCGGTACCTATGAACTGCAAATCCATTGGATAATGAAAGGCTGCTTAAATGCAAAATTATTGCATTAAGGCAGCCTTTTTTCAATGGATCTGTGATTCATATGTACCGCCAAAGAACCTTACACATTTTCATGTAGATCTTCATCCATTATTCTATTGTTTTGTATATAAACTACAAAATAAGTTTGCCTTTGTTTTTAAAAATGTTTTAAATAAATGTAAAATTAATTAAATAATAAATGGAATTTATGAAATACAACTAAATTAAACTCCTGCAAAATTAGATAGCTACAATGAGTTTTTGGATAGTCAAAATTTTTTGTCTCGAATAATGGATGCTGAGTTTTTCTATTTTTGAATTAATGGATTTTTATTTGACCATGGTCGTTTGAAGATGTTTGTGTAAGGTTTTACTGGTAGGTGATGAGCGGATTTAGTTGCCAGCCGTAATGCATCCTTCAGTTTTTTCCTCCTCCTCCAGTTTATCCTCCTTCAGTTCATCCTCCTCCAAATAGTACTTTAATGGGTATGCCCAGAGTTCGTCCTTTATCGAATCGGCGACCGAGTCACTCTCTGGAGAGGCACAAAACCAACCAAAAAATGTTTCCGGAGAGGTCTTGGACTCCATGAGGGTACGACCCAGCTTCTCATTCTTCCAGTCGATGGAAGTGTTCGTTACATTCATATTATATGATAAAGTCAATTCTTCTTCAAATACCAAATTCATTTCCTTGATGAGATATTTGTTTTCAAAGAAAGGGTTCTCCTTGAACTGCATCACAATACGGAATCCATAGTCCACATCGGTCAACTCCTCCACCTGCAGGTCGCAAAGTGTGCGCAGACAGTCCTCCTCTGATTCGCCCAAGGTGAATTTCGACTTTGCGAATTTGAGGAAACTTTTTACCCAAAAATCGGGCAGTTGCTGGATGAATTTGGTACGACCTTCGTATATGGAAAAAATGTTGCTCAATTCCAAAGCTCGTATTAGCCCTTCCTTCTTTATGGATTCAATACGACCTTCGCAGTCTTTAATGGAACTTATTGCATTTTCAATTACATCTGCCATAATGCCTTAGTTACTTGTGTTTCAATTGAATTTCTTATTTTTTTGATATGAAATGCTTTGCAATGCAATGCTCTGTTTTTTCACTAGAACGGAGCAGAAGCAGACTTGTATTTTATTGTTATCGCACGTTTATCGCACGTTTTATCGCGTGGCTTTTTGTCATGTATCGAATGCAACCCTAGATAGAGCACAATTTGAAAATGATTTGGCGCGCAAGCAGCATACACTCCTTGGCTAAAGCTATCGATTCGCTTATCGATATCCAGTAAAAGCAGCGGATACCATTTGAAAATATAAACAAATAACTAACAAATAGCTGCCAATACGGGCATGCCAAATAATTAAACAATTTTATTTATCGATTGTCGTTAAAATTATATTTACAAATAACTTTTTAAACTAATGTCAATTTATTATTCAGAATTCTAAGTGTAATACTTACACATTTTAATTCCCAAATTTCTTTTAACTTTTTAACAATTCACTTTTCAATTTAAATCTGTTAATTATAACCCGTTTATAATCTTGAATAAAGACTAAAGTCTCCAGGTTTTTGTTTCATATTGAGTTAAATTTGAGGAAAAATAAATCTACTTAAGATTAATGAAAACAAGTGTCATTGGGCACTTTGATGTAGGTCTGGATTTAAAATCCTGCAAAGTTGCGTTTCTCCAATTAGATCTACTCTCGACTGGAAATTGTCCCCTAAATGGTAACTATCTCATTCATAAACTCCAGCCAACTATTAAATTTATATTAATGTTTTTTGTTTGGTTTTGTTTTTCAGTTTTGGCTACAATTACTTGGCACACACGCTCGGAGCAGCCCCGTCTGCTGGGGCATGTGGCACGCCCCCTCATGGAATTTGCCATTAAATTGGCCAGAGATTTATGGTGCAATTGCTTTAATTACAGTTGCAGCTAATTGTATGCGGCCCAAGCAGCTGCTCCAGCTCCAACTTCAGCTCCAGCTCCAGCTTCAGCCTCGTTGCCTGGCACAGAGCCGAGCATCGAAATCTAGCAAAGCTTTGCATGCTCTCCATGTGAGTCTGCATAAATAAAGCGGGGGCGCAGCGGGGGAGGGCGGGGCATGTGAAGCCATCGTGGATATGCAGGATGCGAGGGGTGAGTGGGGTGAGAGGGATGCGAATGGTCGAGTCGAACGCATTGAAAATGCTGCTCACGCATTGATTCGAAACTGCCTCACACACACACCCCCACCCCCTACACACACACAGACACACACACACACACACACAGAGACAGCCCTTGGCTAACACCCACACACTTAGAGGCAAACTCGTTTATGCCAGCACACTCATCGGCATCATCAAGAATATTATCATCATCATCAACATCATGATCATCACTCATCTACATCTACACTCAGCGAAAAGCAGCCGCAAAACTTACTTGAATCTGTAGGTTTAAAACAATCCAAAATTATCATAATTCCAACACGTTTCTAGCTTGATATTTGCATATTCAAATAAGAATAAACTGATTTAAATATAAATCAATTTAATTTAAGACGAAAAAGATCAAGAATTGCTTATAAATATGATGTTTATAGTTCTAAATAATATAATATATTGATAAATATAATTTATATTAAATAGGCATATTTGAATGTTGCCGGACATTTGCATAATCACAAAATAAGGCGCCTTTTGTGGCTATTGACGATCGGCGTTGCCAGATTGTTGGATCGTTTTGTTAAAAATTTTTGACTGACTTTATTAGAGATAAAGTTTTAGAATAATGAGGCTGGGATTGAATTAAATATGTTCCTATTGAGATCAATTTACTTTCGGATTGCGCTTTTGTGGCTTGAATCAAGTAGGAATGCGTTGTTTTTTCTCCGAGTGTACACTCACATATCCTAGTGGTCCAGCCAAGTCAGCATCGCAAATTTCCTCGATGTCTTCGATTCATGCTTGATGAAGGTGTGTCTAACGATGTGTGCGTGCATTGGGTTCTTGGTCTCGCCTTTATGATAAATTTATAAATTAATTTTGTTCAAGAACTTGCAAAAACACCTATGGAACGCTGCTCGAAGATGCACCAAACCCGGCTCCAAAGCACTCGAAAAGCGCCTTCTCATTTGAATCACGTACCGCTTGAATGCCCTTCCAGTCTTCCAGTTTTGAGGGCGTGGCACTCGTCTGTGCATGATAAAGCATCGCAGTTTACGCAAAGATTCTGTGGGTTAGCGAATGAGCAGCATTTGTGCATTTTCAGCATTTGACAACTCGAAATGGAGAATAGAATAAAGCAAGAATAGTGCAATTTCCACAAATTTTGGTATATTTTATAAATAGGTTTCATTTAAAAATAAACAGATAAAAACTGGGTGAATAATGTTTTACTTATACACTGAGAAAAGAGTCAAGAGGTTTCCTGCTCGAATCTAAAATTTTATTAAGTTCAATGAACCTTGATCTTTAAATTCTTATTGTGATTTTCACATACATTTGAGAATAAAATGTGATACAATTCGCACTTAATTTAATCTAACTCTGCACTGAATTTATCAATGTTTATTTTCAACATCTAACCTAGAGTAAGTATAGGGTATACCCTATTTACAGCCCCCTACGATATCTATAATTCGATTACGTCTCAATTCTTACGATTTTCAATAAAATTTTTTATTAATGTAATATAAAGTTCTTGAAATTTATTTGCTCGATGTTATAACGATATATGGATGTTTTTCTTTTAAACATTGAGTTTTTGAAACATCAAAGTTGATAACCATCGTAGTGCCCACTAGACCTACTCCTACTGCCGCCTGGATCCGACTGTACGACTGTAGTCTTTCCTCCGATTGATTTGCTTTCTTCTAACTGGTTTTACTTGGAAATGATCAGCGATCTCTGAGCATTATCTGCAAACATCATCGCTCTATTGCATCTCTTACTTATGTATGTAATATAACGGTACATAGTAGATAATAATATCTGTGTGTGTGTGTGTGTGTGTGTGTCTATGTGTGTGTGTGCGTCTGTGTGTGCGTGTAACGAGCACCTTTAAATGCTACTATCGCTGGTCGCTGGAATGGCTTGGGGCATGCAAAAAATGTCTGAAAAGTAGGCAACAGCCACGCCTTGACGTTGACAGCTACACACACACTTACACACACACTCACAGACACACACATGCACACAAAGAGAATTGAAAAGTTTTCCGGGCAACATGCAAGCGGCACCCTCATCCAGCTGCCTGACATGCCAGCCAGGCTCGTGTTATAATGTACATACAAGTATTTAACAGTGCTGGCGGGATTGGGTTTCGGGATTAGGTTAGCTATGGAAATGGGAATCAGAGTGGGCGTTAGAGTGGGCGTGGGGTTAGGGGCAGGCAAGGCTTCCACGAGTCGGGGGGAAAAAAAAACAAGCAAATAAGCGAGCGCCTGCTGCTGCAAACTGGCAAAAGCTACAAATGAATCTAGGATACGGATACCCATGTCAAAATATAAAAGTCCTACGCCAAGCCGGGCTCCCTACGCCTTGCACATTCGCGTTTCTAGGTGTGTGGGTGGCAGTTAAAGGGGGTAGGGGGAGGGAGGGGGCAGGGAAACTTGTTTGTTGCACAGAAACAAAAGCGCTTCCGCTTTTCATGTAAAATGACAGAAACAAGTGTTAATGGTTTTCGGGTTTAGGCTCAAAAAGGAGCCGAGCAGACGGAGACAGAGACCGAGAGATTGAATCGGAAATAGAGCATTGAAAACACGGGAATAAAAAATTCCAAAAGGCTGCAGTCGAACGCAACCGACAGTGGTAGTCACTGCATCCTACTTTGAAACATCATAGCAATAAATTTAGTTTTTTGTGAATTATTCTTTTGTTGGGACACACGCAGATAGGAGAATCTAAAATATATCTAGAAATAACTGAGATTCATTTAAAAGTTAACAAGAATTCTTAAAATAAAAATTATACATTTAATTAAAAATAAACTATATGTTAAGGCAAATGAGATTGTAGACTATTGTAAATGTTTTTAAGTTAAAACTTAAAAAACTTCTTCCCAACTTAAAGCAAAGAAATTACGGGTTTCATTAGGATTACGTGAATAAAGTATTATGTCTGAGTTAGAGTCCGTTTAAATAATATATATGGAAACTGTGAGCTCATTTTCTGTCATTTTGGATGATGCTTTATTGGCGATTCCAAAATACGCTCATATCATCGAAAAGAGTTGGAATTTTTGTATTGTATTTAAACTGATTCGTCATTTCAATGAACTGTTTCGTCATTTAAATGATAGGACACATTTATAGAGACTGCAAGAATGTTTTGATATTATTCTGAGAACTATTCATCGTCATAAAACTCGTATGTGCGTTGAATGTTTGCCCACTTTCCCGACTAGTTCACATAACACCCGCAGTTTGGTGCACTGGGTATTCATGCATGTGTGTGAGTCTGTATCGGTGTGTGTATCTGTGTTTTTACCCGCGTTGCTTTAGCAGCTATTGCATATTACCTTCAGATTCTGCTGTTTTTTTTCCGTATGCATATGCAAATGCCTCGGCCTACATGTGTCGACGTCGACGTCGGCGTCGGTGTCTGTCTCCCTGTTCCCCCTGCCCCCGTCCCTGTCAGCCCCGCCCCCACAAGAGGCGAGTGGAAAGTTCTGCCTGCACGTTGCCTACATTTGTGTGCTCGTTTCTCGTTACTCGCTACTCGTTTCTTTGGTGCAGCCTTTCTTTTTATTAGTTTTTTCCAGCTCTGTAGAAAAAATTACAATAATGAAAATGTATTTGCGAAGCTCGCCTAATTAGTTGAATATGAGCCATGTTGCTATTCAAATATGCACATGCTTATGCAGTGGGCTGCACCGGGGGGCGGTAGCAGGTGGGGGCGTGGCACAGATACAGATAGGGCAAACAGTGCAGCGTATAAATTGCAGTTTTCGCTCAGCCCTTGGCTAATTGCTGGGCAACTTTAAGGCGCAGGCTCGTGATAAACATGCTTCGATTGCCAGCAACAGAAAACAGCGAAGGGAAAACGGCAAACGGAAAAAGAACAACGAACAACGTCAAAAGGTACTGAAAATCTCAATTACTTAGAGGCGCTATAAATTTTCAAGGGGCCAAAGGCAAATGTTAAAGTTGTCGCTGTCGAGCATATCGAGAGCACCTGCTGCCCACTCAGCTCCAAAGCTCGTTTGACTTTTGTCGCTAAAGTTTCCAAAAAAAAACACAGAGCGGGGAATGTGAGCTGCTACACTGAACGAAAAAACAAGCACTTACGGTGTCAAAAGTTCAATGAGCCAGAGTATGCTTGATCCAAGCACGAAATACCACGAATTTTACATGCCAGAGTCAAATTCTTATTTCCAACATTGCTTTGGATTCAGTGCAAATCGACTTGCTCTCAGTTTTTTCGAGTGTATGCTGTTGTTGTTGTTAGCGTAAGCGTTGTTTTTTCGCAACTGGCAGCAGGTGGGAGCATAAATTTCGCACATTAAAGCAAGTTATTGTAATTGGCCCCTGCCCGACCCACGAGGCGTATGCGCAATGCGGCCAATACAAAAAATGTCGGCCAAGAAACAGGGCAGAGTGTCTGTCAAACCAAAGCAAACATAATCGCTAGCATTTGACAAGCGCATTTACACAAATTACCGCATCAAAGTGGCACACACACACACACACACAGATGCAGAGGTATGTATGTGTGTATGTATGTGTATATGTATCATAATCACAACACATCAAGTGACAATTGAAACCGCAAACAGGCAAACGGCATGGCAGAGCAGCGACCTGACTGTCTGTAACTGATATGCCCCCAAGGAGCCGATGGCAATAGGGTAATTCTCATTTCCACAGCAGTTTCTCTCTGCACTGCTCTCCCTCTCTCTCTCTCTCTCTCTCTCTCTATCTCTCTCTCTCTCTCTCTATCTCTGTCTCTATCTGTTATTCTCTGTCTGCAAGCGTAACATGCGATTAACTGTGGCTGAACCTCAATTAACTGCGTACAGGCGGAAGTACTCACACTGCCACTCACGAATACACTCGCAAACACACTCACACTCACTCACACTCACACACACACTTACACAGACAGGAACTGCTTTAAGAGCGCGCTTGGCATAAGCGACAGGAAACTGAAGTTGGCACCTACTGTGGCATCCAATCAATGCACTGCTGAAGCCGCTGCTCAGCCTTGATTGATTTGGCCCGTGACTGATGCGTGATGATTGATGTGATGATTGATGCATAATGAATACTGCGCTTATTAAGTGCTCATCACGAGCATCAGCTAAATTCACGTCTAATACAAATATTGACAGAGCTCAATGCAAATTTATCTACCATTTATTTAGTTACTTGCCGAGCATTCAATAAACATTCAAGTGTTCAAAAGGGTATATCGTAGCATAACTGACGAAAGTTTTTCCTATACCCTGTAGCTATTCTAAATGGTTAAAAACAGGTCGAATTTTTATATAGATACATCGTACGTTAACGTATGAATAAGGCTGTGACACTTATTCCCTACGCCACTTCTGGGGACCTATTTGATTGGACCAAAGTACCGACCAATATAGACTATGGGGCAGCTAATTGCAGGGTAACTTGTAGTGGAAAAGTTGACAGTGTGATAAATGTATTCATTTGAATATGTTATGGGTAAAGTTATCAAGCCGGTGAATGATTCATGCAGCATGTGGCAGCCTCAGCTGCGGCACTTGCCTTATGCCACTTAATAATAACGGAACACCGAATTAGGCAAACATCAGATGCGACATATGTGCGTGTGAGTGCGGGCCTTTAAGTGGTTGGAAAAAAGCCCGAGATCGAGATAAAGATGGAGACGCAGACGAAGACGAAGATGAAGATAAAATAATAATGGAAATAAAAGCGTACAAGTAAACGACGAGGACGCACACGGAAAGAGGACACGGTTCATAAAGATGCCCACCTAGAAGAGCGCGCACTTGGCATATTTCCTACATTTATTTTCTGGGCCTTCCCATGCGGGAGCGGGGAGGCAGGGAGCTGAAGAGAAAGCCAGCGGCGAATGACAATTGCAGCGCATATCCGCTTCCGGTTTAGCCAAGGCTGCTCAGCCATACACACACACAAGAAGGCCACATCAATTTAGACGCGTGCACATTTATCCTAATCACACACACACACACAAAGCAGGGGAAGGGGGCAGTTTATTTATGTGCCAGCTTCTTTTGACGTTCTTTTATTATTTTAGTCGCCGGCTTGTTACACGCCATGCCCTCAGCCCCCAGTCCCCAGCCCCCAGCCCTCAGCCCCCAAGCCACTAGGGCGCCCCGCCCACATCCGCTGCTCACTTTTGTCGCAATTTAGCTAAAAGCGTCGTCTAAGAGGAAGTCGTTTTTATATTCCTTACTGGAGCTTCTTCTCTATATCTATGTGTATGTGTATATACACTGAGAGAAAATGGCATTCCAAAACTAATTTCGAATGAACTTAATTTCAGAATTTACAGTACTAAAATTAGAATAAAATCTTGAAGAATTAGAATTAGCAACATTTTTAAATAGGAAATAAATGATTCTTTCAAATTTAAATATACATTTTTTTTGTAGGAGAATTACAACTCGGAGAATTACAACTCTATAAAATATAAAACAATTTCAAAACATTAAAAACTAATAATATTAAATTCACTGAAAATTATTTTCCTATTTATATTATTTTATTTTCCAGTTGGCATACATTTTATTACAAATTTTGCCGTGTTTCTAAGTGTTTCTCATTCTTCGTGAAACATCAAGTTAGAGTGAAATTATAAATTTTTTCTTGCCGTGCATTCGTGTGAGTGTGCGTGCCCATGTGCTCTATGTGTGTATGTGGCATTCTCTTATAAAAATGAGATGCACAAGTGCGCAGCAGAACAAGATTCTCCAGCCACTTCAGCCATGACCATGGCCCCAGATCGCCGTTTCCGCCATCCGTTTCTGCCCCTCCCCCCTGCATTCCCCTTCAGCTGGCGTACAACGCACCTTTATGCCCGTTATTCTAGTGGATTGGGCAGAGTTTTCCTAGCGCCATGTTTAAGTGGATTGTGGATGCGAGGGAAGATTTGTGTGGCAAGTGAAGGACAAGCCAACCTAATAACCCAATCAGCGGATGCTTCAAACACTTCGAATCCACTCGCTTCGGCCCGTAGACCATGCGAAACATAATAACAATATAATAATACTAAAATAATGTAGTATATATAATACCATATAATATAATATAATTTGCAAAGTGACAAAATTTAATAGACTGATGCTGCTTAAGCGTATATCAGTGCTGTACACCTTCATTTAATTTTGAGAAAGCTTCAACCTTATCTACATGAACTTGGTTTTGAGACCATTTCGTCGAAATAAGCCTATTAGGGACGGAGCAGATCAGAAAGACGGAAGTAACCGACTGAAGGAAACCCTGTGACCGAATTGTCTGTTGCATATCTTTACTGGGTTTTATACGATTCAAAAACAAAATTGGTCTGCTTACTGCATAGGAGAACCTAACTATCAAAAATAGTGTTTCTCTTTTGCACTGACTTAGTTATCCCTTTTTTACTTTTTCAAATTCGAAATAAATAAAAAAAACATAAAAAAAATAACCACAAAAATTATTTTTTAGTTTAGTTTTATTGATCTATTGTAAAACTCCTCTCCCTCTGCTGAGGATTTTCGATAATTTAGCGCTCTGCTGTTGTGTTGTCCGAAAATGAATTAAAATACAACTATGAATGCAAAACGAAACCAAAAACACAGTTCTTGAAGACGTAAGGAATGGAGCTTTCGTCGTCATCTGCTCTACTTTTCCCTGCTGAGCTTTAGGATGGCCTTATCGCGTTCATCCTCCACAAATTGGCGTAGCTTTTCGTACTTCTGCTCGACTTGTTGAAGCTCCGCACCTTTTTGTATGTCGATCGCTGCGATATTATCTTCACACTCAGCCATGATTTTCAGTATCCGCATGGTTTTCTCATCGGCGATACGTTCGAATTTCTTCTGTATGAACTTGGCGAACATGATTATTATTTTGCTGTTTATTTTCGATTTAATGTTATATTTTATTTGTGAGACAAATCACAACTGAAGTCGATTTGAAGTACATTGCGCGCAACACTTGCAAAGCTTGCTGTAATTTTAAAATTAAATGGAAACACAGTCGGAAAAGCTGCAGTCGAGCGTAGCATTACACCGTGCAGAGTAAGAAAATAATCATTGCATTTTAAAGTATAATTAATTGGGATTATTTGAGTCCAGTTAAGTCCAGTGTTACATCTGAATGACTTTTAAAAAGACTTGTTAAAGTGCAAATTAATATTTAAATTTCAAAATTCTTAAAAACAGAATTAATATTGTCTCAGAAATTATCTTATCTTGAGACGGATGACTTATATATTTATGGGAATGACTCCTTAGCATCACATTTATCTATACTGAAAAGCATATTGAAATGCTCACTTCAATAAAGCAAGCAACAGATAAAAAAGTAAGAAACAGCATTGCTGCTGCGCTTCGTATAACATTTTTAAAGTAATATGCGACTTCTCCCATTCTGATTAAATTCAAATAAGCCAAAACTCAGAGATAATATTACTGCAGAAATTAATTAATCTTAAGATCAAATACATAATTTAATTTAAATTACTTATTAAAAAAATATTTATGGAAATGACTTTTTAATTGTAAAAGTTCTTCTTCAACATTTTTAAATTTAAATGAACTAAACGCCAGAGTTAATATCGCTCAAGAAATGAACTAATCTTTAGAAGGAATATGATGAAGAACGGATTTCCGGTATGTGTGTGTGTGTGTTGGTGAAAGGGGGCTGGGGCATGTGAGTGTGGGGGCGTGTGGGCGTGTAAGAGTGTGTGTGACGACGAGCTTTTGACACATGTCGCCACGCCACGCTGCTGGCAAGGACAAGGGACAACTGTTGCTGCTGCTGCTGCTGCTGCTGCTGCTGCTGTTGATGCTGCGTGGCGGATGGAAATGTGGCGGCCGGAAATGGCGTCAATGTCAAAGTCGACGCCAAAATTGCTGCCAGACACATGGTGCCATCTTTGTGGCTGTGCATGTGTGCATGTGTGTGTGTGTGTGTGCGAGGGGGTGGGGGAGGGGAGGGCTGGCATGTGCGTATGTGGTTAGCAGCAGCACGTTTATGTCTCTGGTCGCTGGTTGTTGCTTCACGTGCTCGTTTACAGTCATTTATCATAAAAATATTTTGTGCTCGCATTTTTATAAACTGTTTTGTTTCACACTCACACTAGCACACGTACACACACATATGCAATGACAACGAAGCGACATTTTTATGAAGCTAATTTGATGTTGTCATTCTTCATTTCTCATTTTTGTTACGCCATTTTCATTTTTACAGCCATGCGAGTTCAGTTCGAGTTCTACTCGAAAGCGATAATGAAATTTCGGAGTGAGGGCAAGTCGAAGTAGAACTACTACAACTGCAGGCATCGTAAAGCGACACCTAACGGCCATGCGTTGAAGCTCAAAAACTTAACGAGTGTCGCATAACATTCGCTGAAGCTATGGTAGGAGAGTTCCGAGAGATAAGGCGATATATAGAAGGGACAATCTGTACTATGATGATAAGAGCATAGCAGCTTAAGTACGGACTGCACAATACGAAATTTGAATTGGCTTGGAGATAAGAAGGATTCTCTTGGCATTTAAATTTATAATAATAATGCTAAAGTTAATTACACCAGTCAACAAAACATATTTGTAAGTTTATTCGAATTTATTTCCATCCTCAGAATAAACAGAACACAATTTTACAATATATTATATTATCATACATTCCTCCTTGCTCTGATATAGAAATCTATACATCACATCAATTATTTATCAATGAAATTTTTGCTCAGGTTAGGGATAGAGATTTGTGTATTGTGTTAGGAGATTTTAATCTTCCTGATATTTCTTGGTCATTCTTTAAGAATGCCACATATCTCTCACCTTCTGCTCAGCATATTTTCCTAGATTGCCTTTTTGACCTTTCTCTTTTTCAAATCAATTCTGTTTCTAATTCTTTGAATAGAATACTTGATCTCATTTTCACTAATGATTTCAGTGTTCTCAATGTCGCTAGGGTTCTGCCATTAGTGGAGCCTGAAGATTCTTTCCATCCTACTTTAGATATCTCCATTTCAATTCCTAACTCCATTGCTCTTCAATCTCTAGTTTCTAACAAATCGCGTCGTTGTTTTCGTAAAGCAAACTTTGAATTACTTAACCAACTGATTTTTGCAACTGATTGGTCTCTTTTATATGAGATGAATGATATAAATTCTGCTCTTGATTATTTCTACAATTTATTAAATTCCTTATTTGATGTATGTGTTCCTAATTGCGTAATTTTATCCTCTTCACGTAAGCCACCTTGGTTTACTCGTCAATTATCTATGTTGAAAAATATTAAGTCCAAATGTTTTAAAAAGTTTAAACGGACTGGATCCGGCTTAGAATTTTCAAAATATTGTGTTGCTAAATCTCAATTTAATATCTTAAACTCAGAATGTTATAACAATTACCTGATCCGTTGCAAACTTCAATTTACGCGTGATCCTAAAAAATTCTATTCTTTTGTAAACTCTAAACGTAGATCTCAATCCTTGCCCTCTTCATTCTTCTTAAATGGAGTTAGATCTGTTGATGACTCATCTGCGTCAGACTTATTTGCGTGCTTTTTTCAATCCACTTACTCAACTACTTCCTTTTTAAAAACGTCCTATCCATATCATATTAACACAATCAACTCTATGTCTCCTCTAACTATATCTGACGAATCCCTACTTCTATCTATTAGTTCCTTGAAATCCTCTTATTTCCCTGGTCCTGATAACATCCCAAGTTGTGTTCTTAAAGAGTGTTGTTATTCTCTTTGTCAACCTCTACTTAAACTTTTTAATCTTTCATTAATGTCTTCTGTTTTTCCCTCTTTATGGAAAGAATCTTTCATTATTCCTCTTCACAAGAAAGGGTGCAAGTCGGAAATTTCCAACTACAGAGGTATTGCAAAGTTGTCGGCTATTCCCAAATTATTTGAAAAAATAATTACGTCGTCATTGCAACACTTTTGTAAGTCAATTATTTCCCCTTCGCAACATGGCTTTGTTAGGTGTAGATCAACTACTACAAACTTGCTAGAATTTAGCTCAATGGTTAATATTGCATTCCTTAAAAAGATGCAGACTGATGTTGTTTATACTGACTTTAGTAAAGCATTTGACTCAGTTAATCATGATCTTCTTTTACATAAGCTTGACCTAATGGGTTTTCCTTCTTTTCTTATTATATGGATTTCATCCTATTTAAAGGACAGGACTCAAAGAGTTTTGCTTAGAAACCATACTTCTAAGCCTATTTGCGTGTCCTCTGGTGTTCCGCAAGGTAGCCACTTAGGTCCTTTATTGTTCACTTTGTTTATTAATGACCTTCCTCAATCTTTGTCCTATTCCAATATTCTTATGTATGCAGATGATGTTAAACTTGTATATTCTTTTAAAGATTTCTCTTCCAGCAATCTTTTGCAAGACGATTTAAATTCCATGCACCGGTGGTGTATGTCAAATAATCTTCTTTTAAACAAAAGTAAATGTGTTTTCATGACATTTTCTAGAATCTCCCCCTTTTCTGCAATATATACGATCGATAATGTCCCATTGCAACGCATTTCATCACTTCATGACCTTGGAGTTATATTCGATCCCAAATTAAGCTTCACGCTACATATTTCTGCTATTATTAGCAAGGCCAAGAGTGTACTTGGATTCATTAAACGCTGGTCTAAAGAATTTAATGACCCTTATTTTACCAAACTTTTGTTTACCTCTCTAGTACGTCCCATTCTTGAATACTGTTCATGTGTTTGGAGTCCCCAGCATAAAGTGTATCAAGATAGGATAGAATCAGTTCAGAAACAATTCCTTTTATTTGCTCTTCGAGGATTAAATTGGGATCCTAATCTTCGCTTACCACCTTATTCTGCTAGATTACTTCTTATTAATCTTCCGTCTTTATCTAATCGTAGGACTGTTTTAGGTGTTTTATTTCTTCATAAGTTGATTTTAGGTGAAGTAGACTCCCCTGCCCTTTTGAATCAAATTAGTTTTTTAATTCCTCGTAGGCCAACTAGGAACTTTCAACCTATTTTTCTTCCTGTATGCACCTCTGATTATGCTATGCACAATAATTTCCGGGTTTTATGCTCTAGTTATAATGCACATTATAAATTAATATCTTCTGAACTCTCTCTACCTTCTATTAAACTCGCTATCCTACAATATCTAACTCATTCTAACATTTCATCTTAATCAATGTAGATTTGTATATTTGTCTAACACAACTAACTACTAATCAGGTCTGATTGGGTTTTTCTGGGTTTTCCCATATCCTCGCAGCAAATGCTGGACCTTTATTTTTCTTTTTTATTTAAATTTGATTTCATATTTTAATTTTTTCTTTCCCCAGATTTTCTTATTTTTTCATATTTTTAATTATACTTTTAATTTCTTATTTTTTTAATATTAATTTTATTACTCTTAATTTTAATCTGTAATTTAATTTTTTCTTGGCTGACTGGTCTTAGTCGGCATTTAAATAAATAAATAAATAAATAAATTATATTTAAATATTAATTTTAAAGAACACTTGAAACAGTTTCAGGATAGGTAATATATGATATAGTACATATTTTGAATAATAAAAAAAATAAGCTATAAAGAGATAATTCAAAATTAAGAAATTCTGGACTACATGAGCATTACTTGAGTTAAACACGTTCTTATTCAGATCAGCAGAAATCTAGATAACACAACTATTATATATTTCTGAGCGTGCTTTATATTATTTGTCCAATTATTTGGAATAATTAAAGAACAAACAGGATTGATTAAATAACAAATGATAGATTTATATAAACATTAATTTTAATTTTAGATTTGAAATATTCCCGAGTATCCGAAACATATCAAGAAATTGAGGATTACTGGAATTAAGTGGGTTTCTAATCAGATAAATTAAGCCCTGGATAATGGACTCTTGATCAATTAAACATAATCAGACTTTTCTCTGAGTGTACAGCTTATTAATAGTCTTATTATTAGCTGTTATTGAACCTAAGAAAGGCGCAGCTGGTTTAATGCCACGCCCAGCAATTGGCTGATTTTGGACTTGAGGTGGCTTAAGCCTGGCCGAGGGGCAAGGGAAGAGGCGCAAGCGGAAGCGGAAGCTGAAACTAATTCGTAACAGAAAGGGGCGTGCATTGTCCTGTGCTAAGTGGGCGTGCCTTCTCTGCCCTCCGCCTGCTGCCTGCTGCCTGCTGCCTTTGTTATTCGTTTAATTAGATTTCTCAAGTAAACCACAAAAACCGCACATTTTCTCAGGCAGTTGGGAAGACAGCTGGCTGGAAGGCTAGGTGCCTAGGAGCCTAGGTGCCTAGTCGGTTCGGGTCTTCAAGAATGTTTCGCTTTGCTTCAGTGCAGGCTGCAATTTCTAAACTGTTGCTCTACACCAAACCGCACAGACTCTCCTGGCCATTTTGTTATTGGAAAGTTGCCGCTGAAAGGCTATTTTTCAACATGAACGCAACGGTGTGTTCCCCCCTCCACCCACCACCCTCCCCCCAATCCAACTAAAGCTGTAGCTGTAGCCGTAGTTGTATCTGTATCGACATCGGCATCTAAAACCTAAAACCCTGAAACCCACTACACACACATATTTCAGTGTAACTTTCCATTTGTGCACTTTAATTTGCGGTGGGGCAACGCACAACTTCTCGCCGGGCAACCGCATCAAAGCGAGCTCTCCCTCCCTCCCTCCCTGCCTCACCCACCCCTCTCACTGCTCTTGTCATCGGCTCATGCAGCCAAGAGCGCAATTTGCAGGCAGACAAAAGCTAACGGCTATGTCCACCCAATAACCTACTGCATTTTAGTTGGCTCTCAGCGGTTTGTCTTTTCTCTTGTTGATTTTTCATTTTCTACTTTCGCAATTTCATTTTCAATCGTAAGCAACTGCCAGGCAACAGCTGCCCCCACCTGCCCCCTCCTGCCCCCTCCTACTCCTCACCAGACCAGCTCAAATTATCACGCTAATACCGAGTCCTAAACTTAAAACATAACTTTTCATTTTAAAGCTTCCAACAGTCTCAACAAAAGTCTGTAATTACTTAATGCGGATTGTTGCTGCATCAACTGCATTGCTTACACTGAAAACAAACAAACAACAGCAGTCTGTTAAGTTTACATTGTTATGAAAGCGAGCCTGTTATTTAACAGACAAGCTGTCTGTTATTGAACGAATGAGCCAATCTCGGTTAAAGAACTTTTGCTATCGATAAAAGTGGGCGGACATTTCGGCTCTCTATCGGTAGTTACTCTATGATTGCGTTAATCCAATAAACCTTATTGGCTCAAAATATCGATAATATCGATATTACGTTACCAGCTCTAGTACAGGGTTGTTTCAGCTTTATTTCCATGCCATGGCACATATGACAATCAGTTTTTAGTTCAGTTGGCCGTGTATTTTATTTTACCTGAAACATTCATAGTTTTATTATTTCAATACAGTCGTCTGAGTTAGCTTGTAAAATACACTATTATTATATTATTTATATTATTTTAATATTATCACAATGGCTGGAGAAGGACATAAAGACAAGTTGTTCCAAACGAAAGCAATGAAGTATTTCGTCGATGAGTTGTGTACAGAGCACGTACCGATGAGTAATCGGATTAGAGCCGGTAAGCTGCTCCAAATGAATATCCGTCTTAATGGCTTTTGGGAGAATTTGGAGTCAAAGAACCAGGAGTATATCAAGCTGAAGCTGTTTGCTGCGGTGCAGAAGATGACAATCCATGATCCATTAGGATATAAAATTGTCGCCAATTTGGGACGTGTGTTGTTCATTATACTGGAGTATACTCCTGAAATGAACTTGTGGAACGAGGTCGTGCTTGCGTATGTGTCCAAATGCATGCAGTCTGATGCATATGAAGAGCAGTTCAAGGGGTCTCTGCTTTACCAATTACTCCTGGAATCATCGCCGAAAACGATGATTTCCCATATTATCTGGGCTCGCCGCACATTACCAGATTTAATGAAAATACTAAAGTTGGCTGCTGATAAAGGACATGACGATTGTTGTATCCACTGTTACAATGTGTTAGCTCTACTGTGCTACAAGTTTCCAAATATACTGGAGCCCCACATTAAGATCATCATGGACGACCTCTACAAAATTGCAGTGTTTCACAAATACGGAGAGTTGATTCGTGTAAATACCGTGAAATTCATCGGGAACGTTATAATCACCGCACACCATACACTCAGCAGTCTAAATATGGTGGACAACCTGATGACTCAGCTGTATGAGGTGATGCTGGTTGAAATCAATAATTCCGAGCTTAACGATTCATACATCTTTGACATTCGGGAAGTGGGGAAGTCCGTTCTTGAGGAGGCGATCAGTAACGTGCGAATGCTGACGAATTTTTCGGTTACGGTGCCTCTGACAAATAAGACGTTGCCCCTAATTGAACCACATTTGCAGAATGGAACGGCGGAGCAACGGTTGGCTGCTTTGCTGTACCTGGCCGCCATGTGTAAGGGATTCAAACCCAATGTTGCGGAGAGTGTGCTGGAGACTTTTGTGTTGGCAGTGGAAAAGAGCGTGGACGATGACGAGGCGATAGTTCGCAAGGGCGCCCTATTTTTGCTGATTACATTAGTCGAGCAACGGCAGCCTGAGATTTCACAGATGGCAGCACGCTTGTTTCCATTATACTGTATATTCTTGGATAGGTTAACCCAGGAGGATCGTCTGTCAAGCTTCTATTCTGTGCGTCTTGATTACATGTTCGACACCCTGAACATCTGTTTCTACTACGTCAAGCGACAGACCCTACAGCCCCATCTATTTGAAGTGATGAAGCGACTTCTGGTGTTGGTGGACCCTACCGGAAATAAAATGTCAATGCGCATCATGGCCATGAAGACCATTAACGCTGTAGTTAAGAACGTAAAGGAATTGTTCGCGCCGTACTTTGTTGAAGTAGCTGCAATTGCCATGCGCGAGTTGATGACTGAATCTGACTATGGGATACTTGCCAAAAAAGTAAGTCAAGGGATTCAGAAAAGTACTGGGACTTATAATAATAACGTGATTGCTTTTATTGGAAATACAAATTAGTTTGCTGAAAAATGGAACAACTTAAATGAGCAGATTAATATAAATGCTCTTATCCGAGGATCTGATCTGCCCCGTCATTTCTGGATAATAATTGGCTTCAACCTTTCTCATTTATGTTGTTTAGCTATCACAAAATATTCTTAACATCAGGGATACTATTTGAAATCAAACTGAACTAATTTGTACACCCAATATTTCAAAATCAATAGAACTAGAACCGAAATCTCTTTTGAAAGTTTTATAAACACTCGAAATCCACATTATCTTTTATATCCTGTACCCATTAAATGGCTTAAAACGGGGTCAATAACTTTGTGAAATTTCTAATTTTGGTCTCCAATATTGTATCTACAGATCATTGTGGGCCTGCAATCTGTGAATGCCAAACGGTTTGCACTGCTTGCTCCACAAGTTTTGGAATATTGCCTTTCTTTGTTGGGGAAAACCACGGAAATTACGGTTATTTATAAATTGATCGGAGTGCTCGTTGCCGCCATACCCGATCAGCTGATGGAGCACATACCATTGATAATGAATACATTGATCACGTGGATAGAGGCTAACAACTCTAGGCGGCCATTCTCCTTCAAACGCCACAACAACAGTGAGCTGGAGGAGACAAGCAGCGGCTCTTGGGACATGGAAGACATAGAAGAGCAGTATGTCGCACACAACGGCCAAGGCGATGAGACAGAGCGAGAAGAAGACACTACTAGCGAAGACACTACTAGCGAAGGCACTACTGATATCTATTATTTTTTGCCCGTGGATGATGCCATGCGTTGCCTGACTCAATTGGCGATTCGCATGCCGAATGCTGTGGAACCGTATATCGATAAGGTTCTAACCCATGTGGGCACAGCCGTGAAGTTGCTAAAGGAGTTGGAGGAGTTGGAGGAGAATTTCTACGCGTACGAGACGTTCACTCATTATATAATCCTCACCTGGAAGGGAGGCAACCGGATGGAGGCAAAGACTCGCTGTATCGATCTATTGCCGAACTTGATAAACTTTGTTCAAAGTTCCCACAAACAGTCTAGTGTGCTGAACATTATGAAATGCATCAGGCAACTACTTGAAATGTTCAGTACCAATGCGCTGGCTGCTAGGCATTATCCCAAACTCGTATTTCATATGATTCAGGCTGCCCTAACCCATAAGCTTCCGTGTCAGTTCATAAGGCTGGCCTCCGTTACCGACAACGTGAGGCAGCACAGCACGATCGTGGAAGCCGATCAGCAAATCATGGATTTCGCTGGTGAATTGTTGTCCATATTCGCGCAAGCGTGCCACAAACGTCGGTTAGCCGCGTTCTTTTTGAAGTTTTGCAGTCGCCTGGTCAGGCTGGTACGACGTGGTAATCCCGTTGGCAATGTGAAAGCGAAACGTTTCTTTATCTACAGCCTTGCAGCTGAGTGCATGGACCCAATGGGCATTCTGGCCGATAAGTACTATGATGTTATCTTTTATATCATTTCGGACTGCCTCATGGATCGCAAGTATCACGTGCGTCATTTTGCCTTCAAGCTCATACATCGATCGCTGCTGCTTGACAAAAAGCGGCACAAGACACCAGCCATCATAAGGAACACACTAAGCCTTTTTATTGAGGCCTTGGATGAGTCGTTTGGACTGAATCATCACGATCGCCAAGAAATTTCTGCCGTATTTGCACACATGATGATGCTAGATCTCAGGGCCCTGCCGTTGGACACCGTCTTGCGCTTAATCTTTCAAAATCTGCCTTCGTACTATAAGAAAAATAACTTTGACATGGTGATAAAAGCCCTGCTTGTGGTCCATAAACACGATTCAGATCTCTTGGAACCCTATATCGTCCAGACTGTTCAAATGGGGCTGAAATTTTTGGAGTCGGAAGATTCGATGAGGCCTGAACGCAATGAATGTATTCAACTGCTTCGGCTCATCAAGGCCAATCGGGGTGAAGATTTCTCAAAAGCATCTCTAAATTTTTCACTATCCCAGTCTATTAATTTATTGTTATGATTACGTCCGACCCAACACTATAAATATTTTCAATATTTTCTAAATTTTTTGTATATTATTTAGACAAGCTTTTGCACCCTTTTTGAAACAATGTTGTCGAAATTCTGTTGTATTAGGTTATTTGGCAAATAAATTATTGTGGCACTATTCATCGGTTTTATTTTTGCGTAAATCAATCCCGATCTAAATTAGAGCCTGTTGTTTAAAATAATTTAGCGCAAATAATATATGTATGTGTGTAACACCTAGAACGAATCGAGGTATACCCCACAAAGTATATATGTTCTGACTCAGGTCGACGAGCTGAGTCGATATAGCCATGTCCGTCTGTATGTCTGTCCGTCTGTATGAACGCGTAGATCTCGGAAACTGTAAGAGCTAGAGCAGCTATTTTAGGTATGTAGCCAGATGTTTATCATACTCAGATCAAGTTAATTTCAAACGTTAGATGTCACGCCTCCTTTACGCCAACTGTTAATAAAACCCAAGTAATATTGTAGAATGGACGTAGGTATTCAAAATATATACTTTTAACCAATATGTTAATCTATCCTAAAAAAGTTCATAAAAATCGGTTGTTAAACACAGAAGTTATTAAGGAAACCAAATTGAGGCTTTGCCTTGCTCGCTCTTTAAAGCATGAATTAGATAAGTAAGCAAGTAAGAAGAAGCATTGCGCTTCGCATACAATTTTTAAAATATATTTTCAATACAGAGTACAGGGTATTTTACAGTCGGGCCCGTCTGACTGACCGGCTCCTTCCACACAGGTTTTTTTTCCAATGTTTTTTTTTTGTTGTTTCTTGCCGATGTCTCCTTTAGTTTGCGTTAGTCATTAATCTTCTTTGACGCGCTTAAATCACATGAATAACAAATTAGATGGCATATTAGTGCCCAGAAAGGGCTCAGACAATCACGTGAGCTGATGATTATGGTGATGATGATGATGACGATGATGGTGATGGGTATGATGTTGGTCACACATATATTTAGACGTACATCAAATATGTATGTATGTCAAATGGTAAAAAATGTAATAACAAAAGCAGGGCTCTGAAACGCTCCAAGGACCCGCCTTCCATTTAGCTCATTGTCGTTTGCTATTTTGCATAATTCATTGGCTTGTTTAACGGTGCGTATGCTTTATTTTTTCACCCATCCTCATGCTCCATGTCTCTCTCTCTCTCTCTCTTCCTCTGTCTGTCTCTGTCTCTGTTTTTATCCCGGTCTCTGTCTCTGTTGCTGTCTCTTTGTGTGCGCTGTCAGTTTGCTAATTAGCAGCGCATTTTCATTGCCGCCTCGCGGCTCACAGTTAAACTCGCCTTTCATATGCATATTTACTTATTTTTTAATGCAATTTAATTATTTTATTTCCAACCTCAATTAGAATACAGAGACACACTGACATGGAGAGAGAGACAGAGAGAGAGGGGAACACGACAGAAAGCAGCGTATGGGGAATAATGAGAATTGGCAGTCTTTGTCTTACTTTTTGGCTTATTTGCTGTGACATGTCGTATCCCATTTGATATATTAAATGCATTTTTAATCGCAAATTTGCCACATCCTCATCCACATCCACATCCTGCATGGCTCTCGCATCTTCGCATAATGATGTGCATTATTTATAAACATCTGTACCATAATTGTATTTTAAAAACCCACTTATCACTTGGTCAGATAAAAAAGTAACTGATGCCATGAATTGCCACTGAATCAATCAATAAATATTCAATTCGCAAATGTATATTTAAGCGGCTTTATTTAATTCCCACATATATTGTAGTTTCAGCCGCGAATTTACCAAGTTCCGTACCAAAAAGGTACAAAGGGCTTATCGAGTACGTACAGCAGAAAGATTATAATACGGCAAAGTTCTCATCATTTCATCATTTATAGTACTAACTTTTAGATATAATGAACAGGGCGAGTTTCATAGAATTCTATATTAAAAAGTCTATGGCTCAAAGAAGTGAACCATTTTGTGTTATTGTATTTTGTTGTTATTTTTATACAATTTGACTGGATATAAAGAAAGTAAATATCTCGAAGGAGTGAACAAACATTGGATAACTTCATGGCTTATAGAATATTATTTTTATCTATTTTGCCAACAGCTTTTCATAGACAGTTTGAAGCAGCGAATGGCTCAATAGATTAAACAATTTTGTATTCAATTCAATATAAATAAATATAAATAATAAATAATAAATATAAATATATAAATATATAAAAAAATATTAACTTGGGAGATATGTATGATCTAGCTAAAGTTTTATTGGATTTGCAGGTGTTTCAATAATTTCGCAAGTTCAAAGGGGATAAAAAAGTTTTACAAACTTTTGGCATAGCTTTGATTAATTTCTGTAAAATTCTTTGGCTAAAATTGTTTTTTAATTCTGTGCTTTGGGCAGATTTAATTTGATTTTCCATGGCATTTTTTCGAAGCAGACTTCAAAAGCGAAGAAGCTTCAAGCCTGCCTCAACTATGAGCAGACAAAAAAGGAGTAACGTTCCACATGCTGCCGCATAAGTTGCAGTTAACTTGGCCTATTGGCTGCTGCTATCTATGCCACAATGCGACCACCGGGGCAGCCATAAACCAGCGCAACTGTTGCGCAACAGAGCTGAGTTGAACGGAGCGTCGAGTCGAGAGTGGAGATTGGATTGTGGAGAGTGGAGAGTCGGCAGCCACTTGGAAGCTAGTTGTGGCTAACTAGCAAACATGCCGGGGCATGCGGCGAGGCCTGTTGCCACATAAACAGCACATTTTATTAGATTACACATACGCCGCGTCTGCCGTAAGACAAAAGTTGCCACCGCCTGCATCTGCGGGCAAAGTGCAAAATTTTTACGACTCCCAGCGGATGTTTTGATACGTTTTTATGAGACGCGCGCGTGCTGTAAGCGGCAGGGCAAGGCAACCTCGTAGGCGTGGCGCCATCTCCTTTTCGCCCAGCCTCCCAGCTTCCCAGCCCCCGCTCTCCATCTCTGCTTCTCGCTATCTTATCACCGAGTTGAGCATTCGCCTGATGCGCTTTAATAGAAAAATATGCCGCCTGCCATTTCGTTTTATTGCATTCGGCGCAATGTTTGTCAACCCTGGCCCAGCTGACAATGGCGCTTGCCTGGCAACCCTTTGCCAGGCAAACATTCCCATGAAAGATATTCAGCTTATTTATGCATAGGCAGAATTCATCAACGTATTGATGGCAGCACAAATTTTTATGCATATTTGCAAAGCCACAAAAAATAAGACAGAGTTGTGACTTTACTCAAGTACTGGGGCTGTCAGTTGCTAGATAAATATAACACTTATTTTGCCAGCCGATGGCATTACTGACTGATTAACATACTGCCAGCGCTGCGCGCTCTCCCGAACATGAACAAGAATATATGTGCATTATGGGGCTATCAAAGTTATTAACCCTGTTTTTATAAATTTTTTAATGGGTTCTACAGGGTATAAAAATATATTTTTGGGTTTTTTTTATTACTTTGTTACATTAAAAAAAAATAGTTTTCTTAAATAAATAAATATTAATATAAACTTTATGTTTCCTTATATCAATTATTCAAGTGGCTATCAAAATAATTTATAGAAGTTAAATAATTGTAGAGAAATCTGAAAAGATGTTAACATCGAAATTGGGTTTTCCTGATATTTTTTGGTTTATTGATATCTATGATCTTATATGATTTATAGCTGAAGAAATATTTTTGATAGGGAGTACCTTCTTCTGTTTAAAGTTCATGTTATGCTATTTACTATATTTTGTCTAATGGCCTATTCCTTTTCAAAAAGAGGGAATTTATAAACCATTACGAGAAAGTGGAGAGACCGGAAGTCGGAGCTGTGCGGGGAATGCCAATGGCTCTCCAGGGCAGATCTGCTAATTGCGTCTCTTGTGCGGATATCCGTCGTTAATTGATTTTCAATAAATTCGCGACCTGGCAACGCCGGATAATATGGATTAGTGCGAAATGAATGCTGAAACAGCTGGCGTAACTGCGATATCATTGGTATGATGCTCCCAATTGACGGAGAGGCGGCGTTTGATAAGACCCAAAGAGATTAACAGTTTAGTTATGCATGGCCTCGGCATTATGTCGAAAGTATCTGGAGCATTCGCTCATGGACTGCCATTAACTTGTCGCCCATAGCTGCTTAACATGGTTTATGTGCGTGAGCCTCAGAGCTAAGGACGAACGACCTAAGCATGTTTACCGTAGCTCAGACAACCGGTGAACTCCCCTCCCCGTCCCCCTGACAGTTTGTACTATTGCTCTTTAAACTTTTCGAATGGCAACGGGTGGGGTTAGGGAGGAGGGGGAGGAAGCTTGCCTCTCGTGCAACTAACTAACTAACTATGAATCTAGCCCATGAAGCATTCCTCTTTAAAACTTCTCAAAAGTTTAGCGCAAGCGAAGTTCGAACTTCTCTACAAGCAATTCGCACAACCAAACATCTACACTGAGAGAAATATCAGGACTTCGCATACCCAAATCAATAAAACAGAAAAATCGTGATACAATAATCTAAATATCCGAATCATTCGTATAGGAGTTTCGAACTTTTTTATTTCGATCGGCGTAATTATTTAAAATTAAAAAAATTTTTGGATTAATTTATGTACAAATCGTCCTTAAACTGATAATTATTTGTCTATTATAAGTACAACCAGTAGGGACACAGCAGATAAGTTGGGCAGAAGGATTCAGTCGGACGTAAACGACAGAATTATACACATCTCTGCAAAGACCAGAAAATGTTATGTTGCATATCTTTGCTGTTTCTTGATTTTCGAATATATCGCTTGATTTTAAATGTTTAAGGAAATGTAGAATGTAATACAAAAATTGAAGAGCTAGGAGTTCATTTGAAATTCTGGAAAGAATTAGGATTCTTTAATGAGTTCAATTTTGTATAACGACTTGTGCCTAATTTTTGTCAGTGCATTCGCTCTCTCATACTCACTGGTTCTCTGTCGCAATCTCCGCCAGAGAACATACTTTTCGGGCATGGCGCTGATTTACTTGGCAATTACAGCCAGTTGAGTGGCTGCTTGACGGACGAGCCAAAGCGATGGCTGCTGAAGGGGGCGGTGGGGGCGGTGCGGGTGGTGCGGGTGGTGGCAGTGATGCGTTGGCTCGCTTACGTTTACAGCTAAGGCGGGCACGCCGTGTGGGCGTGGCATTCGTTCAATGCAATGAACTAGAAAGCTGTCTGATTAGCGTGGCGCTTGGCATAAAGTTAGCACGCGGCACAGGCATAGCAAAAGTTGCCACACACACACACACACACACACACACATACATACAAACACACACACACACACGCACACTCAGACACACTGCTACACACACACAGATTTATTGAAGCCGCTGTCCGCGTCAATAATTTGCATGGGTTAACGCGTTGCGAAAGTCGTGGCAAGGGTTCATGTAACAGGAGTGAGGGGTGGGGAGGGGCGGCAGTTTGTGGCAGTTTGCTTGTACTACTAAGTGCAGGGGGTGTCGGAGGAGGGGGGGGGGCTGTTATTGAGGGGTAGGAGAGGTAGTGGGGTTAAACCAGAGCCAGGGACAAACTCAACGGCAAACAACTCTCCCAACTTGATTTCAAGTGTCAATGGCCGTTTGGCTAAAGCTTTACCTGTATGTGTATGTATATATGTGTATATATAAACTATGTATGTGTGTGTGTGTGGTTGTTTGTATTTGTGTGCGTGGGAGAGAGTGTAAAAGCGTGTTAGCAAAACTTTCAACGTTTTTGCTCGAGTTGCTTCTTTACACTTTTTCCATACACTGCCAGCGGGTATATCCAGTTCAAAATGCCATTTGTTACGTCGTATGTATTGAAATTCAGTTTGCATATCTTTTTCATACCCTGCACCCATTCAAAATTGGTAAAAATAGGGATAATAACTCTTGAAGAATGTCCTTCGTTCTTATCAAATCAAAAGTGGGCATACGATAATAATAATATTTCTATCTGGAATTTTAAGCTGATTAATGCAGTTTTTGAATGTAAAATATATCCAAATACGAAACAAAAATTAGTTTTATATTTGGGTTTATGTATATCTAATCCTTCTTCGATCAATATCTCGCCAGTAATCGTCCCATCGCTTAGGAAGCTATTTTAAAGACTGCAATCTGTAACTTATTTTAATTTGAAACTATTTTGGATTTTTAAACTTCAAATATGTATTAAATAATGTTAAAATCCGAAATTCTCTGCCTAATAAAAAATAATGCAAGTCAAGTGAATATTTCAATTATTTAATTAATTAATTAAAAATTTAATTACAGTTAAAATGTGAAATTTTTTAAATTATCACTTTTGAATTGAAGTAAACATTTTTGTTATTTTATCTCGATTAGCTGTAGTTATTGTGTGCATAATTATTTTATTTAATTTAATATAACATATATTTTTATTTTCAATATTTTATATATTTTATTCCTTATATCTATTTAAAAATATTTTTTTTAGATATATAGTAATTGAAAGCTGTCTATTTCTGCATAGAGTATATACATTATTCGGCATGCGACAGAGCAGATTATATTACTTTCTTGGTTTTATTTTCTGCAATTTTTTTGCAATTTTTTTTTATTTTTTGAGCTGTGCCATTGCAGTTGCAAGGCAAACGCTTACAGCCAGCTTTAACAGCGCAGTCGACGTCGACGTCGCTGTCGACGACAAAGCCAACGCCAGCAGAGTGACAATAAATTGTTAAGTGTAAAAAGTTTATAGCATTTGAGTGAGTAAATGATGGCATCCGACTGGAGCTGGCAAACAGAGCTTAGCAAAAGTTCAAGACGAATTTAGTGAACACTTCTCAGCAACAAACACAACAACAACAACAATTTGTGACACTTTAAAGCAACAACAACAACAGCAACAACAACAGCAACAATGACAACCAACGCTTTGAGTTTGTCGCTTGTTGGGAAAGTCGTTTTCAATTTGAGTCCAACTCGAACCGAATGCAGCCAAGCGCCGATCAAAGACAGAAGCCCCTAAAGTGCCGCCAACAACAACAACAATCCCCGTACGTGTGTGTGTGTGTGTGTGTGTGTGTGTGTGTGTGTGTGTGTGTGTGTGTGTGTGTGTGTGTGTAAGAAGCGGCACTTTGTGGGCATGGCCCTGCGCCCACAAATGAGTTAAGCGAGCAACTTAGTACGAGTTTTGAGGCAAATGGCAAATCTTTTATACTAATTCAAGCAGCTGGCTGAAAAGATGTTCGACTCTCAAACACCCTGTAAAAATATAAATTCTAAAAAATATATACAGACAACCATATATTTGGCCTTTTTCTATATCTCACAAAGATCGCACAATTAGCACAGAAATCATAATCCCTCTTTCCTTGTAATTTTGCTTTAAATGCGATAAGCTACACTGAGAGAAAAATAAAGAGTCTGCATACTTAAATCAAGCTTACAATTCTTGATCTAATAACGAAATTCTCTTTTATTCTCTTTTATATCCACATTTTAAATTTCATAAGTTACGATTCGTAAATAATTTCATCCCATATTTTGCAGTTTATTTGAACTCAGTTTCCTATAATTTTCCATATCTACATTTTTCTGAGTGCATATACTGTAAATACCCGTGCGTGGGATAATAAAGATAATATGGCAGACGATAAAGACGGAATAGTGAAGACATTGGCAGAGAAAGAGAATCTGTAAGAACAGTAGCTAAAGCGTATGAGCTGATAAGCATGAGGTAGAAGAAGAAAAAACAGGAAAACCCAACAGACAGCGAGACAAATAGAGAAAGATGTAAACTGTTGAAGGGACAGAGCCATAAACATATGGACAGAATCTGGCTGAAGGTAAGACGGATGATTACACTGAGAACAAATTCTACTAAAAATTTAGCTAAAATCCGGAATCTCTGGAAGTCATACCACTCAACTTTTATTTCAATATTTTTAATGATATTTACACTTTAGTTTTTATATTGAACATTCCGAAATAGAGATATTGTTTTTATATTCAAATTTTTTTTCTTTTTTTTAATATTTATTATCTAAATAACTTGTATTTATATGTTCAGTAGGGCGCATTCGACAGTAAAATGTCCTGCAAATATAAAAGAGATTCAAAATCATAAATTGATGAAAATAAAAAAAAACCCTGAAAATTATGTTTACAGAATCAAGAATAAAACAATTTGAAGCTTCCCAGTGTGGTTTTAAGTAGAGCACAATGCGTTTTTCTCAGTGCAGGGCAACAGAGCTGAGCTGCGCTGAGGAGCGCATTGTCTCTCTAATCAGCATGCAAATAGACAAACGCATTGTCGCTCAGCTTTTAATCTCTTGCACTCATCAAGTTTCACTCACGAGCAGCGGCAGCAGCGTCGACGTCGGCGTCAGCGTCGGCGTCGGCGTCGACGTCAATGGCCGCTCGCTCAGTTGTTGAGCGTCAGTTGCGTTTTGTCAGCGCGTTCGTAACGAAGCAGCAGAAAGAATAGCAAATTGGCAATCATTAGGTGCTGTCGTCTATCGGTCTATCGGTTAATCGACCCATCGATATATATCGGGTGTGCATCCGTGTGATTTTGTGTCCGTGTGTGTGTGTGCGTAAAAGCCCAGTCCAAGCCACCCAAGCAATCCAAGCAAATGGGCCAGGAGGATCAGGAGCTGTTGCTGCGCGGCAGCAGCAAGCATACCTCAGCAGAGCAGCTGCACAATGTGAGTACACTGCAAGAAAAACAACGCGTGTTCCAATTTGAAAAATGCATTTTCTTAAGACCTTTTTGAATTTGTTTAGACTTTTTACTTTCTCAATAAATTTAGTTAATTACTTACAAAATTCTACACTTAGTTTTAGAATCGTGAATTAATACAAATACACTGAGAGAAAAATCAAGAGGTTTCGTACCTAAATTCAGAATTTCCATTGTCGAAACTTCTGAAAATTCTTGATACAAGAATTCATTAAAAACTGTGTTTCTATATTTACAAACTTTGAAGATTAAAATAAGCTGCGATTCGTACTTAAATTAAGCATACTTTGCACTTCATTTTGGCCCAATTTCGTATTTTACATTAGTTGCCTTAATAATTCTGAATTTATTCCGATTTGAACTTGACTTCTAGAACAAAACCAGATTAATTTAAAAGCTTTATTTTGCACAACGACTTCTTTCGAGTTCTATAACAAAACTAGATTCATTTGCGAGTTTTATTTTGTAGTACCACTGATTGTTTATTTTTCCGAGTGTAGCCAAGGGAAAGCCAAAGCCCAAAGAGAACGGCATAAACAGAGGCAAACGCAAACAATGCAAAAAGCAAAAAGAAAACAAAAAAAACGAAAACTATTGCATACTTCTAGGCGTTGGCAGCGTGAGAACCAACGGCATTTTTGTACAGTTTAAAGTATTTTGGGGCCAGCTCAGACTAAATAAAAAATAATGACGACCACAACCACAGCACATGCGCCCTGCCCCCCTACCCCCTGTTAGCCCCACTGTCCCCTCTGCCGCTTAATACTGCCACAATTGCAGTCGGTGCCGCCCCAGCGCCCCTGCGCCCCCTGACGACCACAACCGCATTGCAACAGCCCCAAAATGCAACAGTTGTGGCAGAACCTGTTGCTGGCTTTAGATACGCTCAGTTTAACGTGACCCAGACACACACACACACACACACACACACACACACGCACATTCATTACAATCAAAATGATCAGTGAGGGAGGGGGGCAAGGAGGAAGCAGAGACGAGGACAGGGCAATGCATTCTGTTGCAATCGCTGTAACTGGAGTCAACAACAGCCAACATACCAACAATGCACGCTCATATACATACACACACACACACACACACACACACACACACACATACACATATGCACACATATATATATTAAGCTATTTGAACAGTATGGGGTTTTTGTTTTGACATTTCGCGTAGGTTCCACCATAAAAAACAAAGAGGGTGCATTATTTGCAGTCGCTGTCTATCAAAGTTAAAGCCATTCAAATATATTGGGGGTATTCCAAATAGGAATCATTAATATTCTCCATTTTTTTTAGTTTTTTTCGAATTAAAAAATTCTTATATGTTATGTATTAAATGAATAAAAATCTGTAAGGACGGAGCCGATCAGTCCTGTATCCTCAATATAATTTGAACATATTTGAATCGCAGCAGCTTATTTTTACTTTCTTGTCTGTGCCATGATTTAATGACCACGGAGCAAATCCAGCAATATTGTTTCTTCAATAACTTTTGTGTTGATTGACCGATTTGAATGTGCTTTATAATATAGATAACTATAATAGTAGAGAGTATGTATTTCGCATAACAACCTTCTATGTTCAATATTACGTTTGTTTTTTTTAACCTTGTATTAAAAAATACGTTCAATATTACGCTAGTTATGTGGGTTTTATTGATTTTGGGGTCAGTCACGCCTCCGGCTGCATGTTACAGGCATTTTCCGAAAGTTATTAATGCTGTTTTTTTTATTTTTCAATGAATTTGCTTCAATAGAATTCAATTATTCATTGGTTTTAAGTTTCTTTGACTTTGAATGCCATGTAGCCATATGAATAAAATGTTATTAAAGTTTACAAAAATCCCATTTTATTAGGAAGTTAGGAGTAATGTTTCTACCTAGGTTTTTGATAGAAAATATTGCAATTTGCCGGAATTGACTTATAGAATGAAGCAATTAAAAGTGCAACTGCTTCACAATCTTGGTCTATCTGCTGCGGGTTTTGGGTGTGGGGTTTCTTAAAATGCATATCATAGCAAAGCCTATAGATTTCAAATTAAAGCCGTTGATATGAATACAGCTGAGCTTACCGAAGCGCAGATTGATGAAGTGCAATACCTAACTGTGTCGCCGGGGGGGTGGGGGTATCTCATGACAAATGTAACGCAGTTGGCTGCAATTGTATCTTATTTTCGAGCTGTATCTATAGCTGGCATCGCGTATCTGTGAAGTGCTTAACGCATGTTTTATGCTTGTTTACTTGCTTGTTTATTGTCTCGACTTCTTGCTTCACGATTCGCTTGCGTTCGTCGTGCCTCATGCTATATTTTATTGTTTTATTGACATTGTATAATCCGCGCTTATCTAGGCCATTATATTTGACTGTCCATTCGAAGTATCAGTAACAGCATCTGTAGCTGTAGCTCTATCTCTATCTGTATCTGTATCTGTATCTGTTTCTGTTTCTGTACCTCCATCTGTATAGTGTATCTCTTTATCTCCGTCTTGTCACCTACTCTGCGCTCTATCTCTTATTTATTCTAGTCGATTCGGCTTCAAAAATGTGAATTGAGGGTCTTAACAGATATGAGGTCGAAATGCGTAGAACTTAGGAATACATTGCGGCCTTAACACGTGTTACCATTATTTGATAACTAACAAATTCGTTGAGCTGAGTCGGTGTAGGCATGTCTGTCTGTCTGTATGACCGTATGAACACCTTGATCTCGAAAACTATCGCAGCTAGAGGTGCTGTGTGTTGTACATATATAGGTTTTCCTATCCAGTACGCTGACCAAATTTATTCTAGAATTTTGATACCTACACTCCATCCAGTGCTTACAACAAAACATCGCATCATTCACCATTGAAAACAGCGCAGATATGCAACAGACAAATTGTTCACCTGTGTAAGGGGTTTGTGGGTGGTTTGTGTACATGCGTATATCTTGCCTCTGTGTGTGAGGCAGTGTTGCAATAATTAGAAAACACAAAGCATAGGGTCTCCTACTGTCGATTACGTCCGACTGGTGTTTTTTATTTTTTCGGTTTGCTTCAGGGCCACAACTGTTTGGCTTCCAGTGGAGGAAACCAGACCCAACTATACGCCTACATCCATTGCGTCCGATTGTGGTTATTATCTGAGAGTTTCCCATCTTCCGCCGACTTTCCTCAGCTGACCCATGCCTCGGTTTCCATTGTGGGGTTTCCGCAGCCTGCGGCGGTCATACATAATAGAAGGAGCGCTAATTGGCGCCATACAGCGAGCGGGCATTTTGCATTTAACCTCACACCATTACAATAATTTATATAAATAATCATAAAAATTAAGCAAAAGCTGCTCTCGGCCAAATTACGAAAGCGGAAGAATGAAAAATGTGAAACGTACACTCAGCAAATAAATCAAGCATTTAGTACTAAAGCGAATCGGAGTCGAGAACGGAATTCCCAAATTAATGATTTAGGAAATCCCAAATACCAGAAATTGTGTCTTTAGCTCTTATGGATTAGGAGATCTCGTTGTTCATACGGACGGACAGACATATAGATATGGCTTTATCGACTCAGTCCGTCCTGATCATGAATATACACAACTGATGGGATCTGCCACGCCTTCTTCTAGGTGTTACACACATTGCCCACTTGAACTAATCTTATAAAATCTTGCGTATTTTTTCAAAGCATAGGGTTTCCAAATTCAGTAAAAATCCGACATTTTTTCTCAGTAAATGCATTTTGTTTGGGCTCCTTCTGCCCAGAATTGCTAAAATGTCGCCTGAGGTATTATTAATAGAGGCATGCCTTGGTCTATCCAGATGCTGGAGTCCAGTATGTGGCGCAGACTTTCAATCTTCCTGCTTTCTTCTGCTTCGCTTCGCATTGTCTGCTGCATTTCAATTTGGCCTGAGAAGTTGAGAAATTGGAGACGGCAACAGCGAGGTAAACGCGAAAAATTTAATATCCGTTACATGTGGCAGCAACAGTGGCCCACTGGGTGAGGGGGTGATGGTGGTTGATGAGGTGATGCTGCGGTGGGGCGTGCTCTGTTGCTGCGGTGGTAAAAATTGTTTTCACAACAAATGAGGCCGAAAAATGTTATTAAAAAGTTTTTCCTGTATTTATTTGCCTGTGTTGTGTTGCCTCATTTGTGTTGTTGTTGTTGTTGTTGTTGTTGTTGCTGCTGCTGTTGTTGTTATTATTATTTTCATCTTCTTTGGCGTTTCTTAAGTGTGTGTTGCTGTATTATCTGCCCGTCTGCTTCAAGTTCCCCCACCCTCCTTCTGCCCCTCTTTGCACCTTGTCTTGTATTTTACATTTCATATTTATTCAATTTTTCATACTTCTTGCTCGCCTGCCATAAGAAAACGCCTGTTTTAGCCGCCTTCCGATGCTTCTCACTAGCCACAGGCAGCACTGCCTGCTTTGCCCGCCAGATGTCGCTAGTTACTCAGAAAAAAAAGAAAAACAAAAGAAAAATCAACATTATTTTAATAGCTTTTGGCAACTGTGCATAAGTTGCTGCTTCATAATGTTTAAACATATTGCTAAGTATTCGGAATCCGCTTTATAACTGCACAAATAATGAGGCTCAGATGACATCTGAGGTATTGAAAGAAGTTTGCAAAAGCTTCATGAATAATTTATCTATATTAAAATACTATATACGTTTAGTAATCTATAGAATATGATAGTTTAAATACGTTTGTTTTGATGCTTTTTTTACTTTCTCCTACTCTTAACTTTCCCTCAGTTTAGTTTTTCTCACTCTCTTTCGTTATTTATTAAATTTTCTTTGTATCTTGCAAATAAGACCTTTAATGGTTGCTAGGGAACGAAGATCGAATTTTAAGTAATTGATATACCTATTATGTTATATTGGAACTTCACTTTAATGGTTTGAATACAAATAATGTAAGAATCAAATAATAATAGCAAATTAACTCTAAAATAATAAAAGTATCTTCATTCCACATCATTTAGCCCCTTGTGGTATGCAACAAGAAAACTGCACCTTCAGTTTATTTCTAGTACACATAAGTATTTGAAGGTTAGAGGTATATGTATATTTGAACAGGTTAGACTACCTAGTCTAATCCATTTAGCTCACAGTCATTTAATTAAACTATTCATACAATAATCACATAATTTCCTCAACGTCGTATCCCATATTGGCGATAAAAGCGAGAACTACGATGAACAATCAGATCAATCAATAATTTTCAATGTCTGGAGTCAATCACATTGTTTGCAATGCTTGTCTAAGGTCATAAGACTTCTTCTGCTTCCGCCACTTTGGATTGGCGTATTACTTTACTTCTGTGTCAGCCATCAGCTGGCCTTTGTCCCGGCTGGAATCAATTGCAGGGATATTTGTCGTAATGTTTGTTAAATAAATTACGAAATGCTCAATTGCTCAATCACTTGACACTAAGACACTCGGGCGGACATTTAGACTGATTCAGTACACTCGAAAAGCAGATTTCGAGAGCAACTGCTACAGCCGGAGTCACCTTGAAATGGCCGTAATGTAGCTGTTGATGAAGCCGTATACATTGCCCGAACCTTAAACCCAAACTCAAAACTTAAGCCTTGGGTAGAGAGACAAACACACACAGTGGAAGCCCAAGCAAACCCCAATCTCAATCCGAATCCCGGCGATTTACATTTACGCCGGGGCAATTGTCTTACGAAGTGGCAACATGGCTCTCCCTCTCTCTCCTTCTCTCTCTCTCTCTTTCGCTCCGTGTCTCTCTCCGTCTCAATCTGCCTCTGCGTGAGTCGACACCGTCTGCGGCTTATGGCCACCCTAATTTGCACATTTTAAATGGTCGAGCCTCGGCCGGGTCTTTCAAAGAAGTTTACCAAGTTGGCAGCCCTTGCCCTTGTCCGTGCCAGCATTTTTATGAAACTTAAACAGCGACTCCGGCTACGGCGCAAAATGTTGAAATGGCCGTAAGTAGGCGCCGGGATTAGCGCGCCGAAAAGATTTACGCGCCGTCGCCCTTTTTATACCCTCTACCCATAAAACGGATAAAAACAGGGTATACTAACCCTCCAGGTCTCAGCAACCATTACAGTTAGAGCAGCGAAGTTTAAAATCTAGATAGATGCATACGCCGATTGAGCCTTTTTACAAATATTGGATGCCACGCCCCATTCGATAAAAGTCGAGTGAAAAGCGTAATAATGAACAGAGAAGTTTGCTACACAGAATGTATACTCTTTAGCTTCATAAAAGAAAAGCAGATTGCAGGGTATTGTACTGCCGGTTGCCTCCGACTGTGCCGCTCTCGACTCGTTTATGCATGAAAGGGAGACAGGGAGACAGGGAGCAGGAGAAGGCAATAGCGTTGGCTATTCGCGTGAAATTGAAAAGTTTGAAAACCTTTTTCGGGTCTCTCCAACACTCGTTTACCCACTCATCAACAAACTCACTTGCTCTCCTCCTCTCCTTCTATGTCACCTTCGTTCACAGCAGGGGGACACCGCGTCGGGGGGAGCGAGCGCAGCGCCCACATCGCAGAGCTGCATTAGCCAAGGCTTCGGCCAGGCCAAGAACTATGGCACGCTGAGCACCTCGGACTCGCAGCTCAGGGAGCTACCGGAGACCTTGACCTACGCGTGGCACAATGTGGACATCTTCGGTGCAGTGCATCAGCCGGGGTCCAACTGGCGCCAATTGGTCAATCGCACACGTGGCGTCTTCTGCAACGAACGCCATATTCCAGCGCCTCGCAAGCATCTGCTCAAGAACGGTAAGATTGCTTTAGCAATACTTGCGATTCTCTTCTATCGATAATTTCGACCAAAGCCTTTCCCAACACTTTTATTTTCCCACTTGATACACATTCCTCTCTCCACAGTCTGCGGTGTGGCCTATCCGGGTGAGCTGCTGGCTGTCATGGGCAGCTCCGGAGCGGGCAAGACTACGCTGCTGAACGCCCTGGCCTTCCGATCGCCACAGGGCGTACAGGTGTCTCCATCTAGCGTGCGTTTGCTCAATGGACAGCCGGTGGATGCGAAGGAGATGCAGGCAAGGTGTGCCTACGTGCAGCAGGATGATCTTTTCATAGGCTCTCTCACCGCCCGGGAACACCTGATCTTTCAGGCCATGGTGCGTATGCCGCGCCATCTTAGCTACAGGCAGCGTGTGGCACGTGTCGAACAGGTGATTCAGGAGCTGTCGTTGAGCAAGTGTCAGCACACGATAATCGGTGTGCCCGGTCGCGTCAAGGGTCTCTCGGGTGGCGAACGGAAGCGTCTGGCCTTCGCCTCGGAGGCCCTCACCGATCCACCTTTGCTCATCTGTGATGAGCCCACCTCTGGCCTGGACTCCTTCACCGCTCACAGCGTCGTTCAGGTGCTCAAGAAACTATCGCAGAAGGGCAAAACCGTCATACTCACCATACACCAGCCGTCGTCCGAGCTGTTTGAGCTATTCGACAAGATCCTTCTGATTGCCGAGGGCCGTGTCGCCTTCCTGGGCACGCCCAGTGAGGCCGTGGACTTCTTCTCATAGTAAGTATCCAAAGCAGTCGGACATAAACCTTACTTCTTATACAGGGTGTAGAATCTTCAAGTGCGCCCTATTGATTAATTGCGACCATAATCTAGGGGAGAACCCTTATAGTGCTTAGTCATTTATTATTGGACTTTCCTATTGACCATTGCGACTAATCGGGACCGGCTGTACTAGTTCAAAATAATTATTGTTTGCAACCCTGATTCAAAGATTGTTAAAACCATATTATAATCAGATCCGAATATAAGTACAAATTCGAATTCAAACAATTAATATGACTAAGATGAAGACATAAATATGTTTTAACCTTTGCAGTGTTGGCGCCCAATGTCCGACCAACTACAATCCGGCGGACTTCTACGTGCAGGTGCTGGCGATTGTGCCGGGGCGGGAGGTGGAGTCTCGGGAGCGCATTGGCAAGATTTGCGATAACTTCGCCATCAGCAAGGTGGCACGGGACATGGAGCAATTGCTGGCGGCCAAGGCGCAGACGAAGCCGCTGGAGCCGCCGGAGAATGGATTCACCTACAAGGCCACGTGGTTCATGCAGTTCCGGGCCGTCCTCTGGCGCTCCTGGCTCTCCGTGCTGAAGGAGCCCCTGCTGGTGAAAGTGCGACTCATCCAGACCACGGTGAGAACCGTTTCGAGTCTCCAACTCTCCAATTCTCCAAATTTTCAACTGTCTGTATTCTATTTCTGCTGCAGATGGTGGCGGTGCTCATTGGACTCATCTTCTTGGGGCAGCAGCTGACGCAGGTGGGCGTCATGAACATCAACGGCGCCATCTTCCTCTTCCTGACCAACATGACCTTCCAGAATGTCTTTGCCACCATCAATGTGCGTATTGCTTCTTTTCTTTTATACACTCAGAAAAAACCCCACAGCGTTACTACTTGCTGTTTCATACTCAGAAATTTACTTGATCTGAGTAGAAACGCGCTTTATTCAAGTAACCCTCTATTTCTTGCCAGAATTTCTCGATGTTAATTACGCTTTGCATGCATACTTCAAAGTATTCAATATAGTTTTAAGTATAATTTGTTTTACATTAAATTTTACTTGCACTTACATTAATTCTCGTTCTGAAATCAACCCTGTTTACTCGTAAATGCATCCTGATTTGTTCTTAAACGAATATTATTTTTGCTAGATTCCTTTCAGATTTTTCTTAGATAAATTTCAATTGTCTCCTAATTTAATTCCGATTTAAGTTACACCTATCCCGTTTTCTTTTTTAAGGTAATCCTAATTTTTCGTTTTGCTTTTCCATCGTTTATTAAACCAATGACATTTACCTTTTAAATTAATCCCATTTTTTAATCAGCATTAATTATTATTAATTATTTTTACCTTTTTTCTCAAAACAATCGGTATTATTTAAACTAAATTCAAGTAAAAATATTTGTTATGCTAATAATACTTGCTTCAAAAGAAAACCCAATTTTTAAAACTAAACTCCTTTACCTCTTAAATTGATCCGATTTTTCTCAAAATAATTAGTATATTTAGGGAAGTTTAAGCAGTATTTTTACTTTTTTTGTTTTTTATTTTTTTTTTTTAATTTTTGAATACAAAAGCGATTTTTACATATGTATATCGTGAAATATCAAGTAAGACTAGGATCGGTTTAGTTTAACTTCAGGAAAGTCTGTGTGCTTTTCTCCCAGTGTAGTAACTACTTCATATCTTTCGGCATTGCTTGCAGGTGTTCACCTCGGAGCTGCCTGTGTTTATGAGGGAGGCGCGGAGTCGCCTGTACCGCTGTGACACCTACTTTCTGGGCAAGACCATAGCGGAGCTGCCCCTCTTTCTGACGGTTCCGCTGGTGTTTACGGCGATCGCGTATCCGATGATTGGGCTGCGGGCGGGCGCGCTGCACTTCTTCAATTGCCTGGCTCTGGTCACACTGGTGGCGAATGTGTCCACATCCTTTGGCTATCTGATATCCTGTGCCAGCTCCTCCACGTCGATGGCGCTGTCGGTGGGTCCGCCGGTCATCATACCCTTCCTGCTGTTCGGCGGCTTCTTCCTCAACTCGGGCTCGGTGCCCGTCTATCTGAAGTGGCTGTCGTATCTGTCGTGGTTCCGGTACGCCAACGAGGGTCTCCTGATCAATCAGTGGGCCGATGTGGAGCCCGGCGAGATCAGCTGCACCTCCTCCAACACGACGTGTCCCAGCTCCGGCCAGGTCATACTGGAGACCCTCAACTTCTCCGCCGCGGATCTGCCCCTCGACTACGTGGGATTGGCCCTGCTGATCGTTGGCTTCCGGGGATTCGCGTATTTGGCGCTGCGACTGCGTGCCAGGCGCAAAGAGTAGCCAAGCGGACATGCTGACCTATTTTAACATACTTACATATAAACTTATATGCACATGTACAATTTTTTTTTTGTTTTTTTTTTTGGTATTGTTACCCGTGTTATATTTGTCAAACACAAAAGCAGCTAGTATACTGGGCATCTTAAATTAAACATGCTTTTCACATACGTACAAAAGTGATTTAGATTTATTTCGAAGCATTTTATGCTGCGTTATTTGTAAATTATTAAATTGTTTAATTGGCGGCGCATTTGAATTTGGCGCGTAAGTAATTTCACCATTGCACACAACTCAAACTCACCACGAATGCGCAAGCGAGACAGCTGCAGCAACATACAGTACACAGTGCGAAAGAGCAGCGCCACTACATGCGCAGCACTGTAGACGCAACAAGCGACGCTGTTGCTGTTGTTGTTTTTCGCTCGCGCTGCTTTGTTGTTGGCAAATACGCGCGAAGAGACTGCGAGAGAGAGTGGCAGAGAGAGGGAGCGAGCGAGTTCTTCGCTCCGCTTGTTTTTTTAACTCTAATCTAATCGCTGCCGTCGCCAAAACTCAAAAGTCTCAAGCAGCTCAAAATTTAAACTATCCACCGCTGCCCGCGCTCTCTCCGCGCTGCTCAACGCAGCGGCAGCGAGGTCTGCCGAGCGTGCAGCGTTGGCTTCAGTTCAGTTTCAGTCGGCGTCAGCGTCGCTGCTCCGCTCAGTCGCAATTCGAGAAACTAAAATAAAAATAAAAACAAGCCGAAACTGCAACAAATAACAAATAAAAACAACATCGCGGCCTAACATTTTTTTTTAACATTTTACCTTTAATTGCAAGTGTTAAACCTACAACTGTTGTGGAACTATTGGTGTGGGTCAATAGCTAAAAAAAGGCACACACACACCCACACACGGCGACTGTTTTGTTGTTGTTGATGTTAATGTTGTTGTGCTGCTGTGAGTGAGCGCGAACGAGAGAAATTGCTAAAAATCAAGTGAAATTCTCGGTGTCTGGTCGTGAGGCCAATTGATTTTTCACCAAAATACTTGCATACACACGCTCGCACACACACACACACACACACACACGCACACAGAGGCAGCGAAACTGTGAAACAGGCAAACGCAAGCAGCCGGCGACTGATTGACCCGCCCCCCCCTCCCCCACCCGCCAGCACAACGACACGCAGGCCATAACCTCAAAACAGCTGTTGCATACAGAGAGAGACAGCGAGAGGGAGAGAGAGACAGAGAGAGAGCGGGAGCGCAAAACGTGTAAAGTGAATCCAACAGCAATAAGTCAGAATAAACCATCAAGATGGACATTGAAGCGCTGTGCAATGAATGGAATGAACTTAATCGTGAATACACTGAACTGGAGGTGAGTTAAGCGCACTGTTAGTGCAACTGTTAGCATTGCTGTTACTGCAAGTGTCACTGCAACTGTTACTGCAACTGTTACTGAAACTGCTACTGCAACTGTTGCTGCAATTGTTACTGCTACTGTTACTGTTAATGCAATTTGTCCTGTTAATACTGCTATTCCTGTTAATGCTGCTGTTACAGCAACTGTTACCATCTTGATGCTGTTGTCCTTCTGTTGTTTTATTGTTGGGATCCGTGTTGTCATATTATTTTTGGCGGGAAGAGCACAAAAGAGTAGCTAAACAAAGATTAGAAAAAAAAGAATAAACCAGAAACAGCATAGTTATTCTTTAAGCTTTGCTTTATATTAAAATGGAGCAGATATTGGTGGAATAATATCATTGAAATATCGTTATTATCGATAAGTAGTTGTTATGCGCTTATCGACATGGTCAGCGTCAATAATATGTCTTATACAATAAGTAAGAATTTTAAAAGTGTATAAAATTTAATACAAATAGAAACATTTGAGAAATGTCAAGCAAAAACAGCATCGATATCGATATTCAATCCCAAAATATCGGAAATATCGATAAGGGGGGATGTCGATTTAATTTTAATACCTAAATTTCCTGTTTGTTACATTTCTGTTACATCGCTGTTACATTTTCGCTGCAGACATGCAACAGACGCTACATCGAGCTGCTGGAACAGCTGTACAGTCATCAGCAGAAATGCTTCAACGAGATCAAACATCAGCGATACCGCATGAATCAAATAACGGCCTCGATGCGACAGTAAGTACTAAAAGTATGTGAACATGTGTGTATGTATTGTATGGAGGTATGCATGTGTGTGCATGCAAAACAACAAATCCAAATCAACCCTTTTCAAAGCTCTGCCTCCCTCCCTCTCGCTTTTCTCCCAGTGTACTTTGCACTAGTATTGAGGCACAAGCATAATAATAGTTGGACCTGGGGTTAGCTCATAAAACCCTTTATTATAGCGGTACGAGTCACGTATACGTAAGTGGCGGCATTTCCCAATCTCCATATACCCTGCAATTAATGTTGGTAATATACCGATATCAGCGATATTATCAGCGTTATTATTACTATTTTTTTTACATTTTGGAAATTGATATTTAATTATTTAAATGTTTTTCCCAGCTATCGAAATGGAGATCTTTTATTATGTGATTTATTCGATGCAATCTATCAGTTTTAAATATATCTAAGCAGTAGGGACGGATCAGAGGAGTCAGCCAGAAGGCTACAGTCGTACCTAACCGACAGCAGGAGACCCTATAATCGACTATGCAAATTCCGCAAATTGTCTGTTGCATATCTTGGCTGTTTCTTGTCCGCTTGTAACGCAGTTCACATCGTCCAATGGGTACAGGGTATTACCATTAAAAAATAATGAAAATACTGAAATATTAAAAATTTTAATGGGTCGAGGGGGAATATGACCTAATAAATAATAACAAAAACCTATTAAATATATATGCATGTAGTAAATCATATATATGTGTGTATATACCCCGCCAGTTGGAATTTGAGCCCGATCAATTAGCGCCGCTAACCAACAGGTAGTCTAATCAGACAAGTAGCTGTAATCCAGTCACAGCTACAGTCGCGGTCACAGTTATAGGCGCGGCTGTGGACGGGGGGGGCGCTTATCAGTGGCGACAAGAGCGAAACACATGTCTTGGGGCAATTAGTCAGTCAGGCAGGGTGGGGGGAGGGGGCAATTCTTATCAGTTGGCAGTTGGCAGTTGGCGCTGGCAACAGCTGTTGGGGCATGGCCCCGTTCCAGGCAGTTGTTGTTGCCGGTTCCAATTAGTTTTTACAACTGTTTCTTGTGATAAAACCTCTGATAAAAAGCGCGCGTTGCCAGACTTTGCGCTGTTTATGGTGTGTGGCGATGTCGTAAACTGTTTATTTTGTAATTGAAGGCAAACCTTTGACCACTGCCCAGCCCCCTGCCCCGCCCCGCCCCTTTAACCTGTACGCGCAGGTGCACCGTAGCTCCACATTGGTGCGCCCTTGACCCTGCGCTGTTGCATGAAGCGTGAACTGAAATACTAATAAAACTGCCAAGCAAACAATAAAAACAAACAAAATATCGAGAGGGAAACACGAAAGCAAGACGCAGTGACCAGCTGGGCATGGGCGCACAGTGGGGCAAGCGCAATGAACACACTGGCAATTTGTAAAGTGCGCGCTATGTCTACTTCCTAGCTTCAATTATTATTTTGCCTAATACTTCAATTATATATTCTTCCAAATATACTAAAATACATACGTATATAAAGTTAAAACAATTATCAGACTGTCTAATTGTGTTCGTAAATGAAAATCGTGTTTTATAGCATTTTTAAAATATATATGAATTTCTAGTTATATTGTAAATTCTTAATTCTGTTCAGGTTTCAATTTTTATGCTCTGGAAATAAAACAGCATTTTTTTTATAGATACTCACTTTTAAATATAAAATAAAATTATTAATTATAAATTGATTAAAAAACAATAATATTCAATACAATAGAATTGTTTTCGTGAAAAAATAAAATAGTTTTTTAGTATTTTTTTATTTGCATTTTTTCGTATAATGCTAAAAATACATAAATATAAATGTAAGCAGATAAATATTAGATTGCTCTTGGGAATTGACTATGAACCACTGTGCAGCGAATAACAAGGCCAAAGTGAATCTCTTACGCTGTTGTTGTTGTTGCTGGCGCTTAAATGATGTATGTGTGTACGTATGTATGTATGTATGTATGTATGTCATCTGTTTGTGTTTGTTTTTGAAGTCGCGCGGGCTTTGCTGTCACTTGAAGCTCTCTGCTCTCTGCTCTCCCCTCTCTGCTCTCTGTTCTCCAGCTCTCGCTGACCCTCAGCCTGCTCGCTGTGTCTCTCTCACCTTGCTGATCGCAGCAAAGAGGCATACAGTGGTGAGCATAATTATCGGCACAGCAAACATGCCACACTTTGAGATCATTTTTTTTTTTTTTTTATTTTATTTTATTTTATTTAAAGTCGACTAAGGCCAGTCGACCAAGAGAAATTTTTCTACGCTTAATGTTGTGAATTTCGATTGCAACAACATTTATATGAATAGAATAAACAATTTTCAACTGAATTCATTTAATTTCATTCCAATATCTATTATAGTTATGTTCTTAAAATTTATATGAATAGAATAGATAATTTTAAACTGAATCCATTTATTTTTAATCAAATATCTCTTAGAATTATGTTCTCAAAAATTTTGAGTCAAAATTAAACAACTAAAAAAAAAATAAGGCACAAATTTTATAAAATAAATTATTTGCACACTGTAATAAAAAATTAACAACAAATGTATAGATTTAAAATTAAATAATATTCAGTTTGAAGCTATTAAAATAGCGCAACAATGTGTGAATTTTGCAATCTTTTTTTTGCAGTATTTCGAAAATGATTTTGTATTGAGACATGTTAATTGTTTGGCATTATTGCGGTTCGGTTCCACTGTGTGTGTGTGTGCGTATGTCTCTGTGTGTGTGTGAGTGTGTGTTTGTTTGTTTGGGCCATCGGAAAGTGTGCAATGGGCACAAACAACATTGCAAAAGCTGCCTTAAGTGCTCTCCCCGCTAATGATCGCAACACACTGTGCACAGTGGGCCTAGGGCTCATACTATATAGTTGTTGGCGCGTGTGCCAACAAAACAACAACGTAAACAAACAATTAAAAACAAACAAATCAACATATTAAAGCTATGAAGTACTATAATATAATATCTGGATATTACAGCTAATATATAGTGCAACGATATATTGTAAAAACAATGGCAATTTTAAGTATTAATTTATTTATTTTGGAATGGAAAATGCCGTATGCCAGATGCTATCGTGCTATTGGTAGATATATGATTTTTGTGAAAGTAATTAAAATGTTATTATTTTTGTTTTCACAAGATTTGGATATAATATATAATATAATTTTAAGACCTTTTCCATCAATGCTGTGAATTGCATTACGATCGGATAAGAAACAGCGAAGATATGCAGCAGACAATTGGCTCAATTCGGTAAAGGGGGAGTAATAGTTTGCATTAAAGAGCGCATAGTTTAACTCGATTAGTGCCTATTGTCGGTTACGTCCTACTGCAGTGTTACGCCCGACTGATCTGTTCCTTCCTTACTGGTTTTATCCAGTTTCAACTCAACTTCCGCCAGTTGGTTGCTTGGCTGTTTCTGTGTTATGTTTGAACTATCGAGAATTTGCCAGTAATTTATTGTCTATTATCACTGTAGCTATATTTATGGGCGGTTATCAGCTGGAGGTATTCGAGCACCTTCAGTTGGTTGTTGTTGTTGTTGTTGTTGTTGTTGTTGTTGTTGTGTGCTAAGGTGCACGGGAAACCGTATCGTGTCGTCTTGTTGCTTATCAGCGTTAAATTTTCTTATTGGTTGTTTAAAAATAAAAACATGAATTATGCAAGCGATTGATAAAATGCCAACAGCACAAAGTAATACACCAATAATGCGAGTTGCAAGTTCACATAAACATATATATGTATATATATATCATATGGATATATCTATGATTGAACGTAGATAATTATCAATTACGTTCGAACTGAACTTTGACGTGTGCAAATTAAGACAGAGCTCCGCTGTAGTCCAGTGTAAATACACTCTACAGACAGATCTATTATCTCTTGAAACAGCAATAAACAATAGTCGAAATCATTATACACTAATGCCACCTCATTACCAGTTACTTAAGTCTGTTATTCGGAGACAAAAGCCACCAGCTTAAATCTCTACTTCGCAAAGCGAAAAAATCTAGAATCATTTGTTGACTGGACAAAAAGATTTGTGAAGCAATAATTCATAACAAGTGCGATAATTGTCAGGGCTTTACGAATGGTCCAACTCCCATGACAAGTGTTTTCCAGCTATAAATTGCAATAACTTCAACTCGTAAAAAAAACAATATACTACTTAGTATTAGTTTAGTATTAGCATTAGAATCCCTTACTTGTCCTTGATGGAACACATATAAGATATTGAATCACTAATCACGAATATATATACATTTATGAAATACTTTACATTGTTCAAAAGTTATTGACATTCCATTTTTATTTTAAATATTTATAATAAAAAATATAGGGACGGGGCAGATCAGTGGGACGGAGGCTACAGTCGGACGTAACCGACCATAGGAGACCCTTTACTTTGAGTATATGTACATACAAACACAATCAGACGCACACACACTAAGCTACCCGCGTATGCAACGCACACCACCCCCCCTCTGCCTAGTGCGGCAAATTGTCCGTTCCATATTTTCGCTGTTTCTTATCCGATCAAAACAAAATTCACAGCGTGGATAGAGAATATCATAAGCTAGTTACGTACCAAATTACAAGCCAATAACTTTAAAGCTGTGGCTGCAGTAGCTTTTTGCGGTTTGCGGGGGAAGGGGGCGAGGTATCCAAAATCTAAAACAAACTCGTGCTGCTTGCTGAATAGGGGAACCTAAGTCCCGAATATGGTGTCTCTAGCTCTTATAGTTGCTGAGATCTAGGTGTTCATACAGACGGACGGACAGACGGACAGACGGACATGGCTATATCGACTTGGCTTGTCGTCCTGATCAAGAATATATATACTTTGTGGGGTCTGCCACGCCTCCTTCTGGGTGTTACACACATTTCCTCTTTGCACTAAACTAATAGACCCTTTTTACTTTTTTAAAGTAAAGGGTCTAATTAAGAGATAATTACTATTTACAGTTTGTGTAATAGCTGAAAAATGTATTTTATTTTACCATTCTAAATGTATTAATGTGAATTCTCACTATTCAAAATAAATTTAAAATTTAAATAAAAATGCTAAAATAAATATTGCTAGTAAAAATGGGTTCTTTATCCAAAAATCGCCGTTAATTAAGATATGTGACTTTTTTCCACTTGTTTGGGCTTCGACTTTTTGAAATTGTTTATTATAATCCTAATTCGATCCCTGGTTTACATACATAGAGATACGTATTATCAATTTTCCACTAACGAAGTGCCGAATGCTGTTTGATTTTCGCAGGTTCCCCGCACCCGTCGGACCTTCAGACAAGGAGAAGATCGATGATCTGGTGAAAATGTCGCTGAAGCGCAAAGCGCAGTTGCATGAGATTGAGCAATCGCTGCCTGCTAAGTCCGGGAGGTACTTGCAGGTAAGTTGAAGCACTTGGAAATTGCATTTGATGCGAAACTTACTTAGCTTGGAGCTGCGCTTAAGTTGTGAAGTTTGTGCTGACGTTTTCAGTGCAATTTGATTTGATTTTTATTTTCATTCATGCTTATTTGTTGTTGCATTCCGTAGATTATTCTGGGCGATGTGAACGTCTCAATTCTGAACAGAAACGACAAAGTTCGCTACAAAGATGACTATGAAAAGTTTAAGTTAATACTCAACGTGATTGGACTCATAATGGCGTTTTTCAATTTGATATTTAACTACAGGTGAGCAGAGCAGCGACAATCACAATTGCAGCTCAACCCATTGGCATCGGTTGTGGCGAGTTCTGTTCAAACTCTACTGCGAATACTTTTCCCATTTTCACTTTCAACTCTCCTATTCACATCACTCCCTATCAAACTAATTCTTTACAGACTCCTACTCTTTACTCTTTACTAGTCTGATAAGTCTAATTTGAGATTCTTGATGATTAAAAGACTACCATCAGTGCTCTTATCACTAGTCTCCTTATCCATGTCTCTTTATCTCTATCTTAATCTCTTTATCTTCAACACCATATTTACTATTACGTAAAATATTTTTCTTTTCACTTCTATCTAAATCATTACTACCGTCCCTACTTTACTGTCATAACTATTTAAAATAAACTACTCAAAATAAATTAACCTTCTTCTTTCCTATTGAATACATTCACCACTGTCTCTAACCTTACTCCCGCTGTTATAATTATTTGAGCTCCCTTTTAAATAACCAAACTCATAATTCCTTAAATAGACCTTTTACCACTTCCTTGAACACCTTTGCCTTAACTACCTTTAGCTCTCTTTTTTTACTTTTCCATTAATACTACCAACCCTAATTTATCTATTCTCTCTATCACAACTTCCTTGACTATTCTCTCTATCCATACTTCCTCTTTTGTATCTTATTTAACTGTCTTTTTAATAAAAACTATATCAACAATCGGTATCTCTTTTAGGAGACCTTTTGATACCTTTAAATACCATCCCTACTTCCACTGCTATAACTATTTGAACTCACTTTAACATAACCGGAATTACTTCAGTCATGCTGAATACTTTTAATGTTATTCGTACGATCAATTTCACTACTATATCTCTAATCTCTCTACCATTCCTACTTCCACTGCTATAACTATTTGAAGACCCTTTCTTATACCACTCCTTCAATTACTTCATCTGCTTTAACTCCCTTTGAAGTTAATACTTATATCGTTATTGCTACTATTACTATCACTACTCCCACTATCTGACACATCCCGACACATTTATCATTTATCCCATTCCGATCCCCACTCCCGTTGCTGCAATCTCCTTCGATTTCCGTTTGCTGCTTTGTGCTAATCCATTGCAATTCTGCGTGCACACAGAGCTCTGGAGCTGGCGTTCATATTCCTGCTGGTGTGGTACTACTGCACGCTGACCATTCGCGAGTCCATACTGAAGGTGAACGGCTCCAGGATCAAGGGCTGGTGGCGAGCTCATCACTTCATCTCGACTGTGGCGGCCGGAGTGCTCCTGGTGTGGCCTCAGGGCGAGCACTGGCAGAGCTTCCGCTGGCAGTTCATGTACTTCAACGTGTACATCAGTGAGTAAATGCTCAACTCGACATGATGAATGTGCTCCCAACCCAAGCACACATATCCCTCTATCCCTCTCCCCGCAGGTATCGTGCAGTACTTGCAGTTTGGGTACCAGAAGGGCCTTCTGTATCGACTCAAGGCGCTGGGCGAGCGTCACAACATGGATATCACCATCGAGGGCTTCCACTCGTGGATGTGGCGTGGGCTGAGCTTCCTGCTGCCCTTCCTCTTCATCGGCTACGCCTTCCAGGCCTACAATGCCTGGACGCTCTACAAGCTGACCTACTCCATCCCGGACGCCCCCTGGCACGTGTCCGTCATGTGCGGACTCTTCCTCCTGCTATTCGTGGGCAACATGGCCACCACCTTGTGGGTCGTACCGGAGAAGATCCGCGAGCGGGCCAAGGAGAAGTACCGTCTGCAGAGCATGGGCAAGTCCATGAAGCTGCGCAAGGAGATGAAGGTAAGTTGCCTCGACTAGTCTATTGTGATTGTAAGCAATCGATGGTCGCTTAATTTCCAAACAATCGATAACATCAATAGCGCTAATGAAACCAAATTTTGATGTCCCGATTAAACGCGAACATCGTCATCGAACTCGAACTAAGGTCATCTGTATCCCTTTTTTGCTGCACAGTTCGATATAATATGACTTTATAATATATCACAAAAAATCGATATTTTGAAAATATCGCCGAATTTTTATCGGTTTTGATTTTTTGGCACTACAAATTTTTGCTTAACAAATACTTGTGACTGAAAATGTATTGTTCTTAATCGGAAACAGATTTTAAAAAAAGTATTTGGTTATATTTTCCCTAAAAAGTTACCTTCCTGTCGGGTATGCTCGACTGTGATGAATAATACCATCGATTTTGTGTTTTGTGCCTTACAGAGCAGCGCCAGTGACGTGGACATATCGGTGGCTGCAGCCTCGTCCCCCTCGTCGTCGACGTCCCTGCAGTCAACGTCTGCGCCGGCATCGACGACAACGCCAACGCCAACCGAGAAGAAAGCTAACTAAGGATACAGGATAAGGGAATGGGAGAGATGGAGAGATGGAGAGATGGAGAGAGGGAGAGAGGGGAGAGAGAGTGAGAAGCTACCGAAGACAAAACCAACGAGGCATTTTGAGATCAGTCGCATGCTATGATACACACATATACACACATATATATACATAAATGTATATATATATATATTTAATACCCTGTTATTTTTGTAACGTGTGCAAACCCATTACATATTTATTAATTTTGTTTTAAGCTGAAATTTCAAATTTCCTGGACACTATCCCTACATGTCCAGCCACACCCTTTCGGCAAGCGAGGAAGCAACAACTGCTGTAAATTTTCAAATTGTATATTTATACTGTATCTACATCTGTATCTAAATCTATATGCACGATTATCTATAACGTTTTTTTTTTTTATTGTTTTTTAAGTATTTTTTTTTCTACTTAGACAAACGTAAGCTTAAATGTGAAATGAATTTGTAAAGTTTTTGGAATTGATATTGAATGAAAGGAAATGGCACCACACAATGTAATCGATAAGTAATAAGCAAAAGAAAAACGCAAATAGCAAATAAACAGAGGCAAAATGGCAAAAACAAAAACAACATTCAAACTGAAACCGTTCTCTTCTTCTTCGCCTGGTCGGGGAGTTCCATGTGTGTAATTACTTTGCCGACATTGATCGCAAATTATTGAATTGCGTGGGGATTTCCAGCTCGTATTAATAGTCTTCCAGCTTCCGCCTCGATTCGCGCTGATTGCGAGCAGTTTAATCCGCTTTAAATGCAATTTTTCTACGCCATTCATGTTTATCCGGAGCGCATATTTAAACCGTAACCGTTGTCAAAAGCCTGAAATGGAATGAAAGTTGGACAGCATCGACATCCTGCGAAACCATTCATACTATATTCCATATCCCAAATGGATCACGTTTATTTATAAAGAGCAAGATTCGTTTCAGGAAGTAAATCCCATCACATTTCACAACGGACTTAAAAGACCTAATGTAAGTTAATAAAATTTTCTTTCGGAATTTAGAAATATTAGGTTGTTTCGGGCAACCTAATATTTCTAAATTCCGAAAGAAAATTTTATTAACTTACATTAGGTCTTTTAAGTCCGTTGTGAAATGTGATGGGAAAAGTAACCGGCGATTTTTGAAAATAAAATAAAAAATCTTTTTAAAATTTTAGAATGAACTTTAATTAAATATATATTTGCCATTTTGTTGGATGACCTTTGGCCATATTTTCGGCAATATTTTTATTCCAAACTCACAGAACTTCTGGCCTTTATCTGCAAAATAGTGAACTAAGTGCGATTTCATAGCCTCTTCTTTGTCGAAATTTTTACCATATAAGAAGTTTTGCAAAGACAAAAAAAAATTGGTAGTCTAACAGTACAAGGTCAGTGCTATATGGTGGATGCATCAAAAGTTTCCAGCCAAGCTCTCTCAATTTTTACCGAGGGACCAAAGATTTTTGTATATCAAATTTTCGGTTAAAAACCTTGTTTTCAATTCGTGTGATACCCAAATATTAAGTTTTTTATCCGTCTAAGACGTCGTATATGATTATGAATGGTTGATTTTGGTATATTTAACTTCTCTCCAATCTCATACTCAGTTACATGACGATCCGATTCGATTGAGCCCAGATATTGTCATTATTAACCTCACTTGGCCGACCTAATCTTTGAATAAAAAATCTCCCGAACGGAATTTGACAAACCAACTTCGACACTGTGTTTCTCTTAAGGCTAAATCACCCTACAAATCACGCAACTTTTTTGCAACCTGCGCTGCGTTTTTTATTTTTCGGAAAAAATAAATTAAAATATCACAAAAATGCTCGTTTGTGGGCTCCATATTGAAATTGACGCCCAACAAACAATTATAAACCAAATTACCCGCACTTTTTTTTTAAAGCAAGCTTAAAGTTACAGCTTATAATTGGAAAAAGAAAAAATACAATAAACTAGTCGCAAGCGGTTAAAAAAAATTGTCAACGGCGTGAGTATGCAAAATCGCCGGTTACTTTTCGGGCAACCCAATAATTCTGTGCTCAAGGGTTTGCTGATAATGTCATTATATTATATTTTAGGGCCAATATTGGTATCATGGGGGGATTATCACTCCTTGAACGAAAAATGCCATTTTTGCTGAACTTTGAATGCGCATAGCTTCACCAAAACTCAATTATTTCAATTATTTGAGTGCAAAAGTAAAACTTGTGTTTTAATTAAAAAAAAAAATTTTATATTTTTTTCCAAAATTTTAAGACTTAGAAAAATTTTAAAAACTGTTGTTCTACGACATTGTATTGCAAAATTATGCAGAAAAAACCAAACATGGCAGTATTTGGTCGAAAAATGTAGATTTTAGGGCCAATATTGGTATCATGAGGGGATTATCCCTCCTAAATATACCCAGTGTCCTTTGTACTTTCAAAATAGAGGCCATAAGAGTGCACATTAGTTGCAAAGGATTCGAAAAGGCTCAAAAGTGGACATTAAAAGCAGACAAAACAATTAAAGTAAAACTACTTTTAGCCGGGCAAAGCCCGTTAATAACTGTCTGAAATAATCATATAGTGCAGTTAATTGTTGCACTCTGATTTCGTTATGTGGTATGCTCTTTACGATAGGTTTTTTGGCACTGTATTAACCTTTGACCCCGCTGCCAGAGACAGCGATTGCAAACACTGTTGTCAAACCCGCCATTTTCCCGCTAGATTTGGCTGTTTTTGAAGAACATTTGCTGCAAAAATAGTTTTATTTTGTTAGCTTTTTCTTAAGTTTTACAATTTGTCAATATTTTGATTGTGATTTACTTAGCACATAATTAAATTTTTTCAACATTCTTTTCATCTATTATTTAAAACCTTTTTCTAAAACAAAAATTGTTTTTTATTTTTCGAATTATGTGGCAACACTGGTGAAAAGTGTTGCAGGCCATTGAGGCTTAAAGAGACTTGGGCAAACGCTGATGCCGTGATTTGAACTTGACGTAATGCGCAGCTGGAGAGGGGAACAGTGGGACGGGGAGGGGGAGGGGGCACCGAGCGAATAAGCCAGTGCTTAGGCGACAGGGGGCGGTAGGCGGGGCAAGGTGTCGCTTGTTTTACTGGCGGCCATTAATGCGGCTTTCGTCTGCCCATTTGCAACAAAGGCCCTGCAATGCGGCAAAAGCGGCGGTTTTTGTTGCAACATGCGCCCCTCCCCGCCTGCTGCCCCTGCACATGATGTGAAAACTCTCTGTGTGTGTGGGTAGGGGAGGGTGAGAGGGAGGGGGGTGTGCTGATGGCTGTTGGCTGTTGGCATGTGGGGCAACCGCAACCGCAGCGCAGGCGGCCATCGAGGGGACATCCCGGGCATCCCGGCATCCGTATGCCTGTTGGTCCATTGGTCCTGGCCATTGGTGCTGGCCATTTGCTTGTCTCGCTGCCGCAGCCTAATTTGGCGAGAGTTCATTAATTGCGTAAACGGCGCGCGCTTTTAATTATGTCGAACGCCGACGCCGACGACGTCCCAACGCGAGTTGTTGCAACAACGACAGCGGCAACGGCAACACGATGTGGCAATGTGGGTGGCACTTTCTGGTCACGCAGCGAGCGTATTTTGTGCATTTGTGGCATTGTTTGCATTGTTGTGCAGCAGCCAGTTGCACGCTGCCCCCGCTGCCCCCGCCGCCCCCGCCGCATGCCCCCTGCTGCGGCACCAACAGAATTTACGACTTTTGGTTGACGTAGCCGCAGCGCCCCTCACCCCACGCCCCACGCCCCCCGCCCTTTGTCCATCTGCTAGCAGCCATCAGGCAACACCGATTGTTGCACGCTTGTGTCCGTGTTCGAAGTCCGTGCGATTATCATTTATTGCAACCGCATACGGGAAATGTCATTGGCATTGCGAGGCGCGTAATTCGTTAATTTGATAAGCATACGCCATGTTGCACAGCCGATCCAGATGCCCCACAAAAACTGGCACAGAACACATGCAGCCCAGTTGCACAAATGCTTTGAGCTGCCGCAATTTGTGAGCCAAATCATAACAATAATTGTATCACGCATGCAGTCGGACGCAACCGACGCGTCAGAGGCAGCAACTGTGCTCGAAAATTCCCAAAACTACTGCAGTTAATAAATAGATCAGTCGGACGGAAGACTACAGTCGGACGTAACCGACAGTAGGCCACCCTGCTCATTGTAATTAAATGGATAACCAACACAGAGACAAGTACTATATACCATACCTTTATCAAATCGAGGGAATTGTCTGTTGCATATCTTCAATGTTTCTTATCCTTTTGTAATTCTGGAATAGCTTTAAAATTGTGACTTCTGCGGTTAGTTGTTGAAGGATAGGAGGCTTGTAAAATCCGAAATAATCTTGATCTGCTTGGTGTATAGGAAAACCTAAGTTAGAAATAAGAAATTTATTTTATTCATTTGAATTGAACTCCGTGTAATACTATTCAATTATATAGGTTCAGTTTTCAGTCCATGTTTTCCTGTTCGAAATCGTTTCAATTTAATTATGTGTAATAATAACTAATTCTTATTCCTACCGAGTTCCGAAATATAATTCACAATATAATTTAATTTCACTTAAATTTATTTTAAATACGAATACTTCAAAGTACAAAGCAACTCTTTACTACGTTGCCTGGATTTCCAAAGCGAAAAGGATTAAATACAAACAAAAGTCCATAAAACAGAGCACCAGATAGATTCCTCTAAAGATACTGTTATTTTGTTTCTCCCAGGTGAGAATGCCAGGGACATTAAGAATGGGTCGACGAAAGTTTTTTATGTCTTTTCTCAAATAGATTTTAGCTCGAATTTCTTCGCAGCTTGCGATGTTAAGAGATTAGCTATATGTGAAATGCCTTAGAAATACTTTTTAAATGAATTTACTTGAAAGTAAATATGAAACAAATACATAAATATATCCTTAAATTAAATTCAATCATATAAATTTGATTTGATTGCTTGGAACATGGAGTTTTTGAATGCATGCAATACATTGACCAATTATTCTAAAACTAATACGTTCTGAGCGTTGGCAAAGCAATGAAAACCAAATGAAATTAAACAAATTTATGCAACAAAACATATAATTTAATATATTTATATTTTGTGTTTATTAACCGATTTCAATGCGCTTTTCCAGGTAGTTTATGTTCCAAATAACATTCTATGTTCAATATTACGCTTGCTATTTAACTAACTAACTTCAAATATTCAAACATACGCACAATTCAAGAGCCAAGCAACATGCTTGGTATTGCCATCCCTCTCGCACGCTATTCCCACACGTATAGCGGCTGCGCTTGGATCTGACGCATGCAATATTAGGAAGCTAATATCTCCTTTGTTTATAAACCGATTTCAATACGCTTTTCAGGGCAATTTAATATAATATAAGAGAATATATATTCAACAATAACAACATTCTAATATTAATATTACGCTTCTTCTTCTTACTGTGTTATGTGCGCCAGCTTTAACGGCCGCGCTGCTAGAAGGCGAGCGAGTTGCCGCTTGCAATATTGTTTCGCTAATAACTCCTGTGTTTATCAACCGATTTCAGTGCGCTTTTCAGGATAGTTAAATATAATGAAATAGAGTATATATTCCAAATAACAACTTTCTATGTTGAATATTAGGCTTGTTATTTGGTTTTTATCGATTAAGGCGTAAAAGGGGCGTGGCATCCAAAATTTTAAAAAAGCCTTATCTGCGTATGATATAGACCTACAAACTACTGAAAACAGAATTTATGTAAATAGCTTAGTGTCTCTTAAATAGGCGAATGTATTTTATTTCATTCATTGTGGGCGGCAGGGGCGTGGCATGTAAGATTTAAAATAAACTTGATCTGCGTATGGTATACACCTTTCAAATGAGACCAAAACGGCTTCTCTAGCATTTGTAGTTTAGGATATCTCAGCGTTCATACAGACAGACAGACAGACGGACAGACAGACAGACAGACGGACATCGCTAAATCGACTCAGCTCATCTTCCTGATCAAGAATATATATACTTTGTGGGGTCTGCCACGCCTCCTTCTGCCTGTTACATATATTCGCACAAAGTTATTAACCCTGTTTTTCCCATTTTTCAAATGGGCACAGGGTATAAAAAGCGCAAAGGGGAAATCAACAACAACAATTACAACCGACAACCGACAACTGACAACAATAAAAACTGAAATTAATTCAAAAAATTTAAATGACCCCGAAAATAAAAAAATATCGAGAGACAGCACAAATCCAGTAAAAGGGCAAGAAAAAGGAAATGGAGAAGGCAAAAGGCCAAAGCCTGCTATAATGAAAATGAATTTAGGGCCCATTGTTGCTGTTGTTGTTGCTGTTGTTATTGCTGTTGTTGCTGTTGTTGTGAGTTAAATGCAATACGAGGCGAGAGCGGACACTGTGCAGGCCAAAAAGTCATCAAAGAAATTCAATTTCGAAAAGAAATCAATGAAAAAATGAAAAGCAACGAAAATAAAAAATAAGTTTTCCTCCTGCCACTTGACTTCTCACTGCCCTAGCTATACCCTGTACCCATTAAATGCCTAAAAACGGGACTGACAACTTTGTGCGTATGTATGTACATATGTAACAGCCAGAAGCAGGCCTGGAATAAGCCACTAGCTATATATATTCTCGATCAGGGCGACGAGCCGAGTCGACATAGTCCTGTCTGTCTGTTTGTTTGTTCGTCTGTTCGAACGCGTAGATCTCTGATACTTTAAGAGCTAGAGCAGCCATTTTTGGAATGTAGTTAGGCTTATATCATACGCAGATCCAGTTTATTTCCAATGTTGGATGCGACGCGCCCTCCACCCACAACTAACATGAATAAAAACAAGTGCCCTAATTGGAAGATACTAATCTATCTACATAAATTCAGTTTTCATTAGTTGGTCGAGATCACAATTATCTGTAAATTCTGTAAATTTCATTAGTATTGACCCATCACGAGAGATATGATGCATCAAAGTTTTGTTTTTAATAAGCGAAAAGTTTGACAGCGATCGGCGTTGCCAGATTGTTTGGGCCGTTGTGTGCGTTGCGTTTAAATTGCTATTTTTAAAAAATATATTTTAAAAACAATAACAAATTATGGTTATAAACTCTATTTAAAGTTATGTTTATAGTAAATTATATTTAAAATATTGGGTGCAGAGTATGCTACAGTCGGGCGCGTCCGACTGATCAGCTGCGGCCATTCTGGTTCTTAGCAAGAAATGCCGAAAAGCAACTAAAAAGAAACGAAAAGCAAAGAAAAAATGCTCTGTCTCTCTAAAAAAAAAGCGATGGCAAATTAAATCGAGCAATCAAATGATCATAATAGGTTAATCAAGAACTGGCTGCAGGGCGTCCCTTTTGCCTTTGGCCTTTTGCTTTGCTTGGGGTGTGAGATGTGGTCGGAGATTTGGGGACGGGGGTTGGGGTTTGAGGTTGGGGTTTGGGGGGTTCGAGGTCTGAGCCTTGGCTGGGTCGCCGTCTGCTGCCTTAGTCATTTGTCTGCCTGGCCGTGCCGCACAATAGACAAATTGAAATCGCAAAATAGAAAAATGGCAGCGCACACACACACACACATACACAGAGAGGCGCACACATACACGTATGCAGGTTGACATACAAGCAAATAAATAAGTGCACTCAAGTATGTAATATGGGAGCAACAGCAACAAATACGGCCGGACCTCTGGTCAGACACAATGTCTAGCAGCGGTATCTGCTACGGTTTCCAGTTCCTCATCCGTTTCCCTTTCCCTTTCCCCTATTCCCCTATTCCCTATTCCCCATCACTTCCTCTTGCCCCTCTCCTATCCACATTCGCTTTGCCATGCCACCCATCAGCGACAATCGTGCGGCAAATGTAGCGTAAAATCGGCAACATCGTCACAGTTAGCCCACAAAATTGTTAGTTTCGTTGTTGTTTTGGACTCCGGGCTCTGGACTCCGGCGTAATCAGCTCGAAAAGTTGCTGCTGCAGAGCTGCTTCAACTGATTTATGGCCGGCACACGCGTGCCCAGCAAAGCTGCTACATTTATTCACTTGCAGCACTCACGAGTACCCAAAATGAAAAACCCCCCCATATACATACATATGTACATACATACATACATACGAGTATATGAATGTATTCAACTCAATGAAACAGATCAACAGGATGTGATACCCACTATAATTTAGCCAAACAACATGCCGTAAATAGCAACATTTATTTTCCAACTTTCTGCAAACATCTAAATCCCAGCGAAAACAGTCAGCGATAACCCGATAACGTGCAGCCAGTTCTCTCAATAACACTTAAAGTGTCACTGCCCATCGTCTGAGTCATTTAACAGATTTCAAAAAAATATATATATGGGCATTTCCACAGTCGCGCACAAGACATTCGTACGCGTTCAAAGTAAAAAAACGGTTAAAAGGAAGCGATATTTTTTTCTTCTGAAAGGCTTAACATATAGCATTTAATTAGCTCTTTCATTGGTGGAAAGATTGATTTTGGGTAACTTTTCATTTTTAAGAAAATTGAAAAATTCAAGACATTTGTCACCGGAAGAAAATGGTAGTGGCATTTGAGGTCAACCAATTCAATCGCCAATATTAGCGAATCCAGTGGCAATATTTTAATGCAACAAATTTTAAACTCTTGTGCATGGATGCCTCTTCAAAATGGTTATGATTTTTTTCAAAGATGACTTGCATTTTTTTTTTAATTCAATTTAAAAAAATTGTAACGTGACATTTGGCACGTGACCATTTTTATGTATGTTTTTGTTATTATTGTTGTTGGAAAGTATTTAAGGAACAAATGGTTAAAATGTTTTTAAATTGACAAAAATAATTGGAATTATTTATTTTTACATAACAGGAGTGATTTTGAAAACAAATGACTGAGCATGATGCTTCTGTTTGAGAAGCTGTTTTCAAAAAAAAAATTCCCTAAAAAACGTCAAAATGACAAAAAATGCGTTTTCGCGACTTTGCATTCGAATTTTTTGAAAACTATAATAGATTATAATAGATATTTTCAAATCTGTTAAATTTTAATATTTCTTAATGTTAAAAATGTTAAAAATATCATTTTTAAGAAATTTTAATTTTTTGGCCCCGGTGGACCTTTCTGTGGAAATGCCCATATATATAAAAAATAAATGAATATCATAAAATTTTAAATCTAATTTGGCTGCCTGGTTTTGATCTTTAGCATAAAAAATCCAACATTTGGATGTTGGTTTCTATATTTGTATCAATCCAATCTTCAAATGGATTAAAATTCAGAATTTGGATTTATTTTTTTAGTACATTTATTTTTAAAATTATAATTATTATTGCAGAGGCTTTATTTCATTTTAATTCTTGTTCTAATTGATTTTAAAACGTTGCTGTTTTCATCAACTACGCAATCCGCCATCACAAACCTTAGTAAGTATTTTTGTTGCATACCTTAAGGCTAAAATTTTGCCCATTTTATAATATGCGTTTATATTTATTAAAATAATACCATTACCTGTCAAGTTCCCAAGTAGGTAGCAAAACTTGGTTAATTAGTAAAATTTACACATTTAAAAAAAAAAAAAAATTATAATAACAATAATTCCAACATATTGTACTTATTTTCCCCTAAATAACATTAATGGGCAAGGATAACACATTTCTGTTCGGAAAATTAGTTGAAGCCTTCAAACTTTTTAGCATTAATTGGTCTTCCTCTCAAGAACCCTAAAGCTGAATAAATATGTTTTTTTTTTCTTGAAAACGTATACTAATTTACCATTTTAATTATAGCTTTCGTGATCAGAACTACATTAAGAAAACCCCAAATATGAATAAAAAGCTAAATGATCACCTAGATACATACATGCATATAAGATAAACTATATAAAATATGAGACTTTAAAATCACTTGTGCAATCACAATCTCCTTGACATGCGAATGGCAGTGGAGTCGGATTGGGAGCTGGACTCCGATTCGGATGCGGCATGGGGCAACACCCACTGGAATTTGGTTTGAATTATGTGCCGCATTACGAGGGCCGGCGGCGACAACGCGAATGCCACGCACTCTGAAAACTTTAACGCAAATTGAATTATGCAGTGCAGTTGGTGCCGAGCAGGAGCATCTCCTCCCTCTGCTCCTGCTCCTCCTGCTGCTCCTGCTGCTGCTCCAGAGCGAAGCCATTAAGCTAGGCAACAGAGCGACCCAGGGACGATCCCAAATGCGATACGCGACACTCGACACTCGACACACGACGCATCGTCCGCTCCTTCGTTTCGCTGACTTTGGCAAATGTAACTGTAATTTATTGAAATTTGTTGACGCCGCCTCACACACACACACACACACACACACACACACACACACATACACACACTCACACATACACCCACACCAAAAAAGCTCGGTACGGCTACAGTCGGTCGCAACCGACAACTAAACGCAAAGGAGCAGGGTTAAATTTGTTGGCAATATTTTCGGTCATTTTTAAATTAAATTTGTTTAATGGTATTTTGTTTTTACACTGAAATGATGGATAAAAAAAAAAACCACAGCGTTTGAAAATCGCGTAAGTTTTAATTCAAAATTCAAGAAATGCATTTTTTTCGTTTCAGGGTTCTTAGGATTTGTTCAGGATATTTAGATCTACTCAGCTCTTCATTCTAACCAAGCATGTACATAGGTTCTTCTTTCTGCCTGTTACATATATTTGCACAAATTTATTAAACTCCATTTTGTTTTCATTTTTAATGGGTGCAGGGTATTGGTAAACCCCCCGCGTCGGCGCTCTTCGCGCTCTTTTGCCCCCACAAAGTTTCGGTCACGTTTTTTGTCACGCGTTTTGTTGCTGCCTTGGTGGTCAGCAGAAATTGCAACGGCGGTCAGGGTCAGACGCTGCCACAGTTGTAGAGTTTGCTTTGGCTTTTGTTTTAATGTTTTTTGAATTTTTTGCTTTTTTGCTTTTATGCTTTTTTGCTTTTTTGCTTTTTTGCTTTTTTGCTTTGTGGTTGTGTTTGCTCAAAGTGGCCGTTGGCGTCAAATGCCAACACCAACAACATTCACATCCACATCCACATTCATTTCTGCTGTTGCTTTATTTTATACTCTAACTCGACAAAGCTTAGGTGTTTTGTAAGCTCTTGGATTAATAAAAGTGTAAAAATATTGCTCAACTTTAAATTAAAATTTCAAACATTTCTTATTCCTCGGTAAATTATTATAAATCTACAAATTGAAGCAAGCATTTCCGGTTAGGTTAAGAATTAAGAATTTGACTGTTAAGTATTGTAGGTTTAAAAGCTATACAAAGATATTTAATAAATTATATTTTTTTGATTTGAAATCAAAGGTTTATTGCGATTTTACAGTTGGACAATAATCAACAATTCACAATCCACAAATCCCATTACTAATGTCATCACAGTTGTGACAAGCAAGAAATTATTTTATGGAATTTCTTTCCTAAAAAGTTTGTAAGCGCCATTTATCCCAAATTGATTATATTAAAACCTAAAAGCATTCAAAAGTTGTATAAAGACTTTGTGCGAATTATCGGATGATATATTTATTACCCATTCAGAAAAACAAACTGACAAACTTGAACAAATAGTTTCGAATTTGGACAAATTGACTATTTTTTGTTGCATACCGTGAGGCGCATAAAATCTACGAAAATTTGGAAGTTAGTAACAACGCTTTATATTGTTTGAGACTTTTGTGATGAGCACAAAAATTGGAAGAAATGCAGTTAGTTATTATCATTGTACACTGTAACTAACTGGCTTTATTTGAACTAGATATTGAATTCCAATATTGGGATATTTCTATATACAGTATGTATTAGATGCTTTACAATTTCTTTATTAATTAAAGTATATTTGCAGTTCGTTTTTTTGGGGAATTTTGGAAAAATTGTTCATGTTTGAGATGAGCATCTCCCCCATAAGGATGTTGCTTTTTCTGTGCATTTAATTGCTGGCGGTCATTGCCAACGCCCTTTCATATCGCGTTCACATTCCCATCAGCTGCCATGTCCATGTGCATGTCCTGGCTGGAGCTCCTGTTTTCAGCCGAAAAAGTTCGCAGCTGCAGCAACTGCGGTTGCATGCTAAAAAGTTTTAAGTGCCCCACTCGGGGCGCTGCGGGGAGTCGCCCCCTTCCTCTTTCCCGTGTCCTGCTGCCATCCAGGCAGCTCATTCTGCGTGCATACGCTGCGCTTTTCTATTAAGCATCCTGGACTCGTCTCATTTGTTGCCTATTTGTCCTGGGCCTAGGCGGTGTCCCTTCGTCGACATCGTAAAAATACCAATGGGCCGACCTGAGCGCCTCGCATTAAAACTTTTCTCATTTATCAGGCGGCCAAGCAGCCTCTCCATCTCCCTCTTCCTCTCCCTCTTTATCTCCTCCATCGCTGGCAGGACGCCTCCCTGTAGACCGTTTGCCGCCAGGTAAATTGATTGTTGCCGCCAACGAACTTCGATGGCTGTTGGTCACCTTGTCACGCTTCCAGACCACCCGTTGTTTAATTGCTCTAGTAGCTGCCCAGACCCCAAACTGTCCTTCCCTAGCCGGACATTGCGTCGATTTTAAAACCGGCAACAATGCCAACAGTAAGTGGCCAAAGTTTTGGGTCAGCCAAGAGCGCAGAGATTCGCGCCAATTGAGCCGAAGTTGAAGCCACCTGCTTAATGGCCAGACAAACGGCAAGCCGGATAGCCAGACATGCTGGTTATGGCCAACAGGCAGCTTGAAGAATTGCCTGCTTTAAGCCAGTGTTTAAAATAGTGCAAAATGCTCTTTTAAGTCGGCGCAATTTGGAAATATCTGTAGCACCCAGAGACCATTAGAGCAAGGTAACCCTTTTCGATATTAGGGATCTTCTAAGTAGTTGGCAGATAAAGTTTCAGATATTTGATAGCTTTTTCTCCCCCTTCTTTCTTTATCGCAAACTATGAGAGCCAGAGAAACAGCAAAGATATGCAACAGACAATTTGCTCAATTTATATTATAAATTAGAAAATTAAACGCATATCGAATATCACAATCAATAAATCAAGGCAGCTAATGTAGATGTAGATTTTTGGAGCTGTTAAAAAATAAAGATAATAATAAAATATATATAACTTTTAGTTTTCAATGAGGAACAAAAATTAAATATATTCTGAAAATTAATACTGCTGATTTGAGTAAGTTTTTGATGTCTAGATTTGCAACAAAAAAAACTATATTTATTAAAATATATAATCCAGAAACAAAAGAATAAACTGGAATAAAAAGATAAATGACGAAATCTTTTATGTTTTATGTGCTCATATATGAATCGTATCTGTACTTAAAATATGCAATAAACAGAAAGAGAAATTGCTGTTGGTTTTCCTTTGAATTTTCATTAATTTCAGACGCTTAAAGTGTCTTATTTTCACAAGGCATTTGTTTACAATTAACAAAAGGATGGTCTGATGATGGTGGGGTGGGGTGGGCGAGCGAATGGGCGGGCCATGCCCACAATACGCTTAATGAATATTCGCACATTAACGACGTTCACAGCTTTTTTCACGCTGTCCGCCATCGCTCGCTTATTCTCTTTGCGCTTTGCCTTTGCCCATCTTTCGCCATCTCCTGCCCCCTCCCCTCCTGGCGCCTACACGCACTCGCTCGTCGCATTTGCCGCGCTAATGGCAAAAACAATAAATTTTCAGTGAACGCACACACACACACACACACACACACAGACACACGCACACAGAAGCTGCACTATGGAAAAAACAAAATGATTTTGCTGGCATTATATAATAAAAAAATAAATAAAAATAAAAAAATTTGATGCTATTTTAAAATGGCCAATTTAAAGAGATTTTTGTGTCTAATACACTGGAAAAATAATCTAACATGAATAAAATATGTGATAAGGACTTAAAAAACATAACAAATCTTAAGAATCTTAACTTAACTTTTCCAAAAATTAATTTTAAAATTGTTGTATTAATCTGTATAAAACAGTAGAATAATATTCTGAAAGAAAGAATTTTTCAAAAATGTAATGTGACAATAAAATGCTGTTTTTGCCCATGGTGCACAGCTGATGCATCCTTGCCAACGCTGCCGTTGATATCCTTTTGATCCCTTTTTTGTAAATGACTTTCAGCATTTAAAATGCGGCAAAATGAATTGGCAGCGATTCCCTGAACAGCGACCGCTGCCCGCGTCGAGGCCGCTTTAGTTTAATTATTTGCGCAGCCAAAAAACACACAAACTCACACACACACACACACACACACACACACACAACACATGTGCATACATGGAAATCGCAGAGAACGGAGAATGGAGAACAGGAGAAGCGCAACAACAAATTAAGTGAGAGAGCGAACGCAGACGAGCGTGAAAGAGAGAAGCCAGCGAAAATAATAAATAATAATAACAGTTAATGCGATGCGCCAAGTGTTGATGGACGCTCCCTGCCATTGGCATTGTGGGCGGAATTGGGATGGCGGTAGGGGAGGGGGTAGGGGAAAGGGAAAGAGGAAGGGTTGGCATCTGGGTGCAAAGGGCGTGGCCAGCGCCTACTGTTGCTGCTGCACATGTGTCAATTAATTATAAAAAACAAGCATGCAGACGATCAAGCGAGAGTGCACAACCACAAGATACCCTCTAGTTTTCAGTTTTTATATTTGTGCTCCAATTTGTATTGCATTTTGTTTCCATTTTTATAATCTTTAATTAATACATTTTTCCAAATTTTTTTATAAAAATTATTACGCATAATTCGATAACTGAAAGTGAGAAATTCGGGCTCGACGTCTATCAAATTATTTGTATTATATTATATCACATTATATTATATTATATTATATCATATTATATTATAATTTTCATAAATTTCAACATATACACTGAGAGAAAAATCAAGAGTTTTCTCACTCGAATCAATACTTTACAGCGACTAAAGTTTAGCAAGCCAGAATATTCTTAATTCAAGCATAAATTTCTCTTAAAATTCTTATATAATATATGACCTTTCAGATGTACTTTGAATATATTCTATTTCATGCAAGATTATAGTTTACTTTTCCTATAGGGTACAGCTCTTTAAAATGTTGACAAAATATATTTGCAAAAGTGTATTTATTGAATCATAGATAACACAATAAACGGATCAAACTTTTTTGTACCGATTAGTGCATCATAAAATTTTATTGAGAATTGTATTATTGTGCGAATTTAGTCATCACTTACTTATACATATATATATATATATATATATATATATAAATAAAAATAAAATTTGAGTAAAATATATACAGAAAATATATATATAGCAACGATTCGACGATTTTACCCATGTATATTCTTCAACGATTTTAACATCCATAAAGCGAGGATTTATATTCTTTTATTATATTTATTTTTATATTTTATATTGCTATATATTATTTATTTTCGGTTTTGGAATGTTATTTGGCCGCATGGACCATATGCATGTTTACAGGGTATTGCAAATACACACATTTCATTTAAAAACGCACAAAGTGCTGAAGCTGAGGCTGAGGCTGAGGCTGAGGCCGAGGCGCCAGTTGAGGCTTATAAACTACGCAGAGGCCAAGGCACACAGATACACACACATACACACACACACACGCACACACACAGACACAGGCGCGAGAACAGTTTCATAATATAACGTTAATCATGTTGACGAGCCTCAGTCGCAGCTGCCCCGCTTAAATGTAAACAAGAACAACAAGAAGAGCCGAGGGACAAGGGGAAAGGGGAGAAACGGAAAAGCGGGAAAAAATTACTGGCAACAAAGGCGAAGTTCGTTGAGGCCGCCTTGAGATATTCCCACAATTAATTTAATGCTCTGCGCGTTTCTGGGGCGCCTCCATGTTGCATACATATGCGTGTGTGTGTGTGTGCGAGTATGTGTGTGTATGTATGTGTGTGTGTGTATGTGAGAGAGATATAACAAGAGCTGGACACACAAGCAAGCGACTCTTGAATAAAGTTTAAAGTTAAATTCTCACATGAAACGATCGAAATCGATAATAAGCTCTGTTAATATGGCCACATTAAAATCGTTGAACTTTCTTTTAATGGCAGAAAACCAACAAATTTAGTTATGCATAAAAGAAATAATTTAATTTGGGCTTAGCACAATTGAATTTCGCTCAAAGAAACATGTGAAAATTGCGATTGAGGCTGCTAAGCCTCAATGGGTTTGCTGTGCGAAATAAATTCATTTAAAGGGCTTATATTCGACTCAATAAAATCTGGTTAATAATCTAAACGCAATTTGTTGAATGCCAAAGAGTATGCGTACTTAACCGGCTCCAAAGCAAGGCATTCCTTTTTTGCCCAGCATCGTTATTGGGCTGCCCCTTGAAGTATGCAATGCTCTGCAACATGTACACAGTTAGGGCGGACAGCGGACAGCGGACAGCGGACGGGGGACAGGGGCACCGCCCACAACAATAACAGCAACTGGAAGTGGGAATGAAAATGGAAATGAAAATGGGGCAGCTATAGGCTATCGCCAGCCAGGGCCAAAGCAAACAATTGCAAAACGAAAACAAATTCCAAGCAGCAACAAAAACACGAGCCGTCTGAAGTATAGACAGCAACAAGGACCACAACCATATAGCATCATGGCATCATGGCATCATGGCATCACAGCCTTAGTATAGCTGAATACCTAACTGATGGAATCTGATAGACAGCACATGGTCACGCCTCCAAATGCTGCAACAAAACGTCCAAACAGCCATGGCATCTGATCAGCAGCTGCGGCAACACCTGCATCTTTCTCAACAAATGGACAGCTGAAAGGTGAAAGGCTTGGAGCATCATCGACTGGCATAACAGCTGCTAAATATATCCAAAAACAATCCATATTTAAACTTATTTAAACTTAAATTATTGTGTAGATCTATGTGCACAGTTCGACCATCATTTTTGATCTTTTGCGTAACTTTAATAACCTATTCAAATGCGCTGAACTTTCATATTGATACTTGATAGTTTTTTATGCATTTTCTTTTGGTCACAATTCATTTAATTTTTAATTGTGTTGCGAATTAATAATAATAATAATAATAATAATAATATTAATAATAATTTGAAAACAAATCCTTTTTTCAACAAATTTTAAATACTACTCCTTCTCTTCCAGCCAAGTGAGCAAATTTTCTCTTACATATCTTCTGCTGCGCATTCAAAGTTAAATAAAAATGTGATTTTTTTTTTTTTGAATTTTGGGGTTCTTGTAATTTAATGAGTAAGATAATTAAAATTAGTTTAATTTCCATTTCCGAAATAATTAAGACAATTAAAATTCTATGGTAGAAGTTACTACATTACATACAAATAAAAAAGCAATTTTATATTTTTACAAAAAAATAAAGATAAAAAAAATATTTCCATTTCCGATCATTCGATAATTTTATGTTCATGTTGCATCAAAACTTTGTTCTCAAAAGCTAAACTAATTGCTGTTGCCATATCTTATAATTCTCTTTTGATTTGTTTTTTACTTTTTCAATTGTTCTTAATTAGTATCTATCATTGCATCCGCTTTGCACTTATTAGCTTTTTTACCTGCTGCAGTTATTGTTGTTTCTCTTTTGTTTGTGTAATGTGGTTGTTGTTGTGTTAACGGTTGTTATTGTCATAGTATTGGTGTAGTTGTCTCTCTTTTTTACAGTATAAATATGTTGCACGGCTTTACGCCATTTTTATGCACTCCCTTCTTTGGTCCATAGAATCTTTGCCTGGACAACGAGTGCTTTTTGCTCTCTCGCTCTCTCTCTCTCTCTCTCTCTCTCTGTCTCTCCCACACATACTTTCTCTGTCTCTCCATTCTGTTTTTTGGCTTTGTTGCGCCGTGTGTTTTCAATGTGTTTGTGTTATGCAGTTGACGTGTGCTTATTTTCTATTCCGCTCCATATGTCACGCCAGTTCTCAGTTCTTGTTGCCGCACACACTCACACACATGCTCACTAAAGCTACAAGTGCAGATACACACACACACACTCACAGATACATGTACATAGCAGTGGACAACAAGAGGCGCTTTGTAGTTGCATCGTTCGCTTTTTATTTTATTTTGCAGCTTTTACCGCCTTCCTGCCTTATACACTTGCCATGGGGCATAACTGCTATGTAATGTCATACGCTGCACATGAACTTTTGCTGCTTAACCGATCTACCCCATTTGCTGAAGAGCCTAGGGTATTTCATCGTTGCTCCTTTGCCGATTTTTTCCTCTTTTTGGCGTGCTGTTATAATTTTTTCTTGGCCTGTGAATTTGCAGCATTGTTAGCGTGCAAGTGCATGGGTGTGTGTGAGTGTGTGTGTGTGTGTGTGTGTGTGTGTGTGAAGTTTTGTTGTATAAATTGCGTTGGGAATAAGAATTGAGTTCTAAAGAGATTTAATGGTGTGCGCCAGCTCGCTCTGCCCTGCCCTCATTGCTCTCAGTTCCCAGCAGTCTGTAGTCAGATCTCAGCTTCATTGTTAGCGCAAAAAGAAATGCAACAACAACAATGCTAACAACAACAACAACAACAACAACGATAACAACAACAACGATAACAACAACTACAACTATCGACTGTCTGGCTTTTAAGCTTGCATAGCTCATATGCAGAGCTTCTTGGCATTTTCTCGTTGCTGCAATGCTGAAAAGGGACTTTAACGCATTTTGGCTTTGTCAATTTTGCATTTCCGTTCTAACGGACCCAAAGCCACCAAACGGATGAAGAAGCAGCATTGCCTCTCCCTCCCCCCCCCCCTCTCTCCAAACCCCCCTCCGCCTGCCATGGATTGTCTTCTACAACATTTTGTGTTATTAATGAAGACAGCACATCGCTTCTTTCTGTGTCTGTGTCTGTGTCTGTGTGTAACGGAAGTGACAACTAGGCATAGCTTTATTTGGACATTTCAATGGCCACAATGGGAGAGAAAACGTTTTGCGGGCTCGGGAATTTCCCAGCCCCAGCCCCACATGTTTGATTGAATTCCCATGACTCGCAGGAAATTGAAAATTAGCAAATTGCACACAATTGCAGCATTCATGTTTAAAGTGTGCAGAGAACTGCATTCTCTATTGAACAACTACGAATCTTTTAAAACCCAGTAGGGACGAAGCAGACCAGTCGGACGTAACCAACAGTAGCGTACCTTGTACTTATTTATTTAATTTATTTATTTATTTAATGTCAACTAACTGTAGTCGACAAGGCAATTTAGCAAAATATTAAATATAAATGTGCAATTAAACTTAGCGGATACATTCCAAATACCCCCTCAGTTGTCCGTTGCATATCTTCGCTGTTTCTTGGCTGTTATACAAATCACTTTAGCGATGCAAAAATGCTCGCTGCAAATGCTGGACCTTTGTTTTCTTTTTTCTTTAATTTGATTTCATATTTTAATCTTATTTTTTTCTCAGATTTTCTTATCTTATATTTTTAAATACAATTTTAATAATTTTAATTTTAGTTTTATTATTTTAAATTTTAATTTGTAATAAATAAAAAAATAAATAAAATATATAAATAAAATAAATAAATAAATAAAGTACCCGATCTAAAAAGTCTTTAAACAGTGCATATTTCAATAATATATTAAGACGGTATGCACTTAAAATGCTTTCCTGGTCTTAAGAATTGACTAGCAGTTGCAGTTGCAGTTGCAGTTGCAGTTGCAGTTGCTGTTGCTGTTGCTGTTGCTGTTGCTGTTGCTGTTGCTGTTGCTGTTGCTGTTGCTGTTGCTGTTGCTGTTGCTGTTGCTGTTGCTGTTGCTGTTGCTGTTGCTGTTGCAGTTGCAGCCATTTGTTGACAAGCAATTAAGTGCGATACTTTTTAAAATGGCAATTTGTGCAGTTATTGAGTGCTGATTAACTCGCATTAATGAAATTAGTGCTGGGCATGAGGGAGCGCTTGCCACATGCCACTTGCCACACGCACTTGCTGGTTGCAGGGCAACAATTAACCAAATACGCACACAATTACACGTTTATGTAAATACGCATGGGTGTGTGTGTGAGCCTGTATGCGTGTGTGTATTCATTATAGAAATGTATCTCTTGGCAACTATTTAAAGCCAACTGCAATCCGTTCAACGAACTCCTCACGAGGTCGTTTCTCAATTGCCAACACACAGACACACACACACACACACATACACACGTGCCAAGCAGGAGCATTGGCCGAGCAGCGAGCGGGATTCGAGGCGTGGCATGGGCTTAGATATAGGGTACACAGAACAAAAAAAAAACATGAATTTAATAAATTAATATCTGTTAATATCACAAACCACGAAAATCATAAAGCTAAGAAAACAGAATTTTTTAGTTACAATATCTTATCTTTTGCTAAAACTCTAATTACATGCTAAATTTTAATTAAATTTACATATATTTTTAATTTTATTCTGGACACCACTAAGTTGATGTTAAATAAATGAATATTAAATATAAATATAAATATATATAGAAAAATTACAGTTTCAAGTTGATACAAACTTGTAAATAAAATATAATAAATTAAATTAAAATAAATTTTTTCAACTGTTTTTATTAGTACTTAAATTACCTTTTTAAAGTTTTTTATATTTTAACAAATTATTAATTTTTCTACAATTATTAGTTTTATTTATATAGTAAACTGTATATATTGCTACACATTGTTTTTTCTCAATTTTTTATTGAAAATTTTAAAATTCAGTTAATTATACTAGCTTTATTTTGAACAGAATTTTTCGCTCTGTGTACAACTATACTTTGGATGCTGCTGGGTAATATGAAAATTGCACTGGCTGTTAACCCTATTTGCTGTTGCTTTTGTGCCATAAAACCGGTGGCATTCCCCGTGCTCCCCGCTCTGCCTGCTGCCCCGCTGGCTCTCTTCACTCCATTCACCCTCTAAGCACAAAGCTGTTGTTACTCTTGCTATTACTGCTGCTGCTGCTGCTGCTGCTGCTGCTGCTGCTGTTGTTGTTTATGTTGATTTCGTATCATCAGAGATTTTAGCTTGATGGCAGCCAGGCGGGGCGAGGGCAGGCGAAGCCAGGACAGGACAGAGCAGGACAGACCAGGCCTAGGCTATAAGGGGTTTCTGTGGCAAAAGCATAGCATACTTTTCAGCGCGGCTGCTGCTACTTCTGCTCCTGCTGCTGCTGCTGCTGTTGCTGCTGTTGCTGATTATATGGCGCCTAGAGGTGGAGCCCCGAAAGCAAATGCAAGCCAAGCACAAATACATAGAGTGAGCCACATTCTAGCCAGAGAAAAACAGAGAACAGAGAACAGAGAAGAGAGAACAGAAAACAGATAACCGTTTGCAGCAGGGGTTCGTTGACAAGCAAGCGTTTGCTGCTGATGCTGCATCCATATGCGTGCGTTTAGGGGCACCTGTGTTGTGGCAACGCGAGGGTGGAGGGTGGAGGGTGGAGGATGGAGGGTGAAGGGGCAAGCTTTTTGCCGCTCTTGGCCTGGCACTTGGAGCGCGCACGCAGTTTTGCTCCCCAACAACGTGGCTCGAGTATTATTTTTGGCCAGCGGCGTGTAAATCATTTTGTATGCATTAAATCGTCTTCCACGCAAAAGTAGTAGATAGACCCCTTCTCTCCCCGCTGTCACTGTCTGTCTTGCCCAGCAGCACCCCCTTCCATACACTGAGCGTATAATCAAGTGTTTACGAGAATTTGTCTAGTAAAAAGTTTAATCAATTCTTTCATTGAAAAACAAAATTCCTCATTTTCGTTCTTTAAATTCTCATTTTCTTTTTCACCGACACGTATGAATAATATAAGTTACAATGCATAATTAATTTAATCATTCCTTAAACTCAGTTTTAATTTAATTCCGTTTTTTGCTTTAATTAATCTGAATTTGTTCACTTTTCAGTGCCAATTTGTAATTGAATTCTAAAACAAAACAAATCTTTTTTAAAGAAGCAACTATTGTTTGTTTTTCTAAGTGTAAAAGATGCCACTACTTGGCCATCTTGCCAAAGCGCTTCAAGCAAGTGCAGATTTCAGTCGTTTGTTATACCCCATACCCACTAAAACTGGCTAAACCCAGGGTATAATTATAGCTTTGTGCAAATAAAAGTACGCAACAGACAGAAGGAGGCGTGACAAACCCTAAAAATTATATATTCCCAATTTGGACGAATGCATTCCTAATACATACATATAGCTGTAAGCCATAGTTTAGCTTAAATTTTAAAGCAAATACAAAGCAATTAAATATATACATATATGGTTAGCAATTGAAAAGAAAACTTGAAGAATTAAAAAATAAAAAATTAAATTGTACGTAACAAGTACAAAAAGAAAGGGAAAGGCGAAAAAAAGGAGTAAAATATAAATCAATTCAAATAAAAAAAAACAAAAGGAACAGAAACAAATAAATCTTTCTCAAGAAAAACACAGCGCTTTAAATAGAAGAAACGAGACATAGAGAGAGAGAGAGAGAGAGAGAGAGAGAGAGAGTGAGAGAGAGAGGGAGAGAGAGGGAGAGCGAGAGGAAGAATATAGTGGAAAATAGTATAGCTGTATCTCATTTTAAAGTTTCCAATTCAACTAAGCAAATTGCTTTCGTATGTGAAGCACAAACACACACAATGAAATGAACAACACAAAGAGCAACGATAGCAGCAACAACAACAACAACAACAAGAACATCAGCTTGGTAATTTCATTAACTGAAAAGAAAATAAACTCTTACCTGAATACTAACATTAAGCATTAGTTAAACCTTCGCAGCACTATATCCATCTCACTCGCGTTGTTGCCTTCTCTTTCCTTTATTAATTTTGTGTTTTTAACGCGAAAAAGCAAAACAAAATCAGCGCAGCGCACGAGCAGTGAGTACGGTGGAGCAAAACAAAGAACTATTCTACAAAATCTCATGTGGGAAGGAATACACTCAGCTCCAGCTAGCGATTGGCGTTGCCAGATTGTTAAGTCATTTTGTCCGTTTACTAAACAAACAATAATTAACCTGCTATTATTTATATATATTATAATATTTGAAAAAGTACAAGTAATTACAAATCAAAAACATGATTATAAATGTATTGTTAGAACTAAATTATGTTTTTGAACTTTATTTATGGATTAGGATACAGGGTATTCTACCCACTTTTTCTTTGAATATTATCAGGAGCCAGTGAAAATTTCATTTGGATTTACAATATTTCAAATCAATTTGAATTATTAAAAACTTTTAAATGAGTTAGATTTTTAACTGTTGGTGTACAATTACCAACAAAGACAAATTGTCACATCTAGCGACAATATTGCCCACTGTGCCATGAAGTGCGAGCGGGTGAGCGGTGAGTGGGGCAATGTGGTGCTTGGTCTTGAGTGGTTGTGCGGATTCTATGAGCGCTTTGGTTACTTTTGCTTTCAAAGCAAATAGCATTAAAACAAGCAACGAGTTGGCTCAAATGCACTTCAGCTAATAAGAAACTTCCAGCGAGCGATGTTAAATCACAGGACTCGTAAAAACAGATAACATATATCTCTATATGGCTATATGTTTGCATACATGGGCGTAGCTAAATGCGTTTGTAAAAGGGATTGTATTAATTGTGTATTTAAATGTGTTAAAAAATACTTATTTAAAGTGGTCTTAACTAACTTCCTATCAGCTATACTCTTTACCTAAAAACTGATATATCACCTGCATTGGGTATAATCATTATTTGTTTTCTTAAGCTTACGCATATTATTTTAATTTCTTTAAAACAAATTTTAATTCTAAAAGTACAGAGCCTTATAAACTCTACACCCATGTGCAATGTATACTTAAAATTTTATATATTTTCAGTAGGTGTTTATGTTTAATACAAATGATTTTTTAAGGTCGAAAAAACAAACAGAAATTCACAGCTATTAAAAAATTGAAAGTTTTTTTTACAACCAAAGTTTGATAGTGAAATTTTAGTATACACCAATGAGCTGCGAAATTCTATTCTGCTCTATTATTTTCATTTTTTAATATTATACAAATTCAAGAATATTCAATAAAAATACGTAGTTGGAAATAATAATTTAAATTAAATTTTAAAATATTATTTAATAGTATAATTCAATAATACAACAAATACTAATTGAAGTAATTTGTAATAGTCGCACAACTATTTGGAGTTCATACTTTACTCACTCAAGCAACCTTTTTTATTTTGATTCTAGAACTGTGTGTTTAAGGTAGTTCAGAAAGACAAATGGAACACTCTGCCCAGTGACCACATTAGACCTGGGCCTGGGCAACTTTATTAATGTTTTACAAAATAAAAAAGGAATCGCATGCCCAAATATTTTGTGGGCACGACTACGATATATCTATTCCTGCCTCGGCAGCTTTCCCTGTTTTGAGAGTGTCAACTGCTGGCTAATTTGTCTCAAAGGAAATCAGCTGTGGGCAAAAATACAACAACAAAGAGAAAAAGAGAACAAAAACAATTTTATTATGTTTGTTTTGAATATGTTTTCGTGTGCCCGACTAGGGGGCGGGTCAACTGGGAGCAGCAGGAGCTGGAGTTCAGGCATGCCACTGACAATTAAAATGTTCAACCCAAAGGCCAAGGCGAATATTAAAAATTTAACTGAGAATTTCTAAATGTGCCCCAGCTCAATGTGTGTCTGTGTCTGTGTCTGTGTCTGTGTAGTGAAAAAGGTTCCGCATAAAATTTGAGTTGAGTCTTAAAACTGTTTGCGGTCCTGAAACTGTCACTTTCACAATGGTCTCAACTGCAAACTGTGCTCATAAATGTGTTTGAAATACTCCTGCCTTATGTCCAACTCAAGCAGTGTCCTTTCCTTGCCTATTTCAATCTGAAATCTTTGAATTTGTCAGCAAAAATCCTTTTTCAACTTTCATTTTTACATTCAGCTCAATGTATTTATAAATTAGGCTCAATTTGTAAAGAGTTAAAGCCGGGATTTATAAATTATTTTTAATTTGCACATATTTTTAACGTACGTTAGTTTCAGTATTCAAATAAATAAAATTTAAATAAATTATGTTTCTTCTATTTATTTTTTCTTTGTGAGTTTAAGAACTAAACCACAACAAAGGGTATAGTTTAGTCGTCGTTGGACGGACACTTTGACTAGTGTATGCGTATTTCATAATTTTTATGGGGTTACAGTTTCATAATGTAGTCTTCCATTTCTCCCACTCTTCATGTGTGTAAGAGAGTGATGCCACAAAATGACCGGGAACATGAAAATGGCTTTTTCTGTTTCTTGTTATTGCTGCAATTTGCATTAAAACATTTCGCCTTTAAGCATTTTGTGCTTTTCGCAGTGGCTTTTAATCAATTTAAATTGAGACGACCAGAGTTTATTAGTCTGAGTAGAGAAATGAAATGAACGGTTCTTCTATATAATTAATTTATTTAATAAAAAAAATAAAGCGAAGCTATATATTTTTTAGTAGTTATTTCGAAGTGCTGTTTAAAACTCAAATTAAATGAAGGTTTAACTAAAAACAAATTAAAATTTAAGGCCCCTTAATTAAAGTTAAGAGCATAGTTAATTATGCCAAAACATGGAAAATATATTTACAATTCTATATTGCTTATTTCACAAAATAAATCGGGTGCTTACGACTGATTGGTTCCGTCCCTACTGTTCCGTCTTTCTTTTATATTAGATGCCTATGCCGAAAACAAACTCTATAATATTGTATATCGTGCGTAACTAATTTATTGCTTATGGAATTTCCTGAAGCTATAAAGTATTTAATCGGTTTTACTGCAAAGATGGCGTCTGGCTGAGCTGCTGCATACTGTACACCTGTAAGCGAATTAAAGTTCCGAAAACACTGTAAAAAATAAAACCTTAATGCAGGCGGCGACTGTGGCGACAAGCTATAAATTATAATTTCCAAGACATGACTGCCAAACAAATGGCAGGCGTTGAGCCACTGCCATACTGTCTGTGTGTGTGTCAGTGTGTGCGTGTGACTTTGACAAGTTTATGATGGTGTACTACAGGCAGGAGTTGCACTGTGGGGCCTTTCGCTGACTATTTCTGCACCTAATAGTCAAAACTTAATCGGCTCAACTTTGTTGTGAATTATGTATGGAAATTCTGGCAAGTAATTATTTTCAACAGAGCTCAATATTTGTATGTGTGTGTGTGATCCGGCTTGCATGTCCGTCCATTTTATTTTATTTCTTAGCTATTAGTACCAGTGTGCAGCGAGGCGGCGTCTGCTCATATAGCCAACATTTTTCAATTAACAAACGAACGAAAAATGTATGACATGCCACAGACACACACACACACACACACACACACATACACCTACTCAACAAGAATGGGCACACACACATATATATACAAATATATATATATATATATATATATCTTTTATATATCATATTTCATAGGCGCCTATTTTTTGAGCAAAGAATCAAAGCAGCAAAACGACGCTGTCAAAGAAAAGCTCTAAGAGAGAAAGGAACGGGGGAAAGCAGAGAGAAAGAGTGGCAGAAGCAGTGGGTAAGGAAGTAGCGGACAAGGGGAAAGTGAGTGAGTGTTAGTGTTAGTAAGAGTGTGAGTGTGAGTGTGAGTGTGAGTAGCCTGGCAACTGTAACAATAATAAGTGTTGCCAAATTGTGATTGAGAAAAAAGCTGTTTATTTTATACAAATAAAATAATAAAAAAAACAAAAAACCAATTTCGAAAAACTTTATTTTCATTAATTTTATAACAATATAATTGTTTTTACTTAAAAAATAATAATTTCCCATAATATTAATCTATTTAAAAAGTAATTACGACTGATTTATAATTGTTACTTATTTTAGCACAAAAAATTTGGAAAAATTTAAAATAAAGCTGACAAAAAGCTGAAATATTATTGAAAAAAGCCAGACTTTCTGCTTGCTGAAGTTTCGGCATTTTTACAGCGAATAATCTTCAAAAAAAAGAGTCATATTTGACGGGAAAAAAGCGAATCTGGCAACAGCGACAATAATAACAACAAGCAGCCAAGAACCAAAGGCATGTGATGTACTTGTCCCATTCGTATCCTGGCAAAATGACAAGCGAAATGCTTGCCACAGAAATTCATTTGGAAAAAGGGTTATTAATAATATCAAATTTGATGCCGGGCAGCCATTATGAAGGGCTGCCACAAACACACACACACACACACACACACACAGACGATATAGACATACATAAGTTGTATGTGTGTGGATTGGTATAGAGAAAACGCTAAACACCTGCTATTCCATGATTTTATTAGGCACTCAACACGCCACAGACGGACTGACAGACTGACAGGCGAACACACAACGCTGATGGAAAAAGAGACAGCGAAATAGTGAGAGAAAGAAGAAAAATCACATATGAGCCAAAAGGAAAGTTATTAGGGAATGAGAAAAACCTGCAAATCTGCAAAATGATAGAGCAAGCTGTAAAAGTGAACTGAAGTTTAAAGCAAAAAAACAATTGGACAGTAAATGCTAATTAAAACATAAATATTAAACTATTAATATCTGAGTTTTATAACTTTTTAACACCTCTAAGCACTAACTCTGTTATGATTGGGTTTTCCTGGGGTTTTCCCAAACCCTGCAGCAAATGCTACACCTTTTAAATTTTTATTTTCCTTTATTGTTAGAACCAGATACAGTAGAATCCGGTTATAACGACGCCGTTTATAGCGTCCGTCCGGTTATTGCGACGAAAACTCGATGGTTTGGTTGGTCCCCATACAAACTTATATGAAACGGCCTCCGCTTATAACGTCTCCGCTTTTAGCGTCAAACCGCTTATACCGACGAGATTTTTCACAATTCAACCGGATATTGCGACGTGCCGAACAAAAAAAAAACTTTAAAGAGGAAAATTTGATTTATTTAACAATGCTAAAAGAATCAAACAAAATCATGGATTTTGTGTTTTTTCAATACGAAAAAGAAACAAAATCATGGATTTTGTCTTCCGGATATAACGACGTAAAATCGTCGGTCCTTTGAAAGTCGCTATAACCGGAATCTACTGCATTACATTTTTTGTTTTGATTAAAAAATTAATTTGTTTTATTTTAAAACCTATTACGAACATGGCATCCATAAAATAAAAAAAAATATTTTTTTTGCTCCTTTCGGATAATGCGTCTGCCGGATATAACGACGTAAAATCGCCGGTCCCTTGAATGTCGCTATAACCAGATTCTACTGTAATTGTATCTTAAACTTTAATTGCATTCTAAATTTATGCTACAATTTTGCATTGTATTTTCAATTTCATTCTCGACGTAATGATTAATTGACGTAAATAAATAAATAAATATTATACAATTGACTTGAAAATGACGAAGGCAGAAATTTAGTGAAATACATAATTATGTTAATTTACTATATACTGACGCTGAAAAGCAGTTTGCAGGGTATGCGCCTGTCGATGCCCGCCTTTTGTGTGCTCAAATAGAGCAATTAATTCAGATCTTTGACTTGATATTTTGCTGAATATTTTGTAAAAAGTGTGCAATTAGCAAGACTGAGCGCAAAAGTCTCGTTGAAGTGTCTTAAACATGCGGCGCTGCTTTCATCATGCTGATGATTATCTGTTATGAGCCGGAAATTGAAAACATGTAGGGTATCCAGATCAGGAAACTGCAGGAGGAAGGAGGAGGGAGGAAGGAAGGGAGGAAGGGAGACAGGTACATATATGAAGCCAAGACGTGCACTGCAGCAGGCAGCTTAATTAATTAGAAATATGCAGCAGAGCAAATTGGCTCGGATAAACCAAGTCAGGGCCATGCCAGGCAGCCAGTTGACTGGCAGCCGGAGGCGGCAACCGCAGCAGCCAAAAAAAAAAGCCAGAAAGAGCTGAATTTTTGGGCATAAAGCTACACATACATATATAAGCATACGAGTCTATATGTATTTAAGAATATCCGGCATTTTAAAAACTGCAACTGCATGTCACTAATATCTCACAGCGCCGACTAATGTGCAGTGAAGCAGTTTGAGAGTTACAGTAACCCCCCACCCTGTCACTGCTCTATCTGCCCCTCCACTTCCCCTGCCCCTCTGTCAATGTGTGGCCTGGCAATTAATTAGCAACGGAAATTGCGCTAATAAACTAACAAATTTACGAGCTACATTCACGCCAGTCAACCAGTCAGCCAAACGACTGGCCACGCCCCCGCCCCGTCCCCACCCCTTGCCGCTGCCCCATCCCCTCAACACGCCCCTCGCGCATCCGACAGCTGCACGCCCATTGACGCTGTGCCCAGCCGCCAAGCGGAAGCGCTGAAGTGGCCATCATTAAAAGGCAAAGCAAATGGCTGCAACAGCCAAAACAAAACAAAACAAAACAAAAAATAAAACGAAAACAAAAGAAAAACGACAACAACGTGAAAATGGAAAGGCAAAAATTGCAGTGAAAATAACATCAGCAGCAGCAGAGATAAAATGTCCTCGGCAACAAAAGGCAGTTAGAGAATGTGAGAAGAGCGTGGAGAGCGAGAGATAGAGAGAGAGAGAGAGAGAGAGGGCAAGTGAGAGATGGCAGCAAAAAGATAGCTTTGCTGCAGCGGAAATCAAATAATTTAAAACGCATTTCCGCTTTGCGGCAAACAAACGCCAAGGCTGATAAAAATAAAACACATGTGCATGCTTCTGTGTGTGTGTGTGTGTGTGTGTGCACTGTGCAAAATGTTGGTTCAATTTGCTTTTATCATAAATTGTTCTAAATAAATTAAAGGAAAGAAGGTCGAAGCAGATCAGTCAGTCAGCTGGCCACAGTCGGACGTAACGGACTTTGGTCGACCTTGTTATTTGTGTTTCTAGTTGAGCAAATTGTTTGTTGTATATCTTCGCTGTTTCTTATCCGATCAATGCAATTCACAACATCGATAGTGGGAGGATAACTAGCAGAGAGTCGGAGAGTTGGACAGAAGTACAGACGGACAGGCGGACAGGGCAATATCGACTCAGCACGTCATCCTGATCAATAATATAGTATACTTTCTGGGGTTGCACACATTTCCTTTTTGCACTTCATGGTGCCTTCTGTTTATTTTTAAGTATAGTATCTTTATATAGTTGCTTTTTTTACAGTGTACGCTAGCTAACAATGCGAGCATCAGGCAGAAGCTGCATTTCGTTTGAGCTGAACTGCTGTCAGCTTGCACCAAATATGCACTAGGTGCAACGCGGCGTATCCGTGCTCTTCCCTGTGCGTGTTTAGGTGAGCTGTGTGCCTCTGTGTGCGTGTGTGTGTGTGTGTGAAGCTGTCACTTGACTAGGTTATAGTCATATGCAGCCACCGCCCCGAGCCGAACTCAACTCAACTCAACTGAACTCAACTGAAGCGAGTTGACTGACTACGCTGACAGCTGCAGGTTCGCTTTTTGGCAAAGCGTCGCTGACTTTAAGCGGACATCCGACAGCGGACAGACCACAGACAACAAACCACTGTTGCCCAGTACGCTTTTATCCCGTCAAATCTGCCTTTTTTTTAACAGCATTTGCTAAAAAATGGTGCTCGAATTCTGCAATATTTTCTGCAAATCTAAACAGCAATATTTTACAGGGAAATTGTTAATTTTAGAGTGAAAACAATGATTTTGTTATGCAATTGAAGAATTCGAAATCCAGTAAAATCGTAACCGATCAGCCGGACGCACCCGGCTGTAGAATATGCTGTAGAATAGAATAATAAAACTGATTTTGCAGTTCTCATTTGCCAACTTTATTTCATATAACAAACAAAGTTAATAACCCTGTATTTCCCATTTTTCAATGAGTTTGGTTTGGCTTGATAGAAATTTTGGAAATCAGATGTAGCCCTAATTTAAATAGATTTTTGTCTATAATGCACGCCAAAAGTGATCTAATAATAAACGTATAAACGTATTATTTTTGAGAAAGAATTGCGATATTAATTGTAATAACAATTGTTGAAATAAAAGCATGAAAAATCTTTAAAATCTAAAATTATATGTATTTGTTTTTTAATTTTTGCAGTTTTATCTTCTTGTTTTTCCTGCCAAAAACATTTTTTTTCTATATGAAAAAACTTGCAACTCTGCAAGAGACAGACGAGCAGGCAGACAGACTGAAAGACTAACAGACAGACGGACGGACAGACAATGGAGAACAAAAAGCCAAAACTAGATAAAAACACATGAAACACATGGAAGTGAAATGCGTACTCGAAGCTTTACTGAAAAATCGTTTTCGAAACCATATCACAGCGAGAGAGAGAGAGAGAGAGAGAGAGAGAGTGAAAGATAGAGACAGAGAGAGACGTTGGTGAGCAGACAAATGCGAATCCAATTTGGGTTTATCGCACTTGTTAACGCAACAGATTCACCAGCTGACAGCTGAGTGAACACTGCGCATAACGGTAACTACAACTTATAGTGTACACACATATACATATATAGTTCACACACATGTACATATATATTTATATATTGAGATAGTTTCATTTAAACCGCAAAACTACAGCTACAACTGCAGCACTGAGAACAAATAGAACTGCAAATGTGAAACTAAAAAATGGACTCATTTCATTAGGGCATTTTGCTCTCATTGCGTTTAAAGTTCAGTTGCTGGACTGTAATGGATTTAGCTGCAGCTTGCAGTCGAGTGTGCTCAGTATTGCGAAGATATTCTATTAACATGTGCAGAGAAAAAATAATCTACAACAATATAAAATCGTATGAACTGAAATTTAGATGAAATATCGTTAATAACGATTAATTAATTAATTATAAATAACGATTAAAGAATGACAAAATTGGCTATAATATATGATATATTGGATGATTGATGATTGCATATATCATATGAAATTACAAATTCTAGTTTTAAAAAAATAAAAGAGAATTTCACAAAAAATTCGTCTTAAAAGTTATAGAAACTTTGTTGCCTAAAAAATGTCATAAAATATCATGAATAAAATCAAATGTCGTATAAAAAGATTGGCTCCGTTTTAATTGCTTACTTCCTGCATCTCTTAAAGCAGTCGAGCATGCTCCACTGCAGTCTGCCTGCATTAAACATACAAAAAACATGCGACAACATAGAGAGAAATCTGCAAAATGTTGTTGCATTCAAGACATTTTAGTGCATATAATGAGTTTGTGAAGTGATGTGACAAAAGGCTTCATATAACTCCAGCCTCCTTCATGGCACAGCAGCAAGTGCTTGCTGTTCACCCCCCTCTCTCGCTCTGCCCCCTTCCCCTCTTGCCCCAACGTTTGCCCCTGTGCAGCTGCCCCGTGTGGCCTGCTACGAAATGTAACTACATTTTTCATGCAATCATTGAGAGCGGCAAGACTGCAGGGCAAACTGGCTAAAACTCTGTAGCTGCCACTGACGCTTCTCTGAACCCCCCTCCCCTTCCCCCACTCCATCTCCTCTCTCCATGCTGCTGCTCATCTGCATGCACAAATGCAATTTCACATGTATACATAGTTGCACCTACAAACACACACACACACACACACATCTATCTATGCATCTGTGTGTGTATCTGTGTCTTGTTGTTGCTTGTTTGCGCTGTTTTGCTGCTGTTATTTTGTAGCGGAATTTCATTTATTCGTTTTACGCTTTTTCGTTTGCCCCTGTGGCCGGTGTTTTCGTTTCGTTTGATTTTCGCTGCCTGCCGCGCTGCAACCTGTCGCCAGCGGCGCCAACGGCAGCAGCAACAGCAACACTGAGAGAAACAAAATTAGAGAATTAAATGAAATTTAACAGGGTTGTTAAATAATTCAAAATATAATATCAAATATATTATCTCTATAAAAAAAATAAAATTATATTTCACATATCGTATTAAATCAATATTTTTGAATTTTATTTTCACAAAAAAGTGTTGCAAATAGATATACTATATATTATATTATCTAATATAGATATAATATATTATATGTACTAAACAATTTTAACAAATGTATAAATCTTCATGTATTTTGGTAATCATACTTCAAGTTTGAAAATAAACTAAAAAGTATTGTTTTGCGTACCCAGGGGATAAGCGTCACAACATTGTTCCCCTAAAACATCACTTCCCCCTTTAATTCCCGCAGCGGGAATGAGTTAAACAAAATTCTTTTTTTTAAGTTATTTCTTAATTCAAGATCTGACATACCTGTTTCTAATTCTCTAATACTGGTTTTAAGAGTTTTTTATTTAAATTTTCTTGTTTCAAACATATTGATAAAAAAAAAAATGTTTTTTACCTATTTTTAGAGCAAATTTTTTTGCTCAGTGTATGCTTCACATGCTGCGCGTATTATCAAGTAAACATCCGAATCGTTTTACAACTGTTGCCAATCTGCTGGCGTCGACGGCGACAGCGACAGCGACGTCGGCGTCGGCAGCAGGCAGAGCAGCGCCATCGTATTGCCAATGACATTTCCGCCCAGAGCTCAACACAGCAGAACATTTGAACCCGCCGCCCGTTTTTCCGCTCGCTTCGATTGCTCCGCCCGACGCTTACCCCTCTCCTATCATCTATCTCCTCTCACCCCCCCCCCCTTCCCTTCTTCCATGTGGCAGCTGACCTGCCAAACTTCCTATGCAGCATATACTGCCAACTCAATTGCCGGCGGCCGCTTCAATCACTGTGGCAAAGCAATTTTTTATGCTTCGTCGCCGTGCATTTGATTTGTTTTCGTTTTCGTTTTCCTTTTCATTTTCATTTTCATTTTCCCATATTTTCGTTTTCGTTTACGCTGATTTCGCTGCGCGTTTTTTAGCTGCAAGCGCCGCCAAGTGCCAATGCCAATACACAAAACACACACACAAACACACACACAAACACACACACACACACATGCAGCAAAACAACAGTAAATATGATATTAATTTTCGTTACAGCTACACTGCGAGAAACATGTGGCTTGGCTTCAATTGAAAAATTACTAACGTTAAGCATTCCTTAAGCTTGCAGTTTGTTGTGAAAAATAAATAATTAAATAATATCTAATAATACAAATGCCATTTACGATTAAAAAATAATAATATACGCAAAAATAATAAAAAAAAAATATTAAAATTTTTCCAATAAATACAGAATTTATAATATTTAAATAAAGACTTTGTAAACTTGCTTGAACTAATACAAAATTATATTAGAACTTGATGTTTGTCTATAGTAAAAATTTAAAATCATAGTGATAATGGTAAATCCATATTTCTGGATTTCATTTTCTAAATGTTACTTATATTACTTGATGTTTGTTCTCTCAGTGTATCCTTTCCCATTTTGTTCGATTTCTTTCACTTATGCTAATTTTGCAGCAAAAAAGTTTGCTATAGTTTTCAGCATATGAATTTGGTTAAGTCTTTAGTATACAATATTTAATTGAATTACTTTAAGAAGTACGATCTTTAAGTTAATTAAGCTTTAGAAGCTATGACAGCTTTCGAATGTTTGCATTTCAACTTGAGACTATGACTTTTGGGGAGGCTGAAGTTGCAAAGGAAGTAGGGAAAAGTCAAGGAAGTGCCGCTTGCCACATAACCAGGCGTTCTGATCCACAAAATATCGCAGACAAAAGCCAAGGCAAACCAAATTGTATTGTATGTATAATATGCCTTGGACACACAAAGAGACAGCGAGCATCAGGGAGCAGGGGGTGTACTGTATATTACATTTACTCTCGTTGTTGTTGCAGTTGTTGTTGTTGCTGCTGCTGACTGCTGCACTTCCGCTCTGCGCTTTACACTTCAATTATCTTCAATTTTCAGCAAATGTCTCAAGAACAATAGCTCTGCTGATTGGAATTCTTTAACTCGCTGCATGTGCCACAAAATGTGCCCTCGCCTCCTTGCCACCCCCGCCCCCTTCCCCGGCATGCATCCTGTACCCTCTGCACACTTGTGGCCTTTTGTCTTAGAACTTGCCCCGTCTAGATGCAAGTTGTCGTTGCCGTTGCTGTTGCTGTTGCGGCTGTTGTTTCCATCATTGTTTTTGTAACCTGCTCGACTGCAAGACAGTTACAAATGCGACAACATTGTTGCTGGCTGCTCGTCGTGGGGTTCCCCATAACCTCAATTGCTGCAGCAGCTGCCAACTTGCTACGCTTGCAACACGTTGCAATGCACTGTGGGCTGCATCGCACAAAAACTGGCAATAACTCGCATAATAAAGTTGAACGCTTGACATAAGCTACAATTGATGCACATAAAACATAAAACACAAAATGAACCACGCCTACATTTAGCCCACGTTAATTAAAGGGCTTTTGCTGCGCCTTGCGGTATGCAACGATAAATATGCATTCTGTGTTATTGCCAAAACATCCAAAGAATTTGCTCGAATTGCAAGCAAATGGATCATAGGCATAGTTAATCTATAAATCTGATCAGTCGGGACGTAGCTACAGTCGGACGTAACCCACTGTAGAAGACCCTGTACCTGTACAAGCTGAACTCTTACGTACATTAATTAAGAAATTGTCTGTTGCATATCTTTGCTATTTCTTGACCTATCGTAATGCAATTTGCAGCATTGATGGAGACAATTTACCCGTTGAATCCGTTCCAGTTTCTTGTGTTCCAGCCCATAGTACAATGCACGGACCACAGCATACACTCCGATATTTGGTAGTCTGGGACATGGAGAGGTGTAAATCGAACGCAGCGCAATGCCGTTTGTTTGATGGAATTCGCTTTATTTGGTTTTTGCTCATTTTCCTGCAATTGTGTGCGAATTTGTTGCAATTTGATTTTCTATTACGAAATAATTTACACAAATATTTGGTTTCCATTCAGAACAAATACTGCATTATATCTGTATACCCATAAACCAAACACGTCCATTCATCACTGATAACGAAAACTCTGCAATACAATATACAATACACAAATTACAAATTACAAGCAACTCAATGAAATACTATTTAACTTCAGGCATTCCTGTAGCATGTACTATATGAGGTTTGACAGACTGCATTAAACAATACATGAAGTAGATAACATCGTGTTCAACCAATTGTTTTTAAATGGCTTTTGTTGTTATTCGTCTATGTTAGTAGCATCGTTCATTGATATCTTTCGATAACAGAAAATACCGCTTAAAATGCAATTATGGCAGAATTAAGAAGACACTGGTTAAATTTATAACTATTAGTAATATCATTAATTGTGGAAAAATGCCATAAGAATGTTTGGGGGAAAATATAAATAAAATTTTAAGCGCGCACGCATGGTGCAAAGTCAAGCAAATTGTCTCATGCATATCTTCGCTGTTTCTTATTCGTTCGAAATGCTTTGATAAAGAATGAGTTAGGTTCATGTCAATTAACAAAACGGGCATTTTAAAACTGTGTTTTTTTAGTTATACTGAGAAACGAGAAGATATCAAAAACCTTTAAAAAAAAAATCTAAAATCTCCCTACTACATAGGCGTATCTTCATTTAAAAATTGGTGTCTCTAGCTATTATAGTTGGCCTTCTTTTGGGTATTGCAGATATTTTCCGTTTGCAGTAACTTAATAAACCCTTTTTCAGGGTCTAATAACTGTCTTTACATATTGCTAAAGGACAGGGATTGATTGAAACCGTAGACCCGGTTCAATTCGATTCACTTGAAACAGATTCATTGAACTGTTGTCCTTCGACGTATGCACGTGTTAATTGACAGAAAAGCGATAGCGCTAAACAAATTCATAGACACTCGGATTTGTGAATTTTGCTTTGATATTTGATTCGCTGTGCAGTTTTTATTGAACAATTTTGACGCTTCCTGGCACTTGATGTTCAACTATCAGATTAATTGAAGCGCTGAAAATAAATAAAAAAGCGCAGAAAATTTGGCTTAACGTATAACTTCTACAACTATAAGATATTTAAGGTTTTTACGGATTTCTGGCAATGATATTCAGTGCTGAATAACCCTTGCTGCGTACATATTCAATTCGCATTCATAAGCATCGCCGCTGTCTCTTTGGCTGCCTCTCGATACTTAGATGTGGGGCATATCAGAAACCGACGGAAAGCTGTTCATTTAACTTGTTAGCGGGCTAAGGCTCGGCTTACGAGCTGCGACAATGCAAATCCTGTTTGTCAACGTCATTAAAATGCCAAGTCAAATGTGATTTCGCTGCTCCTGCTGTGGGCAACCAGTGAAGCAACCGACGAACGAACCAACGAACAATCCAACCAACCAGCCAACCAACCAACCAACCGACCAGTCAACCAACCAGCCAAACGGGCAAGAAAACAAACAAACCGAGCAATGAAATCAAACAACAGCAGACATAGAGTGGGAGTGACGCAGGAGAAGGAGGAGGCAAGCGGCAGGAACCTACAGATGAGCTAAAAGAGCGTTCCGTGGAAATTGACAAAAGCGAATCGAATGAAAAACTAGAGAGACAATAGGCAATAGTATTGTCATTGCATATTGATTGCGAACCTCGGCGACTGCTGCCCAGCTTCTCGACTCCACGTATATCCCTTCCCCCTTCCCCCTTCTCCCTTCCCCTTTCTCGCTTCTCCTTGCCTTACCCCTTTTCCCTTGCCCCGGCGACTGCGAATGTTGGCCAAAAACGTAGCTAGCCAGCAAATCAAATTGATTTCCAAGTCCTTTGTAGCAAATTTGAAAGGGCTGCAATCGAACGTGGGGGGCGGGCCACGCCTCAATTCATTCATTGTTGTGCTCTGATTTTGGCCATTGCAATTTTCTAAGCCGCTTACAGGTGTTCATTCCGAGTCATTGGCTGAACACCCACACACACAGACACACACACACACACACACACACACACACACACATTGCAATTTGCAACATTTAAGGCAACATGGCCTGTCACAACAACGTTCCAAAATTTGCATTCATTAAAGATGGCGGACAAAAGGGAAATCATATTATCGAGGTATGTACATCATTAAAGTCCATGCTTTTTCACTAAACCGATTCAAATCCGTTACAGCTTCTAATTAATTTGAGCGATTTCCAAATCTGCATGCGGTACATGGATGGTACAGAACATAGAATAATGTCTGATACATATCTTTGGATATATGCAATTTCTCAAAAGCTCAGCTTCAAGTGACTTCAACAGTTATAAACTTAGCAGAGAATATATTATCATATCAAGATTTTAAGTAAACTGAAATTTTAAAATCAGTTTACTTCATCTGCTTATGAATTGAAATACAGGGTATATCATATAAAATTTAAAGTTGAAAGTAATTTTAGAAATTTTGTTTGTTATACCAATAAAATGAGTATAATTCTATGTTACTTTTAGATAAATATTTTTTTTAATGATTGTGTGTAGATTTCAATTTACGGAAGCAATTTAGCAAAAAAAAATTAATAACCCTGTATTTCCCATTTTTCAATGGGTACAAAAAGTGGTTTAATTTGTTCATATACCATTTAAATTATTTTGTTGAAAATGTTTGTTGCACAACTGCTGTGCCCATTACGCGTTCTATCCATAATTTTCAGCAAAGCTTTTATTGAATGAAACATAATACACGGACAGGAAACCATGGCAGCAACGAGCTCCGTAGTATTGGTTGCATCCGAGCGCATTTTATTGTCGTAAGACTTACAGAGTTTGTGATGCGCATTATCTTAATTTCACATCGATTCTCATGAAATCTGAGGAATTGTCTAAAGCAGTAATAGCAGGTATAATGGGAAAGCCAGCACAACAAAGCAGACTTTCACTCTAAGGTAGATACTTGGAGAAATATTAAATCTGTCGTTCCACAAAATAAAACGCCTAATTGGCTTCTGTTTTGTTCTAGAATTCAAGCACAAATCGATAAATAATCGGAAATTAATTCAGATTAATTCAGGCAAGAAATGGGATTTCTAAAAATGAATTGCATTTGTATCTAATTGTAAGTTTAAAATTCTCAAAAAGTGAAATTATTCGTACTTAAAATAATAACATATGCAAAATGATGCTGAAAACTTGAATTTGTGGAATTTTGTTCTTGGATGAAAAGCTATCTGGTTCATTAATATTTTGATACAGAAAACATAAATCCAAGTACGAAACTCTTGATTTTTAGTTCATGTACTTTGAGAAAGTGTAAATGAGAAATGTGTGTTGAAAAGTATATATATTCTCGATCAGACATACGCGATGATTCTATAAAACCATGTCCGTCTTTATGTCTGTTCGTCTTAATTAACAATTAGGTTCTTTTATTATTATTATTTAAATACTTCTACTGTACATTGAGCTGATCAAGTTGATTTTTTATGTTTGATACTTGCCCCCTAAATTAGTTTTTATATATCCAGATATCCATGTCAAATTTTATAACTTAAAAATAATACCCTAGTCGAGCACACGTCACTAGAGCATGCTCATTTCTTGCGGGTGTCGGCGTAATTTTGTCCTGCATGCAGATAAAAAATATATGTATCGGCAACAGCTGCACAATTGTTGCATGCAACATTTTTGCGGTTGACCGAGCAAACGCCCTTGCAATTTATTGCCCCCAGTGGCAGGCTGAGCGCCCCGAAAAGTGAGGAGAAGCATTCCAAGAATTCCGGGCTGTCTTTTAAAAACAATTAGAAAGTGGGGAGGCTGCATAAGATGTGCTCGTAAATCGGCATTTGTCTGGGGTTTTATTTATTGTTCGGCTATTAGACCACATGGAAGCTCTAATCAAGTGACAGAGTGTGCGAGTGTTGTGAGTGTTGTGAGTGTCTATTCACTTTGTATTCATAGGCATGTTTGCCTGTTGTTCAACTTTAAATTGGAAACAATAAAGTGCATTCTCTCGAGCCGCAATCAGTGCGACCTCTGTTCATATTTCAATCAATGCAGATAATTGAAAATATTGCATAAAAATAAGTATGAATTTGTCTGCATTCGCATTCAAAGACCAATACAAAACAGTATCTGTATCTGTATCTGTTTCAGTATCTGTATCTGTATCGATATCGGAATCAGAATCTGAAGCAGAGTCGCAATCTGTGTGTCGCCATAGTTACAAGTTAAGCTGCTTAAATGTCGGCAATTCGTTTGATGTTTAAGCTGCCAACTATTCAAGTTGAACAACCAAGCTTAACATATTTGTGGCATGCTTGACCTGACGATACCCTCGAAAGCAGATGGATAAGTTAACAGAATTAACATCGATAGCAGCTGCTGTTTTACAAGCGAATTTATAGTTTCCCTGGACTTATATACGCTGGAAAAATATATAAACTACAAACTGTTGTCATCAAATATTTAATAATATCAATCAAAATAATATAGGTTAGAACAAAAACTGTAATTCTGAGCGTTATCTAATATAATATCTAATAAATATTAGCGTTAGCATAGGTATAGCATTTTTTAAAACATTTTTTTAACATTCATTGAACACTTAACCGCAAACTAGAAAAAGAAAACATTTCTCGAATTGTGTTTTTTAATATTTTTATTGCATAAATTAAACTTAAGTACACTAGTTAGTAAAAGTCTGTCTGCTGAGTATAACATATGAGCACAAAGGCATAGAAAATTTTGTTGCTTTTTACAGCATATGAATACTTTTGGAAATCCGATATTTTGAAGTTGTAACAATGAACCAAGCTGAAATGCATATATTCTCCCATATTAAACACACAAAGAGAAACTGTGTATTTAAACATAAGATGCAAATAAATTCTTTGCAATTTGCAGAGTAAAATGCAGCCCATGCCATGTAATATAATAAGAGAATTCACACACAAATTGAATATCTTGAATGAATCTGCAAATATCCAAATTAAATCAATGCAACTAGCTCGTATTTATGTTTGTATGCAGCTGAAAATATTGTAAAATTTGGTATTATTTGTGGAAATGTTCAATTTCAATTGCTGATCCGAGTGCAACATGTAGCATGCAATTGTTGTAAATAAAATCATTGATTAAGTGCCCCAGCATATAGAGCAATCCATGCAATCGTCATAAATCTAAATCTGCCATAAACTAAAATCTGCAACTGTAGATAAATATCGCGGTGTGATTAATCAGTATCGGGCTCATTGTTTTTTATGCAAATAAAATACATACAACGATTACAAGTAGTAAATGAAATACACTTCAAAAAATTAAGCATGATTCTTTCTGCAAAATATATGTTTTAATTAGGACAGTAAAATTATTTCGCATTTTTATTATTTTATTTTTATTTATTTATTTTGTTGATTTATTTGATTGTATTAAAGAATTATGTTGTAGATTACAAAAGGCCAGAGCAACTGAAATTTAATTTTATTATTTTTATTTGCTCACAATTTATGCCTAATATTAATTTGCATATATTTTGTACTGCATGTGCCATTGAGCTACTCTTGTGGCAACCCTCGAGAATGCGACATAATTGAATACAAAGCCTTGTGTGTTTGTATGAGAACATATGCCATATTGGGCATATTGTTTATGCCCAAAATGATTTAAGCAGCTTATCATTTTTTCGCCGTCTGTAGTATGTTATGGATCCTACAAAACGATATCAAACGAGGTACAGCTGCATAATTAGCATAAGAAATTATAGTCATTTGCTGGCAGTATCAAAAGCAAATGGCAGTGGAAAAACAAGCTCGAAAGTATTCTAATTATTTGCGTGTCTTACAAGGCTGTTGAAGTGGCAAGTGCTGGGGATATGGGTGATCGGATGGGTGGTTGGGGGGTTGGGGGTTGGGTGGTTAGTTGGTTAAGTCTTTGAGTGGTTAAAACGCCAACAGTTGCCAGTTGATGGTGGGTAAGCAGTGGCTGTCGAAATTGAGTGTAAATGTCGCGGCAACTTATGCCACACACGTATACGCACTTGCTTAATATTGCGGCAAGATATGCTGGCAAACCCGCGGACGGCAACGCAAACGGAAACGGAAACGGAGACGGAGACGGAGACGGTGACGGAAACGGAGACGGAGACATAGACGGAGCCAGAGCCAGAGCCAGAGCCAGAGCCGCAAAAACCGAAACGACAAAGACAAGAAGCGCGACAGAAGACGCGCAACTCGGAGTCAAGCTCATGCTCAGCCACAAGTCAGCAGCAAGCGCAGCAGCAGCGAGTGAGCGCTATTTGGAACAGCATACACTGAGAGAAAAACCATCGAAAATTGCGCAACGAATTTCAAATGCATGCAATCTTCATATGTCACTAAAAAATGGCAAATCTTAGACTTAAGCACTTTAAGTATACAATTTATTTATTGTATTGTTATTGGGTTAATATATATATTACCGAATTTACGTATTATACGTATATATATCCCTAAATAGGAAAATTTTTCACAATTTTTAAGAATGTTGTACATTATTTTTTTAGCCACTTTTCAGAATATGCAAAAAATCTTGGATTTAGAAATACAACTCTGAACAGAAAGGTTAAATCCGAAACTTAATATTGAATTTAGCTTCGAAATTCCTTTTAATTCCTTTTAAGTCTAGAGATTTTGAATGAATTTCTTATATTGCAGAACTTTTATTACAATTGCACATTTTGAAATTGACTTGATTTGAATTTTGTTGCATTTGTTTGCAGTTTTTTCTCCGAGTGTATGGATAGGCACACATACAAGCATGCGTGCTTTAGATGCTGTTGCTGCAGGCATTCTGCTGTTTGGCAGCCTTGTCGTGGTTATACATGCCACACACACACACACACACACACACACAGACACACACACATGCAGAGGCAGCTGCCCCTCAGCACCTGCCACATCTGGCGCTGTCGTGAAGGTGTCGTGTTGAACATGTTAGGTGTCTTGTCGCTTATCATGTTAAGTGGCTGCACCCACAGACTACGTGCCTTGCATGTGGCTCCGCTTCAGCCCCTTCCCCCCTTGCTCTAGTCTATGGTAATTTTCATAGAAAATATGTAAAATCTGCAGACAGACGAACGGACGGACGGACGGACGGACGGACAGAGCAAAAGCAAAGCAACTGTAGAAATTAGCAAGTGACAAACGTAAAGCGTAAAGCGGCAACAACGTTTTTCCACTCGTGCCCTGTGCTGGTTTTGTGCTCCCTACTCGGTTCTCCCTCCTCTCTCCTCCCTTCACCCTCCTCCCTACTCTCTCCTCTCTCCGCCCTGCTGCTTGTCTTGGGCGACTGCCACTTGGCCTACTCCTAGCTGGCTAATTTCCTTTAAAAGTGTTGCACAGTCTTCGCGCTCGCTTGTTGTTGCTGCCAGGACAAGCTCATTTGCACCTCATTAAACGCTGCCACTCGACCCGATGACGACACTAAATCAGCCGTGCCCCTCGCCCCTGCCACACGCCTCGTATTCTTGGAAAATGCAAACACAATCTGCACCAGCCACTCACAACGTGAAGCGCTTGAAAACAACGCTGAAAAGCAGCTCAAAGGAAAATAGACAAGTTGCCAGCACAGCCAAGAGAACTGCAATTTAGTATTATGCTTGGAAAAATATTTAGAAATAGCACACATACAGTTTATATAGCGGAATATTACTTATTTGCTTTTGTTGCAAGCATAAAAACTGAGGCAGTTGCAACGCAATCAGCACACGAAGAAAAAGCGCTTCTCTCTACTCATATCGAGCATCTCATTCAACAAATTCCCAGAACGTTACAAGATATTATTAGTTTGAAATACTCATATTGGAAATCTTATCTTAGTTTTCTGACTCTGCAATTATTTTGCAAATTGGGATAGTATATTTTAGGTTTAGTCCTTTCCTTTTGAGCATATTTAAAAAATTCAGCTTTGAAGTTAAGTTTTTATTTAATTCATTAATTGTTCACCAATTCCTAAGAAGAATTATAATAAAAACGATAACAAAATGTCGAAACTTAGAAACATACTATAAGCCAGGGAGTTTTAACCTTTATGCGATTTTTGTATCTACAATTTTGTACCCTCAAAAAAATTCCTTTTACGTGATGTTCGTTTGTTTTTGATTGTTTCAAATTTATTGAAAATGTTTACATGCTTGACAACGGCAATAAGAGGTTAATGTTATTAACGGCGTTGTGGTATCTGGGTCAGCTGTCAACCGACTTCACATTAGATTGGTCTTAACAACAATATGAATATGTTGCCTGATTTAGTTGCTGATTAACAATTATGCATGCAGAATCAGTGTCGTGTCAGCAGTTGCAGTTGCAGTTGCAGCAATTGCCAATCGGCAATCGTGATTGCCATCAGGTTGATTGACTGCCTGCGCCGATACAACCTGACAATGAGTGCACCATAGTAACTGTGGTTGTTACTGCCCTGCCTCCTGCCTCCTGCCACTTGTAGCTTGCCACTTGCCGCCGCTGCATCGCACAGTGGCTCAATCGGTGAATATAATATGCCAAAAATCTTAGCTCTAGAACAACTATAGATATATGGAACTTAAAACCTGGGTTGCTTTGGTTTTCCGACTATACCGATTCTCGGTTGCAAATTTTTTGAAACATGCCAAGAATTATTTGGAGAATTTTATGAATGATACTACTGGCCAGCCATTGGGATAATATTTTTCAAGAAACAGTTAATTTCATAAATAATTTCAGATATAAAAACCAAACAGGCAAATCGCATTTTGGTTATTTTATAATATTTAAAATATGTATATATATTTTCAAATATAAATCCACATATAATCGATTTTTCGTATACTTTTTCTGCATATCTGCACTAAAGTTGCACAAGTTTAAAGAAAATTGGTACATTTTTGCAAAATAAGAAAAAATGTTTCAACTTGGTGAAGCTATAACTTCCAAATCAATTGTATAAATTTGCTAATGTTTCGTTCCGATCCGGTTTTAATATTGCTCTATCAGATAGTAAACAATTATGAATAAGTTTTGATAGTACAAACCACTGTGCATCGGTTGACAGTTGCAATTAATGTAGCGTACACTTTTTGCTGCACTTGGCAAAGATGCAATGCAGGACGATCAGAGGATGGGAGAATGGGAGAATGGAGAATGGGAGGATGGGAGAATTGAAATATGGGAAAATGGGACGATGGGAGAATGGAAGTCGAGGGCTCTGCTGCGCTCAGCTAATTGGCATGCATCAATGCATCGATGACGTTTATTAGCAGCACTCAGACATGCCACCGAGCCTTCCAGACAACAACACAACAACAGAGAGCCGAGAGCCGTACCTGATGTCCCATGCCCCATGCCTCATGCCACATTCCCGATGAACCATTTGGCGGATTGGAGATGCAGCCTTTTGGCCGTCGATCCGTGCATCCGTGGATGCCACTGATGACATTATTGTGTGCGCCAAGCGGCAAATTAAGTTAATTTGATTTAATGACTCAGCACAGATACGAAACAGTGCTGCCAACTCGTTGTTATATAGCCATCTAGGCAAAGTGCTGCCAATTTGCATATAAATGAAATGCTCGTAAAATTGCAAAATATATCAATCAAATGCATCATAAAATAAAAGTTAATAGCACAAATAAATATAATAAAAATACGACCAATCCTGCCGCATGCCATAAATTAGGCTCTTAATTATATAATATGGCCATATACATAAATAACATTTCGAAATTTCATTTGCCTGCACTACATTTCATAAAACCTTGCGTTGTCTGATTATAAATAGATGCAAAATAGAGGAAAAATTGCAAATCTGAGCAGAAGATGAAGTATTACAAAGCAGCGTCATAGATCAAAGTTGTGCCTTCCAAGAGTCTGCCTTACTGGGGGAAGCAACATTCATCACCAAATCATTGACCATCAACGAGTTATAGTCCACCCTTGGCCAGTATCCCTAGTATCCCCACTTTTTTGCGACTCGCTTTAAGTGTCATTTGCCACGCTGAGAAATTGAAAATAACAAAAAAGGGAAATTGTAGCGCAAAGCAGCTAGAAGCTCGGCAAAATCAGCCAAGTTTCAAAAGCAAATTTCCCCGAGGATGCGCCGCGATGTAACTGGACGAGCAGAAGCTGACTCTTGCCTGTTGCCTGCACTGGAAAAAATAAATGAATAAAATAGTATACATTTTTTATTAGTTAATGGTTATAGTTAGTCAACGTGCTGCTTTAAATGTCACCTCATTACCAGAGGCCCTATGAGACCTAGTCTTATTTCGCATTTTTCAATTATAACTTCACCAATGTAATAAAGATATATAAATTTGTGTTTGAATTTTATTTAATTGTAAAAATATCGAGCATAATATTACAAAACGATATATTAAAAAACGTATTCATATATTCTTTCAAAACAGACAATAACATTAATACAATATTTCTTAAATATTCGACCATTCTAATAAAGATCAATAGATCAGTTAGTAGCCCAATAAAATATCACATCTTTCTATTTTCAGCTATAAAATGTGGTGTAAAGAATAAACTTAACAAACATTCGATTATTAACGATCAGCCCAGTATTTTTTTGCAGTGTGTCTATCAGCGTCATCGGAATTCCCCAAAGCCATTAAGCGAAAATGTATGCAACACCCGGCCAAAAAGCGAGCGAAATAACTGAAAAATGTCAGACTCAGCGTCAGTTGCCTGCTCCCCGTCCAGCCCAATTGCCATCGATGTCTTGGCAACACTTCATTAGCAAAACGTTAAGAGCTAAGGGTTGCCCCATGCCTCATGCCGCATGCCGCATGTTGCATGCTGCCTGCTGCCTGCTGCTTACCGTTGCCAGGGCCAACAATAATTTAATTTCGCCCCACACTATTGGCTGCCTTGAACTAAAAAATAATTTCATTGATTACAGGACATTGCGAGGGGGAGATGTGAAGAAGGAGGACGTAAAGGAGATACCGGCACTTAGGACGCTATAGTTAAATACCAATTTCCCGGCAGAGCTATTTATACATTAATTAAAAGCTGAAATGTCTTCAAGAACTTTTGAATTCAAAATAAAATTAAGTAACTAGTATTTATAGACTTAAGGCTGCACTCCACTTTGAGCTTTTATACCAACAGTAAATAAATTAAAGCTTAACTTATTAAAGTCCAAATAAAAACGCTTTTATCTATTGTTGAGGTTTGACTTTAAAAATACCAATCTATATTCATAAGAGTTTATGAGCTTTCAAAGTTATTTTAAATTTACGCTTAGCTTAAATTTAGCTTTAGCAGCTAACAAAATTATTGTACGGCAAGATATTTTATTTGGCGGTTTTTTATTTGAAAGCACATTTTTGATATTATTTATCATAAGCATTGGCTGATAATAGATATGAAACAAGACGACTAGATTAGCTTAAATTATAAACAAACTGATCTTAGCGCTTTACTGAAAGCTTTTGGTGTATATAAATAAATGTATTCAAAAGACAGGGCTATATTTAAACATATCGAGCAAAAATTATTTATGCTTAAAGCTTCACTTTTGGCTGTTGGCAAAGCTTTATTAAAGAATATCAAAAAAGCTCTATAATGTAGCTTTGAAAATTCTTGTTTTATTCGCATTTAAATTCACATTGCAGCTTTCATGTGCTTTCAAGCTTCGTGATTGCAGTTTTTAAATGCTACCGCATTTTGCCTTGATGGCATCGAACCATTCAAATAGCTCTTTGTGTAAATATTTTTGGGCAGGTATTAGGAGAGCTTTAATGCAAAGCTTGTAGTATCGTTAGCATATTCCCATGGTTATTTAGCCGTTGCCTCTGCAGAAATTGTGCTGTGCTGAGCAATCAAAATGTCTTTCAATGGCAAATGGAAAACTCGTCTGCCCCCTGCCACCGATTCAATCCAAAATAAATGATTTGATCAATGACTATGCCAATGATGAGCGCTTAAGTTAAGGCAACTCGAGCGATGTAGAAGTCGAAGTCGATATCGAGGTGGAAGTGGAAGTGGAAGTGGAAGTGGAAGCAAAAGCTGGGAAACTGTTTGCCAACTGGCAAACACAAAGCGTTTTAATGGTTTTGTTGCCCAGGGAATGGCTTTTCGCTTAGCGCCAGAAATTGCTGCTACTATGTACGCCATACCGTTAGAGCCGTGTACCGTTAGACGCGTCTGTACCGCATCGACATTGGCATCGGCATTGGCATCGGCATTGTAGTAGCTGATGATAAGCTCGTTTCAGCGCCTGCTCCTGGCCCCGTAAGTGTTAGGTGCTAAAAGCGAAAATTAACTTATCAAACATACATTACAAGCCCAAAGTTAACATTAACAGCATTAACATTAACACGCAGGCTATCGCCCAGGGCGCAAGGAGGGGGCAAGTGGCAAGTGGCAAGCGGCAAGTGGCAAGCGGCAAGAGGGGGCTTAAGCAGCTGCTTATATGTTTCACGCTACTCGCTTCCAGCTTTCGCTAATGGCACAAAACGTTCACACGAATTCCCCGAACAATTGAAAGTTGCGGCAAACTATGAAGCTCAATTCAAGCACGCACACACAGCAGCCACAACACACACACACACACACACACACACACACACACACACACACTGACAGCTGCGTCTCGCTAGGAACAAGAGCCGCTAGGGGCCGCCATTGATTGAGCCGCATTGCATTTGCCGCCGCCGCACAGTGGAACATTTTACCCCAAAAATAACAACATTTATGGAAATAAAAATTGGCAATACGGCATCTAATATTTTAATTTTATAAAAATTATTATTTTTTATTTATTAATATGTGAAAAAATTATCCTTTCAGATATTACAGAAATTGAAATTTACCCAACCAAAGTTTGAAAGTATAAAAAATTGACTCTTTGGTGCAATTTAAAGCTTTTATTTTTCATTTTGCCCCTAAAATTATGCAAAAGTTTGAAAGCACTTTTAAAAACGATATGTTGAAGTAAATTATAAATATTTTTTGCATTAATAATAATTATAGTTTGTTAAAAATGTATTGAATGAAAAAAATGCCAACAAACATTTTTTTCATTTACCGTTAGATTTAAAGTTGTCCAAACGGTGATTCGACGATGTTTTTACTTATAATATAATAAAATATAATAATTTAATTTAATTATAATAAAATATTCGAATTGTGAACATACAACCTTGATCAATTAAATTTCCACTGAATTAATCGACAGTTTTTCGCCAAATTAGCCCACTGTGCGCCGTTCCCCTGTAAATTTGTCAGCCTGGCAACCACGTTCAGTGCGCCTAGTGTCGAAATAATAATGATTAAATGCCAGGCGAACAATAACTAGCGAATGCCATATCCCCATCAACTCCCCTCAACACCAGCCAACCCACCACAACCCCACGTCATACGGCTCATAACTCCCGTTTGAAATTATTGGAAAACTCATTAATAAGCAAACGGGATAAACGCCCAAAAAGCATATATGCAAGCGCAGCACAAAAGCGATGCAAAACGTACAATGGGACGTGCGTAAAATTGCGTTTAATTGCAATTCTACACAGAGAAAAAAATCTGCAATTCAGTTCTTAAAAAAAAAAACATAAATATTAAAAAACAATTTTAATTTTTATCGGTTTTATTATTTTTAATGATTTCAATTTGTTGTCATTTCTTGAATTGAGTTAATTCGAGCTTAATTTTGGAACAGATTTTTTCCCACTGTGTATTTGCGTGTGTGTGCGTACATGTTTGTGTGAGCGTGTGTGCGCGTGTGTGCGTGTGTGTGCATCATAACTTCCTCCTGCAGCAGTCACTACGCTTAGCTGCATGAATAATTGCAAAATTCGTTGGTTCTGCTCTCGCCCCCTCAATGTTTATGTGTGTATTTGGGCATGGCCTTGTTGCATTTGCGAAAAATGCAAAATAGCACTCGTACTAACATAAATTTGAATATATAAATATAGAGAGGTGTCATTAACGGGTCTGCTACCAGCTTGCAAATAATGCAATTAAATACACATATAATAGTCACGGCTTTAAGCTTGAAGCGGCCAAATTTTCACTGCGAATTATACTATTTAAGCTTAAATTCGAGATCGATAAGATAGAAATATTCGATCTTCATTAAGGTAAACAATCAAATAAAATAATAGTAAATTAATATAATTTTAAGCTTATCGAAAAAGCTTGAATTTTTTCAATTTGATTGGAACGCCCTCTTTACGCCCCAATGAAAATTTGCATCTGTTAATAAATACAATAGATATTAACGAAACAATATTGCATACTTCAGCCCGCTGGTTTTCTGGCATGATAGAGTCAAAAAAAAGTAAGTAGAAGCTTTCAGATATTTTCAGCTATATTAGCTTAAAATAAGCTAAAATTTTACAAATATTTTGATTCAATGCACAGAAAACAAAACCAAATATTTTAGACTAAAAACAATTTTCCAGCTTGGGAAATTAACTGAGCTAACGAAAATATGTTATATTGGGTATACTAAGAGTGAAATCGAAATTGTGGATAGAGTTATAAAATAAAGAATTATATATAGAATTATAAAAACTATAATCGCATGGATTAACTAGGGAAATACTTCAATTAAAGTTACATAGATTTTCGGTTGCTTGAAGGCTTTAAGCAATAAAATACACGAAACGAAATATTTTATTGAACTGCAGGCCGAATGCCTCAATAAAAATCAATATTTGATGACCATGCCGCCATTTTGCACTTAATTTAAGGACGCTTTAAGACGCCAGGCGAATACAGTGGCTGCCACACTACATACTTTTAGTTGGCACTGTTTTTGGCTTTTGGATTTGGACTTTAACAATGCCGCAGGCGGTTTCTCAACTCAGACTGACAGTCATGGTATGTGTACATTTGTGTGTGTGTATGTGTGTGTGTGTGTGTGTGTTTGGAATTTTTAGTTCTTATTTTATTTGGTACTCTACAGTACATTTTTGGGGCTACCTACGGCCTGTGGGCGCATTGCATTTTAGTCACGTACAAACACGAAAGTTATCGAAGATTTAAGCGCACGTACATGATGTTGCTTCCTGGCAAGACAAAGAGACAGACAGCAAAAGAGACAGAGAAACGGAGAGGCAGAGAAACAGAGAGACGGAGAGACGGAGACATACACAGACAGCTTGAAAGGAGAAGGAAGCTGGGTTACAGACAGAGTTCTAGAGATACAAGCTAAAAACCAAAAGTCGTCATCAACTGCCGTGAGTTATTGTAAAATTCCAGTTACGTTTCGATTCGGTTTTTGCAACTGTTTGGTTAACACGTCTAACAGAGAGAGGGAGAGAGAGAGAGAGAGAGACAGAAGCACAGAGAGACAGAGACAGCGAGAGAGCGGGAGACAGAGAGAAGAACAGTGACAATGGCAACAGTGCCAAGTGCTTGTCAAATTGAAATTAAAAGCCAAAATGCTTCAAGTTCTTGCGAGCAGAGTTCAAGCGTTTGGGGACCCCGACCCATGCCACATACACTTACACTAGGAAAAATGAAAAGTAAGTTAGCATATAATAGAAACTTTACGAACCCCACAAATTATAAATATTCTTGATCAGGAAGACGAGCTAAATCGATATAGCCAAGAACGTCTTTTCGTCAGTTTGAAGGGTTAGATCTCGGCAACTATAAGAACTAAGTGGATTCAACTTTTTAAACCGGAAATTCCTGATTCAAGCGCAGAACACTCGAATTTTGTTTCAGTGTAGACACAACCTTTTTATAAAATCAATAAAACCAAATAAAATATGGGCGGGTTGCCCTTCGACAGCACGTAGGCTAACATAACTTTTGCTCTGATTCGCGCCACAGCAGCAGGGACCACAAACCACTGACCAGTTACCCGTTACCAGTTACCCGTTACCCGGTACCCGTTACCAGTTACCAGTTACCCGTTACCAATAACCCGTAGCTTCTAGTCCCCAGACAGACCGCATTTGGTTCTGGTCAGTCTGGTGATATTTTGCGGTTGTCTGTGTGGTCGCCTGACCTTTTGCAGCATCCAGCAAAAACGGCAAATCGAATGGGGACTTGGAACTTTCACTTTGCCTTGGCAGCTGCTTACAACTACACACACACACACACACACACACACAGACACACACTAAACACACATCTACTTTGGGTACAGTTGGCACCTCCATCTCTTTTCACTAAAACTTCTAAGCTTCGATTTAGCTGATACTTGTTATTCCATTTTATTGATAATGTATCAGCAGCGAGAGTGGGAAGTGCATAGATAAGTGGGTACGAATGGGTTGGAAATAGACAGGGAGCCAAAGGTCTATGGAGAAACGTCCACCTTCTCCGAATTGCAGATGTCGATGGTTTCGCTTTTAAAGTAACAGTTTAATGATAATCCAGGACTTTCGTCTAAAAGCAATTCAGCAGCCAAGCTATTTTGAAATATATTCAACTCCAATAAATAGATGATTTTGTAAAGTATTAAAGCTAGAGCAGTCAAATTCGGAATGTAAATAAAAAACATATAACATGTACTTTAAATAATGGATACCACGCCCCATTTATGCCCTAATCCATACAAATTTAATAACAATCGTTATATTGAACATGGATTGCTGTTATTTAGAATATGTACTCTCTACTATTATATTTATGTATTCTAAAAAGCTCGTTGAAGTCGGTTAGCAAGCACAGAAATTATTTAAGAAACAATATTGAATGCAGACAAGTAAATAATAGTACATCAAAGCATTGTCGGTTGCGTCCGACTGTAGCTTTTCCAAATTTAAACACAGCTTGTTTGCATACACGTCGTTATTCGCATCGAGCTAAGCCATTAAATGCATCTTAGATGCAGCAAAACCGCTGAAGATGCCTTGCAGCATGCAGCCAAAGTCGGCTCTCCTTAGCTGCTTTCTTGTTAGCTGTTCTGCATGCTGCATAGGGCCTAAAGCAGCTGCCATTGCTGCTGCTGCTGTTGTTGCTGCTGCTGTTGCTGCTGTTGCTGTTGCTGTTGCTGCTGTTGTCATGTGTGCGTAGAAATGGCCTCCGGCCAATGGCCATGCCATGACAAATAGGCGACAAAACGAAATGAGAAATATGCTGGCATATCGAAGAGCAAGAGCAAAGAGGAGAGGGGAAGAGGGGAGGAGAGGCAGAAGAAGAAGCAGCAGCAGTGCCAGTTGAGATTAGAAAAGCATTTGTTGAAATCAAAAAGCCAGAAGACAGCAGACAGCGCAACCGGACAGCTGTACGCTGCAGGACAGCAAAGCGAAAGAGAAAACGAGAGAGAGGAGACGGAGACGAAGACGAAGAGGAAGACAGAGATAAAGAGGAAATGGGCATGAAGACACTGCGCAAAAAAACTGTGCAGCAACAACAAAAGTCCCATCGCAGCAATATAAAAAACGTGTAAGTCTATTATCAGCCACTAAATACAACTAACAATACGCTCTATAAGACAAATAAAGTATACGTAGTGATGTACAGAGTAAAATATTAAACAACACTAGTCGACAAATTTTAATGCAAATGAGGTGCATTTAAGGTTTGATACCCAATTCTAAAGTATTTTGGAGAGCTCATTTCTAAAATTATACAACTGTCGGTTTTTGACGTAGTTATGCATATTCAAAGTTAAGCAAAAATTGCTTTTCTCTCTAAGCTTAACAATTGGGTTGAATTAAAATGTTAATTTAACATAATTTGAATTAACAATTAGGCATTTCTTGATCTACGCTTTATTTATATTTTATTTAAGGTTAACCAACTATTTAATATTTTAACTATTTTAATTATTTACATAAATATTTTAGCTATGCTGAAGTTTGTTGAGAGATTGGGATAGACCCGCTATACCAGGGTACAGAAAGAGTATCAAGAAACTGCAGAAAAGCCATGCCGACAACAGGCAAAGGTCACATGTGTGAAGATATAATGCCCCATATAATGCCCCGCTGCCTGCTCAATTCCATCCGAATGGGAGGAGAATGGGTATGAAGGATAACAAGGGCCTGGGCCAAGTTTCAATTAGTGCTGCAAACTAAATTAAGCTATAACTGTATTTCTCTCTATTCTCCCTGTTTCTTTTCAGCAGTGTTTGTTGTTTTTATTTGTCGACTCCATGTATGACCCTCGGACAAGGCAAACGCATAAATAACAATAGGCAAATACCAGACCCTGAGCAGTTGCCAGTGGAATCACAAGTGGCAAGGGAACGGAAACTACCATAAAACAAAACGAACTGCAAACAATGGGGCAAGGCGTGTTGCATAATGCGGTTGCAATACACTGCAAAAATTCAATTGATATGCAATTTTGAGCAGAGTTTAGAAGTTGCGCAAGAAAAAATACCACAAACAAATCAAATTACAATACTTTTATATCAATATTTTAGATTTATATCAGCTTTAAACTTGCGGATGGCTACAGTCGGACGTTACCGACAATACGAGAGGCTGTTTATTGCAGATGGCGTATGAAGAGAAGGAGATATCAAAAATCTATCTATCTATCTATCTATCTCACCCAAAAGGGTGAGAGTCAGAGAGAAAGTCAGATGAACATGAACTCATCATCCTTTTAGAGAATATATATACTTTTATTTTTAATTTACACTAACTCAATAGACCATTTTGTACTCTCTTAAAGTAAATACCGTAGGTACAACTCAAATTAAATTACTTATCTATTTAAATCAGAAATTATTTCAAATTTATATTCAAATTGAGAAAGTTGTAGTCAAGGGTTGTATTCACCAGGTTACCGCTCCATGGATCGATCACACGATAACCGATAAAAGGAACCCTTCATGGATCATAATTATGGAGCGCATGTATCATAAAATTTTTACGCTCCATTGCTGTTTTTTTCGCTCCGTTCATCGATAGACAATAAAAACAGCTGATTTCAATTTAAAATGTAAACAAATCTATCAAAAATAACTGTAAGCATTTTAAAAATTAATTATTTGGAGACTTTCTGCATCCAAGACTGGTGGATACAAGCAATGGCAAAATCTCCAAATATAGTTAAATGTTGAAAAATATTTCCAAAATATTTAAGACTCATATGAAGTTTGTAGTTCGAATTTATGCTCGTTGCAAGCTGCATTGCAAAATCGCCATGCTCACAACAGGTAGGTAACCGGTCGAAGATGAATGCGTTGGCTTGTCTTGACTGAATGACTGAATGAGTGAATGAGTGAACGAGTGAATGAGTGAACGAGTGAATGCGTGAATGCGTGAATGAATGCGTAGATGAATAAGTGGAGGTGAATGAATGAATGGATGGATGGCCGGGACAAGGCAGTGGCATCACAGCCGTAGCTTCTATTGTTAAATGCATGAAAAATAGCCAACATGCTTGCCTCAACGCAGTCGGCTCAACTTGCCACTTGCCACTTGCCACTTGCCACAGAGCACAAGGTGGCAACGTCAGGTGCATAACTCATACGACGCGTTGCCCCTTGCGATTTATGGCCACTGGCTGCAAATGAACAAAGCGGCCAACTCTTTTGACAAATTGCATTGCCGCCTGTTTATTATTGAATTACGAGATCAGGCGGCAAGTGCAGCAAGTGGCAGCGACAAGCAGCTTCCAGCTTGTGGCCGAAATTGAACGCTTTTAATTAGCTGACGCTGTGCAGGCAAACACACAACACACAACACACAACATGCAACACCCAACACTTGCTGCTAATGAATTAATTAGCTGTAATGCCCATCTCCACACACAGACAGACACTGTCCAAATCAATTTGCGAGCCAACAACGTGCAGCATTTCTCTCGACTGTTGCGATTTGCGTTCAATTAGCGTGCCACAAATCTATGGCAGCTGCAGCTTGCCACTGAGCCGTCCCTGCCCCACTGGAACTGCCCCAGGTGCAACAGCATTAATTGGCATTGAATGCGCGGCTTTTGTCCAAGATGCAACTAAGCAGAACTCAAGGCGCTGACATGACCCACGTTGCCACGCAGATTGGACTGTGTGTTGCACAGTGCAACGAGTACAACTAACGAGAGAGCGCAACAGTGGCGAGCAACTTCAATTCATGCCGGAATAAATGAATTGCAAATTAAATTAAACTAATAGCAAATCTATCAAGAACAACGTAACGAGTACAAGCAACGAGTAGCTTGGGAGAGTACAAGTATAATGGATTAGAGTACAGAATAACGAGTACAAGCAACGAGTAATATTGGCAAGAGCAGAATTCATATGAATATTAAAGCTTGCTTAAGTATAAAATTTATTTTATTTTATTTAATTTTTGACAAATATAATAAAAACTAAAAAAATCTGGACCTCGAGCTAGCCAAAAATATCTAAATTAATTATAATTGTTAATAATTAATTGGAAAGGTCGACAACAGCCACGATTATTTTAAATAATTTAAAAAATATTTACTAAACTTGCACAGAATTATATTAAAAACTTTCAAGTTTTCATATAATTTCAGTTTTAATATAATTTTTGTGTTCTCAGGCTTAGCATTTATGTTCTTATTGACACATCCAGTTTGAAATGCTTAGTTTCATGAAAGGGATTATTGATTAGAATTTCATGTGCAGCATTGCCCTTCTTGCCCCTTAATTTTCACTCCATTTGGGCTGTCCATATCGGCGCTTCCAGTTCTACTTTGCGCATATGTATCTTACGTACATAAGTATTTCCTATTCTCACCGCTCTGCCTCCTCTCTGTCTGTCCTCTTTCTCTCTCTGGTCCCATCTCCCCCTCGGCATCTTCGGTCACCCGGCAAGAACATAATTAGGCGTATCCTGTTGCATTGTGCTGTTACGCCCACTCACTGGGGGGCGCCTTTAAGCCCGTCTCGTGTGGATTCAATTTTGTCAACGCGGCCAATTACTGAAATTATTTGTGTTGCACTGACTTGCCATGCATACCAAGCAATTAACATGTTCAATTTCCCCCATGGGCGCCCACTTGCACACCCTCCCGCAATACCAGGCCATAACTCTTGTAGTCTAATATTTATAGAATCAATATCTGGGAAAAAACTCGAGCTGCTGTTTACGAAACTATAGTTGAAAAAACCAAACTACCGTGTATAATTCTTTTATGCACACACACACACACATACTTCACCCTCCATCCTCCACTCTCCTCCCTAGCACAGGCAAAAAAAAAAGCTATAGCCCATTTTTGTGCCATGTTTTGTTGATGGGCGTGGCGGACGCAGATTGAGTGTAAACCTATTAGAGAAATTACCAACGAAATGAAGCGAAACCTCTCGAAACCTGGCCAAACGGCCAATCCGCAGCTCAATTCAATTACTAACACAAACCGTGCCAGCGAGGGCAGTTCCTAACGTTTATCAAACGCATTGTGTGCTTGATGGGATTAACTAATTTAACTTGAGGAAATATTTGTGTTCTATTATATATCAGTACCTCTTTTTTTGTAGTTTGTTGACTCCATCAAAACAGAAAAACCTGCAATATTGTTTAGATAATAACTTTTGTTTCTATTAACCGATTTCAATGCGCTTTGGAGGATAGTTAAACACAATAGTATATATTCTTTAGGTACATTATATCGTTTGCTATTCGATTTTTATCGATTAGAGGAGTAAAATAAACTTGATATGCGTACTGCCTTTTGCATACATTCGCCCAAAGTTATTAGCTCAATTTTTACTCATTTTTAATGGGTCTATTATTAGACTGATGGCACAACTTTTTGAATGCAACTGCTTCGGTTTAATTAAGATTAGTTTTCCATAAATAAATGTTGCTTATGCTCAATGTATTTATTTATCTTTTGACAGCTATGTGTGTGTTACGTATTTATCATTTCAATATTTATTGATGTGCTTAATAATACCGATATATATTTCAATAATTTATTGATTGCCCCGCGGCGTGGCCAGCGTCTGAGCCCTGTAATTCAAGGCATATATTTTGGCTGTAAATATTTAATGCATTCGTTTGGTCATTTTCATAAACCTTCGGATACGCACAACCTCACCTCTCACGTCTCCCCTATTCCCTATCCGCATCTCCATCCCTTTCCCCTGCCATGCACATACACACGACTGGCATATAAAAATAAAGCTGCCCTTGTTCTAGGCAAAGCGATGTTATTATTGTTATTAAATTTTACTGCCTATAACTGTTGCTGGCAAGACAAATTAGTGAGGCGAGCGATTTGGTAAGGAGCCTAAATGCCCTCAGCAGACGGTAGACAGTAGACAGTAGGCTCTCTCGGCATGGAAAGAGTGTTCGACTCTACACTGAAAAAAAAGCTGTTCTTTAATTCTAATTGCTTGTTTTTTTATAGTATAAGATTGAGATAACCAAAAACATTTTGACAGCTATTTGAATCTCAATTTACAACTTAATCTTCAGACTTTAGTTGTAATCTGGAATTCTCTTGAACTATTTGCTTTTTTCAGTGCAGAGAGTTCTTAGGCTGCATTTAGTAGCTAAAATTGGTTTAAATCAAATTAGTTTTATACGATATAAATATGATGACTATGGCGCCCAACGTGAGCATGGTTTTTCTATAATTGAAAATTTAAAGTCTGATGCAGAATCCAGAATATTTTTGGTAAATAAAAAGTTGACTGTGCTTTCATCTAGAATTTCTCAGTTGTTGCATATACCTGTAACTAATTTGTTTTTCTCGGTGTAGAGAGTTCCTTGGCTGTCTGGCCAAGGATTGTTTAGTGCAGTCCTCGGGGTGTTGCTGCGCTGGTTATCCAGAGCAAGTCCTGTTTTACGCACAGCGTTTTAATGTTGTGTTTGTGTGCTCATCAATATTTATTGGGGTTCGAGTACGTGAGACGCCATACAATCAGCGCGAAGGAGACCTGGTCTTGGTCCAAGGACCCGCCCGGCCAGGACACGCAATGTTTGTGCAAATATGCCATGGTTTTTGTTTTTATGTTATTTTATTTCCATGGGCATTATTGTCTGGATGGCACTGCTAAATGTGGCCGCAGCAAAGCTCAGCCAGCGACTGATATATTACAGGCTTTGGCCTAACAATAAACGGCAGTTGATCAATGGCATGGCTGGTGAGGGTGTGAGGGGGCGGGCTGCGAGGGGGCAGGGTTCGGGTTCGGGTGGAGGGAGCACCCTGTGGTGGCGACCACAATGCCAGCTTTGGTTATTTACTATTCAAAAACTTCAATTACCGTTAAGTAGTCGCCGGGGCGTTAATCGCCAGTAGCCGGAGAATAAATTCCCAACCTGCCTAGTAACTCCCACACTTTCTCCACTTTCTGGCACCCCTCGGTCGGGTCGGTTATTATGCTGATTAACGTTTTATTTACACATAAATAAAACAAAGTGTGTATTGGTTATTAAGTCATTTCACAGTTATCGTCTACTATTGTTGCCACCAAACACGAACGGGATAGAGCAGGATAGAGGGGAAGCGCAGAAGAAAGAGCAAAGGCCCCAATAAAAAGGAGAGCTGTCGGTACTTTATGGTAGGCGCAACAGGAGCCCGAATACACGTAATTTAATCCGATTTCTTTTTGACTTGTGTCCGGGGTACGAGTAAATGCTTCAATCGGCTTAAAATGTATAAATAAATAAACTCGATTGTTGTGAATAGCGTAGAACACACATGAGTGTGCTTCTGCAGAAAGCATGTAGTAAACATTCTTATATATGAGTTAATCGTAAGCTCCAGTTATCGTAGTTTGGCCAAAATATTGCCAACTGTCTGCAAACTCAATTGATTTTTAAAGAACCTTGTGATATCATAATCACGTACTCCAGTTCGCTACCGTACGTCATAGGAGCAAAAGGGTCTATTAAGTTTGTTTATTTGACAGGTGTGCGAAACACTAAGAGGAAGCAGGAAGAAAGCAATTTGTAGCTTGAATTTGGGTTCGATAATTGACGCTGAGGTATACAAATACCTACACATATGCACTTTATCTTATACAATATTGCAATATTATTCCTCTAATATCTTCTGTGTTTATCAACCGATTTTCATGCGCTTTTCAAATTCGATAAATATAACAAAACAAGGTATATATTCTGAATAGCAAATCTCTATGTTCAAATTTACACTTGTTATTCGGACTTTATCGATTGGGGCATAAATAAATAAACTTGATCTGCGCATAGTACACACCTGCCTAATTTCTGGAATAAGCCTATAGTTTCCGAGATATACGTGACAGACGGATATAAATTTGCGCAAATTTGCACAAAAGTTAATAACCCTGTTGTTAACCATTTCATGGGTTCAGGATATAATACCATTAGCAATTAAATTAGATAGCTATAAATATTTAACAAATTTAAAGACCATGAATTTGCAATTTGTAGTATGATTAAAGCCGTTTAATCAACCGCACTAATCTTTGGCTTTAATTATATTCCATGAAGCAGCTTTAAGTAAATAAAGTTGAAATGCCGAATGCAGCAACATTAAGTGCTGCAGCTTAAATCTAAGAGTTGCTTGACATTTCTAAACAAAAAACTGAGAGCTGACAAGAGATAAATCTGCGACTTGGGCAATTTGCTAAGAGATTTCCCCGAGATTTGCAGCTATAGAAAAAAATCTGAGAAATTGTATAGCTGGCAGGAAGACTGTGAATGTGTATACAAATTTTTTAAGCTATTTTGAGTGCAACTTAAAACCAAACCGTATGCATGCCTTGAGCACATGCAGCTCGGCTGCTGACACGCGTGTCCTTGGGTCCTTGTGTTCTTGTGTTCTTGTGTCCTGGCTGGCCATGGCAGCTTGATTACAAACTAAGTCGCTCTCTTTAATTTTATTTTTTTAAGAGCTTGCTTTATACAATCAGCTCAATGTCTGCGCAGGGCGAGGCAGGGCAGGGCAGGACAAGGCAAGGAAGCACAGGATGCTAGCAAGGAGAACATCATCGCTCACTGATTGCCAGGCGCTCGAACGAAATAATAAAATAACAACATAACAAAATAACAACATAACAAAATAACAAAATAACGATATAACGAATTATGTATTTGCATAAATAAATAAGCGACATACAAAAAAAGAAGCAGCAAAATATGTGATAAAAAACCAGTAAGAACGAAGTTGATCATACGGATGGAAGCCAATAGTCGGACGTAACCGACAGTAGAGGACCCTGTACTTTGAAAATAAAAACTGATCGGTTGATCAAATTGTCTGTTGCACATCTGCGCTGTTTCTTATCGATCGGATATTTTATAAGCTATGAACATGTGAATTCTTAAGGCTTTAGCTGCTGTGGTTTTTTGTGGTTAGCGTGGAAAGGGAGAAGGTATTTTTGATAACCTAAAGCAAACTTGATCTGCTAACTGCTTAGGAGAACCTACGTAACAAAAAGGGAGAAGGTATTCAAAACCTACAACAAACTTGATCTACCAACTGCTTGGGCTAACCTACGTAACAAAAGAGGTCTGCCCCGCCTTCTTCTTATTTGCACCCAATCAACCCTTTTGTGTTTTTCAAAGTACAGGGTCTAAAAAAATACTGCTGCTGAATTGAATTGAGGCAGCTTCGAGCTCAACAGCAAGTCTGCTCTCGTCAACAGCATCCTTGGCTATCGTTTCGCCGGCATCCTGGCCACATTTCGCATTCCATGCCACAGCCACAGCCACAGCCACAGCAACGCTGCCTTCTATTGTCGCGCAATGTGTTGTGAAAAATTCGCTCGCTTTATTATAAACAAATAGCAGCGCGATGCAGCGCCAATCTACGTACGTACGTACGTATCGCCGTGCCTCCGTTACTTGGCTAGGCACTGACAATGACACGCTCACCATTATGGCAAACAGGAGGCGAGTGCTCGCAGGATGCAGCTCAGGACACGCCAGTGCAGCCCGTTCCGATGGATGATGGTGCAGCGGGCGAAATATTGTCGCTTGCAATAAATGCCAAGCATCCGCTGTGCGCTGCGCCAGCGACGACGACCGCCATTATGGCAGTAGCGCCATTTTGTTTTGCCACATACCCACAGCGTCCGCTCTCCCCACACTGCACCGCCACGCCCCCTTGCATCTGCCCCACCAAATAACGCGAATGCGATAAATAATGCGGCTTGGCAATTGGCGCTGCCCTCTACTTTCCCCTGCTGCACCCTGTTTTTTATGCAACGCTTTAAGCACGCCGGCGCTTTAAGGTTGCAGCCAACGGATGTGGCAAGCTGCTTATCAGCTTAGACGGGAAGCCATTTCCCTGTGCCATTCGATTCGATTTGCCCTGTTCCCTTTGTGCATGCTTTTAAATTCCAATATAATTTCTTGAAATTTTTCTATTTTTTTCAATTTTTAATGATTTGTTTTTCAATATTTTTACCGTTTGTTTCAAAAGTAATCCCGCTTTCTTATTCCAAACTATAAAAAACGATAATTTCAATACTTTTCGTTCCTAATTCAAGCAAGAAAATACTCGATTAGAGTATTTTTAACTTGAAACTAGACCTTTTGTATTTCCATCTAATTTAGTTGATCGAATGCATTCCACAACTGGTATTTGTTTAAAAGAGGTCGTTCCATAGAACGACTTTAATTTAAATATAACAGCACAATTAACAGTTATATGAATTAACAGTGCATTCGACTGATTCGACCTCACTAATATCGGTATATGTTATTACAATTTTATAAGATGCTAATCCGCAAAGTAATCTTAAGAAAACATCAACATTAGTAAATCTCGCATGAGTGAAAAATTGAGTTTGACTGCATAATAAAGCATGAGTAAAGGAAGGATTTAATAGAGAGAAAGAGAGAGAGAGAGAGGGAGAGAAAGGGAGGATGAATGTCAGGGATATAGATAGGTGGAGAGGGCGAGTATGAGTAAGTGCTTCAATTATCTGCTATTGTCAATTTGTTATGTATGAGCTTGGTCACTTCTTTCCACTTCTATTTGCATTCGCATTACAGTTCACTTTCACTCTCTCCCTCCCTCTCTCTCACTCTCTTTCTCCTTCTCTTCTCAGTCAGTTGTAGCCTCTTCGTCTTGTGTGGCGCCTGCCTTTTGCTGTCTAGTTCTTAATTAAAACATCAACTGAAGCATAAACAATGAATAATTCACATCATTATGATGTTTTCTGTTGGTCGCCTGCAAAAGAGCAGCGAGAGAGAGTTGAGAAAGTGTGAGAGACTCCGAGGGAGAGACAGAGAGAAGCTTTATGCATGCACATGTGTGTGTGCGTATGCCGTTTGCCGTTAGCCATTTCTTACAGTGAGCGTCGAATGTCTGCGACTTTTATGCAAATTGCTTGCGAGGTGCAAACAAAAAATTGTTGCATAGTTTTGGGCGCGTATTTAAATTGGCGTGCCGGCAATATCCGACGCAGGCAGCGAAGCCAATCATGTGCTCACAGGAGAGGGGGAGGGGGAGGAGCAGGCGGGGCAAGGGAAGACACGCCCTTATGCCTTAAAGGCTTTAAAAACAATTTGTATATTTTTCTGTCGAAAGCACGTTGCGTAAAAGCAAAACTAGCAAATATTTTGAAGCAACTTAATATACAAACACACGTGCATATACACATACATGCATACATACATATATATTTGTTTGTTTGTTTCGCTCGTTTTGTTGTTGTTGTTGACTTTTTTGTGTGATATTCTTATTTTTATATTTCCCGTGTGCCATTTATAGTTTGGCGCGTGCGAATTTAATCAAAAGTCAAAAACACACGAGTTGCGGACAATCGGATGCGTCAGGACCTGCCCAATGCGTGTGTATGTGTGTGCGTGTGTGCCTGCGAGTGTGTGTGTGCGTATGTGTGTGCGTATGGATGTATGGGTGTGTGTTCTGACCCATATAAAAGCAAACAGCAGCAAATAACTGCGAGCGCTGCCAGCACAAAAAGACTCATCAAAAACTCATAAATTTGCAATTTTCGACACATGACAAAATAAATTGTAAACAAAGCTGCGCCAAAGCAGCAGCAGCAACAACAACATCAACAACAACAATAATCATAACAAAACAACAACAACAACAACAGCAGCAGCAGCAGCAGGCACAACAGTCAAAAGCATGAATAACAAACATAAAAACAAAGGCAGCCAACACGGCGTATGAAAATATTTTTGATACATGCCTGCCCCTCACATTTACACCAGAAGCGCACAAAAGCCGTTGAAGCTGCAGCTGAAATTGATGTGGGAGTTGACAACCAGGGGAGGGGAGGGGCGGCAGCTTGGCTATAGGTCTGTGTATTGGTAGTATCTTCAACATTGCGATTTGCTTGTCCACAGTCAACTTTTCATTAGCTGCCAGCAGCCAGAGGCTGGCAGCAAGAAAGCTGGCAAAAACACAAAGGAAATAATATGCAACCAAAAGACACAAATATAATAACAGTGTACCACAAACAACGCTGTTTTCATGTGTGTGTGGGTGTGTGTGTGTGTGTGTGTGTTATTTTATTATCTAAAAACTAAATTTAAATTAATGGCAACTGCTGCAATTTGCTGTAAACGACAGCCAAATTAATCAATATACCCACAGGCGTTGATGTTGAATTACATTGTAAACCCATAATACCCTGTAACCGAAAATAAATGCACAATGGGTAGTTTTTAAATGAGACACTGTACTTAAAAAAAAAAAACTTTTAAAATGACGAGATGAATTCTTCCCTATGAACATCTAGATCTTGCAGGCTATATGAACTAGAAACACAATTTTTTAGTTATTAGATTCTCCTTTGTTTTAGAATTTTTATAGATCATTCTGTTCGTCCAAAAATTTATAAAAAAAAAGGCTATAATAACTTTGTAAAAATGTACGTAACGGGTGTGTATATGTCAGACCCTATATAATACATATATTCATGATCAGCATAATAAGCTGAGTGGATCTGGCCATGTTAGTCTGTCTGTCCGTCTGTCTATCGATCTGCGTAGAAGTCAGGATAAAAACTCAAGCAATTGAATTGAAAATGTAGATAGTTGTATACTGTATGCTGATAAAATATTAAAAATATTGGATAATATTAGATTACGTCCTAATAGATAAAACCCGATAAAAAGCGTAAAATTTTAAACAGAAGGCTGTTATTCGTAATCTATATACTTTACCATTATATCTATCTAATCTGAAAAGCGCAGTAAAATCTGTTCACAAACACAAAAGTTATTCACGATTAGAAACTAAGCAAAAACCATTACTTTAGGATGCTGGGTATTTCACTATCGGTAACGTTCGACTGTAGCCTATTCGAATTTTGCTGCGTTCTTCCTAAGCCATTCCCTCTTTTTATACTTCTCGCAGTTGCAGCTCCAAAGGCAACTTTCACTTTACTCGAATCGCTTGAGCATCCAAAGCTCTCTGTACACTTTGCTTGGGGTTTTATTTATAACTCGTATTCGCGCTGTCTGATTCATGCAATTCGAGTGGTTCTTGGTATGAACAACCCGCTTGATTTTAACATGAGCTTAATACTGAACAAACTCTTACAGCTTATACCCTGTCATTAATATATAAAAATTGATAGTACTTAGCTAGCGCCATCTAGCGATTATAGAGCGTAGCATGCAATTAATTCTCTGAAAAACTCAGATTCTATACCTTCCACTTAAATCTGAGCATACTATTGCAGTCCATACCCTCTAATTCCTATAGAAAATATACTTATTTGTTTGAATTTTAATAAACTCTTACTGGATAGCTAGCGCCATCTAGCGACTGTACGGCGCAGCATAACTCTCTTCTCCCGATTCTCTGGAAAATACAGTTTCCTTGCCTCAGATGCATTGAAAAGGCTAAAAATAAAATTAAATTAGTTCTACGAAATTTGGAAACTTGGCACTTCGCATAAGGTTGCGATTTACGATTTATTGTTGGGTGATTCGTCTTAAATGCCGTTAAGTGCACACACACATAAAATACTTTGTGATATAAGATGCAGCTATTAAGTAACAATAAATTCCATTTACCAGGCACTTGATGCCCCCCTCCCCAAGTCTTTTTGATGATACATACATATTTGCATTTCTCTATGTAGCTACACTGAGGGAAAACTCAGTAGTTTTCGTAATTGAATCAAGAAACTGCTTTAGAAGTTGATAAAAGTTGAATAAGACAGAAAAACTTTTGATTCAAAAATGAAATTCTTCAAATTATATTTCTATTTTCATTCACTTTTAAGATTAAAATTAATTTCGATTCGTATATAAATTAATCATTCTTTGCACTCCATTTAAACTCACTCCCGATTGTTGGCCTCAATTTTTGTAAAGTTATTTACGATTCTATTTCGATTTGTATTTGAATTCTAGAACAAAAGAAGATTATTTTGTGGAACGAATTTATTTATTTATATTTGTATATTTGAATATTTGTATTGATTTGTATATTTGTTTTTTCGAGTGCATTTGCGTGCATGTATTTGTAGGTATTATCAACCAATATCAATTTGCTCCTCACACTGTTCCATTGTCGTAATTGGAATGCATTGAAATGCGAATTGTGACCCCACAGTCCCCTTCCCCTCACCACCCCTACCCCCCTTTGCATCCATGAGGCACTTTGTGCTTTTCGCTGGCAATTTGAGAATGAGAATAAGAGAGAGAATTTGCAACGACGATGCCGCCGTTAACGTCGACGTCAACGTCAACGTTGAGCTTATGAACGTTTTACAACCTCAAGAACAACAGCAACAACAACAGCAACAAAAATAACAACAACACTAACAACAACAACACTAACAACAACAACAACAAAAGCAATAGTAGAAAAAAGTTCAACTAATTAGCGCAAGTGACTTTTGGAACCATTGCTCTGCAGCTAACGCTTACGTTGACGCTGCACAGTGGCTAAAGAGAGACATTTTCGGTGTGAAAATCTATAAAGTTATCAGCCAATTAAAAAACAGACATATTTTTATTTTTCATTTATTTGTTTGCTATTGTTTTCATTTAAACTTTTAATAAACTACTCATAATAAATATTTTTTATATTTTTTTTTAATTTTGCTTAATAAATCAATAAATTATATTTGGGAATTATGTTAAAATTGTATTTAAAACAATAGCCACTATAACACATTATTATTATCATTATTCGTTAATAAAAATTTATTAATAATCGAATGTTATAAACTATAAATTAAAATAAAACTTTCGCCTTTAAAAAATTTAAAACTTCAGCTAAAAACAATACCAAACTCAAGTTTATTTTAAATATTGGATTAAGGCGAAGAGCCTTATCGATAAAAACCGAATTACAAGTGTGACATTTCTAATAAATGGTTTTAATTTGGAAAATAAAACTTTGTACTTACATATCTTACCTAAAAAGCAAAATCGGTTAAATCGGTTAAAAAACACATCTCTGTCAGAGGGCCATATATGCGTGGCATAGACAAAAATAAATAAAAAGAAGCATTGCTGCTGCATTTCGTACAATAAAATATAATATAATATAATATAATGCTTTATTAATATTTTTAAATTATGCCTCGAGGGTTCGTGTTTTTTTTTTCAATTATATTTTGAAATTAATTTAAAATCAAATAAAAGTAGAAAACACAATGAGGAATTAATGTGTTTCTGCTGAAAACGAATTGTTCCTTAGTTGAATTTTGCCATGATAATTCGGGTTTTCAGCCACAGTGCGATGTTGACGTCGACGTCATCGTTGACGTTGGCGTTGCCTACCTTCAATTGAACAGCGTCGTGTCGTATCGTCGTCTTGGCTGTAGCTCTTGCTGTTTGCTGTTTGTTATTATTATTGTTATTGTTATTGTTGTGGAACATGTAGCTCAAACTGTTGCTGGTTAAATAAAAATAAAAATAAAAAGCGGCAATTAACACATATTTCATAGAGCGTCGCAACCGGTTGAATTTCTGGAATCGCCATCCAAAAGTGCAGACAGATAGACGGACTAACTTACACATAATACATAACTCTATCTGGCTACAAATTCATATATATATATCTATATACATGTATGTATTTGTGTGTATTTGTGTGTGTGCGTGTGTGATTGTGATTGTGCTAATCTTTAAATTGAAAGAAATCTCAGTGGCAGCTTCTGAGAGAAAGAGAGCGCCAGCGAGCGGCAGAGAGAGAAGGAGCTGAATGGAATTTATTTTGCGACCGGCGCTTTCAGTACGCAGGCGACGCGCAACGTGAAGAGATCTCAAAAAAATAAATAAATAATACAAAACAAAAACAAAATTATAAAAATTAAAATTATAATAATAAAAAATAATAATAATAGAAACAAATAATATTTAAAATACTAATAAAAATTTTGTGTTTAAAAGGTTTGTTGCAATTAAAAACGCATAAATTTTTTATATTGAGCCGTAACGCAGTTTTGCGCTCTTTATTTATTAATTTATTTATGGTGCATGTGTATATACATATATACGAATATATGAGAAATTGATTTATTTATAAATTTATTTATTTTTTGTGGTAATTAAATGAAACATCGTGAAACGGCGCAGCAACAAAAATAAAAGAGCGCGCACTGAAAGCCTTGCAAATACAAACACAAACACAAACGCAAATACAAATCAAACATCAAATATAGTGCGATAAGGCAACACACACACACACACACACACACACACACGCACTCACACACACGCACTCACGTACACATAACTCTGATATCTACTGCCTGCTTATCAGCTTTAATAGCGCACAATTCTCTCGCTATCGCTCTTGTTCTCGATTACGCATTGACTCTCCGGCAACGCTTGCCGCTGAGAGAGAGAGAGAGTGAGAAAAAAAGAGAGAGACAGAGAGAGAGAGAGAGAGAGAGAGAGAGAAAGAGAGAGAGATAGAGAGAAGAGTGCAGAGCGCAGCAGCAACAACAACAGCTGAGGCACATGCAAAAAGCTCAAAGCGCAGCTCAGTGCTGCCTTCTTGGCCATTTTGTGACTAGATTTAGCCATTTTAGACCCTGTATTTGTAAATTTACAAAAATCTCTATTGATTTAGTGCAAGAAGGCGTGCCAAACCTAACAAAAAAGTATATTATTACTGATCAGAAGGAAAAGCTGAGTCCTTATAGTCAAATGTCCTTCTGTCCGGCTGTCCGTCCGTATGATATCTACCAGCAGCATCAATTTATAAGCTGCATACTTGTGATTTCGCACTTTAAAAAAATAGTGAAGATATGCAACAGACAGTGTGTGTTTAATTGAAACACAAAGTACAGGGTGTCCTATTGTCGATTAAAGTCTTCCATCCGACTGATCTGCTCCTTCCTTACTGGTTTTTGTTAACAAAACATTTTTTTGTTTTTATTTGTTTATTGTTTTATTTTTTCTGTTCATTTTATTGCTCAAGCTTTAAACAATTTTTCACAAATAATAAATTTTTAATAAATATGTTAAAGAAAGTGATGACTGCTTAACCATTTTTTTAGCCAAATTAACCCACATTTTTTTAATTTCAGCCGTTTTTGAAAATAAAATACTGGCAACACTGGCGCAGCTTTTGCTTCGAGACGTCGTACATTATGCAAAGGCATAAGTGCAACAACAGCAACAACGAACAATAAAACAACAATTGCAAATAAATATATATTAAAGTGCTTTCAGAAAAAAGCCACATACATGAAATTCACCTAAATTCAACGCTGAAAATCACCAATTTAAAGCATAATCATAATAAATATAGTAATAAGTAAACTGAAACAAATGAAAAGCTTTACAGCTGACAAGTACAGCATTGCATATAAAATATTTAATATATTATTTTTATAAAAATATAAATATTTACAAGCAAAAGGTCACAATAGCGACAACACCCCATTCACAATGGCCAGAGATAGGCTGCCAGAGCTTTTACAGGTGAGCTGAACTGTTAAATAGAGTTTCCAATTTATTTTTGAGTCATTGGCGCCAAGCATAGTTCAGTCGAACGCCACCGACGAAAAGGAGATTCACTGCTTTATATATATACATATATATCTATATACATAGATCTATATATAAATCTGAATTACTGATCAAATCAAATCAAGTCCCGGTTTTGGAATAACTTGCTTTTGCCGTTTAATTTCTTTATTAAATTAAATCACAAATTAAGATAATTTAATTTATTTTAAAAATGATCTGTGACTGTAACGAATATACCATAAGTATTTTTGTTTAGATCGCTGGATCTCACAAATTTGTAGGGCATTTGTTTTAGATTTGTTGAAGAAGTAGCTTAAATGATAAAATATATTCAAAAAACATTCTTCCAAAGTTATTAACCCTGTTTTTACACATTTTTTAATGGATTCAGGGTACAAATATTTCGTGTTCGTATTTATGTTCTTATCAACGGATTGTCCCTTTACTACTATATGATACTTTGACACTAATAAAAATGTTTTTAAAAATGGTAATAGTAAATTGAATTAATATTAACACATGCATAAAATTAGAATGAAATAAATCTTTCAAAATAATACTCCAGTATTTGTCTCGGCAGGATATTCATGATATTCAACTGTCGGTTGCGTCCGACTGTAGCTACCATTTTTGTACCAAAAGGTTTAGAAAAGCTTCAGCCAAGATAGCTGTATGTGCTGTACATTAGAATTATTAATGGGTATTACAAAACTTCGCAATGCTCTATGAGTATGCGGATAACAAAGGTTTTGAGACTGTGGGCGTGGTGAGGGCGTTTATCAGAAAGCACCCAGATTGCGAAAAGATAAGAGCGATAAAGTACCCCACTGCCAGGTCGGTTATCTCCATGCCTCACCTCCACGCTCCCACACTCCAAAATGGGGGGAAAAAATAAAATAAAAATAAAGCTAAACAAAAAAACAATTACTCGTGAAACAGTTGGGACGCCCTGGTGAGTTTTCCATTTGACGGTAGTTGTAGTTGGGGGGCGCATTTATTGTTCATTACAGAGCAGAGATTGCGCATTTAGCGTCGGACCAACGGGCCTACAGGTTGGCTCGGGGCCCAGTTTGAGAAATACACTTAAATAGATCGCATCGAGATCCCCGAACTAAAGTTATTAGCGTCGCAATGTCATAAAAAGCGCTTTATGCTCTGTTTTGTTTTTGTTTTGCTTTCTGCTGCTCTAACCCCAAGGATATTTGTGCAATATTTCCAGCGTTCGCTGAGCGCCAATTCAGCATCCTCATCCTCCAACGGCTCGCTGCTGCTCAGCGTCTACAACGCCACCACCGAATCCCTCAACAACAGCAACACCAACAACAGCAACAACATCGGCAACAACAACAGCGACAGCAGCAAGGATCGCGACAAAATGGCGCAGCATGGCACGAATGTGGACGCCATTCTCAATCCGGTAAGTTCCACAAATTTATCGTCCACGTTTTGGCGGCCGCATGAATCAGCCGCAGTGTTGCCAATTATCAGTCGTAAATTATAGCAGAGCAGCCCAAGCAAACTAGCCAAAAAAAGCTAGATTGAACAAAAATAATAATAAATAATAGTGATATTATAAATATTCTTTATTTTTTCATCTAGTAATACATTTATTATTGTTGTAAAATCTTTAATATTTTGTCGTCAACTTTGCCGATGTTATATTTTCCTGGATCCTATTTGTCGAATTATATTTTTCATCACCACATTTTGGACAATTATCCAATAATCCAACATAAAAGTAAATATAACGACAAACTTACCGAGTACTTTTGTAAAGCTTCTTTCTGTTGATATGTCTATCAAAACTTTGTGCAATAATTTCGAATGTGTTTTTACTCCGCTAAAGAAAAAAATTGCAATGCAAAATATTTTGTGAGTTCAGTTAAATCTTATCAAAATCTTAAATCGATATAAATATTGATTTAAAAAAAAATAAAATTAATGTTATGAAATAGTTGAGAATATAGAATAACCTGCTACTTTAATTGCGTAGTTGCCAGTTTTCGACTGATAAAAATGGCCGTATGTGGCGTAAAAACAGCCAAGTTGGCAACGCTGATCAGCAGCAATGGCGACGGCGACGTCAGCGCCGACAGAAGCAGCAGCGCATTACTCAATCGACGCCGCGTAACCCGTGATAAGCAAAACTTTGTAGTTTACAGCGATGTCTAATAAATTAAATACACCCACACACTTTTAAATATAGTATATATAGTATGTATGTATATATTTTAGCACATGTCAGGCACGCACACATCCGCAGTTCAAACAATGATGCCAAGATTCAATAACTGTTTATCAACAGCTGCGAGGCAGGTGAGAGAGGAGAGGAGGTGGGTGGGAGAAAGGCAGCGAAAGGGACAGAGAACCAATTAAGAAAAGAGAGGGAAGTTGATTAAAGTTAACAACTGTTTGAAGACTTAACTGTTATTGCTGCTTGCAACTTGAAAAACAGAAAAGAAATATTACAAAATCACTTGCATTAAAAGACTCCATACTATAAATATTCAAACTTATCTAAAAAGAAAATTAAAATTATTTTCAATAGGTATAGGGCATTAAATATAAACCATATTTTTACCCATTTTAGATGGTTACAGGGTATATCAAGTACAACAGTCACTCTAATGGCAAAAAGTTAAAAAGATATTAAAATATATAAAAAGAAAGCAAGTTTTTTATGGGTTTGTTTCAATTTAAATAAGCTAGACTATCATAATATGTATTAAATAAATAAAACCTTGTTAGTTGAACTGTATTTATAAACTTTAAGAATATTTTATTCATAAAGCGCATATTGCTTATAAGAAGAAAAATTTATTAACAATTATTTCAATATACTTAGCTAAATTGTCGACCTTTTTACGCACCTTAGTTTTATCAGATATGCCTATCTTAAATATATGCCAAGGGGCATACGCATTGGTTCTTTGGAACTGCATTTATCATTTGTGAAACTATTATAAATCAAGCCTCTCTCTAAAGTATTGTCATGATAATTAATTACAAATGCATAAAATTAATTGCAGTTATTAAATATTTATGGCAGGGAGTCAAAAAACGATGTCGAGCATTCGCTGCAAGGATTTATGCACGCAAAGTTGAAGTTGTAGACTTATTCTGACAATTCTTTTATGTTTTATTTGCAAGATAACTTTGAAGAGAACTTATTGGCAAAGTACCGATAATTCTTTTTGTTCTTTGCAGTATTCAGAAATTCGCTATCAACTATCACAAATTGCTGTGAACCTGGAGGCGATGACTCGCATGTCCCAGAAACTGGATGCACAGGCTTTCAGCGGTGAGTACAGTTGACACAAGATAGATCGATTCACGTATAAATATCGATTTAATCGATTAATCGAAAAAAAACCGGTCGATACAAAAATTAAATTAATATTGTTTGCAAAACAAACATCGATTCCCAAAAAATGTATTTAATCGCCGAAAATAAAAATCGATTAAATCGAATCGGAATCGAATTAGTGCCGATAGTAATAATTTTTTTAATTTTAATGGTTGCATTCACCAGGTTACCGCTGCATGGATCGCTCACCCGATAACCGATGAAAGCAACCCTGACGCATCATGTAACCTGGTGAATGCGTTTGATACATTTTGAAACTTGCAACAGTCTTTTATGCAAAAAATCTTCAAATAATTTATTTTTAAAATGCAACAATTATTTTTAATATATTTGTTTACATTTGGAATTTAAATCAGCTGTTTTTATCGACTTTCGATGAATGCAGCGGAAAAAGCAGCGATGAATCAGAAAAATTTTATGATGCATGCGCTGCAATTTTATGCTGCATTCAGGGTTGCTTTCATCGGTTATCGGGTGAGCGATTCATGCAGCGGTAACCTGGTGAATGCAACCAATGCTTTCAATAATTTTAATATTTTTGCAATTCAGCTTTGGAAAACGAAATGGAGAAACTGCACCACATTAATCTGCGCTTGGGCAATCAGCTGGTGGGTCGCTTTAGGGAGTTCAAAGCGAATCTGCCACCAGAGAACGATTATACCCTGGAGGCGAGAATGAAGCGCACCTTGTACTACGGCCTGAACCAAACCTTCATCAATCTGTGGGAGAAGAACGAGCTCCTTCTCCGCAACTACGAGGTGATGGTAAACAAGAACCTGCTATCCATGACCAAACTCAGTAAGTAACAAGTAGGTGAAGAAATCACAAAAAAATATTTATCGTATTATTTCCATTCCGTCATCGATACAGTCAAATCGGAGGTCAACGAACAAGAGATCGAGCTGCTGGTCGAAAATGATAGCACGAAAATCTTTGTGGACAACGTAAGTAGCTTTTGACTACAATGGACATTTTCCATAAATTTATATACTTTAAACTTTTTAACACATTTAAAGTGTCGATATAGAAAATACTGATATAACTGATAAATTTATTGATAAAATTACAATTGTTGCTTCTACTACTTCCTCGATATTCGTCTTAGATATTTCGATATTATTAATAATTTATAATGAATGAGACTTAAATATTTTTCAATTTTTTTATGGTGCTGTTTGATGTACGCAATCAACTGATTGATCAAAAAAAACTAAAACCGCTTAAATTTTTGAAAATTCTGCACAATCATAGTTAATTAAAAAAAAAACCTAGAAAATCTATATAGAAAATCAATTGATTAGCATATAACTAGAATTACTATTAGTTGATATTTGTCGCATAATTTATTGGTAATATTTATAATTATTTATAAATGTAATGCTAACAATAAAAGCGTGCAAATAGGTTTTCAGGTTTTTCGGAAACTGAGCAATATCGGAGATATTGCCTCCAGACAGTCCATGATATCCTTTCTGGACTTGGCGCCGGTGAAGCCGACTTTACCGTTAACAAAGATGAGCAGGACGATGCGTGGCTTGACCATGCGATAGATGAGACCGGGAAATATTTCCGGTTCGTAGGAACTGAACTGTCCGTGCAGATGATTCAGAATTTCCAGGCGTATTGGAAACCGCAGGTCGACGGTTCCTAGAATATTCTGCACCTTGTAGTCCACAAATTTGACCGGAAATCCCAATTTCTGCAATATGCGTACTACTTTCCGGGAGCTCATGTTAGCGTCCGTTTCGTTGCGGGCTCCGATGCAGTTGATTTTTCCGGTACGGAAAATCAAAGCCGTGCACCGTGGGGCACGCATGCGCATAATTACCCCTCGGAAACGTTTCGGATTGTACTCCGAGTTGCGGGTGCGCGAATTGATGGTCGTCAGATCCAGTTCACAGTCCACCGAAAATGTTGCCACTATATTATGTAGCTTGATCTCGTGTTGTCCGTCCTTTGGTTCGACAAGTTTCGCCGGCTGTTGCGGCTGCAGCGCACTGTGCGGATTGCTGATGGCGCCCGACGACGTTGACTGTGCAGCCGCACCCGGTTCGGTATTTTCAAAATGAAATTGCATTTTGCTGCAACAATAATGAAAAATTAACTAATTTATTCGAGTTCCAGCTGCAGCCTAACTTACATTGCCAAATTTATGGATATTATTTTATGCTCATCGGTGCACAGCTGACTAGAATTGACAAATTACGTTTATTGTGAATTAATTAATCGACAATCGATAATCGATAATCGATAATGTTTCACTATAATAAACTTGACTTAATGGAATATACTATTTATATGCTTTTATATTAAAAAATTGGCTTCCAAAAACATTTTTTTTTTATTCAAAAAAATACCTTAAGGAATTTTATATAATTTGTGCCACTGAATTTCTTCCATGAGCTTCACGAAGGTTCGATATCATCGTCGATATAATGTTCCCCAAATATTTGAATAATTTAAAAAATGAATAATAAAAATTAAGAACAACTAAACTCGAAATAAGTTAACTTGTTTAAATTGAAGTATGATTATTTTCTTTGCAACGGTTTTCCTCTGAATATACATTATATATATATTCCTAATATTGTTTTTCAGTACACGCTACAATCCGAACTCGCGCGACGTGAGCTTCGGGATATTATCGGTCGGAACAGTCAGCTGCGTAAGATTGAGAAGTCCATTGAGGATGTCCATGCGCTGTTTATGCGCATCCAAACACTCGTGATGGAGCAGGGGGAGACGATACAGCGGGTGGAGTTCCATGCGAATCAGGCGACGTTGTTCACGGACAAGGGGACCAATGAGCTGGACAAGGCCCAGGAGTATCAGAAGAAGGCACGCAAGGTGAGGTTAGACTAATATCACTAAAAAAAAAACTAAACATGTTTGATAATTTTAATAATATGCTCTTAACGATTGTTTTCTCTTTGGAAATTGCAGAAAAAGATAATGCTCATTGCCATACTCGTCGCTGTAGTGTTAGTTTTAATATTAGTTGGTATTTATTTGTGATGTAAATAGCCACGAAATTAAGTTTATTAATTTTTTTAATATGTTTAAGTATGTTTTAATATGTTTAATTAAATGAAATTTGCTAAAGTTTTGCATTTCAATTGCGCTATGAATTTCAAATGCCAAATTCACCACGCATGTTGGGCGGGCCACAGAGTTGTGTTTTGTGTTGGCTAACATCTCTGTTATCGTGACTCTTACAGCGAGTGAACCAACACTGGTTGCTTTTTGTGAATTTCATTTGCCGCCGATGTCAAGCTAAGCGATCAAAAGTTTAACGAAGTTTGTAAACGAAATGAAAGAGTCAAACAGGGGCAGAGGCAGGGGAAAACCCACGGGCAGACCCAGAGGCAGGCCCAGGGGCACAGGTAAAGGTAAGTTGTGGAAAATCAAAAGTTATACCATTTGTATCGCTAAAGCAAAATGATATTAAAATATCCTTCAATTTGTGCATTTATTTAATATGCTCGGAAAGTAAAGTCTATTCTTTTACACAGCATATATGTGCAAAAATATATAAAGATTTAAAATTGCTCAAATATTAGCTACATAATGCATATTTCCTAGAAATGTTCAATTCCTTAAAAAGCGGTAAACGGTAAAAACTAACGGATCTGTTTGATGCATAGTGTTGAGCAACGTAACGTAGGCGCAAAATCATCAACGCAATACGCGATTTGAGAACCGTAGCTAGTGTTGCCAGTTTGGACTATTATAAGCTAGAGTTTTTATTCATATAGCTTATAGCTATGTATAAGTCTAGCTATTCAGTTTCATGAGACTTGCTTTTTCTGCATGCATATTTATACTTCACTTAAACAAAATTTATTAAATGTATAAAATATAAAATAATAATAATTATTAAAAGTATAAAATAATTAATAAAATCAAATAAATTAAAAGTAAATTTAGAAATTTACAGATATGAATTCTTATCATTTGTCGACAAAATATATAGATTTAATTGCATGATAATTGCAATCACCAAAAGTAGAGCAAAATAAATGCATTCAACATAAAAAAAACAGCATTATTTTTTGTGTTTTTGACATATAAATTTAGCCAGTATTTCAGCTATATTTAGCTTGTTTTTGCTTAAAATGTAGCTTACGCGCGTGCCCAGAAGCTGGCAACACTGGCCGTAACGTACGCGCTAACAGAGCACTTAACATTACAGCCGCCTAACAGCAGCGCAGAGTCTGCTAAAAATGCAAAACAATGCAGATAAATAAATAAGTCAATGAACGACAACACAAAACACTGACCAAATTATCAATTAACTGCATTTCGGTGAGTGTGTGTGCAGTGTGCAGCGTGCAACAAGACAAATTGCGATAAATTGGCAGCGATGCGACAGGAAACCAAACGAAACGCGCAATACAATTTCAACTTTTGACCCAACGTCGAGCGCCATTTTTTCGCTGGCGTCGCGCAAATTTGTCGCGATTTCCTGGGGGCGAAGATTTCCGAAACTGGAAGAATGAACCGCGTTGTGGACGCGTGCTGACCATATTCTTGATCCGTATTTGCAGCTGGTCGCCTTGCCGCGGGAGGGGAGCGGAGCCGCACCATGGAGGCTGTTGCTCCGGGTACCGAAGCAGCCACGCCGACTGGCAAGGGCATGTTGCAGCCCATCGGCGTTGCTGTTCCTGCCACTACCGCTGCCGCTGCTGCTGAGCCGGAGGAGGAGCTGCTGGGCTCGGTGACCACACAGAACTGTCCGGGCACGCGGGCAAGCGCGCGGGTAATACAGAAGATGCGGCTGGATCTGACGCGACCGATGACGCCGCCGCCGGCGGAGCGGGAGCACGGCAAGAAGGATGACAAGAACGCGCAGAAGACGCCGTCACAGCTGCGGGCCGCCGCCAAGACGACGTGGACGAATCTGGAGCGGAATTGCTTCTTCGATGCGTTGAACGAGTTCGGCAAGGACTTCGAGGCGGTGGCCAACTGCATCAATGCCAAGCTGAAGCGGCGCAATCTCAGCGCCGACTACAGCTTCAAGACCAAGGACCAGGTGCGCCAGCATTACTACCAGACCTATCACAAGATCGGCAAATACGTGCGCTACTCCGATGGTAAGTGGCACGAATCAATCAGTCGCAAATGCATCCGAATCTCTAACTGTCCCATGCCTTTGCAGAGCTCAAGAAGCCCGCCCAGGAGCTGTACACGCTCATCAACTACGGCGAGATGCGGCGCAAGCTGCAGTTCATCACGGAGAAGCAGTTCATGAAGCTGAAGCAGCTCATCTACCAGGGCCACATCATGGTGCGCTACAAGGGCAAGAACATCCGCATCAAGACGCCCTCCTGCAAGGCGCTGCGGCGCCTCAATCAGCTCGACGGTGCGTAGAAATTTCCATCAATGCTCTGAACTTCATTACGATCGCATAAGAAACAGCGAAGATATGCTAAAGACAATACACAACTTAATTAGATATATTTTTATACCCTGTACCCATTGAAATATGGGGAAAACCAGGATGTATGTAACAGGCAAAAGTAGGCGTAATAGACCCCACAAAGTATAGAGATGATTAATATCTACCAATTCCGTACATTTCAATTAAATCGGGCCATGAATGAGAAAACTATGATTTATTTAACATTTTTTATAAATACAAAATTAAATTATAAATATTAAGCACAGAACGTGGTTATTCGGAATATATAATCTCTTTTATTATATTTAACCATCCTGAAAAGCGCATTGAAATTGATTGGTAACCAAAGAAGTTATTAATGAAAAATATTAATGAATTAAATTAGATTTCCAATATTTTAAATTGTATACTGTAAGGGCGAGCGCGAGCTGTGGTACAGGATATAAGACCTTTTACCCTTTTTATATTTTTATTTATATTTACCACTCGAATCGTTTGCAGATACACTGGAGGATATCCGGCTGCCCAACAAGATCGAGGTGCTGGTCAATCCGGCCAACATGGAGTCCTTCGGACGCGTGCAGTCGCTGGCCCAGAATCCGCGCAGTCGCGTCATTGTGCCGCTGCACAAGAAGCTCACCAGCTTCATCAAGACCTTCCAGCACAAATGGCGCAGCCAGGACGCGCGTCTGGCGGAGGAGCAGCTGCTGCCTGAGCCGCTGGCAGAGCCCGCTATTTGCTTTCAGCCCAAGCCGGGCATTGCGATACACCGTCCGCTGTTGAGCATTACGGCGTATTTGAGCAGCGTGAATGTCTGCCTGACCGCCTACGAGGAGCGTTTGGGCTTCAAGGTGCGCAGCGAGACGCTCGAGGGCACAACGCTGGCGACCACGGCCAGCTCCAAGCGTGCGCGCACCGAAAGCGGCTCCGAGAAACGCTCGCCGGAGGGCAAAAAGCTGAAAGTGGAGAAGCTGGAAAAGCTGGAGAAAACGGAGAAACTGGAGAAACTGGAAAAACCGGAGAAACTGGAGAAACCCAATGCAGATGAAGCGATCGAGAGCAATCCCAACAATCAATTGAGCATTGGCGATGAGCTGAGCCTGGAGATCAATGAGCTGCTGACGCTGTCCGCGCTGGATGCCACAGATGTCGTAGATGCCGTTGCAGCTGCCGCTCCAGCTGCGCCGCCCGCGCGTGCCAAGCGTGGCGACGGCATTGCCAGCGCAACGGGCAAACAGGGCAAGGCTGCGTCCAATGCGGCACGCAACTTCAAGCCGCTGCTGACGGACAATGTGGTGAAGCGCATACGCCGGGGCTGGACCACGTCGAATGCGGCGGACATCACCATTGGCGATCTGTACGTGGTGCTCGGCCAGGATGCCAAGCTGGAGCTCGAGTATTATTGGTGCGAGGCTGAGCTGAGCACGGCCAGTGGCGCCACAGCTCTGCCTGCCACAACAGCCACAGGCAACAACGCCAGCATCGTCGCCAGCTCCAGCATCAACACTGCCACCACAACAACCGCAACCGCAACCACTTCCAGCTCCAGCTCCAACGCCAGCTCGAGCACAACGTCCACATCGCTGCCCTACAACATTAACGACTGTGATAGCGTGGAACGCGTCAAGGCCATCACCACGGCCACGGTGAGCAACAAGCTGAAGCATCTGCTGCTCGTGGCCAACCTGAGCGAGCGGGTGCGCAAGCGGCAGTGCAACTGCGGCCACAGCTGCGATCGCGACCGTCGACGGGATCTGCTCAGCAAGGCCCAGTGGATGAGCAGCCTGGCCAACGGCAAGGCGGGCTTGGCTCCGGGTCCGGGTCTGGGCTCGGCTCCGGGCACACCCGCAACGGCAGCATCCGCCGCAGCCGATGGCAGCGAGACCGTCTTCCGCACCCCCATGCTGCCCATACGACGGCCCATGGGCAATATGCTCGATCCCGTCAGCCAGCTGTCCAAGGTAAGCGCACAAAAATGCCACATGATTGTCTCTTGCATATCTTCGCTGTTGCTTGTCCGATCATATAATAAATGAACATTTGGAATAATCGCATCCCTTCGCTTGCAGCTGACCCGCCAGAAGATGTCGCGTCAGGTGCTGGTGCAGCGCTGCATTCTGCCCTCGGCATCGGATGTCACCCGCCCCTACGACCTGATCGCGCTGCGCACCATGCAGAACGGTCAGTTCGAGCCCATTGACCGGGTCAGCAGCAGCAGCATTGTGCTGACCTTGCCGCGCTCTCCCAAAGCATCTACCTCAGCCTTCTCCAGGGGCAGCATCCTCTCCAGCGCCCAGACGTCGCTCGAATCGCAGCACGTACCGCCCAGCGATGACATCGCCAGCAGCACAACATCCGCGGGCATTGGCCGCGACATGCCCAGCCTGGACTTCGCTGACGAGGAGCCCCAGCTGCCCAGCACGAGCGGATCGTTGCCGGAGGTCACGCAGGATGAGAGCACCAGTAAGTGCAACTACACTCGGAGAAAAACCCTCAACTTGCCAATAGTTGTATTATCCTAACTTTGCTTCATCTGTACTCAATTCAAATAATCCTCAGGAAATGCCAAATTTTGAAAGCATATTCGAGTTTGTTTTAAATCGTTTTGTTCTTCAATTATATTATATCTATTCTCAACATAAAATATCAAACAAGCGAGACATTGTTAGGATTGATTCAATCTTGAAAATGCAAGCAAACTTACAAGCTAGATTGTTTTAAATCTTCTTGATCTTACATTATATAGATTTTTATATCTTTTTTTGTCTTATATTAATCCTAAAGTATAAAGCAAGCAACGTACTAGAATTTTACAAGACTTTGATTTAAACTGAAAATTTTAAGTTTCTGGCTAACTTTTTTCTGAGTGTACAGAACATCTAACCTCTCTCTCTATCTCTCTCTAATCTCTCTCTGTCTCTGCAGCGCAAAACTTCTTCAACGGCAGCGTCAGCCCGATGCAGTTGCTGCGCGACTCCACGTCCAATTCCCGCTGGCTGGAGGAGAACATCAACGACTTCTCACTAACCAGCCTGCTGGGGCATCTGGATGACTTCGATGCCACGCGGGATATACTGGTGAGTGTTGCATTGAAGCATCTGCAACTCGATATACCTAACTGGTTGCAACTTGTTGTAGGATCCATCGTCCAGCCTGTCGGTGATCAGCGAGAGCAGCGTTGACTATCGCCACAAGTTTCAGGAGATTTCGGCGCTGTTGCAGCAACAGGATAAGGATTAGCAGCGATTTCGCTTGGGTTATCGCTTGAAAAGTATTTGTTTTATGGGTCTAATGCGCTTGAACTGATTACTCAGAAATATTCGATTCCAATAGCAGGGGCAAGAACGGGCAGAATCCCGAGATATTATACAATATAAAATCTTTTTTTTATCATTATTTATTAAGTTTAAAAGTATACTTTTGAATCAAATTTCTCACACTTGAAAATGTGATGTAGAAACTCGTCTTTAGCTATATAATTTATTCTGCAGCTTGCGTTTATTATTCGCGAATTATCGAAGAACTAAAATAATCGATTAAGGCATATTATTATTTTTTTTATTTGCACAAACAGCATTTTTGTGAATGTAATCCAAATGCTGAATATAATAAATAACAGATAAATAAATAACACGATATTTATTGTTTGTTATTTGTGGTCAGCTCTAATTTAAATACCCAAATTTTCGCACTGATTATATAATTATAGATTATTTCTTCCAAAATTGTCCTTTGCTTGTGAAATCGTGCATAAAGTTGTTGCGATTATTTTGTCGAATAATCCATTAGTGATTCGATTAATAGAAACTCTCGTTTCGATAAATTAATGGAGAAAAAGAAACTGTTTCTGCACCGATTTAACTCTATCCTGGTGGACTCTGTACCTGGATAATTAGAAAGTCCGATTCGCTCCAGTAATGTATTGGCAAATTTATAAAAATTTAAATAAAAAGACATTAATTTACATTAACTTCAATTTAAATTGAGCAGGTTTGCAGAACACAAGTGAAATTCATCCAAATCATTTAACTACAGTTTGCCATGCAGTCAATGTAGGATAGACAAATTTACATAAGAAGTCGACAGTTTTTTCTAGAATTGGTGACAAATCATGTATAAGTAATGTGAATAGTCAAGGACCAAGATAACTACCTTTTCGAAATCCACCTTAAAGGTAGTCGGAAATCCACAAAATTAGGTTTTTAGGGAACCCCAATAGGTCAAGTTGATGAAGAAGAAGGGCATGATTGACCGAATCATTATATGGATATTCCCAATACACATTAGCATAAGCGTCATATTTATTTATTTAATTATTACCATATTAGAGTAATAGTTCTAATAACTAATAAGTATTACCACCAAGTTCAAGCACTTACCTGGCTTCCAATTCAAATGAATCCCAAATTCTCCCTTTTTTTGCATTTTGTTTTATTTATTGTCCATTTTCGATAAGGTTTAAGCTAGTTCGTTTTTAAGCTGTAAAGTAGATATATCAAACTATGTTGTAGATCTAAGCGTGTCTTTCGTAAACGTAATAAATAACAACTAACCCTGTATATACCCCCGTATCACAGTGTTTTTTCATTTATAGCGCAAATTTGGAACACGAGATTACAATGATAAATATAAATGCTGATTATGTCACTTGGTATAGTATCAAGATTTTGATTGCAGCAAATGATTTAACAATTCTTTTATGTTTTGATATGGAAAAAAACACAAGCTATAAACGACTCGATATAGCTTTAAAACCTTCAGCTTATCAAGCAGTTAATATAAGTTTATAATGTTATCGCTAATATTTCGGATACTTCAGGCTACACACGCCACGAAAGCCGAGTTGAAACCTTAACAATTTCCACTAGGTTGGGTTTATTATCATATTTATAAAGCTAAGTCAACTGAACACTAAGATATGTGGTTTATTACATCTGGATTAACTTGATTTTAGCGTCTGCTGCTGTTCAAGCTTAGATCGTTTCAAATAAGTTTCAGCTAACTCTGACTAACAGTCTATTCCAAGAACCTAGAACCCACCTATAATCAATAGTAATTGCAGCATTGTTTATTATATAGAGCATTATAAAAAGCAAAACAGCTGATTTGGATGCAATAACAGCAAGACAGTGTTGCCGCAAAAAAGGCTAGATCTAGCTAAAAATATAAATTGAAAAAGAACAAACCAAATTTCATTTAACAGAAGAAACACTTTTCATTGAGGTATTACATTTATGTAGTTACACTAATAATAAAAAATATTATAAATTAAAAGAAATTGTTGCATTAGTCGATTTATTCACTAAAAAGTGATATAGTTCTGTCGGAGAAAATGGTTAGGTTGGCAGCACTGTTTGAGGGAGTAGCGAAGTAGCTGGCGAAACACTGAGCAAAAGAGAGAGAGAGAGCGAACTAGAGAAAGAGAGAATAAGAGAGGCAGAGATAAGCATAGCTCTTAGCTACACTTGCTAATATGCAGTGTCTTGTGATTATTTGAAGTCGTATGTAACTGATTTATTATACCAATATAACTTACACTATAACTGTATAACAGACAGAGGAAGTCTATATCTATATACTTCCTAGTTCAGTCCGTCTGTCTGTCAGCGATAATAAAACTGCATAACTTGCACAATTTTGAACGTTAAACTTTGGCTCCTAGAATATATTGTATCTGTCATATATTTAGATAAGTACAGTAGGGTATTCAACCGTCTGCAACCTTAACGAATTGATTTCCCCAATAAAAATATTTATTTGTCGCAAGAAACTAGCCGAATTCAGCCCGAACTACACTTCCCAAAACCAATATTTTCCATATATTGGAGAAATCCAGTCTGTACTAATATTCCTAAAATTATTTCCTATCCCGCCTATCCCGCTGTTTGTACTTCCCAAGCTGCTTCCTCGAGGAATGCGGTTTAAATATTTAATTACTATGTGAGAGTATACGAAATTCGTGATGGCTTCATGCATGTTAATCATTCGATACGCGTCTTCGGGTTGTTTTTGTTTGTGCCGCTCGGGTTGGCGTTGTGGAAAGTGTTAATTGTTTGCGTATTGCAATTTTTCCCGTTGGTTTACTGGTGGGTTAGTCGGGTCTGCCTCATTAGTTGAGAGGCACGCGTTCCATCGATCGCCACGAGCACCGGGAGGGACCATTGAATGCACCAACATGGCACACAAGAACAGCGATAGCGTGAGTTAGACCCCAAGTCCAAGTACCCCCTGCTGTCCAATGGAGCCATAATCTAATCTCCGTAATCTCTGTGTGTGCAGCAGACAAAACCTCAGCACATTTTGCAGCTGAGTCCCGAGGAGCAGCGCCGCTTTGTGGATTCGTTCGATCGTGTCTTTAGCGACATCGATGGTGTCATGTGGGGTCTTGAGTTGAACGTGCCCCACGCCTCCGATGGCTTTGCGGCCTTGGAGCAGGCCGGTAAACCGACAACCTTTGTCACCAACAACAGTGTCCGGACGGTGGCTTCTACGGTGAAACGTTTTGAACAGGCCGGCATGCAGTTGAAGCCGGAACGGATCTGGCATCCGGCACAGACTCTGATCTATTATCTGCGCAGTATTAAATTCGAGGGTCTCATCTACATTATTGCATCGCCCCACTTCAAGGAGGTGCTGCGGGAGGCGGGTTACGAGCTACTGGATGGCGTAAGCAAATAACCGGATAACTTTATTTTGGGAGTACAAATTAGCTTGGTTCGTTTTTAAGAGAGTATGGATTTTGGATAGTATGCAAAGCTTTGGTATTTACCGATAACATACTTCACATCATGATGATCGTAAGAATCTTTATTTTTACTTGGTCAAAAGTAAATCGTGTTGTGATTTTTTTTCTATTTCGAAAGACTGATGAAAACCAGCAATGAATGTTTTTCCTTATCAGTTTTTTTGCTCATGTTTTAGATATAATAGTCTGTATCGGTTGGGAACAAAATGGTTTAATAATATACTATTCTATATAATTAATGAATGGTATAAACCTCAAACAACCGGAGTACGAAAATGTGAATGTCGACGAATTCTTCGGATATCACGGCTTCGGATGGGGTTTCCGTCGCATTCGCCGCAATTTAGGAGGTCACCCGGTCACTTTTCTAAAATTCTTAAGCTAATGAAGGCTAATAGTTGTATAACCCAAAACTACGAACCGAACTAATTTGTACCTCCAATAGTTATTGTTATACTCAACTCCGTTTCATTCCTTCGCCTTCTGCAGCCCAATCAGTTCATCGAGGACAATTTTGGGGACATGGCTCGTAACATCTTTGACAAGCAGCCAGTACGCGCCGTTGTCATCGATTTCGACCATAATCTGACGTATACCAAACTGCTCCGAGCTCAACAGTATTTGCGTCATCCGGATTGCCTGTTCCTGACCGGAGCCACAGATCGTTTGCTGCCCGTGAGCAAGGAGATCAACATCATTGGACCTGGAATGTTTATAACCATACTGGCCGAGACCGGCGGCAAGGAGGAATCCCCACTGGGAAAACCCAGCAAAATCCTAGGCGACATGCTCAATCAGCAGCACAACGTGACTGACCCTCGACGTGTGCTCATGATTGGCGATATGATGGCGCAGGATGTTCGCTTTGGTCGTCTTTGCGGATATCAAACCCTCCTTGTGCTCTCTGGCGGCGCAACGCTGGAACAGCTTCAGGCGGAGACCTCTCCGGAACAGTTGCCCGACTACTATGCGGACAGCATGGCGGATTTCGTAAAGCTATTTCGGGAACTTGAACCCAAGTCCCATGGTTAGGCTCAGCGTAGCAGGGTGCATCCCTAGCAAGCTTTCGTAGCAATTTCCAAAATCGTCTACCTATATTTATTTCTGTATATTTTCCATTCTATACTATGGGTATAAAGCAAAGTCAAATTCAAATCAATTTCACTTTGCATTCAAACGTTGAAATTACTTAATGACGGTTTTTTTAGTTTTTATTTCTGATTTTCCTTTGTTATTGACACAAGTTTTTCTTTCCAAATCCGAACTAGGTCTTTTTAGCGTGTGAACGCTAATCACATTGACAGTGTTGCCAGATTGCCAGCTAATGATTGAAATCTTGATCAGAAGACAGACATACATATATATAGGTATAGCTCGCTTCTTTCTAACTCTAACTGTCTCTTTCTCTGTCTTCGTATAAACTAACAGATTTCACAAAATGTAATCAGGTAAAGTCGACAAAAATGTAGTGTTATATATCAGATCAGATTTGTTTTGAACCTTCCAGCTAACCTCAAAAATCAATTTTTTTCATTTGTATTCAGATTTGCATTTATTTGTAGACTTATTTTTGTTTCACTTTCACTTCGTAACAATACTAAAACTGAACAATAAAAAAAAATGGGATACAACAAAAAGTGTTGTTCATTAGTTCGTAAGGTTTATTTTGAGCTGCTGCAAATTTACTTCGCCAAATCGCCCAGACAATCGGTGATATAGTCCGGCACATTGGGATGATCCGGTGGCAGATTGGACACGTCCTCGGCAGAAGTGGCACCGCTTAGCACCAGGAGAGTCTGATAGCCACAGGCACGGGCAAATCCAATATCGCTGGAAAGGCTGTCGCCCACGAAAAGCACTCGATCGGCTGGAGTGTCGCCGAGGCGTTTCTTCAGTATGGGACGCAGTGCCTCGCCCGGTTTTCCCAGAACGATGGGCTGACGTCCGCTGGCCTTTGCAACGACATCGATAAAGGCCCCAGGACCTGGATGCAAGCAGTAAAACAATAAGGGGTTCTACAGTGAGCGACAAATCAAAAGTTTTCGCACTTCAACAAATAATTTTAGAGTGTAAAATACGTATTTCTAAGACCGTTTTCAATAATTATGATTGTCCACAACATGTACGAAGAGACCTTAAATTCATTCCTTATTTTCATGATTTACGAGTGTATCTCTAACTTAAAGATCTTAAGAACAATGTGCTCTGCGAATGATCTTATAAACGAGGCGTTGATTTTGAATTCTAGAAGGAAATTTCATTATTTTGTAGAACGATTCTTTTCTTTATGTATCGGAGTTGCTCTATAACTTTTTGATCTTAAAAACAATATGCTCTAAGAATAAGAAATTTGAAGAGCGATGCAGAACAAAGAACTATTAATTAAAGCTTCTTAAAGTAGAACGACTTATTCTTAGTTTTTCTGAGATGGGGAATTTGAAACCTTACCAATGATGTTGCCTTTGCCAAATGGTACCAGCTTATCGGAAGCACCAGCCAGAAACAAACAGTCGGGATTTTCCAGTTGTTTCTGGGCACGGATGAGCTTGGTGGCGCTCAGATTGAAGTCAATGTCAATGACAACGGCCTGCACGGTTTCTGCATAGATGGCTTGGTGCAGATCGGTAACAGTTTTGATGACCACGCCCTCTGGCTACCGGAAGACCCAATTGTTAAGAGAGAAAACCTTTGCCTTTGTTCTAACTGTACTTACCGTGTCAGCCAAACGGAAGCCCTCGTCAATAAGCAGTTGCTTAAAGGAACTTGGGGCCAGGCAATAGATCAGACCATCAAATCCAACCGACTTGAGATAGTCACAAATTGTCTGCGCCGGATGCACAATTTGTTGCTGTGTTAAGTATAGAATTTACTTCATCAGTATCCAATATTTTCGTAACTCGCACATTCGTAATCGCATTACCTTCTCAATCTTAACCCCTGGCTGGCTATTGAACTTTTGCAGATGCTGCTCCACGGATCCAATGCTGTTATTTGTGACGAATGTCAGCTGCTTGCCGCGTTGCTGTATCGAGACGATGGCCTCTGCCGAACCGGAAATGAAATCCCGTAGCGAATGCCATACAACACCTAGAGGGAAATCAATAATTAAACATTGTAACCCTCGGCTTATAATCTATTCCATCAATTCTAATTCATATTCTTTGTCAGTATTGAATTCGAAACCAACCAGAAAGGCTACAGTCGGATGCCTGCACTTTAATTTATTTTGGTTTTATATCTTGTTTATAGCTTATTTCATAATCCTTGGTATCCTTTATTTTTTTTATTATTATCTCATTTCTTCCAAAACATAAAAAGCTGATTTTCTAAATGTGCAATACACTATGTCCAAAATCGAAATAAACTTTCTGATCAGTCCTAATATTGGATTTTATTAGTATAAACTATCGCTTTAAAAGTTGTTGAGCTCTAAAAATACTATAGCTAAGTTAAAGATTTCGAGCTGAGATATTAAATCAAAACTGACCTTACATTTGCTTGGTTATATCGTCAAATTTCAATAAAGGTGCGGACCTTCAATGTTCGATACCCGATCTAAATTTAAGTTTAAAATTCAAATATAAAATTTTTTTTTAAATAGAGTGATGATGGTTCAGATGTTATGGTAATTTACATGCACCTATCATTATGTCGCCTAATATTTGGATTAGCTTTAGGTAAATAAAGCTATCACGGCCCCAAAACATGTGTAATTCTGTAATTAAAGCTAACAGGGCAATTCTCAGAAGCATGCTGATAAGGCTAAATACACAGACCATACGGAATATTAATAATAATAAACTGGCATATATTGGGTGGGTATGACAAACCATCGCAATCGCAGTAGACGACATCGAATGAATCGAAAAATTGTTCACGTTCCGCTGCGCTCAGCTGCTTGAGGAATTTCGGCTGTGAAGCAGATATACAGAAATAAATAGAGAAAGATTAGATCGAAGTGACGGACAGCGTTGTAGATTAATTTACACACATAATGGCAGTTCGGCTTAGCCCTTCCCAAGGTGCCCACCGTACCCAGGGCGCCCAGAGCGCCCACAGCGCCTAGAATGCCCACAGTGCGAGCTGCTTGCCACAGACGTTGCAACATTTTGACTGAATCGTACTTACAGAACTGGAGCTCATTTTGTCGTCAGTTGTCAGTTGTCAGTTGTCAGCTGGGATCAATGCAAATGCGGATCAAAGTTGACAGATTGGTTTTCGAGATGAGTATTGTGCTTTTGCTACGGTTCAAGAGCAAATTCGATTCAAGCGTTACGCCGGAGCCACCGGAACCGACCGAAATGCCGTACCCGCAACAACTGCTGTTCGCTCAGAACACGCTAATTCGCTGAGCAGCGTGGGCTCGTAGGCTCGTATTTGTTTATCGCAAATATAATTTAGTAACAAGCGATTAGATTAGTCACACAGCCGCTGCTTGATCTTGCAGATACGATTGACGGGGGCAGCGGAGAGCGGAGAGCGGAGAGCGTGCTGGCGTCTAGATACCCTGGATATGCTTCAATTGCCTCAATATCCACAACGCCAGCAAGTGTCGCCTTCAATTGCCCCGCCAGCGGTTCCAATTGATTTGCCAGCATTTGCATTCAATATTGATTTGTCCATTGGCGAGTCTACTTAGGTGCCACTGACCTGCTGCACTCGATCGGCGGAGAGATCGCAGCTAAAAACCGGATAGGAACGCAACTCTTAGACCCCATACCTTTAAAGAGCAAAGAACGGTATATAAAGTAGTGCGCGCAGATCTCAGCAACCATAAGAGCTAGAGACACCATTTAGAGGATTTTAACTCCCCTTAGCCCTACGCTGTTCAAAATTTGCTTAAGAGTTTTGATACTATCCCACTAAACGCATAGAAACTACAACAGACTTGGTATTTGGCGTGTGCGAACCTACGAGGGTAGGCTGATAAGTAATCGGTCTTGGTAAAAAAAGCTACATTTATCTTTGAACATAATCTTATTTCAGCGCAATACACTTTATTCACCGAACCTCCAACCTCCTTAATAATAGAATTTGTCTGGAATCGCTTTCCACCAAAACATTTTTTTTAAATCTGGAAACAAATCGGCCTTCCAATATTTTACAGTTGAAATTTGACAAATTGAATTTTTTTTATCCCATTGTCTGATTTCTAAAAAAAAGCGCCAAGAAAAATCGATGTGATTAAGCTACACCAAACTTTTCGATAAGCTGATAAGTTGAACTATCTGAAAAAAATTATGGAACTAAATAAAAAGTTTCTTTCTGCTTTACGATCGCAGAGGAAACACCAAAGATATGGCAGAGACAATTTGCTCGAATGCTGGTTTATAAGTAGAAGATCGATTTGTATAGATTGATTGTTAATAGATTTTTCCGTTTATTTGTAAAAGTTAACAATGCTATATAAATGTACATTACTTTAGATTAGATCGATCGATCGCAACACATCTCTTGTATACACTATTATATCTAAATATGTTTATCAAAATAATAAAAATATATCGTATATCGTACTATATAGTAATTGTAATTGCATTTGTTAACATTGCATAAAACCTCGTGTATGTGTGGGTGTCCGTGTGTATGTGTTAGGGGGGTACACAGAAAGAAATCCAGTTAAAAATAGTAAAATCGAAACATATAGAAAAAGTATAGACAATCGCGAGCCGATCACATCAGCTCGCCTCAAAGTAGACCGAAATATGGGTTTATTTTTGTTTGTTTTACATTTCATAATTTATGTTTCGTGTTTTGTGTGTTGTGTGTTGTTGATTGTTTGTAAGGTACATTGGATTGTTGTTTAGTGTTTGTAATGCTTATGTAGTTGCTAGGCGGAACATACGCATCTGATTAGTTTGGTTTCGCACGCATCGGCAAAGGTACAAATGAGTTCGCTTGGAAATAGCTTTCGGCATGATTAGATATAGTACTTGGAGTAGTGCACTTTGGACGTGAGTATATGTATCGCATATAAAGCAGCTTTCGTCAATTCGGCGCAACAACAAAAGCCTTCGCTAAGGATCTATGGCTAAGTATATAAATATGTGCTATATACATATATATATATAGACGTATATATAGATATATATATGTATATGGTGTGTGTTTCTCTCTACATTTATGGCTGATAGCACAACACGCATACGCACTATGTTTTAATTTTATTTACGCTTTAACTAATTTCGAGGATCGATCTGTTGCATCAGTCGCGGTTGAATACGAACACTTTATCAATTTGGCAATTCATTTGTTGTTGGGATTTATAAAAAATTGTGCAAGTTGCCGCAACGAGTCAACAGTTCTTTTACAATATATATACATATATATTAATCGTATAAAATTATACATATCTCATTCAAGCAGTACGTACACATGCGTATACCTTCTTGAGCACTTGATTTGCCTACATACATTCCATGGGGTTTCCAGACTTAAGTACGATATAAAGACAAGCACACAAGCAATAATAACAACACTGTTCTACACGGTAGAATATCTTTGACCTGGAATATCATTTCTAAAAAGCATATTAAACATTGCAATTTAGTTTCTGATTTATAGAGAAACACAAATTCTATTCAACACTCAAGTTACTATCGCTTTTTACAATGATTTTCCAGTGCCAAACACGCAGATAAACCTAACCCTGTAGAGCAGTGTGACAAATCAAAATATGCTCTTTACAAAAATATACACAAAAGCGTTTTAGCTGTGTGGGAAAACAAGCAATTGCCTTAACATAGTTAACATAATTGCTGAGGCTTATTAACTGGCCAAGAACATATAGTAGTAGGATAACTGTTTACGTATAGTCTCAGACATATGTGGTGGCATCATCGCCGAAATTGGCATCGTTGCCGTTTTTCATGCGCTGGCGCATGGATTCCAGCGGCTCTGGCTTGCCGCTGCCACCGACTGCAGTGGCTGTGGCGGCAGTTTGTGGCAGCACCTTTGCCTGCATCTTCTCGAACTCGATGATGTGCTCCCGCAGCAGGAAGTTCTCGCGCTTGATGCGCTTCAGTAGGCGGGCGGAGACGTCGGGCACCGCCCAGCGTAAAATGCCCTGCAGCATTGCAATGATATTCTGCAAGAGAGTGGCAATTACGTGAATATTTAAATGATCTTCAATCTGATATGATATGCGTCTTACCTGATAGATGACAATGAACGCCAGGCGAGCCGTCAGTATCTTCCAGTAGACCATGGGTCGCTTGTACGCCGGATGCTCCCAGGGATTATTACGGAACTCCGTGTAATGACAGGCCGTAACATTGGCCAAGGCGCTCACATTCAGCAGCGACGGCGTCTCGTAGTCCTTGGTGTAAAAGGTCGCCAGCGTGAAGTTCAGATAGCCATTTAGCTCCGGATCATCGTGGGTGGCTCTATAGACTAGTTTGGGTATGAAGTTGGTGCTAAATGCAATTATCATGGCCTGCAAGTGCAACAGATCAATTAGTAATCCAACACTCAAAGAAAAACCAGCCACAAACTTTCTTAAACTTCACAGATTTCAATCTATTCTATAAAATGTCTTGCGAAATTTGAGAACCTCTCTTTTTTGATAATTATTGATTTTAGTATAAATCGTTCTTAAACGAAACAACTTTAAACAAGCGTATTCTTACTTGAACTAAGCATAAAACACTGATGGTAAAAAAATTGGATTGGGATTGAGATTACTTTTAAATACACAAAAATCGGGATTGAATTATCAGAAAATTAGGAATAGTTTACGAAAAATCTGACAAAAATCTAGAAAAAATGAGACTTATTTAAAAACAAATCACGATTAATTTGTAAACAAACAGAATTGATTTAAAAACAAATGAGAATACATTTAAGTAAAATACAAATTTAATTTAAGCGACATACGATTTAAAACTGTTTTGAATATTTTAAGACATATTATCGAAACGTACAAGAAATCCTGGAATTAATTGCATTCTTACTTAGATCTGATAAATTCTGGATAACCAAGTAAGAATATTGTGGTTTCTTTTTTTTTAGTGTACTTACACTAGACGCAACTGCTATGTGCGTAACGACCGTCATAATATTATGCCAAACGCCAATGTTACGCGCTCTCATGCCCACGGGCCTGCGCACAAAGCGCAGCATCTTGATGGCGTCCAGACGCACCTCCATCACATTGTTGATCAGCGCCAGCAGCGGAGCGAGTGGGAACGCCAGACTGAACAATGTTATAAAGCCGTATTGCACAACTGTCGATAGAGAATGGAAATTACAATGATTGCCGGCTATAAAGGTATCTACGAGACTTACCCATTTCCAGATATTCGGCATAGAGCGAGTTATTCTCGGCGGGCAGCAGATTGAAATCTTCGGTGAACTGATTGGTGGACGGCACCAGCTTCTGTTCGGTATGCCGTTTGAACCAGCCGTAGTTTTGATTCAGCTCCTTGAAGGTGCGACTCAAGTAGGGTATTAGCATCTCCACGATGGCGTTAACTGCCTGCTTGCCAACCATAATGATGACCAACTGCATGCAGAGCTCCATGAGGCAGCCGCCCGGATTGCATTCCTCCTGGCGGAAGCTGAAGATGCGATTGTACTTGGATGGGTAGCCAACGAATTTGCCCTTGAGGAACGCAATATAGAACAGCGACGAATAATAATTGACGAACTGAAAGACGTAGTTCTTGATGGTCAAACTCTCGTCGTATTCGGTTTGGGTGCGGCAATATTCATAGTTTGTTAGCCGCACTGCCAGATTGCTATAGACCAGGTCCAGTATGGAGATGACGAACAAATCGAGCAGACCAGCCGTCATGGGCAGTATCATGATCTTGTAGGTCATCGAGTTCTCATTGGCCAAAATGCTATGCGATGCTCGCTGCGCCATGCGATAGATTATGATGGCCGCCACGGCAATCACTGATATGCAAATCTATCAACAGAAACAATATCATCTTAGTACGGGAAATTGGTAGAAAAGTTATCAATTTACTTACAAACAACACCATGATGCTGTAGCTGGTAAAGTTGGGCAGAAACTTGATGCTCCAGAAGGGCACATCCGGATCAAATGTGGCTTTTTGATCGCTCAGTTTAGCGGCCGAAAACCGCTTCGAATTCGATATCTTTTCCAGATACTGTGGACGCGGATGCTCCACATGATGATTGAATCCGGTCAGACCCCAGCGATGCACCAGACCAGCCGAATAACGTTTCCACAGCTCCAAATAAACCACCGCCCAAATGGCCATCACAAAGGCAAAGACAACAGTCATTTTGTTGTCTATCAGATAATTGAATCTCGACGAGGTGCACGTCTCGTTGAGATGCCAGAATTGGCAGCCACGATCACACTGAGGACACATTATGGTCTCCGTATCGTTGCAGATCTCGTGGCTGATCGGATCGCTGTTCCACGTCACGAAGCCGTACAAAAAGAACAGAATGCCCAGTATGCTCACCGGTATAAGCATTTGCGTATAGAAGCCCAGCCAGGCGAAATACAGCGCCACCTTTGGTCCAAAGTAATCCTTGATGAAGTCCAGCGGTTGCAGACTGTGTGAAAAGCACAAGAAAGAAATGAACAAGATTGTAGAGTTGGAGAAACATCGAAAAACCCCCATGATCCCAAATTTGGCCCTAAAATCTACATTTGTCGACCAAACTCTGTCATGTTTGGTTTTTTCTGCATCAATTTGCAATGCAATTCGTTCACGTATCAATTCTTACGATGTTACAAACAACCTTTTTTTCGAAAATTCCATATTTTTTAAGAGGATGGTGGGCTTAAAATTTTTGCAAAAATTTTAAATTTTGTTGTCTTTGATTTTATAATTAAATTTTAATTTCTTACTGAAGAGATTAAGAAAAATCCATACCGCTTGAAAATCGGTTGAGTTTTGGTGAAGCTATGCGCATTCAAAGTTCAACAAAAATCGCCTTATTCGTTCAAGGAGTAAAAAATCCCCCTATGATTCCAATAATATTTAGATAATTTCCAAGTTATATTTAGCTATTCCTCGGTTGAGCTCTGGAATAAAGCTATATTATATTGTTTTTTACACTATATTCGTGTATATCATTGATACCCCAGTTTTAGAATAATAATAACCTTCATAAAGCATCCAAAATCAATTCAAATAACAGTTACAACTATTATTACAAGAAAAAATAAGAGATCGAAGTCAATTCTGACTTACTTTTTCCATTTGCGTATGCTGGCCCACTCCTTGAGCAGATCTCCACGTCGATCTTTCTGTTGTTGTGTAGGAGAATTGGTATGAAACTTGGATGGTTAATGATACGAGGGCATACTCACATCGTGCAGCGTGTAGGCGCAGAGATAGACGCCGTCCTCGACGAGCTTTTCGATACCCAGATTGTCAGCCTTCTCTTCGCCTTGCTCAAAGTGCTGGCGTTGCATTATGAAGTTGATGATTGAATACCGTGTGCTGGGATCAAAAAAGTTGGGATGCTCCTTGTCGTACAGCTCCAGATACTTGCAAGCGAACTCCATATGTATGCGCTCCTGCCGTTCCGGAAACATGTCCGTGTTCAGCTGCACGGAGCTAAAGAGCGTGCGGCAGAGGCGTGTGAGGCACGTACGAAACTCAAGCGTTGTCTCCTCAATGATTTTCTCCTGCCCGGGTATGGGTTTCAGCGGCATCTTGATCTTCAGGATTTCCGCATAGCGATAGAGCACCTCGTCTGGGGCATGCAGCTTGATAAAATGCACCCATTGCTCCTTGTAATACTCCAGCTGCAGACCCTCCCGTTGCAAGTTCGCCTCGAAGGTTTTCCGCTTGCTTTCCGCCACATTTTCCGGATCGTTCTGATCCTCCCCATTATAGGCGAGCACAAAATCCACGCTGCGCTTGCCATCGTTAAAGCGTCGATAGGTCTGCGGGAATACCGAAAATAGTGCATTAGTTTTGATATGATATATGATATATATATTAAAACATATCTATATATATATATGTATGTACATCGAACAAAACACAAAACAACCTAGAAGCCTGAGTGTGTTCGAAGCGCGTGTAGGTGCGTGCCCTAAAACCCATTACGTAGTATCTATATAGTATATACAAATGTTTCCCTCTTAATATGGCCAAAATCTTACATTATCTTCGTTAGGGTCGGCACTCGTCGTAGCAAAGACCGAGAAAAATGCCTTGCCAAGAATATTTAGCATGCTGGGATAATGGAAAATATAACCATCCGACCAGCGAAATAAATCTGAGCAAACTGTTGGCAATTTGCCCGATTTACTCGCGAGGAAAAGATCTGCCGCACAGTGGGGCGAACAGCGAATAAATCGGGAGACATATTTCTCCTTTGAGTGTCCTCAACATAGTATTACTTATTTATATAGTTATCCTATATGGAAAGATTGCAAGTTTATTAACCGATTTCAGACTTCAAATTTCGATTTAGTTTTTAATTCGACCGATTATAATATACCATAACCTTCATACAAATTTTAATTAATGCAAGCTAATGAGCAACTTTGAAGTGGGAGTTTTACACCTCTCAATCATCATCTCTCGGGCGCTTGGCCCACTGTAAGCTTATATAAAAGCAAAAACATTGCAGTCGAACGCTTAGCAATTTAACAGGAAAAGTAATCAAGTATATTCCGTGATAATGCTTTCAATATTCCAAAATTTAAACTCGTTTCCCGTTTATAAAACATACAACTGTAAAATTGAAATTCGATACAACGGAGTTCTCTGGGGAATTGCATTTCACTAACATTAATATCCAAGAATAAGATAAGAAACTGTTTGTGGTTTTTTTAGACCCCAGACTTTCGAAAAGTATAAACGGATCTTTTAGGTTTGCGTATTTTATAGATGTGAACACCTAAGTATCGGAAGCTATAAGAGCTAAAAGACACATTTTGTAATCGGAGCACAAATGTCTCAGTTCTCTACACTTCATAAGTGGGCAAATCTTAGGTTCCGTAGTATCCTGTAGAGATGCCTGTTACGGATTTTTGAATAAGGTTTTGTAGTCTGAAGTTCGTTACTTATTTTAGATGCCTATAAAAGTGTTTCGCTCTGAAGTTGAGCAGAGATCAAGATCTAATATAGATGTGAATATGTTCGAATATTAATACCGGAAGGTATTTGTAATTTTACTGTATGTAAAAGGCCAGATCCCAAAAATTATTTATATATGTCCATCCATTTATATATACATATGTCCACCTATCGCTGTGCGTCTGAGCGAACGTGAAGACTAGGGGTACATTAAGAAGAAGCATTGCTGCAGTGCTTCGCTTCACTTGAGAAACTCTCAAGATAACCCCCCCGCATATCTCGCATTAATTTCGTGAATATACATATGGGCATATTGGTAGGTATGAATGTATGCACTTAGAGCTATTTTGTATATTGTATATAATATATTTATGCTAAAAAATTGCCATTACCCATTCCCGCAAGCAAACTATTGAAAAAAGAGAGAAAAGAGAAAGAAAACGGTGAGAGAAACGTAGGCGGCAATAAAAAACAAATGCGTGTGCGTGTGTGTGTGTGTGTGTGTGTGTACAAGTGAGAGTGTGAAAGCGTGTGCGTGCATATAAACTTTTCTCTCGTATATCGATAACTGATATGCAAAACTTGGCGAAACAATCGGAAACTATCGAAGGGTTGCATTTAAGCCGAGCAATCAACGAAAGATGTGAAAGGCGTGAGAGTTAATGAGAGATCACAAAAGAATGCGAATGAGAGAGAGAGAAAGTGAGAAATAGAGCGAGAGAGAGCGTGATTACGTATAGGACAAATGTAAATAGAGAATGGATGAGTCGCAGTGAAATATTCAAAAAGTGCACACAATATAATGCTGTTTATAATACAATTGTTATTGGATGTATTTCTTTTTGTTTTTTGAGAAACGATAAGTAATGCTATGGTGCTTCTGGTAAAGTCGTTGATCGTTATCATGATCGTGATCGTAATCGTAGATCGTATGTTGTTTTGATTGTTTACCCTCAATTTCCACTGGGAGTATGTAATTGGCAATTTCTTATCTTTAATCGAAACTGTGCTACTTTGTCTTAATAGACGTCTAGAGACCTCATCATCGTAGCCTCCGCCGTCGTCGTTGCGGCCACTGCTGTGACCATAGCCTCCCCCTCCTCCTCCTCCGCCAACGCCAATCCCAGTGGGTAAATGCCCTCGTCCATTTTGTAACGCCAAGACCTGTGCCGCAATCGCCGCATCCGTCTGATCCCTACCATTCAGATGCTCCAGCGCCGTCGACTGCCGATATCCGGGTTGCCATGCCAATCGCATGTGCTCCGCAGCGGCAGCGTTGCCCAATCGCAGACTGTTGCGTGCCTCATCCGTTGCCAGATCGACGGCCGAGTGGTAAATGGTATTGCGGGACTGTGAGAGGGATTTCCGATGGGCCGCAGCCACCGCCGCTGCCTCCGAGTCGGCCAGCGAGATCGTGTCAAAGTACAGACTCTCCCGCTCATCCATTTCGGATTCGGGATAGTCGTAGTCGTGGGTCCGCACTGCAAACGGTATAACGGTAACAGATTAGCGAATTCCAATTTATTTACTAATTCCACACTCAATGGGTTATCATGGCATTGGGTGATAGCTGATATGAGGTGGCTACTTATAAGCTGATAAGGCAAGCAATGTGCATAGACGGCTCGGCAAATCGAATGATAAAACAAAGTGCGCTATTAAAATACGGTAGCATCTAATCAAAAATAATAATATAGCGTTACAGTGGACCTAGCTCACATGGATTGTCAAACATTTATTTAAATTGATTTAAATAATTGGCATATTAATAAAGACAAAATATAAATGTGGAATAAAAAATATTTTACGTTTGTCATTGGCGTATAAAAAAGGTTTTAGTCGGGAACCGTCTGATATTTATATCCAACATTTGGTTTTAAATAAATACCATTAGCAGAAACAAATAAAATCAAAGTAGTCAATGTCAATAAAAAAGTAGAACAGGTATTAAGTGTAATAGGTATGCTGTTTTTGAAAATAGAATATAATTTCTAAAGCTGATGATATATTATTCAATTTTGGGATTGTATGGAAAATGTAACCCATAGGGTATACAAAAAAAGTACATTCAGTATTTTATTGCAAAATCTAAATAATTTGTCCAAAACTAGATCACTTTAATGATCTGGATGGATAATAACAATAGTGTTTTATCTAATAATACTTTCAAAAAGGAAGGAATATAAAAGAGGTTATTGTCCCAACTAAATTTAGTAACTATGATCATCGTGATCATCAAAAATATTTTAACAAATAAAAAGTTAATTCTCAAGGTGCTTCGAAACCCCCAAATTTGTAGGTGTTGTTGTTAAGCCGTGGAATTTCCCATATCCAATTAAATATTAAGAATTGAACCACTGTACGCCGCTTTAATTGGAAAACGAACTTATCAGAGCTGACGACGTGATATGGCACCCATAGATTCGCTTAAGTGGGGCTCATTGAAATACGATCAATTATGCAATTGCCAGAAGGTAGAAGGTACATGTGTGTCTAATATGCATAATGTGGGCAAAGTTTGTGTGTAGTTTGCGTGTTATGTCCGGTATCCCCAAATGGATGATGATCCGTTTCCGTTGTTGAGCTTAAAACAGTGCAAATTGAGCGTTTTGGTGTCATGTCACGATGACTTCATGCAGACATAAAGCTAAACAATTAACATACATACATATATACACAATTGGGGGCAAGTATTGAGTGCGTTTCCATAAACAAATTCAAGCAGAGAGCAAATATACACATGTGCTGCTCGATCAGCTTCTTTCCTGCCAGATCTGGCGGGAAAACAGCTGGCAGAAGACAGAAGCGATTTAGCTCAAGTTTGATTCGAAATGAAGAAGGCCTAACATTTTAGGTATTCATTTGATTCACAGGTAGAGGCAACACTGTATGAATGTATGAATATTTATTCAAACGAATGTGTGTGTATTATTCGTTCTTGAATCTTCAAAGTCAAGCAAACAGAGTAAAAGAAAATGTCTAAAAATATCGAAAATCAAATAACTGTGAGGAATTCGCATATGAATGATTGTCCAAGTGTGAATGAGCAATGATCAATGATCAATGATCAATGATCAATGAGTGTGAGTGGGTGAATTAGCGCCATACATTCGTATGTACATATGTACATTTGTTTTGTTTCAGCTGAATAATGTACACTGTTTAGCAATGTAAATATGTGCACTAAAATGTTTGTGTTATTTGTTTTAGTTTTATTTATTTACCCGCTGAATACATTGTCGAGCCGGTGAGGGAGTTACGGATAGATGCAAGAGGAGAGAGGAGGCGACTGAGTAGCGAGCTTCAAGAGGACGAGCAATGTTTCGGGTACTCGTTTCTCACCGCACGTACTCGATTCCAGTTCACGTCAAGTGCGTGATCGTGATCGTTCACGTTTGTGCAAGAAGCGCTTTTGCGACCGTGCTTGGCATAACGGTAGACTGGCTGACGGCAAAAGAGAGCAGAGAGAACACAGAGAGAGGGAGAGAGAGAGAGCAGAGAGAGAGAGAGCAGAGAGAGAGAGAGAGAGAGCGAAGAATCGTTTTGTTAGCGGTAGCCGTGATAAACAAATTCAAAATCGCACACCAGAGTTGCTCGTTGTGGTTCAATTGAGGCAGTTAGTTCAATAGTTCTAGTCTTGATGCACAGTTCGCTTGTATAGTTCACTTCTTCTACAGTTAACTTATACAGTTATTTAAATAGTTCCCTTGTATAGTTCACTTATAAAACTAGTTCACATCTTGTTCACCTATACATTTTATTTAAATGGTATAGTTCACTTATTTAAGTAGTTCTCCTTAGTTCACTTTACAGTTTGCCTCGTATACAGTGCACTTCTTATACTGTTTGCTTATACAGTTCGTTTACTTGTTATATAGTTCACTTATACTCTGTCATTTCTTATGCAGTTATATACATAATTCACTTCCTGTGCAGTTTACTTCTTATATAGTTTACTTCCTATAAAGTTTACTTCCTATACAGTTGACTTCTTATACAGTTCACTTATAACTCTGTCATTTCTTATACTTTACTTTTTATACAGTCATTTCCGTCATTTCGCTCATATATGTAATTCACTTTTTGTACAGTTTACGTGTTATTAAGTTCACTTATACAGTTCTCTTATACAGTTCGCTCATATAATTCAATTCGTATGCAGTTTACGTAGTATGCAGTTGACTTCTTATACAGTTCACTTATAATTGTGTCACTTCTTATACAGTTTGCTCATATAATTCACTTTTTATACATCTTATACAGTTCACTTATACAGTACACTTGTACAGTGCACTTATACAGTTCACTTATACAGTTGAATGGTACTATGATTAAGATAAGTGAACTGTATTCCAGTGAACCGCTCACTGAACTGTAGTTCAACAACCAGGCATACAGTTCACAGCTCTTATTCAGTTCAATTGAACTGAGTCTGAACTGAACGGAACGAGTCAACTCTATAGCACACTCACACACACACGCACACACTGCGCTCATAGGCAAAGACTGATCAGCGGCCAAATGATGTCAGCTAATGAATAAAAGCAACAAAACGAATAAATAAAAAATAAAAAAAAGTAAAAATCTAGACGAATCGAGGTGGAAAAATGCGAACGCGCACGTTGTCGGCCGATAACTGGCCAAATTCAGGCAATGCATTGCCACTTGATTGCCAAAAGCGTGGCAGGGGGAAGGGGGCGTGCAACGAGGCGTGACCGATATACATACATATGTACATATGTATACATATGTATGTATGTAGAATGTGGGCATGTTCAGCTGGCCGCTAAGGTCAAGTTGAAGTGTAAACCATTTGTTGACAAAAGCAAAGTGTTGGCCAAAACGATGCCTAATTGGTAACCTGTTTACCTATATACATAGATAAATACAACGATTTGAGTGCCGGTTATAAATAGGAGAGCTGCGTGGGAGGTGCCCCTCCCCCTCCGGCAAATGATTTGATGATGTTATGCTGGCTTATCAGTCTACCGGCCTGCTCTTGGTTATCTTCTGTGAACTTGGTTAGAAACACGCAGCATGGGTTAATAGCAGTTGGCAATTGGCAATTGGCGCTCCACTCACCTGGGGGTGCGGATGTGGGTGGGGGCGGGGGTGAGGCAGCAGCTGACTGTGCTTATGGCCTGCAACAGCTCCACGATGGCGATATTCTTGTTGTTGTCGTTGTCGATGTCGTCGTTGCCTGGCTTACACATACACATACATATATCTGGCTTTTATTCACTATTGCAACAACAGACGCCAGCGTCAGCGTCGCTGCCGATTTGTTATTTGTTATGGCTAAATTGCAAGTTGTATATTTTTACACTTGATCGAAACGGTGAACACATCGACTTATCGATAGCGCTGCGCAACTCGGTGCGATTTATCGGCATTTGGCACAATCAGTGTTGAACAATTGGCGCCTTGTTTTTTGGCTAGCTCAGGCAATTTTTACAATTATTTGTGTATTTTAAATATTTTAAACTATAATTTTAATTCATTTATTTTTTTAGCCATAGTAAAGTTTAATAACTTGGTTTATTTTTAGAAGCTTATGATTTTTTTATTACCGTTTACACCTACAAAATGTTCGCTGTATGAAACATTGGCTGCGTTCACGGCCGTTGTGCTCCATGGAGCGATTAACCGATAACGATTATTTTGCCGAAAATTGCAACCCTAAATGTGGCATAACTGTAAAATCTCGTGGAGCGCATGTAGCATAAAATTTTTGCGCTCCATTGGATAAAATTATCGCTCCATGCAGCGAACACAGCTGTTTAAATTTGAAAATGTAAAAATTTATCGAGTTATCGCTCCATGGAGCGCTACGGCCGTGAACGCAGCCATTGGCTGCGTTCACGGCCGTTGCGCTCCATGGAGCGATTAACCGATAACGATTATTTTGCCGAAAATTGCAACCCTAAATGCAGCATAACTGTAAAATCTCGTGGAGCGCATGTAGCATAAAATTTTTGCGCTCCATTGGATAAAATTATCGCTCCATGCAGCGAACACAGCTGTTTAAATTTGAAAATGTAAAAATTTATCGAGTTATCGCTCCATGGAGCGCTACGGCCGTGAACGCAGCCATTGTGAAAAAGTAAGCAATTAAAAAAACTAAATCAAACTAGGAGTTCATGCAAATAAAAGAATTAAAAATCGCAGTTCGTGAGTTCATTGCCTTCGTGCATTCGTCCCTTTTGATTTCATGCACTGCGGCGCATAAACCTGTTAACAGTTTACAGCACTGCACAGTTATCGATTGCAGTGTGTCGATTAGCTTATCGCTACTGCTTGTTTTGTTTTCAACACGTCATATTAGACAATTTTCGCAGTTTGTTAAGGGCCACACAAAAGGACGAATTTGTATGCGAAGGCCAACGCAAAATGGTTTACATTGACCGCAGTGAGTATAGGCCACGACGACTGATAACAGCTAAACAAAATTGTTAACCCAAAACCTGTTGCCAGATGGTCGTGTGTGGGAGAAGAGGCCTTGGAACTTTCAGCGCATTGTCGAAATATTTCTGGGGCTCTGGAACCTGATTATTCAGTTGTGAGTCCTATATAAATATAATTTCATTTAAATAATATAGATTTCATTATTGCGAAAAATACGGTTTTAAGTTGTATATTCATATTTAAAATTTTATTTCAAATAGTGGGTAAAGGGTATTCTACAGTCGGGTGCGTCCGACTGTCCTGCTGCATCCATTATGTTCTAAAATATATGCATCTTGCAGTTTCCAGACCTTGGTAGCGCCCTTTACCAGTGGCAATGGCAATAACGGAGGCAATTCCCGTCGAAATACTAGCTGGGGCTACGGCGGTGGAGGAGGAGGCGGTGGTGGAGGCGGAGGCGGTGGAGGAGGAGGAGGCAGCGGTGGGGGCGGAGGACTGAGGCCCAACCGTCGCATTGGACGCATACCGCAGCAGATGAACTGCAACACCTGCACCATGGGGGGCGGATGAGGGTAGCTGCGGCGTCTGGAAGCCAAGCCATGCGTTTTGCTCGGTCGCCGCTGAATCGAAATTCCCACTTGCTCCCCCAATGTCGTACCGGAAGATAACGCATCAGTTGCGCCGATGACGCAGCATTCATAAACTTGCCCGACAAGCCGGATGCTGCCGAAAGCGTCTTCAGTGCGAATGGCGGGAGCTTGTAGTTTAAGTTAGTCTTTGATATATATCATGGGTATATCTGCATCCAAGTCTTTGTAGGCAGCGGTATCAGCATTTTGGTATTCGCTACTCCTTTGGGCTTACTCAATATTAATCTTAACCAACTGTATACAAATAAAATTGAATCTAACTCTTTTGTGTTAAAATTTAAATATTTACATTGACATCGGTTAATAAACACAGAAGATATTCAAGAAACAATATTCCAGACTTTGTCTCGAATTTTTCTAGCTTTTCTCTTTAAAAACAGCCAGATTTGACGGGAAAATGGCCAATTGCTAATGGTGCTATCGGCATGCCACCACATTTCAAGTGCGATTACCACACTGCTGCTGATTTTACTTATTTCTATTTGATTATTATTATTTTATAAAGCTAAGCTGTTATTTTATTTCTATTTGTTTTCTGCTCATGCTCAGCTGTGCATTTTGTATGCTGTCAACGCAAGCAGCATTAGTTATTCATTTCGATTCGATTGTCGATAAACAGAATTCAATCGATTCTCGATAGCGTGCTAACAGGCTGATAAACAACAAATTATTTTATTATGCCTTTTACCAACAATATCTCTGTGTGCAATTGAGTCTGTGGCAGATATAAATAAACAAGCTGCAGCGCAACAAAAGTGCAATTTGCAACTCACCCCCCGCCCGCCAGAACAGCGAGCAGACATCAGACACTGGCTGCAAGGGCAGCGGCAAGAACAAAGAGCATAGAATGATGTGCAACTAGTGGCAGGAATTGTGCATCGGGACCTGCAACTTGGGGCAACAAAGGGGAACGCGCATCGGGACAATACCTCTGCTGCTCAGTGGTCGGGGAACATGAATCTGGAATCGTTATTCCGTGACTTCAATCCATGGTAAGGCGTCTGCCTCGCATCTCCAGCTGCATCCTAATCCCAAATCCTCTAATAATCCCAATTCTTTGCAGCAAGTTCATTGTGCACTGCAGTCTTTTTACGTTCGTGACGCTGTTCGCGCTGCGCCTCGATGGCTACATTGGTAAGCAGCCGACACCTGCTGAGTTCCCTGCTTGTATACCCTGTACCCATTGAAAAAGGGTACAGGGTATACTCCACAAAGTATATATATTCTTGGTCAGAATGACAAGCTGAGTCGATATAGCCATGTCTGTCTGTCTGCCTGTCCGTCTGTATGTACGTTGAGATTTCGGGAACTTTAAGAGCTAAAGCATCCATTTTTGGTAGGTGTACACTATGCGCAGATCAAGTTTATTTAAAATCACAGAACGTTGTTATGCGGAATATATACTCTCTTCTATTGTATTTAACTGTCCTGAAAAGCGCATTAAATTCGCTCAATAAAAACAGAAGATATTAACGAAACAATATTGCTTTTAAGCTGTGCTGCGCTTCGTATGATGTAGTAAAATATAGAGTACAGGGTATTCTATAGTCGGGCGTGTCCGACTTGTGGTTCTAATTCCAATTGCAATTGCAGATTGGCCGTATTGGGCGATATTCACGCCGCTATGGATCTGGAAGTGCACTGCCATATTGGGCGCCATTGTGGGCGCCATTGTGTGGTGCCGTTATCCGCACTATCGCCTGGAGGGCGACTCCTACACGCAGTTCAAGGCGATGCTCATCTCGCTCTCGCTGCACCTCATCCTGCTGATGTTCGAGCTGCTCGCCTGCGACAAGCTCACATCCGAGCGTCATCTGTGGGTGCTGGTCTTCATACCCCTGATCTTTGGCTCGGTGGTCAGTGTGGGCGCCTGCGTCTGGGCCGTCAAGCACGATCGCTCCTTTGAGCTGGAGCTCTTCTTGGCGGTGAATGCGCTGCAGTTTGTCTCGCTGCCGCTGAAGCTGGACAAGTTCGTCTACTGGAACTGGGACGTCGTCTTTGTGCCCATGTGGATTGTCATCTGCCTCAGCCTGGTCAGCGTGCTCTACAACATCATCTTCTGCGGCATCATGATGCGCACGCCCGAAGTCTCCTTGCAACAGAAAAAGGCCGCCCTCAATGCGGCCGTTGGCAACATCTGCACGGTCTTGCCGCTGCTCTGCTTTCAGGTATTCAGCTCGATGCAAAATATACAGGGTGCGCCTGCTTTTAAGAGGGAGAACTAGATACTTATACTAGATAGATGTGGATATAGAGTCTAGATAGATATAGATATAGATACTAGATAGAAAAGATATAGATATCGAAACTAGATAGATATAAATATAGATACTAGATAGATATAGATATAGATAGATATAAATAAAGATACTAGATAGATATAGATATAGATACTAGATAGATATAGATATACATTCTAGATAGATATAGATACTAGATAAATATAGATATAGATTCTAGATGTGCCTTCTTTTATGTCTAGAACTAGATACTTATACTAAATAGATATGAATATAGAGTCTAGATAGATATAGATATAGATATAGATACTAGATAGATAAAGATGTAGATATCAGATAGGTAAAGATCTAGATATCGAAACTAGATAGATATAAATATAGATAATAGATAGATATAGACATAGATACTAGATAGATATAGATATTCATTCTACATAGATATAGATACTAGATAAATATAGATATAGATGCTAGATGTGCCTTCTTTTATATCTAGAACTAGATACTTATACTACAAAGATATAAATATAGATTTATATTAGCTTACTGCAAAAGCATGTAACAGGCAGTAGGAGGCGTGGCAAATCCCATTCTTGATCTGAATGATGAGCTAAGTCGATGTAACCCTATACTCTGTCTGTCTCTCGATTTCAGCAATATGAGATCTGGAAATTCAGCGTGTATATAGATCTAAACAATATCTTATCTTAAAAATTGTTTGTTTATTCTTAAAGTGGTTTAATATTTACTTAGTTAGGATAGCGCACCCTGTATTCCAATGATTTTCAAACTTGTTAGCTAATTGTTTTCAACTGCTTTAGGTTGTTATCTGCGACAAACTGGATGGCGAGATCAAATTCCCGTACATCGTGGTCTTTGCGCCGCTTCTGGTGTCCATTCTGGCGCTGATCATACTCAGCTTTACGGCCAAGGGGGGCAACATGTGGTGGTTCGGCATACGGAAATCCTTCAGCCAGTTTCTGCTGTCGGCGATGCCGTTCCTGCAGGAGTACGGCAACATCAGCTACCATGCAGAGACGCAGAGCAACGCCGGCCAATCCGTGCCCCTCGACGCCTCCTCCTCGACCAGCAACGTGGCAGCAACGGAGCCGCTGCACGAGTTCAGCAAGCACGAGAAGAAGAGCAAGAAGGGCGCCAAGAACGATATTATGAAGCCCGTGGTGCCCTTCATAAGCATTGATCTGCCCGACTAGAAAGCGGATCGAGAGAGAGCGAGAGACAGTAGCCGATAGCGAAAGCAAAAGCGACAGCACCATGGGCTGCATTGCTGCACAACTATTAGAAATAAAACCTAGATGTCCATGTAATAACACAGATACACACACACACGCACACACAACTTACCGTTAGGGGCTTAGCATTAGGCATACGCATGCATATATCTACATACATATGTATATCTACATATATACAAACAAACAAACAAACAAACCAACATTGGCCGTAGCTAATTTGTACTGAATTTAATTTGTAAGCCAATTTTCACCCGCCTCGCCCTTTGCTACGAAACACACTCAAAACGCATTGAACGCCATCAATATATAATATAATAACTGAACACATACATATGCGGCATATACATTGTAACAATTTATTAAGCGAGATTTATACATTTGTTTAGCTAGTTGAAATTGCAAATTTTACATTTACGCTGAGGAATTGCCGGTTCTCTCCATGCGTTTATTTTACTTAATTTGTATTGTGATTCATGGACTTTATATAGTACGAGTATATGTGCAATTATTATAGATATATCGATGCAGTTGTATGTTGAACGCTGCAGGGGCTTGTTAAAACGCAACTAACATCTGTAAATAATTAACAAACGACATCATTAAAAAATCTCTTAAGTGCTTCCAAAAACTGTCAACATCTGTCGTAACATCTGCGTCTATATGGAATGAGGAAAAATATCCGAGAGACCTGAGAGATCTGTTTAAATTAGCATACAATCAGGTTGCATCTCTATTAGAGCTGGCAACAGAATTTATCAATTTGCATTTTTAACACTCATGGAAAATATATTTATTCGTTTCGCTTTTCCGTAGAGGTATTTCCGCATATATTTCAGCAAGATCTACGGATTATCGGACGGATGTTCTACTTCGCTGGAAATATTCAGATGCCATTCTCTCTTCGAAAATTGTCCATTCGGTAGATTCTATGCGATTTTTCCAAAAAAAAAACCACCAAATTACAGTAGAATCCGGTTATAACGACGCCGCTTTCAGCGTCCGTCCGGTTATTGCGACGAAAACTCGATGGCTTGGTTGGTCCCCATACAAACTTATATGAAAGGGCCTCCGCTTAGAACGTCTCCGCTTTTAGCGTCAAATCGCTTATACCGACGAGATTTTTCACATTTCAACCGGATATTTTGATTTATTTAACAATGCTAAAAGAAGCAAACAAAATCATGGATTTTGTGTTTTTTCAATACGAAAAAGAAACAAAATCATGGATTTTGTCTTCCGGACGTAAAATCGTCGGTCCCTTGAAAGTCGCTATAACCGGACTCTACTGTATTAAATTTTTTGTTTTGATTAAACAATTAATTTGTTGTATTTTATAACCTATTACGAACATGGCATCCATAAAATAAAAAAAAAATTTTTTTGTTCCTTTCGGATAGTGCGTCTTCCGCATATAACGACGTAAAATCGTCGGTCCCTTGAATGTCGCTATAACCGGATTCTACTGTAACTCAATTTGTTTTTGGGATAATTCAGAAATCACGCCTATTCCTTTTTTAAAAAGCGTAAGATAGAGCTTGGAAAATTGAAAAATTCCGAGCATCCCCTGGTTCCCCTCTCGGGTCTAAAGCTTTAAATCCGCTGAATAAAACACCATTTATATAAGTATAATTGTATGTTATGTTTGTATTAATCTTTATTCAAATTAGGAAGCTACAAAGTTTTACAATTTTTGCACGACATATTTTGTTATTATTAATTACTTACGTTGTGTTGCCTAAAACTTTATGCAAAAGGTAAAAAGTTGCACTCTAAAAAGTATCAAGTATATCGTATCATATCATTTATGAGTATGATGTTCCGCATCATAAAACAAACGAAATACAGTAGAGCAAGAGGCACTGAATAAGATGGGTTTGGGGGGGGTAGAGTTAAGTAGGAGAGAGTGAACTTAATTAATTAATTAATTTAATCTCAACAGCATTGAGATACAACTGCAATAGTTCAATAACAATATGCGAAATATAGTAAATATTTATTGCAGTATTTGCAACGGAATTATTCAAGTAATTTGGAGAATGAGGAGGATTTCGAGCAGTGGATGAGATGGATTTTCCAGTGGGGCTTTTCAGCTCTGTGTGTGTTTTCGGGTGTCGTGTAATATAACAATTGTTAATTCATGTTTATTCATTAATTTAGCATTAGGAAATCATCTAGTTTTCGTATTATGTCAGAATGCCTACATAATTGGTTTAGACCTTAGATTTTAATAAAACATTTCTTGCAGTATATAGTACAAAGTTTTTACGTAATTTTCGTTTTCTCGTTTTATTTGAACTTTCGATTCAATGTGAAAACAAACAAAAACTATAAATGAAAACCAGTAATTATGTAATTCATTCAAATGATGAACCAAATGCGATTGGAATTAATGTTTACACCATCATTTTGAAGCCAGAACACGTCACAGATGTAAATTGTTTATAATCTTATGAAATGTTTGTTTTAAACTAAGCTATTGTTTTCGCTAGTTTGTTAAACAGCAGCAGCTAATTGTTGTTAATCTATTTAAACATATCTTTACTTTACGTTATGTATTTAATTATATTTACTTAATGATGTTTCGTTGCTTTTCCCCCAGCTTAAATGTCTATTGTCTGAATTATTTGTAATTGTATTTTATTTTTGGTTTTCGTTCGGTTCATCTTTATGTTTTAGCTTTTTATCTGGTGTGTGCTTAGATCGGTGAGTCGGAGGGTGGCGGGGGTGGACACTACATAAACCATAGGCCCACGCCCTCCACCAACTGCCACAAAATTCAACCACATCAATCAAAATTGAAAGTCTCAATCTTAATCTCAATCTGAATCGGAATCTTAATCTCAATCTGAATTAAATAAGTTGATTCTCTGATGCACATTCTTTTGTATAAACGATATGTACTGCTAAAGTGTTTTGTTTTGTTTTATTTTGGTTTCATTGAATACAATTCATATAGTATTATATCATATGTCTGATCTATATCTATAATGCTTATCTATGCGTGTTCCAAATCGTGCGCGTGTCGTTAAACAATTGAAACATGTGATGACAATTGACTTGAGATCATCTAAGAACAAACGCAACTCTTCGAATTGTTGCGCTCAATGGAAACTGCAAATTCAGTTCATTAGGACTTGACTTGACGTGAATGGAATATAATATAGCTATATATATATGCATACATATCGTAGGCACACACTTGACGTAGAAATAAAACTTAAAATTACTAAAGATTTCAGCTGTTTGGAATATCGTAAAACCTATCAATACATGTGCCTAACCTGCATATATAGCAATAGATCTCTATATATCCCAAATCGATAGATATATATATCTAAATATAACTCAACAATGCTGTGCAATTTAGGAGCTTTCGAAAGTGTTGGAAAGTTGTTTCAAAATGTGTTCGATAACAAATTGCATATTTCTATGAAAATTTGATGCAAATCTCTGGTAACCTAATATAATTCGCACATTGCATTCGCTAAAAGTATTCTTTGGTTTCTATATTGACTAGAAATTGTTAATAATTAATTTTGTTTTTGGTTTTGCTTGCATGTTTTTTGGAACTTTTGGATCGTCTAGTTAACATAATGTTGTAAATATCTTTGATCGAGCATGGGGGGTTTACATAAATCTTTGACTTTAGTGTTCTTGGGTTTTTGGGTTTTTGGATTTCTGGTTATGGAAGCGCTAGTTTGAAATGTTTTTCCGAGAAGTTTAATTGTTGTACGTTTCGTTCGTCATAGTGGAATTTTCTCTATACGTAGGTGCATCATAATCAATTGTATTTAACTTATTGGAAACTATTATCAAACAAATAACGACTCTGATGGGGCTTAATTAGTCTTCGGCTTAGCCCCCAAATACTGAATTAGTTGATCGCGCGGTCCCTGCACGATCAGCATGAACTGCGATGGAAAGTCCCAGATAATTGTAAAATGGAACAGCATATTGGCAATGGCAATCAAATACTCGAAGAACGCGAACCAACTGAATGCTGTAGGAAAACACAAAACACAAAGCGTTAATGCTGATCTATGTTCTCCGAATAATGTCAATATCTTACCCAGATCGTGGCAATAGAATCGATGCTTGGCAAAGAAGACAAGCAAACCGATGGTGCTCAGTATGGAGACAACGAAGAGTATCTTCTTCCACTTCATCGACTTGCGCTGCTGATCCGTGAGCTTCTGCTGATTGGCGCTCAGGATGCCGTTCAGCTTGATCGTGGCCAGCATATAGCACAGCGAGCAGATCATGAATGTTATAAAGATTCGCTCATGAACCGCTGCAATGGAAAGATATCGATGGATCAGTAATCCATTATCAATTATCAATAATTGGCAAATCGATTAATCGGAACCAGCAATTTTGACAGTCGAAAAGGCGTTGACAGGGAAGGAATCAATATTTGAATTATTAAATATCTTTCTTTTGTCTTACAATAGGAACTTCGATTAGAAATTAGATTAGATTAAAAACTTGCCAAATATTTATATATTCGCCGATTAATTGATAATTACCGACTGTAGAAATTATCGATGTTTGGCCATATATTGATATATCTAAGTAAAGGAGCTGGGGCTTCAATTCGATTACGATTCGATTTAATGAATTCTTTTTTTCGGCAATTAAATCGATACTTTTTTTGAGAATCTATTTTTATCTACTACTATCGGTTACGTCCGACTGAAATCTGCCACCCGATGGAACTGCTCCGTCCTTAGTTATTTTTGTTTGTTTTTCAAATGAAATTTATATTGATTAATCGATTAAATCGATTTTTAGACGTGAATCAAAGATCGAACCCAGTATCTACTGCTATGTGCACTGTACTTACGATAGTTCTCACGATTCGATATATAGGTGACGCCACCGAGCGCCGCGATCTCGATGCAGTTGAGCACAAGGATTAGTGTGATTAGCCAGCTGGTCGTTGGCACCAGCGATGGGGCAAGACGCGCCAGCTGGGCGCGATAATAGTTCTTGTAGACGAAGGCAATGGGTATGCGCGGTCCGATGTGCAGCGCGATGCTAAAACGCCAAAAATAGCGCTGCGGACTGACGCCAGTAATTGCACTTATCGAGGGTACAATGTTGTAGACCTTGTAATCAGATCGAAACGATTAACGATTAGCGATTAAATGGTTTATCGAGGCATGTGCCGCACTCACCCGGCAATGTGTCTCGTGTACATCGTCGTACTGGAAGACGTAGGCGGTCACAAAGCAAGTGAAGAGGGTCACGAGGGGCAGCAGGGCAGTTACCACGCAGATCTCATGGAAGCTGGCCAGATAGTGTATGGCCATCGCTTTCGGTTGCTCCAGTTGCTCCAGTTGCTCATGTTCCTCACGTTGTTCCTCCTCCTTTGCGTACTGTGGAATGCCAACAAGTTTAGCGGTTGAAATTCTACTTAGATCGGGGTTATATTCATATGGTATACAAAATGTACAAGAATGTCGAAGCAACCTAATAATTACCTAAGCAATCAAACGGGATAAAGTTGTTCATGATGGGTTTGTGGGCAGATGCACACAACAACAAAAATCTCTAAAAATCATAAAAGTAAAAGGTAAACAGTAATAATAATCGTAATAATCACAATTAAATTAATGGCAATAATACAAATAAATTGCTATTCCAGATCATATATTACGTACAGTTGAGTAGAGCTTAACTTTTTTGTCCAATCACAGTTTAATCGTTATCGAAGACAGCTCTATCAAATCGATGGATAACCCGCCTCGATTTGCGTTTACAGTTTTATAATATTACTTGGCAAGCAAAATATGTATTAATTTGTTGATTAAAAGCGACTCAATTTTTAAATTCCAATATATTGTATTATATTTTACCCATTGAAAAGCTATAACATGATTTTTGAACTAAATTAAAGTAATAAAAAAAAACATTGCATACTTTTCCGCATGTCGTGTAAAACAATTGAAATATGGTATAAAAACATCTTCAGATAATTAAAATAATAATAGTATGCAATATGAATCTAATGCTGCTTTTGACCAAAATATGTTGTTGCTAGCCCATTGTACACTGCACGCAAGTGAAGCAATGCAAGCCGTTAATCTTGTAAACAAATGGAACTTTTCATATATGTATCTGGAGAATATAGTGGAATGCCAAACAGAAACTAGCATGTAGTATTGTTAGCTAAATATAGCTATTTGATGTATATATACATATAGGTATATACCTACAATACAAACAGATAAATTTAATTACAAACACTTTTCACGTCTCAATGAGTCTTTTCGCATAGTTTGGTGTTGTTATTACTTTTTGCTTCTTGTGCCTGGGATTGTATAATTCTGGCAGTGCTGTCAGGTTTTAGGCACGCACAAAAGCTAGATTTAAATACAAAATAAGCTAAAAATAGCTAAAATATGCATATGGGCATTTCCACAGAAAGGTCCACCGGGGCCAAAAAATTAAAATTTCTTAAAAATGATATTTTTAACATTTTTAACATTAAGAAATATTAAAATTTAACAGATTTGAAAATATCTATTATAATCTATTATAGTTTTCAAAAAATTCGAATGCAAAGTCGCGAAAACGCATTTTTTGTCATTTTGACGTTTTTTAGGGCTTTTTTTTTTGAAAACAGCTTCTCAAACAGAAGCATCATGCTCAGTCATTTGTTTTCAAAATCACTCCTGTTATGTAAAAATAAATAATTCCAATTATTTTTGTCAATTTAAAAACATTATAACCATTTGTTCCTTAAATACTTTCCAACAACAACAATAACAAAAACATACATAAAAATGGTCACGTGCCAAATGTCACGTTACAATTTTTTTAAATTGAATTAAAAAAAAAAATGCAAGTCATCTTTGAAAAAAATCATAACCATTTTGAAGAGGCATCCATGCACAAGAGTTTAAAATTTGTTGCATTAAAATATTGCCACTGGATTCGCTAATATTGGCGATTGAATTGGTTGACCTCAAATGCCACTACCATTTTCTTCCGGTGACAAATGTCTTGAATTTTTCAATTTTCTTAAAAATGAAAAGTTACCCAAAATCAATCTTTCCACCAATGAAAGAGCTAATTAAATGCTATATGTTAAGCCTTTCAGAAGAAAAAAATATCGCTTCCTTTTAACCGTTTTTTTACTTTGAACGCGTACGAATGTCTTGTGCGCGACTGTGGAAATGCCCATATATATTTTTCTGTTTAAATTCATAAACTTATTTGTGATTTTATTTAGCATAAATTAATCAAAATTGTTCTTCTTTTCATTATTATATTTATCATTTGAATTTTAAGATTTTTCGTTTAAAAGTTATTCATATATGTAAAATATTAATTAATATTGTGCACTCTAAAACTTCTATATTTTACCATCTCGTACACTATAGAAGCTAGATACGTTATTTTCGGTATGTAGGTTCTCCTATGCTTTACGCTAATCACGTTTGTTTTAGATTTTTTTAAATAAAAAAAAAAGTTTTAAGATAAAACTGAAACGGAGAAAACTGAATAAAACTAAAATAAAAAAAATGTTGAATTTATAGCTATCAATATTGATAAGATTGATAAAATTTACAATTTGAAATATGCTAAATCTAGCTTATAAAAGGTCGAATTGGCAACACTGGATTCAGGCATTAAAGGGCATCAATAAGTGGGAGACGAAATCCAAGGCGAGCAAAATTATGACGTTGTTGTCAGAGGGGCTTGCATCAGGCAGCATTTTCCGGCAAAAAGGATTAAAGCCAAAAATAGTCCCCCTACAAGCTGGGTAAATGTGTATATATGTGTATATATATATTGACAGAGGCATAGAAAAAAGAAAGAGGGGGCAACACGTGCACGGCGGAGGCGCCCCTGACGTAATCAGCAGGCAACTGCGATGCCAGTGGCCAAATTAATTAATACCAAATTAATGAGAAGTTTTCGAAGCGTCAGAAATGAAATCGAATATCTGTGCGTGTGTGTGCGCTGCGATTTAATCAGAGCTAAAAATCAGGGAAACACGTAGCACTAGAACTGAATGAAACAAGGAAAACCGATATACCGCTATACCCTTAGACCATTATGCCGTTATACCGTAATGCCGGCAGCTTTTTGCTTTTCGGATTTGCTTTTTTTTTTGGTTGATTCAAAGTGCGTTAATCAGCAAATCTGGCTTTACTTTTTATCACACTGAGTGCGCACTTATTATACCCTGTAAAAATAGGGTTAATAACTTCCGGAGCATGTTGGTTTTTGCCTTTTGAAAAATAATATTTATGAACCAAAAAGCTGGAACTAGTAAAAGTATTTTTAACACATTTGTTGGACAATTTTTGTTTTTTTTTTTTAAATTAGAAATTATTATACATTATATGGGTATATCCTGTTGGCTTTATATTGTAGTATTGGCATTAATTTTTAGTTTTTTTCATTAAAATATAGATGTTTTTTAGACCTACAGATTGACACAAATGGATAACGGTGTGATGGTTCTAGTTCCTATAGTATATTCCTATGTATTCTAAATCAGGACGATTATTTATGCTTGATATAAATTTGTAATTTAATCTTTTAAAATAAAATATTGGCAGCACTGGCAAGCGACGCGATGCGATGAAAGGGGAGAGCAAAAACTACAAGGACATTTTGTTTAGCACACACACACACACACACACACACATGTACACGTGAGAGCATGAGAGAAAAGCCACGAGGCTGAAACCGCCAATGAGAGCAATTAAAACAAAATGGTAAACAAAATGTTTAGCTTAATGGCAAATGCTGCATATGGATGTGTGTGTGTATGTGCATACGTATGTATGTATGTGTAATTGGCCGTGTGCATATCGGGCATATCGGGTATATAGTATAGCGTAGTGTTTAGTATTTGAGCTGGGACAATAGACAATCGGAAAACCAGGAAGACGCAACACGCACGTGAAGCGCGCGTGGGCAGGGGCAGGGGCAGGGGGGCGCAAAGAGGTCAAAGTGGGCGGCATGCGCAGCAGAACAGCAAAATGAGCAAGAAGAAACAAATAACGATGGCGGATGGGGGAAAAGCGGAAAATTTCAAACGCAAGGCAAATGTGCAAAAACAATTGAGCAATGTCAAGCTAACAAATTTTGGAATAGACGGAAATATTGAATGGTGTGCTGGGGGTGGTGGAAAGGGCAAGGGGGAAGGGGGAGAGCGGTGCTCAGGTCAACAAGCGTGCGCTGTCATTGGGGTTATATAATGGCAGAGCTACAAACGCTGCCCACTGCAACAAAAAAACAACACAAAAACCATAAAAACACAAAAATAAAAATTCGGGCAAGAATTTGGCAATTGAATAAATAGAATTAAAGCCATGGTTACACACACACAGCTGCACGCATGTATGTATACGCAAAACACACACACACACACCCACACACACACACGCACACCCACACACACGCAAAGCTCACCTTTGGGGCGCTGGAGTCGCCGGATTCGCCATATTCAGCACTGCCGAGCTTGGATACGGATACGGCCGCCATTGACGCTGACGCCGCCATTGCTGCCGTTGACGTCGCGTCGCTAGCTCCAGTTTCCGTTAATGGTGCCGCTGCCGCTGCCTCTGCCGCTGCTGCTGTTGTTGTTGCTGCTGCTGCTGCTGCTGCTGTTGTAGCTTTTTCCTGCATATTTAACGGCGGCGTCGATGCTTTTTAGCATAATTTGTACGCCACACAGCGACCGACAAGTGTTTAGCCCGCGCGCGCGCCTCTCTTGCAACTGTTTTTTTTATAATGCTTTTGGTTCTTCTTCTATGAAACGACTTTTGGATTTTTACATTTGCCTCTTTGGCTTTGAGCACAACTTAACTTTTCTGTTAGTCCGCTGTTAACGCGCTGTTATGCTCTTAGATACCAACGCGGGCAATTTGAATTTGTATTTATCTATTTTTAAGTATATTCCCTTCTATTTTAATTAAAATTTGAAACAACCAACAGAAACTATAAATTAAACTAAATTAAATCTAACAATTATACAAACAAAAAAAAACAACGTCTGCTGTGTTACACAAATAAAATTCAAATACAATTGCATGCGAAAACTAGATTTAAACGAAAAATAGCTAAATTATAAATAATATAATAATAATAATAATTTATATATGCTTAATCTAGCCATTAATAGAGGAAATTGACAGCACTGAATCTGTTCCACTTTATTACTCATATATTTATAACTAAATCATTTCGTTTCACAACAGTAAATAAAACGTAAAATCGATATAAAAACAAGCCATTGCATATCGATTAATGTGAGCACGCTGTTACGCTCAAAGGCATCGATTGCTCGGCAAGCAGAGCGCTGTTAAGTTCGAAAGTATCGCTGTTGGCGCCAAAGCTGAACGAATTAATTTGTGCCGTTTTTAATCATATTTTTTTGTTTATTAAATTTACAATGCCTAATTTTGTTTATACACATTACTGCAGATTTAAATTAAAACTAAACCTCATTTATTGACCAAATAGTATAGCTTAAGTTAAGTCAATAAATACATATGTTTATACATATGTCATATTATTATCATATTGTTGTTAGTTGTTTAAGCTATAAGAAGGTAGTAAAAAAAACTGTGTTAATAATAAAATATACACATTTAAAAAAAAAAGAAAAGAAACGAATCTGTGCAAATGTGCAATCGATAAACGATAGGCAGCCATCTGGCAAAAGAACCGTTGTTTCGAATTCGCGTTAACGCGTGTGAAGAGCAAGCAAGGTATTTTCAATGCCGTTTAAAACCAATATTTAAGATGCGTTTTCCCGACGAGGTGAGCAACTGAACATCGATCGATTAAAGTTAAACTCGCATTTGCTTTGCAGGCGCAGTGCCAGTTCTGCAAGCGCCTGTTTTGCTGCGCCAAATGCCGCCAAAAGCATCAGCTGAAGACGCACGCCATTGCTGTGAAGTTGCCGCCAAATCAGGCGGATAAAATGGATAAAGGCGTCGCTACCATCTACGTGTACTGCCCCATCTGCGAGCAGAAGCCGCTGCCGCTGCCCGAGGCCCCCTACGAGGAGCTGCTGGCCCACATCGAGCGCTGCCACCTGCCGCTGCGCTGCCGCAAGTGCCAGCGCTGCTACGCCCGGATCGAGGATCTGCGGCAGTTCAGCCGTTGCGTGGACCTCCAGCAGAGCTGCAGCTCCGACACGGACGCCTCCGGGGAGACGGTGAAGCAGGCGCCGCCCGCAGCCGCCACCACTATATCCACCCAGACCTCGCCGAGCATCGCTCAGCAGGAGGATCGGTCGAGGCTGGGACAGGGGCAACTGTCGCCCATATCGCTGTTCAATCTGCGCTGGCGGGCCAAGAGCCGGCTGGCGCAGGAGGAGTGCATCAGCGACAGCGTCTCCTCCATACGCAATCTGTCCACGGATCTGTCCGGCGTCAATGTGTCCATACAGAAGCGTCGCAGCATTGAGCAGCTGGTGGCCGCCTCCAGCACCGTGCTGGGTCAGGAGAAGGGCAAGGTAATCCGATCCACATCGACGCCCCTGCAGGTCTACACCATGTTTGCCAAGCCCAAGGATACGCTCACCTTCAACGCCGGCCACGTGTCCAGCATCTATCATCACAGCGGCTGCCAACCGGAGGAGCTGCATACGCCGGCGCCACAGCCTCATCCGCTGCCCGAACAGCGGGCGTGGAAGGTTGGGGCACGTGGCCGCATGAGCGCGGTGACGCCGCTGCGCCAGATCATGTCCAGGACCATACAGAAGGCATTCGTGGAGCACGGCGTGGGCGTGGGCATGCTGGCTGCAGTGCCGCCGCAGGAGCTCGACACGCCCTTGGATCTGCGCCTGTCGCCGGTGGTGCGACGCACCCAAAGGGCCGTTGACTTTAATCACAACAACATGCCGGAGAAGGAGACGGAGTCCGAGCCGGAGTCGGAGCCGGAGGCTTATCAGATATGCCTGGCGGCACAGAAGCACACCACGGAGTCCATCATCATCATAACCGGCAATGACGCTGGCTGCTTGCCCATCAGCTCCTCCAACAGCACCGTCTTCAATTCCTGCGAAAGCGTTGAGTACATCGCCATGTCCGCCTCCTCCGCCTCGGCCTCCGCCACCGCCTCCTCCGCCGCAGGCGAGCTGCAGCTGCTGGCAGAGGGAGCCACGCCCATAACGCGCATTCCCGGTGCCATCATCAACAAGAAGCTCATCCGTTTCGAGACGCCGCAGAAGCAGCAGACAGAAATGGAGACGGAGACGGAAACGGAATGCCAAGGCGAGAATACGGAAATCTTTTATACGCCCAATTCCAGCAACGCCTCCAGCAGCAATCCCATCTCCGTCCAGTCCAATCTCGTGCGCCGCCAGCTGAGCGGACAATTCTCGCCGGAGCAGCCGGAGCATCCGGTAAGGATGCAGCGTCCACGGGGGCCACATGCTCGTCCGCCGCTGCGCACCTGCCATGCCAATCCCAAGTTCAGCAGCGTGCAGGATGATGAGTTCCTACGGCCGAGCAACAACGACCGCCGCCCGGAGCCCAGTCGCCTCTGGTCGCTGGTGTCCTCGCTGTTCAAAACATCTGGATCCACGGATCAGCAGGCCACGGAGAACGCCTCCAACTCGATTTCGGGATCGCTGCTCAAACGTTGCGCCTCCATTGCCGGCTCGATGGTGCGCTCGGTGCAGGGAGGGGACGGCGTTGAGGGGCAGAGCATGAAGCGCAAGCGGACGCACACCATGGACAGCCAGTATGCCAGCAGCCAGCAGAAATGGTCGCCCAACAGCAAGCGGCTCCGCATCCAGCCCAGAAAGCCCATCGAGCGCCTGCGTCATGCTTAGCATTGTATTTGTAATATTTGTAATCATTATTATTATTATTCGCATTGCACGCCACTCTGTTTTGTATTATGTACTGTGTCTACTCTCTTTTATGTTTTTACTGTGCGAAAAGTGTAATGTTCCCAATTGCCATATTTAAATTCAACCGACCCGTTACGAAATAAAAGCATTTTCAAATACCGATACAACTGGATGACAGCAGCGATTACTTAAATATCGATAGGAGTTTATGGCGCTTACAGTAACTGTTATTAACAGCTGTGCTAGCATTTATTTTCGATTTTTTTAGTGTACAGATTTTTTTCTTTTCTGTTAGCAGCTGTGTCAGTATTTATTTCGGTATTATTTTGACTGCACTACTTTTGCGACGGTCACACAACACAACTTGAACATTTTACAAGTGTGTGTGTGCGTGTGTGCGTGTTTTTCCCACATTGCTTTCATTGTGTTGTTGGTCGTTTTATTTAGCAACGGGAAATTGTAAAAATTCGCTGATAAATAGCCGCGCATCGTGATGTCCTTGTCGAGTCTGCTGCCCACGCCGATCAACTCGGTATGGGATCGCGAGGACGACCGCCGCACGGCGGCCCGAGGCGCCCCGATGATTGGCGCCCTGGTGTCCGCCAAAATCGCAGCTCCGCCGTACGGCCAGCGCAAGGATTGGATTCCACGGACGGACGCCGACTTCGGCGACGGCGGCGCCTTCCCGGAGATTCACGTTGCCCAATATCCGCTGGGTAAGCTAAGCGCCGCAATCCTATTTGTTTGGTTTCCATTTTTTATACCCTGTACCCATTAAAACGGGCTAAAAAAGGGTATACAAACTTTGTGAAAACGTATGTTACACGCAGCGCAAACTGTACAAGCGAGCTGCGGTTGTTTTATGTTTATGATTATATATCAAATTTGGTTACAGGGTATTCTACAGTCGAGCGCCTTCGACTGATCTGCTGCGCCCAATATATACCATATAATATTAATTTTTGAATCTTGTATATCCAGGTTTGGGCGCGCCTGCGAACATGGGCAAGAAGTCGGATGCGCTGGCGGTGCGCCTGGATGAGCGGGGGAAGGTGAAGTACGACGCGATTGCCCGGCAGGGGCATGGGAAGGACAAGATCGTGTACTCCTCGATAGCGCAGCTGTTGCCGGCGGAGGTGCTGGCCGAGGATGCCGAGGAGCTGCGGCGCCCCGACGAGGAAACCGTTGCCGAGGAGACGGAGGCCACGCGCCTGGCCCTGGAGAAACTCACCAGCCAGAAGATTACCTCAGCACTGCCCGTGCGCCACGCCCAGAAGGCGGCGCCAGCCCAATACATACGTTATACGCCATCACAGCAGGGCGACGCCTTCAATTCGGGAGCCAAGCAGCGGGTGATACGCATGGTGGAGGCCCAGCTGGATCCCATGGAGCCGCCCAAGTTCCGCATCAACAAGAAGATACCGCGCGGACCGCCCTCGCCGCCCGCGCCCGTCCTGCACTCGCCCTCCCGCAAGGTCACCGTCAAGGAGCAGAAGGAGTGGAAGATTCCGCCCTGCATATCCAACTGGAAGAACGCCAAAGGTTCGATGCGCTTTATAGATATATATGTATATTGTTCCTGTACTCTAAAAAACCATCAAAAATATTCTGACTCGTAACAACGAGCTGAGTCGCTATAACCATGTTCCTCTCTCCCTCGGTTTGTCCGTCCGCATCTCGTAAGCTTTAAGGGCTAAAGACACCATATTCGGTTTGTAGGTTCTCCTATGCTACAAGCAGATCAAGTTTGTTTTCGAATTTTGATAGCTTCCTCTTCCCAAAAAACCACCACAGCCATCGGATAAGAAACAATGACGATATGCAACAGACAATTCGCTCACAGGATTTCCCACAGTCTGCGTTTCCACAGCAAGTGTTTGAAGCATCCACTAATTGAATTATTATTAACCGCAAAGGAACCAGGGCAGCCACCTAGATCTTACAAACGATAAGCGCTAGAGACGCTATTTTCAAGTATTTAGGTTCTCCGATGCGGCAAGTAAATTAAGTTTGTTTTAGTTTTATAATAACTTTTCATTAGCTCGCTAAGCGAATTGTGAATGACATTAGGATAGGATAGAAAACATCGAAGATATGCAACAGACAATATATATAAATACTTATGAGATATACAAATAATACAAATAAATAAATTACTTTGTGGTAATTTTTATAATCCTCAAACCTAAAGTACAGTGTCTTCTACTGTCGGTTACGTCCGACTGTAGCTGCGTCCTTCCTGGTTTTAACTGTATTTGTTGTTGTTTCTGTGCAGGTTACACCATTCCGCTGGACAAGCGCTTGGCGGCGGACGGACGAGGCCTGCAGCAGGTGCACATCAACGAGAAGTTCGCCAAGATGGCAGAGGCGCTGTACATAGCGGACAGGAAGGCGCGGGAGGCGGTCGACGCGCGCGCCCAGCTGGAGAAGAAGCAGGCGCAGAAGGTGAAGGAGAAGAAGGAGGATATGCTGCGCATGATGGCGCAGCGGGCGCGCGAGGAGCGTGCGGGTCTGCGCAATCCGGAGGCGGACGCATCCGGCAGTTCGAACAGCGCCGAGGTGCGGGAACGCAACGATATGCGTGCCGATCGGCAGCGGGAACGGCAACGGGATCGCAATCTGCAGCGGGCGGCGCCGGAGAAGCGGACGAAACTGCAGCGGGAACGGGATCGTGATATATCCGAGCAAATCGCGCTGGGACTGCCGGCGAAGAGCGGCGGCAACGGGGAGACGCTGTTCGATCAGCGTCTCTTCAACACCACCAAGGGCATGGACTCCGGCTACGGTGACGACGAGGCGTACAATGTGTACGACAAGCCGTGGCGTGAGGGCAACACGATGGGCTCGCACATCTACCGGCCCAGCAAGCAGACGGACAGCGACAACTACGGCGGAGATCTGGACACGATTGTCAACACCAAACGCTTTGTGCCCGACAAACAGTTCTCGGGCGCCGCATCCCGAGACGCGGCCACGGCGGTGGCACGCAGCGGGCCCGTGGAGTTCGAGAAGGAGGAGGATCCCTTCGGTCTGGACAAGTTCTTGAACATGGCCAAGAAGGCGCCCAAGCGTGCCGACGAGAAGAACGATCGCGGCACGCACTCGGAGCGCAAGCGCAGCCGACGCGACTGAGCACTGGTATCAGGAGCAGCCACAATTCCTCACACAACATTTATTATATACATTTAGAGATTATAAGAACAGAACAGAAATTGTTATCATTTGTTGTTTATGTATTGGCGCCCAGCGTGCCCAGGATCCAGGGCACATAGTGCTCCACTCTGGTGAAGATCATGGGCCGTCCTCGATTGCTGCAGCTGGAGGAGCCCAGCGAGACGATGCCGGTCTGTTGGTAGCTGCTGTTGCCGTTGCCCGCGTTGTCCTCGAGCAGCAGCATCAGCGGACCGCCGGAGTCGCCATGGCAGGTGCTCGAGGGGGAATCCCCGCCAGCGCAGAGCTGGCCCTGCACCACCTGCGCATAGAACTCCCGGCAACTGGCCATGGACAGGGCATTGAGCATGGCACGCATCTTGAGGGGACTGCCGCCGGCGCGTATCTGCTCCGTGTTGCCCCAGCCGGCGATTTCCATTGCGTATCCGGCGTAGGCAAACTCCGGATTGCCATTTGCCGCCGGCAGGCAAATGGGCAGCACAAAGTCCGTGAAGGCAACGCTGCGATTCAGCCGCAGCAGGGCAATATCATTGGCGAAATTATTGGTGCCATCGGTTGCATACTGCTCATGCCGGATGATGCGATCGATGGCCACGTCCTGGTGGGGCGGGGCACAGATGCGACCCCGACTGAACTGCTGGCAGTCCGGCGCACTTGTGGTGTTCCACTCGCCCAGTCGCACCTGCAGCAGCCGCTGCGCCGCCTCCACATCCGGCACACAATGCGCCGCCGTCAGCACCCAGCGCTGATGGATCAGGGAACCCCCGCACAGATGGCTGTACTCCTCACCTGCAAAGCGATGCCAATTAGGTTTTAAGCGATTCTAGATTGTATGCGATCTTCACTTGCCGTCACTGCTGTAGCGCAACAATGCCATCCAGGGATAGTCCGTGATCCCGGACAGCGTGCCGCCCACCACGCGATCCGCAAACGCGTCCGCCAGCACCCCGCAGACGCCCGCCGGCGGCAGCATGACCTTGAGCGCCGCGGCTGTTGCTCCACCTCCTCCTCCTCCATTGGGCAGCGGGCGGCAGCAGACGAGATCGCTGCGCACCTGACTGGAGCAGCGACTGCGGTTGGAGCTCTGGAAGTTCACGTCCCTCTCCCAGCAGCTGTGCCGATGCTGGCAGTAGCCCACCTCGTTGTTTGCGCTGCAGTGGCCAAAGTGTCGCACGGGTTCTGTGAAAGGTCAACAGATGTAGTAGAGTCTAAGGTCAACAGGAAATATAGAGTTCTAGGCATCCAGAAAGAGACGGACGTACTGCTGGCGCAACTGGCCAGTGCTAGGATGGCACAGAGCGTGGTCAAGACGCGGAAATTCCACTTGATGAGCATGTCGACTGCTTGGCTCCACAATACGTTGTTCGATGTACAAAAACTTGTTGAGAGATCAGCATCTTATCAGTTGAGTTTTGGTAGAGGTCAATGCTGTGACTGTCACTGTGACCAGTGACTGTGAACACTGCCAAATTTGCATTGTTGCTTTTTGTGGCGTTAGCCGGGAAAAACCAGCATGCGATATGCTGCTGCAGTTTTCACTTCCGCTGTTGTGCACAGCTGCAAGGTCGCATAACAAATTATGCGACTGCAATGGCAGTTTGAATATTTGCCGCCAACTACAGTTTGAAAGCGTTATCGATAAATTCATTGGGTTGCGTCTCGATGACCTCATCGATGTGTGTAGTCGAAGCGATCACACGATATATCGATATGCACACCACGCACAAATTTGTATTGTTTTTGTGGCAGTTTGCCAAACAAACTAAATAAAACTTAGCTACATGAGGAGCTGCACTTTTTACGGCATTACATGTGCCAAATTTGCTGAAAAAAGTAAACGACTGCAATGATAGTTTAAATGTTTGCCGCCAAACACAGCTGAAAGTGCTAAACGTATCGATAACCTAGATGGGATGTGTTTTGATACACTTATCGATTTGTGTTGAATTGCTGCTGGCGATATATCGATATGCAGCATGACATTCAGTTGACATTTCGGTGTATAATTTTAGCAATTCTAACGAATTAATTTTCGAATTTGTGCAATTAAACGGAGGAATAAAACGCTCTCCGCCTTGCCAAGCTGCGTCGGAGCGATAATGCAACAAGTGTGCAGCAGCGACAGCAACAACAAACGCGTCTAAAGTGCAGCCAGCCAGCTGCTGCAACAACAGCGGCAGTTTGCTGTGGATTGTGGGCTGTGGGCTGTGTGGATTGTGGGTTGTGGGTTGTGGGCTGTGGGTCGTGAGGGGAGGCCTGGTTGATATTGACAACAATTAAGAACGCTTCCACGCGCTGAAATCGCAATTATGTAAGTGTTGGTGCATCCAAACAATAATAATAAAGAAATCGGATATCGGAAATTATCGTTGTTAAATCCACACTAATCCGCAGCAGCCACTGAACTAATAAACCGAGCCGGAGCAATGCGATCGCGCAGCAATTCAGGCGTGCGCCTCGACTATTATCAGCGGATTGTGCATCGGCTGATCCTGGCGCACCAGGAGCCGGTGACGGGTCTGTTTCCTGCCTCGAATGTGAACTCGCATGCCTGGATACGGGACAATGTCTACTGCATCCTGGCCGTTTGGGGCCTGTCGATGGCGTACAAGAAGATCGCGGATCAGGACGAGGATCGGGCCAAGTGCTATGAGCTGGAGCAGAGCTGTGTGAAGCTGATGCGCGGCCTGCTCATGGCCATGATGAACCAGAAGGACAAGGTCGAGAAGTTCAAGATGACCCAGAGCCCCTTCGATTCCCTCCATGCCAAATACTCCAGCAAGAACGGTCTGCCCGTTGTCGCCGACAACGAATGGGGCCATCTGCAGATCGATGCCGTCTCCCTGTACCTCCTGATTCTGGCCCAAATGACCGCGTCCGGTCTGCAGATCGTCTTCTCCCTGGACGAGGTCTCCTTCATACAGAACCTGGTGTTCTACATCGAGTCCGCCTACTCCATTCCCGACTACGGCATCTGGGAGCGAGGCGACAAGACAAATCATGGTGAGCATTCCTCGCTGTATTAGGTCTATTAGGTTTATACTATAGTACCGCGACCTCAAAACTCTATTGTACTTCCTACTTAGTCTACTAAGCTAGTGAAGTGGGAAAGGAGGCGTGGCAAAACTCCTCAAAGCATATGCATTCTTGATCGGTACAGAGAGCCGATTCGATATATTTTGTCCTACCATATATAAGCACCTAAATCTCACATACGATCAAAGCTAGCGACATCATATTTAATATCTACGTGCTTCTATGCAGTAAGCAGATCATGTTTGTTTTAGATTTTTGATACCTCTATCCCCTTCCCCACTAACTGCAAAAAACCACAGCAGTCGCAGTTTTGAAGCTACAGACTTGTCATTTGACACGTACGTAGTCTATAGCATTCCCTATCGACGCTGTGCGTTCCGATCGGATTGGAAACCGAAACCGAAAGATATGCAACAGACAATTTGAGCTTGGTGTTTCCATTACAGCCGGTAAAAAATTAAACTTCTTTACAGTGATAATTGAAACGCATGGTACAGGGTTTCCTGCTGTCGATTACGTTCGACTGTAGCCTTAACGCAAAGTGCAAGGTTTCCTGCAATATTGCGTAGCTCATATCTCCTGTGTTTATTAACCGATTTCAGTGCGCTATTAACTTACTATTAATATGATTTCTTCCCGTTTGCTCTTAGGTGAGCCGGAGCTGAACGCCAGCTCCATTGGCATGGCGAAGGCTGCGCTGGAGGCGATGAACGAACTGGACTTGTTCGGGGCACGTGGCGGGCCGGCCAGCGTGATTCACGTGCTGGCGGATGAGGCGCACAAGTGCCAGGCTGTGCTGCAGTCGATGCTGCCGCGCGAGTCGAACAGCAAGGAGCTGGACTCCGGTCTATTGTGCGTGATCGGCTTTCCGGCGTTTGCCGTTGACGATGCGCAGCTGATACGCAATACCAAAGATGCGATACTGTCCCGTCTGCAGGGCAAGTACGGCTGCAAGCGCTTTCTGCGCGACGGCTATCGCACACCCAAGGAGGATCCGTCGCGTCTCTACTACGAGCGCTGGGAGCTGCGCATGTTCGAGAACATCGAGTGCGAGTGGCCGCTGTTCTACTGCTATCTGATACTGTTCCATGCATTTCAAAATGACAAGCACTCGGTGAAGGAGTACGCGGACCGGCTGGAGAAGATCATGGTGCGCTCCGAGGACGGCACACTGCTGGTCCCGGAGAGCTATGCGGTGCCCGGCGAGCTTGTGGGCAATGAATACCAGAAGCCCGGCTCGCAGGTGCGCGAGGTCGTCGGACGTTGTCCATTTCTGTGGGGTCAATCGCTCTTCATCTTGGGTCGCCTGCTCCAGGAGGTAAAGTACCAATCTCCAACCAGACTACCCTGTACCCTCTATTTTAAACACAGTTTTTTAAAAACGTCTGCAATATTGTTTCGTTAATATCTCCTGTGTTTATTGACCGATTTCAATGAATATACATATATTCCGAAAAACAACTTTCTATGTTCAATATTACGCTAGTTGTTCGGTTTTTATCGACTAGGGCGTAAATGGGGCGTGGCTTCCAAGATTTCAAATAAACTTCATCTGCGTACAGTATAGACCTACCAACTACTAAAGTAGAATTTACGTACATCGATTTGTATAACGTTAACCCTCTAAGCCCTAAGAGTGCCTTGAGGCACTCATTACATTATTTACGTTTAAAAGAAAAATAAAAGCTCTTGCATCATTTGAATATTTTATAGCAGTTAAGAACAAACGCCAAAATACTTGTAGAAGCTTTAAAAGCTCTCAGGAGCTTTTAACGGTACTTGGTATTTTCTTTTGCGGAGCAGATGCGTTAGATCGCGTTTTGAATTTCACATACGCTCAGTTGTGTTTTTTTGGATTAATGAAAAAAATATCTAAAACTAATCGAAATGATTAGTTTTTTGGCTGAAGTTATGTGTAATACTATAAAATTTTATGTGGTAATTTAAAAATGACTTTTTTTTACTTGAAGACCTCAGAATGGCATAAGGTATTTTTTCACCTTTTCTCACCTTACAGGTAAACGAAAGCATCTACGCTCTTTTTGACTTCATATTTGAGTTTAGGAGCCCCAATTCACTATAGAAAAAACTACTTAAATGCATTTCTTCTATTATTTTGGAAGATGGCGTTAGAGGGTTAATTGGTCATTGTATTCTATTTATGTTCATAGTGGGCGGAAGGGCGTGGCCTGTAAGATATAAAAAAAATGGATATGCTTATAGTAAACACCTTTCAAAAATTACCAAAACGGCTGCTCTAGCTCTTATAGTTTCCGAAATCTCAGCGTTTATACGTACGACGGACGTACAAACAGAAAGGGCTATATCGACTCAGCTCGTCACACCGATCAGGAATATATATGATTTGTGGGGTCTGCCACGCCTCCTTCTGACTGTTCTAACAAATCAGTTTTTCCCATTTTTCAAAAATCACCAAAAATTTAGCTAACAAGAGTTGTTTTTCACGCAGGGCTTTCTGGCTGTTGGTGAACTGGATCCGCTTAATAGGCGCCTAGGCGCCCAGAAGAAGCCCGACGTTGTCGTCCAGGTCGTCATCATAGCGGAGGACAACGAGATACGCGACAAGTTGGCCGAGCACGATCTGCACGTGCAGACCATTGCGGAGGTGGCGCCCATCGAGGTGCAGCCGGCCCGTGTGCTCAGCCATCTGTACACGTATCTGGGCAGGAACCGGAAGCTGGGACTCAGCGGGCGGAAATCGCGTGATGTGGGCATACTTAGCACCAGCAAGTTGTACTCCTTGAAGGATCGCATATTTGCTTTTACGCCGCAGGTAAATTGCACGGATCGCATCGAAGGCGTATCGAGTCCAGCCCTCCCTACCTCCTACTCCCACTCCTCTTTCCTGATCCGCAATCGGTATTTTCTTTTAACTTTTAACTTGAACCTTATCTAATTTTTACGACTATTATGATTTATAAACCAATTGTTTCTTTGTTAGGTTGATTATCATTATTTATTGCTATTGTTATTATAATTATTATTGTGATTTTGTATCAGTTTGTCGACTTGTCGCGCTTCTATATCGCCTCCGATAACGAACTCATGATTGACATCCTTAAGGGCGAAATCAATTTTCTAAAGTCCGCCTGGGATCTGCTGGGGCGTCCCTTAGTGACGCTCGTCCTGAAACGCATCCATTTAGGTCGGTTCACGTAACGCGCTAACTGCAGTGCTAAATGTATAAATATCTCTATGCTAGTGTTATGCCAATCTCCCATGTTCATGTATTTTTAATTAGTTACTTAGTTAATCATAACTGTCTTTTGTTGTTTATATTTCCCGCTATCTCTCTTCCTGTACCTCTACCTTGCTCATTCTTTTCCACGCTAGTTTTTTTGTGTTTAGAGTTTGATACTTTTATCGATTACTGCAGTTGCAAAACTATCGCTAACATCGTGTAAAGTGTTAAGATTGCAAGCTCTGATTTCGTGCATGTTCTAGTGATAGTTTTGTAATTCTGGCAACTTCCAGCTTCTTTCCACCACGATAATAACATTAGGGACATTCCGATTCGTCCGATGTTATAACATTCACATTTGTCCATTTCGTTTAACTTTGTTTCTGGTAAACTCGAACATTAAATCAATCTGTATTTCAGATTCATTTACTAATCCGATCTTTTGACTATCTTTTATAAAATTTCGGTATATAATAGGTATTATAATATTAAGTTGAAGACTTCACAACTTAAGTATGTCATATTACACCAAGAAAAGGAAGTTCACAACCTAATCGGTTGGCCTATCAATTTAGCACCTGCCGAAGATTTCTTGCAATATAATATCAGTTTTTGGAAGCACAACTTCGCCATTTGGATGAAGTATTTCGTCATTACGATGATAGGTCACATTCGTGATCGATAATCATCGTGCCCGATTATTAAACGCTGAAAAGCTTGGGAACCGAAATTCATATGCATTTTTATTAAATGTAATATTCTGTCTAGAATGTAGAAAAGGACCACGAATGTGGCAAATGTTGCATGGTGGAAAGAAGCCATTACACACACACACACACACAAACACATACATTGAGATAAGAATTGAATTTTAATTTGATTTTAGTTTGTAGCAAATTCATTTGTCAGTTAGTTATGGTTATGGTTATGGACACACTCGCATAAGTAATTATTTGCCTAGTTTAGTTGACATATTCGCATTGATTTCCTGTCATTATGCTCTGTATACTTGGCACACCAGAATTAGTTTTGTAAGTTTTCTATATTGGCTTTGCACTCTACCCCCCACTTGCCCCGCCCTCCCCGCCTTAAACTCCCCCTCTTTCAGTCTGTTAATTCCCTAGTCGAGATGCGTTTCCCGAGGAACGAAGCGAAACCAAACTCTTATACTATGTGTTCTCTTTTTGTATAATTCGTGCTTAATCCACAAACACACACACACACACGCATACACATAAACACACACACACACACACACACACATACACACATCTACACACAGCATATCGACTATGAAGAATACTACACGACACGCGATCCCGATCTACTCGCTAGCAATTTTACCACAAACTTAGCCTTCTTGACCAACAATTGGCGTCACATGTTGGGCAGGCCGACAATCACATTAATGGCAACGCATTATATGCTAGGTAATTACATATACAACTACACCCCACCTCCTTCACCCCCTCACTCACACACACACACATACGCGCCCACGCCCCTTACATACTGCAAAGCAATGGAAAAGGACAACCTATAACAAACTCAAGTTCTTGTTGTGTGAGTTATTGAATGATATATGCAACGGTATATATCTCGTCCGATTATCCGATCATTCAGTTACCAAATATATAGCTGTCTTGAACAGGAATATATATATTTTTCTGCAAGGGCCTAGCTAAACCATCAGTTACCAATACACCTTACCTAAAGTCATTGTTATTTTTCATATTATTCAATATATATTTTATATAAATAACTATCATAAAATATATATATTATAATTGTGTGTTGATATATAATCGCTTCTGCTTTGAACCTTTTCCAGTTTCCCTCGGCTATTCGGGTTATACAATTCCCGCTCACTCAAAATCCTTTGACATTGGCTTAAAAATATTGCATACCTAACAAATTTGACAATTAAAAAATTTTCATGCGCATCAAAATCAACTTCATAATTATAGATACTATTATATAATTATTGAACAATTATAAATTAGTCGTTACACTTCCAAGTCGAAAATTGATTTTTTAATCAATAACTATTTATAGTTATTTATGCAGATTAATACATTTTTGATTCAATCCTTTTCAGAACTCTAAAAACTTTAATTTTTGAAATCTAGACTGTTTGAAAGTTGTAACTTATTTTTGAATTGAAATTGAATGGAATTTATTGTTTAAGCGAATGTCAATGAAAATGCCCCTTTATCGTGTTCTAGTTAAGCATCCCTTGAAGTTTCAGGTCAGTTATTGGACTATTTTTGTAACCATTCCCGTTTGCCGACTTGTATCTAACAGCATCGATACGATAACGATAAGAGTATAAAGTATCCCGAAATATCCTTCGTAGAGTCTAATAAACTACCCCTACCTACCCACACTCTCTTTGCACTCTGCTTGGGCTGCACACTAAAACTAAAAAAAATGAATATACTTAATTCTAAATTCTAAAAAACAATTATGGTGTTGGTCTATGAGAAACTTACAAGTTTGTCGGTTATTGTTGTAGTATCTGCTATATTTTTTTTGTGATTAAAATGTAGTTGATAAGAGAGCAGCGAAACGCTAACCACATATCCTCATCCATCATGACAATCATAAAAGGCCATGGTATGAAACGTAGCTAACATTTTTCCACTTCTTGCGGGGGATACAGATCAGGATAAGATACCGTTGGCCATGATACAGACGATGCGTAAACTCAAATCCGGATATATAAATGGCACGCGCGTAATGTTGGGAAGTCTGAAGGATTTCCTCAACACATCGGCCATTACGGATTTGAGCTTTTTGGGCAGCACTGAGGACGGCTATCCGGATCGCCTACATCCGGATGTGCAGACCTATCTGGATGAGCATCTGCTGCGCTCCTTCAGCAATCGCAGCACCATGAATCTACGCGGCGGACAGTTGCGTCCACGGCATCTGCGTCGTCGCATGTCCTGCAAGGGAGCCATCAAGAAGACGCGTTCCATCAATGTGGACTGTAAGTGTTGAGTCTGGTGTTAGCAAAGCATCGATTTCGGTAGTGGCGGTCATCGAAAATGATCGATTAATCGGTAGAAATATTTGACAAAAATAAAATCATTTCAAGACCTTTTTTTTATTGGAAACTCAGAGGAATAGACATTAGTAAAAATTGAATTTAAATTAACAAAATATCATAATTTAAGCAAAAGAAATATAATTAGTAATTAAAATATAGATATATTTTTCTTGAAGCCCATTGTCAATGCCTCCTAAATCCTACCTTTACAATAAATTGGAAACAGTCAAAAAGGCATACCTCCATTAATCGATTGTAGGACTAAACCATTGATAGTTAGATTATCCATATTCTCGATTTTTTTGACAACACTAGTTGTCCTTAACTTAAATGTTTTTTAATCGTTTTTGCCACTTGCAGCCGATAATCTGGGCATGGAGGGTCCATCGCCGCTTACGGAGCGGCGTCTGTCGTCGATCGTGCCCCCTCCATGGCTGCAGGCCAACAAGCAGGCCCACGTGAGCGTATTTGCCACCACACCGGAGGAGGGGCCCAGCTCCCCGCCTCAGCTGGGTGGAGAGCTAGGTCTACGGGAGAACATCTATCCCATGGATCCGCATCACAGCCGCTCGGCCATCGATCGACGCAGCGAGTTTGTGCGCCAGCAAGAGAGTTAGTTCCAGTTGCAGCTACAGTTTCTGTTTTATTTCGTTGTAGTTTGATTTTATTTGATTTATTTTTTGGTTTTCTCTTTTTTGTTGCCTCTTTGGTTTACTTTCCGGTACGTTTTTGTGCTAAACCTATAGTAACTGTGCCCAAAATTCTCATTCAACGCCATCGCGCGGAAACGAACTTTGCGGACACAGAAGTGGAGGAGCTGATTGCCATGCTGCGTGAAACGGAGAATCTCGAAGAGCAGGGTGACATTTTGCAGTATCTGGTCGATACGCAGGGACTCGACTTCAATACGGGTAAGCCCCCTAACCCGTCTCTCCGATAGTTTCAAATATTTACTACTTGAGCTGCACATGCAAAAAAAACACACACACATACATGCCTAGCTACACCAATACATGGTTACACTTTAGGTATTCCACCTAGGATGTTCTGGAATTTGATGTTCGGTTTTCAACCTCAAAAGCCCAAAAAGATATCAACTAGATCTATTATATCGGGGAAGGTTACACCTGTTACTTTTATGTAAACAATTTTAAATTTTGTTTAACATTATTATTGAATTACCTTTAGGTGATTTCTTTGGTATTGAAAACCGTCCCCTGTTTTGATTGATCCAATAACAAAGTTCAATCAATTTCATCATATTATCTTAGCTGGAGCTTTTGCTCAATTCAAACAGCTTTCACTAGAGCTTTTACTTCAATAGCAAAAAATATTAGATGAGATCATAAATTGCAATGCAACATCAAGTTCTTAGTTTAAAAACTCCAGTACAAATCTATATTTAACACTTGGGTATTCGATTCTTAATACAACATATAACTGTAATATTTTGTGCCTCGTTTTTTGTATTTGTTTTATTGTACACACGCTTTGTGCTCTCGTTGTTCCTGTGCTTGTCCTTCGTATCATTCGCATCCTTAGCGGGTCTGGGTTTAAAGCATAAAACCGATGATAATGCGCCTGGTAAGTGTTCAAGATTCATCCTATTCAATTCCCACTCCTCCCGAGCCTGTTCCCTATCCTATTGGCATACTGTACTATAATGTTATTGATGTTGTGTGTATATACAAATGTGATCATTTGCCATATGATGCGTTCATTCCTTTCGTCCTTTTGTCCTTCCCGCCTTTAATGGATTTATTCCACTTCATTCTATCTATTTCCTAATGTTTCTCGTTTTCCTACGGTCTCTCCTGTCCTTGATTCTAGTCATTGTCATACTGTTATACAAACTATTACACAGACTTTGATACCAGCTGATTTATTGTTTATGAAACAATACTGTTTTACGGACTGTTTTACTACCAACTACTACCGAGTTTAGTACAGACTATTGTACAAAATACTTGACTGTAATACTATTATACAAACAAAATGTTATACTTCATGTATTACTATAGCTATTGTTATAACTATAATTGTTTTACACATATTCCTTTGTTCAGACTGTTATACACTTTCCTCAACTGTTATATTGTTGCAATAATTAGTTGACATTGTGGTTGTACTGTTGTATCAACTGTAATACAATTATACACGTGAGAACTGTTATACCAACTGGCATACGGTGTTTAGAATCTTTCTCTACACGCACACACACATTACGCTTTGCTTCTTTTTGATTTTCAGCGCTTGTTATTACAATTTCTAACATGTTTTTTTTTTATTTTTATTTTATTTTCCTTGCGCACACGCACAAACACATACACACACATGCATGAACCTGGTCATGTGGCATTAACCTTAACCCGAATCATGATCTCGAACATCAATACAACAATAATCTCTCCACAACGTCAACCTAACTCTAATCCCTCCGCTGAACGCAATACCAAAATCAAAATCAAAACCAAAACTAAATCCAACTAACCAACAACATCAACGATAACGATATCGATAACGATAACACTACCAATAACCAAAAACCCAAAGATCTCGAGCAAGCATTTGTGGACGATGTAATGCTCGAATTGTCAACTGCTGGTGGTGGTGCTGGTGGTGCTAGTGGTGGTGGTGCAGGTAGTGCCAGTGGAGGCGATGCGGCCAAGAAGCGCACGTTGCCCGTGGCGGTGCCCAAAGTTATCATCGATGCCATTGCGTCCACAGAAGCCAACAGCAACAGCAGCAGAAGCAAGGATGAGGATAAGGCCAAAACGATGACTGTCGGTGCCTCCATGCCTACTGCTGTCCACGCCCACGTAGCCGCCGCCAGTGGCAGCAACACCAACAGCTTGAATAACAACGATTCTTCTCAATCTGAAGGCATGCTGGAGGAGGGACGCGTCGTTACCGTCAGGGATCTGCTCAAGGGCCTCTACGAGAAGGCCTGCCAGCAGAAGCTCTGGGGTCTCGTCCGCCACACGGCCGGCATGCTGGGCAAGCGGGTCGAGGATCTGGGCAAGGCCGTCACAGATCTCCTGGTGCGTCAGAAGCAGGTCACGGTCGGAATGCCGCCCAACAACGAGCATACCATAACGGCGCCGTTGCCCGAGGTGGAGCTGCGTCAGCTTATACACGATGTGAGTATGCGATCTATAATAATATCGATAACTTCGATAGACGAGCAATTGTTTAGTTTTGCAATCGATTAATTGAACTAAACAGGATGGATAGATAGTACGGCTGTCAAATAATCGAAAGTAATATCGATATTCTCGATCAATCGAGACAAACAGGCAGATAGTAATGCTGCCCCACTATCGATGCAGACCAATAGATCAGCTCATGTGTCCGTCTCTTTGCAGGCCTATGGCGACGACGAGAGCACAGCGATGTTGACCCAGGAGCTGATGGTGTACCTGGCCATGTTCATACGCACGGAGCCGCAGCTGTTCCACGAGATGTTGCGCCTGCGCGTGGGCCTGATCATTCAGGTCATGGCCAAGGAGCTGTCGCGCACGCTCAACTGTGGGGGCGAGGCTGCCTCGGAGCACCTACTTAACCTGTCGCCCTTCGAGATGAAGAATCTGCTCTACCACATACTGAGCGGCAAGGAGTTTGCCGTGAGCAGCGGTAGGTTGCTGGAGGGGACTCCCCATCAAATCTTCAAGTCGAACGCTGGGTTCGATCTCTTATTCATAAAAATCGATTTAATCGATTAATCGAAATAGAAACGGCAATATGAATTTGCTGGTAGTCTGAAAGAAAAAAGACAAGTAAGAACGGAGCAGATGCGTCGGGTGGAACAATACAGTCGGACGTAACCGATTATACCCTTAACTCTCTTCTACTGATTTGTCCGTTGCATATCTTCGCCGTTTCGCAATGCACCACGAAAATGTTCACTGCTTGGGCTAGCGGAGAAATGGAGAGAAGTATCAAAATTCTAAAACAAAACTGATCTAACTACTGCATAGGAGTACCCACATACCAAATATGGACAGACAGACCGACGGACATTGCTATATCGACTGATCCTGATAAATAAATTTAATTAACACTAGTTGCATTTCGATTCTCAAAAAAAAAGAATCGATTAAATCGAATCGAAGCCGAGCTTCAGCTCATAAGTATTTTTCATTCGCAGTTGCTCGTGGTAATCTGTCGATTGTCAGCTGCAAGTCGAGTCGCGTCAGCAAGAAGAGCCAAATCGGTCTGGGGGATCCGGAGGGGGAGGACGCGCTCATCGCCACCATCGATGACCGCCAGGGTCAGTGGCTGCGTCGTCGTCGCCTCGACGGTGCATTGAATCGTGTGCCGCGCGACTTTTATTCGCGTGTTTGGACCGTGCTGGAGAAGTGCCAGGGGCTGGCCATCGAGGGGCGTGTGCTGCAGCAGAGCCTCACCCAGGAGATGACGCCGGGCGAGCTGAAGTTCGCCTTGGAGGTGGAAACGGCGCTCAATCAAATACCGCAGCCCGAGTACCGACAGCTGGTGGTGGAGGCGCTCATGGTGCTGACCCTGGTCACGGAGCACAACATGGTGCCCACATTGGGGGACATCATCTACGTGGAGCATCTGGTGCACAAGGCCAATCAGCTGTTCCTCGAGGATCAGCGCAAGGTGCAGGGCGACGCCACGCTCTGCTGTGCCAAGCTCAAGGATGGCAAGGAACAGCAGCAGGCCGCCTCCGGCATGCTGCTCTGCGGCGGCGCCGCCTACATCTGCCAACATCTCTACGACAGGTGATGCGAATCCCTTCCAGCATCAGCTCAGTTCGATTGCTAATTTCTGCCCTTTGCTTGCAGCGCCCCCAGCGGCAGCTACGGCACCATGACCTACATGTCCCGTGCCGTCGCCCTGGTGCTCGACTGCGTGCCTAAGAGCGGCGAGATGGAGTGCGCCATCTCCTAAAGGAACCTCGCTGTGCCCCCAACATTGTTCACTTAATGCCATGTACTGTTAAACCGACGGCCGATTCCCAACTCTCCTCTGTATCCCACTTTCTCTCTCTCCCTCTCACTATCTGTCTCTCTCTCTGATTCGCTCTCAGGCCGCATAGTTAGCCCAACGATTAGTTTAGTCCGAGCTCCTCAATTCTGACTCCATCAGGCCACCCAAAAAGCTCATACGATAGTGCTGAGGTTTTGATCAAAACGATTCCGACACATTAACCCGGAATCGAACTTCAGAACAGGCCTGCATACATATATATATAAAGCTATATATATACATATATTAATATTTATTTCCTGGCTTAGTTTTTTGAAGCGGCATAACGGGTCGATTCCCATCTACTACTACTACGCAACCGAACTACAATTACGACTACCCAGAACGTATATACACAAATGATATATTATGTATTATTCAAGCTAGAAACCTCTGCGCCAATAATAGTAGTAGTTTTTATAGATTTCACTCACAGATACATATGCATGTAAATCCCCTTTCCAGCGGGGTTCTACTCTCTTTTTTTTAAACAACTTTGTTTTTGATCCAATAAGCTGCAAGTTTTTATTGTGACCAAATGAATATTATAACGGAATTAAAGTGTTTGCAATGTTAACCTCCAAACTGTGTTCTTGGGCGGGTTGTATGCAGGAAGGAGCTACAACTATCTCCAATCATGGTTTATTTTAATAACCTGCACCGATAAAAATGTATAAAGAGGGCTTAATAACTTTGTGCAAAGGTATGTAAGAAGATATGTCGGATATAAACAATTACATACATATACCATTTTGAATCAGGACGACGAGCTGAGCCGACCCTCTGTCTATCTGTATCAACGCGATATTATATAGGACTATACTGAAAAGCCCATTGAGGTCGGTTATTGTATTATCAAAACCATATTGCAGAAGTTGCCTTGCTTACCCCCCGGCAGTGCGGTCGTTAAAGTATGTTTTATACAAGAAAGTAAGAAGAAGCATTGCTTCTGTCCGATATAATGGGGTTTTCTAGATCGATGTTTCTCTGCATGATGACGCTTCTTACTTAGAGTAAGTATGGGGTTGAGTTTATATTCAGTGGGTCATGTCGAGCAAGCAGCACGCGCGGGAAGTTTTTGCTTAAGGTATGATAGTCCCTCCCTGATAACAATATTGACCATAAAATCTCTATTTTTCGACCAAATGCTCTCATGTTTGGTTTTTTCTGCATAATTTTGCAATACAATTCGTTTACGCATGAATTCTTACTATTTTAGAACAAACAATTGTTTTTCCCGAAAATTGCATATTTTTTAAGGAGAATGTCTTAAAGTTTTCGAAAAATATAAATTTTTTTTTACTTTAATTTTGAACACAAAGAAAGAAGAAAAAGAAAAACCAATACCGCACGAAAATCGGTTGAGTTTAAGAAAAGCTATGTGCATTCAAAGTTTAACAAAAATGCCTTTTTTCGTTTAGGGAGTGATAATCTCCTCACGATCATGAGCTTTTGAAGCATTGAAGTTGAAAACCATCGATCTACCCACTATCGATGCAGCGCATTAAGAGAAAGTCTTTATATGGTTTTTTGTAGTTTTGTTAAGCATAAATATCATTTTTTATTATCATATTATCTTCTTGATATTGTGTTGGGCACCGTTTACAATTTGCGAGTGCTTGCGTGTGTGTGTGTGTGTGTGTGTGTGTGGATTTTAGACATTTTTTAAATGTGTTTTTAGGTTGTTGTTTTCTGTAGGATGTTAGGCAGAACAAAATGCTCAATTTAGAACAGGCCAATGTTGTCGGCGCTTATACGATTAAAATAATGCATAAATGTGTGTGTGTGTGTGTGTGTGTCGTTTTAGCAGTTTAAACAAAACATAAGATTAGCAGTGGGTTAAACGAGAGTTGTTTAAGGCTTGTGGAGAACAGTCCTAGACGAAAAAAATACTTAAGATGAATCGGCGCTTAGCAGTAGCCTCTGTCGGGGACCCGACGACGCGGCGCACACCGGATGATGTCGTCCACGCGGAGTATCATCTCGGCTGCCTCGGAGGCGGACATCAGCACCTGGCGTTTGACGGCAAAGGACTCTGTGATGCCCAGCTCCCGGACATCGGCCACCTTGCCCTGGTCCATGTCCAGGCCGAGCAGGTGCTTGCCCTGGGCGTGGCCGGCGCGCAGCTCCGAGATCAGCTGGGCGGAATCGAAGCCAGCGTTGTCGGCGATCGCCGTGGGCAGCGACAACAGGGCGCCTAATGGAAAACAGAGATAGAGAGAGAGATTAGTAGGGATCAAGTGGAGGTGGATGCAGTTGAGACGCACGTGCAAAGGCCTCAATGGCAATGGCTTCCTTGCCGGGCGTCTCCGATGCCTTCTTCAGCACGGCATTGGCCATGAGCGCCTCCGAGCAGCCGCCGCCGTAGATGATGCGCGATTCCTTGACGGTGGCAGCCAGCACACAGAGCGCGTCGTGCAGCGAGCGATCTGCCTCGTCGAGGATCTGTTGTGTGGCGCCACGAATGACAATGCTGCATGCCTCGCCCAGCTTGACGCCGCTGAAGCGCAACAGCGTGTCCTCGCCAATCATCATCTGCTCGATGACCTTGCATTCGCCCAGCTTGACCAGCGCTGGATTCTCAAACGTGGACACAATCTCGCCGCCGGTGCAGTAGGCCAAACGCTCGATGCCATCGAAATCGGCGTGCTCGATGGCCATCACTTGGGCATCGGCGAACAGCTGCTCGGGATAGTTGTAGATCAGCTGGCGGTTGATGAACACGTTGCATTTGTGGGCCACGATTTTGTCCACCTTCTCCTTCATCTTTTCCTTCTCGGCCATCTCGAGATCGGCGATCTTGGCCAGAGAGTCCACCTTAATGCTGCTGCCAAACACCTTGATCTTGTCCGTGTCCATGGGCGTGTTGGCAATCAGTATGCGGGCGTTCTCGATCTAAACAAAGTGAAAACCAAATTCTTGTTAAATCCAGGCTGATGCAGCGATGCAGAGAGAGGGGGCAGGGGTGCGGATGCAGATGCTGTGGCTGCCACATCAAACTCGTCAAAATGGCTGTGATATGAATTGCGAAAATAACATAAGTCACAGTCAATTTGACGCGTTGATATGCAGCTGATGTTTGGCCAACCGATGGAGAGCTGTTATCACTTATCACTTACGCGCTGTGGCTGGTGCACGCCGGGCTTCTTGTCCAGCAGGAAGCCCTCGTCGAGGAAGGAGTCGCTCAGCGTGCCGCCGGACTTCTTGATGATCTGTATGGACTTGAGCTCGCCGGATCCCTTGAGGCGCAGCACAGCGTCCACCGCCAGATTGGCAAAGAAGTCCTTATGCTGATGCAGGATCTTCGATGAGAGTGTGGTGCGTGCAATATTCAGCAAATCGTTCCGGAACTTCTCATTATTCGCCGAGTTATCCTGTGCGGCAGCTGTCAGCGCGTCCAGAGCCACCTGCGTGGCTACGCGCCAGCCGGCCACAATGATCTGTGGATGCAGTTTCTTCTCCACCAGCTTCTCGGCCTCGCGCAACAGCTCGGAGGCCAGCACGGTGACGGATGTGGTGCCATCGCCCACCTCCTCGTCCTGCACACGCGACATGTCCACCAGAATCTTGGCAGCCGGATTATCAACACCCACGGCACGCAGAATGGTGGCGCCATCGTTGGTCACCTCCACGCGTCCAGCATTGCGACCGGATGAAACCAAGATTTTGTCCATGCCCTTGGGGCCCAGTGTGCTCTTCACCAGATCCCCAATGGCGATGGCGCCAATGAACGACGACAGACGCGCCATCTCGGCTTTCTCCTCCTGCGCCTCGCTCTTCAGCACGCGCACGGGATTCAAGGACATCTCCTGTTGGGAACGGGAAACACGATTTAATGGCGAGCACAAACATTGGCCATATGATTTAATTGAACAGACAACCCGTATATACGGAGCAGATCCGTTGGGCAGAAGGCTGCAGTCGGATGTAGCCGACAGCTGCATACCCTGTAGTTTAATCAACTTGAACTTTGTAAAATTCAAGAAAAAGCAGAAATAGTCTTGATAAAAGAAAGAATTCTAAAACAACTGTGGTCAACTAACAGCATGGAAGAGCCTAAATACCTAAAATAGTGTCTCTAGCTCTTATAGTTTGCAAGATATTCGAGTTCATACAGACAGACGGACGGACGGACATGGCTATATTGGCTGATAAAGCATAAATGTACTTTGTGGTATCTGCCACGCCTTCTACCTGCTTCACTTGCAGCAACTTAAGAGACCCCTTTGCACTTGTTACAGGGTATCCAACGCCAATTCTTTGCCATCGGCCATAACCTCAAACAGTGCGTGATTCATCGCACGGCCTGCACAATTGGCAGCATGCATTTAAGCATTCCCTTCCAGCAGCTGAATCATATTTTTCTTCTATATATTTGGCGCTCGCGTATTTCAAGAAATCGGTAAACATAAGTGGAAACTTCTGGAAGCCCCTGCCTCTCACGTGTGTGAGGCTGCGCTGCTTCTGTGCGTGCATGTGTGTGTATATATGGGAGCGTGTGCATGCGTATGTGTGTGCGTGCGGCTTCTGACACCCGGCAAATGAAAAGGCAAGTTTGTGTGAAATGATCAATGAAAAGCCGATTCTTGCACCGCACACATTCGTACAATGCCGCAAACTTATCAAATTGCTGAAAGAAATCAATTAAATTTACCATTTTGAGTGCTTAATTAAGAAGTTTTCGATCACAGAATTCGGAGTACCGCACACAACGCGACTGAGCGACAAAGAAAATGGCGAAAGAATAAGCAGAGATGTTGCTGCCATATCGATACCTCATCGACTTGACTGCGTGGTGCGATAACAGTTCGCATGCCGCCCTGCGTCCATAACGATAATATTCGATATAAACCATGTTTTGGTGGCGGCATTTTTGAAATGTACCATTGCAACGGATTTTAAATTACTTGCTTAATTAAAAACACAGAGATTGAAATAAATTTTGAAAATGTTTTATTCGTTTGTGATTTTTTGTGTTTGATAAATAAATAGATGAACAAATTTATTGCTAAATACTACACAAAATTGAGCTTACAATTAAAGAACATTCGCAGTCGAGGCTCAACCAAAAATATTCGAGTACAAACTGTTTAGCCCATTGCTGATGGTGGAGAAAATGCCATTGTCATTGGACGCAGCTGCAGCATAGGGCGGGGCAACGCCTGGCCTATAATGCGGCCCCTGTTGCATGGGCCGATAAAAGGAGGGGCCGCCAGCTCCGATTCCCTCAATGCGCTGTGGATAATTTGGAACGTGTTCGAAAATGTAGTATCAAGTGTTAGATGAAAAATTGAAACCGCCCGCCTTCAACCAAGTTAATTTTATTGTCCGCAAAATTGCCAAAAGCCAAAAGTTTGTTTATAATATAAGTACAATATCGTTAACAATAGCAACACTTACAAATACGGGATTAAAGAAAGGTTTAGCTAGGCAAACAATCGAAACACTAATTATGCTAGTTCCTATATAAAATAAAAGTGATTGAGATCCGTTTTGCCTTGTCCCCTCTGGGAGATTCAGACCCTAGAGGAATGTTACATATACATATATTTAAGTATTAATAGGAAAGAATCGAAGTTTGGAACTCCTTATACCAATTTTCATTTCAATTGGTGTTAAGAGTTATTATTATTATTGTTATACATATATCGTACAGCTAGTTTATAAATAGTGTGTAGAGTTTAATCCTAAGCTTTGGTCCTACCCATCCACCAAGTGCAATGCGTTTATTTGTCTTCCATTAGGTACGTGTATTGGCTTTAAACATATTTGGGCAAGTTAGTAAGTTGGCTAATAAGTTATTTGGTTAGTGGCGACCCTTAAGACTAGAGCACTCTGTGAATATTTACACGCCAGAAAGAGCCGATGTGTCCAAAAACAATTGGGAACTGAGCGGGACAAACGTTTCTAGTCAGTGGGAAACTGGACTTTGTCATTCACATGTTTACGCAGATTACGCGGCGTTGTGGTTGTGGTTTTGGTTGTGCTGGCGGAGATTAAATACTGTGAAAGGACCGGGTATATACAGGAAGGATGAGTTAGACTTTATACCGATTGACCAGCACCAGTAGTTGCTAAGGATAGGGCTGACATAGGTCAAGTGGAGCGTACCTTGGAGGCCTGTAATGTGACATTCAGTAATGTGGGATGCTGCTCGACGATCACGAACTCCACTTCACGTGGCGCATAGCCCTCAGCAAAGACCTAAGAAATAACCGATTATATAGTACTAGTTTTAGTTCCCTTCATAAGACTTGATGCTTACCTCGGCTTTGTAATAGCCCGGCAGTAGTATACGCCAAAATTCGCCGTACTTTGTGGTCTGGAAGCCAACATCGCGTCCTTTGATCTTGATGGATGCCCGTTCAATGGGCATGCCCGCCGGATCAAATACAAAACCTTGTACACCACGATGAGCCTCGGCCAGAAATTTGATAAGACTCTAAAATTAGAAAAAATATTTAAAAAGCTACAGTCGGACGTAACCGACAGTATAATACCCTGAACCATACTTTTGAACATCATATAAAGAGCATTTCTTAGCTTTAATCCTGACAGACGCGCAATAACTTTTTTGCGAATTTAATATTACGCTTGTTATTCGGTTTTAATCGATTAGGACGTATATGAGGCGTGACTTCCTACATTTAAAATACGCCTATCTGAAATCTGATTTTGGAACTCCTGGCTCCTAAAGCTTTCGAAATGTACGATTTTATAACGGATGGACAGACGGAAAGGACTAGATAAAGCACGTATTTATGATCAAAAGAACTATATATACTTTGTGGGATCTGCCACGCTTCATTGAATCAGTTTTGTGGGAAAAAGGTTTTAAAAAGGGTTAAATTTGAATTGTAGTTAATTTCACTAACCAATTGATTATCCTCCCAGTACTTCTTCAGCTCGTAGGCCGGCGGAAACTTGCAGCAGGAGATCTCCAGTGTTATCTCCATGCAGCCATACCAGACATAATTGTAATCCTGCATGCCGCCAGTCAAGGGATACCAGGCAGCGCCATTCGTAATGCCGTTCTCGAAGGCGGGTGTTGCCGATTTGCAGGCCACGCCTCTGGACATCTTGGCATGATTACGGGCGTACACCAGGGATAGATGCTTGAAGACGTCGTCGTCCGGCGTCAAGGACGGCGCTGCCGAATACGTTTGGAACACTGCGCCCAGGGGACATGTGGTGCGACAAGGAAAATATCAAAATAAAAGAGAGGCAAATAGAGGCAGGTACAGTGAACCCGAGAGAAAGTGAGACAAGTGGATGGACTGAGAGCACTGGGGTCTACTCACTCGCACACAGGGCTGACGAACGGCAGATTCCTTTGAGCAGCCATATTGGTGCGAAAGCAAGGATTAAAGTTCAAACAAAGAATTGAGAGGGAGAGCAGAGATATAACTTTATAAATCGGAACTCTCACACGCGAGCGAGACGCAACGATTCTCTAGATATGGAGGATAACCCTCCTGCGCACTACTGAGACTACTTACTGGAGTTAGGCGTATTATCATACGGATAACTGGCGACCAAAGCTCCGCCGTGTAGGCTGCCACTTAGCACAAATTGTATCTTGGATATCCAGTCCTTGACAGCATCCGTTTCCGGTTGACCGCGCTTATTATTCTGCTTGAAATAATCCGGAAAGTTGCGATTCAAATCGAACCCACGTGCATTATAGCTGCAAGAAATAACAGAAAGTTTTGATAAACATACACTCAGAAAAACCAAGAATGTATAAATCGTTTTGCTAAATAAAATACTTAAATTGATATTGTTTTGTTCTAGAATTCATGATTCAAGTTGGAAAACTCTTGATTTTTGCTTTCATATTTTTTCCCATAATTTTTAATCCAAGAGCTTACCGTCCCTGTCCGCCATCACAGGTGCCCTCCTTGGACACTGCATAACCATCCGGATTCATGGTGGGCAGTATGTGAATGCGGGTATTATCCAGCAGCCATTTGACGTATTGATCCGTGTTATAGCTGCTCACAAAGTACTGTATCAGATGCAACAGCATCTCACGTCCCACCGGCTCATTGCCATGGATATTGCCAACATATTTAACATCCGGCTTGCCCACCATATGCTCGTAAGGCGACGAACTGACCACCATAACCCATAGATCGCGCCCCTGTATTGATTTGCCGATCGAATACAAGGCCGTCAGATTGGGATAGCGCGCACTTGTTGCCCTGATTAAAAAAGAGGAAGTAGACGCACATAATATCAGTTGACAACAGTAAATACATTTCAAAATACATTTCAGCAAGTTTAGACGAAGTGTGAATTCTCTAACAGTAGCTTATATTATTATAAATATTGTTTGAAGTTAAATACTCTCTAGACTATAGTAATAAAACTAATATTCGTAACCTTTAAGATTTGATAAATAAATTATGAGTCAATAAAATCATGGTAGTAAAAAATGTAAAGAGATATAAACTATACACTTTTACGTTAAATTAAGTACTATAGGAACTTGAAATACTATGCAAAAAGTAGGCGTTTTCGATTAACAAAGGATTATTCCGGGCTTATACTTTTTATTCACAGCTACAATAACTAAAGATACCGATCGATATGATTTGTTAAATTTGTAGAGTGGATGAAACGATTTGTCAATTCAAACATTCTACGACATATAGAAAATTTACAAAATATTGAATTCTGGGCTGGCGTAATGGCATAATGAATAGATAGGCTTAAACACCCTGCAGTAAGTGTGTTTCTTTATGATTCTGATTAACTGATTGCCAGACTTACCTGAGAAATCTCGTGAGCTCCTCATGATCGTGGTACACAAAGTCCAGGTTCTGGGCATCGGGCAGATAGGCTCTGGGCTCCGGCAGCGCCATTGTCAATTGCTCGTTGGCCACGGTCTTGGCGGTGGCTCCGGGCAACGAGAGTAGAGAGTGGCAGGTGCAAAGTAGGGGCAGCAGCAGCAGGAGCTCTGCCATAGAGCTGATGGTGATGGTGTTTCGCAGTATCATGATGCTGGCGACCTCTTGGCGACCGTTGATGGTGACGTCAAGTCTGCAAATGTGGAGAATGGTGAGTGAGGCTGTTGTTATAAGCTGATGACGATCACGATCATGATCACGATGACGATCACAATCACGATGACGATCACGATGAAGATGGATGAGCTGTGGCTGTGGCTCTGGACAACCTGTTGCTTGTCTTGACTGGCCACAAAACCAAAACGAATCGTGAGGCTACGTGCTTCAATTTGATCAGCAGAAAGGCGTGGAGTGCATTGGCCCCCCTGCTGCCAGGAAAGACGGCAAACGTGTTCAACAGAGACGAAGACAAAGACGGGGGTGAAGACGTAGACGAAGACGAAGACGACGATTGATGCAGGGACAGGGAGCAAGGCAATAAACAATCACTGAGGTTCATTGATTCGCATTCAAGCGAGCTGAAATTCAAGAAAAGTCTTATAAAAATAGTTCTCTTGAAATTTATCAATTGGTCCGAGCCTCAGCCTTGTCTAATCTCAAATCAACCGGATGGAACGTATCTGTAAATTAGCTATCTACCCCATTGATAAGATACTCCCTATAGCGTATAGATATGTCAGCTGATGGCTGCTATATAAACTGCATGCCTCCCATCAGATCCGGCTACTAATAGAAAATGAAATTCTCCGTCACATTTGTTGCGCTTCTGGCCGCTCTGTTTGCCTGTACGGCCGTTAATGCCGGACCCCAGGGCCGTATAGCTGGCGGCGATGATGCCGAGCTGGGTCAATTGCCCTATCAGGCGGCCCTATCAATTGGAGGCAGCTACAACTGCGGAGCCGTGATCATTGCCGAACGTTATGCTCTGACCGCCCTGACCTGTGTCTGTTCCGCCGGCAAGGATACGGCGTAAGTGAGAGTATGGCTAACGCATCGGTATATCCGACTAACCCTTTTTTGTGTTCGCTCTTGTCCAGCTGGCCACCCCAACTGTTTATGGTCTCGGCCGGCACTGTGGATCTGTACAATGGCGGTCAACGCATACGCGTCGAGGAGATCACCGTCAATCCCAACTATAATACGCTGAAATCTGGCATTGCTCTGTTGCGTCTGACTGAACCATTGGTGTTCAATGCCAATGTCAATGCCTTGCCATTGGCCAAGGAGGATCCTCCAGTGGGCGCCTACGTCAACGTCTCCGGCTGGGGACGCACCAAGCAAACCGACACCGACATGTACCGTACCCTGCAGGTGGGCGGGGCCCAGGTGGAAGCGGGACGTCAATGCAACCTTCCGGATGATGACGTTGATGAGAACGAGCAGGTAATGTGCCTGGGTCATCTGCGCAAACAGGGCATCTGCTCTGGCGACCTTGGTGGTCCTGCTGTCTATATGGACACCCTTGTGGGTCTGGGAGCTGAATTGTTGGGAGAGTGCGGTGGCATGTTGCCCGAACGCTTCATTAGCATTGCCTCCTATCGCGACTGGATCCAGAACCAAATGGAATAGGTTCGATCAGAAGTGAAAATAAAGACCTCTTCTAGTGCAAAATAAATATTGTATTCATCAATCTCCCAAATCTTATCTGCCAAGTCGAGTGAGTACTCTATGCAACCATTCGATTGATTCCACTTGAGTTTATCTAGACCCACGCGTTTCGCTATGGATCTGAACTCTATTATATTCATAAATATAGATATCGGAGAACGCGATCTCTTTAAAATGTCTCCTTGTTTCAACTAATTGAAGATGCAACTAGATAGATAGAAAGGTCTCTTTTAGGGGAAGTAAACAACTGATAAAGCAAGAATTTGCAAGCCTTAATTTCTCAAGCTGATTGCTATTAGAATAAATTCGATTTAAGATTACACTGTCTGAATTAATATAAGATTTTAGTTGTTGATTGAAGCATTTTAAAATTGCGCCTTTGGGTATGCAATACAAAATATATCCCCATTTGTATGGGCGTACATATTAAGTTTCATTGAATGATTAACATTTTACGTACTATGGTTTTGTTTTTATAAACATTTTATTACAGGTATAGTACCTGGTAAAATTACCATTCAATCTATGAACTCAATATGGCACTTATATATTTGAAGCACAGATACCGCTAGTCGGATTATTGGTACAGATTTTGTCAAGCTTTAGTAGAAGCCCTCCATTAATGATTAATAGTAATATTGTTTTCTAACACATTCAATAATATACATATATAGCAAAAATAATTCCATATATTTGACAAAAATATATAGCCAAGCAACCAGCTCTGTATTTCCTAGAGCGTTAGTTGACAAATTTGGTATATCACTCGTAGATTACTTTAAGCCTATAAAACAATATAATACGTCCCAAATTATCGAACATTTGCACCTCAATAGCCTGCTTATCTGAGCTGTAAATTTCATGGGCATGTACAATCAACATTAACACATTTTCCATCATCAAGAAGCAGAGCAACAGGGTCTATGAGGTTCTTTTATTTAAGGACTGTGCTCTTTGATCCAATCAAGGTAGTGCGGTATGTACATAAATCCGTCGGGCAGGGAGCTGCCACAGCCCCCCATATAGAAGGCGCCAATGCCGACCAGCTCATTGTTATAGACCGCCGGAGCACCAGCATCGCCAATGCACATGCCATTGGTGGACACCGAGGACTCCGATGCCGAGACCAAACAGAGAAGACCATCTTCCTCGACATACAGCTTTGCCTGGCAATCGGCTGCGCTGAGGGTCTTACGCTTGCCCACGAGCTGGCGATGATTGAACTCACCGCCAGTACTTAGGGCACCCCAACCGGTGTAGGTGACCTCGGAACCGGCGGGCACATCCGAGCTGACCAGCGCTATGGGCTGTGTGTTGGCATTGGGCGTGAGCGCCCGCTCCAGCACCAACAGGGCCAGATCATTGAAGCCATTGGCGTAATCTTGGTGCACAACAATCTGTGAGACGGCAACGAGTTGACCGCCAGTCATCCGCTGTATGCTGCCGGCACGTACTCGGAAATTGCGTGCCGGAAAGCTGTGAATGAGTGAATCCGAGTGAGAGCGAGATGAGCGGAAACGGAAGCGGAAGCGAAGTAGGAAGCAACAACCGGAGCTGCTTGTTTAGTTACCTTTCAACACTGGCGCTGCGTGTAACACAATGGGCGGCAGTCAGGCAGAGCTTGTCCCCGATCCAGGCACCGCCACAAATGTGTGTGTTGTCCAGCTGCAGGGAGACGCTGTACGGATGGGAGCCGACCTCAGCGGTCTCACCCTCCAAGATGCGACCATTCTGGGCCGATGTCAGCGCCACTCCCAGCAGCAGCACAACTAACGCAAGTGGACGCATGATGGACACAGAATGTGATTATGCCAATTAGCGGCAGTTGCGAACACTTTTATACGGGCGCCAATTATTTTTATGATGTCTGCTATCTAATCGAAAATCGCGAATCGTGAATCGAAAATCGAGCGCACTAACTTAACTGCCGCTTATCTGGGCAAGGGAAGCAGCGATAGCGACAGATTAGGCGGTGGCAAATCGAACCAGCAGCTTAGCCAGCAATCAGAAATGGAGAAATCAGTTCGCATTCCGACGCCATGTTCGCCTCACGTATGTCGCTGGCATTTAGCTGCCTGGCCGTAGCCCTGGTCTTTGGCATTGCCTCAGCCCTGCCGCAGGGTCGTCTGCTGGGTGGCGAGGACGCCGAAGTGGCGCAATTTCCCTATGTGGCATCGCTGCGTCTGAACAACGCGCACGCCTGCCTCGCCACCATCATCTCCACGACGCAGATGCTCACCGCCGCCCACTGTGTGTCCGATGTGGGCACCACACCGTAAGTCCAGCCCAAGACTGCATTTACTCCGGCCCTCAATGCTGACCATTCCCATCTTTTTCACAGGGTTGCGGTGTCTAAGGTGACTTGCCGCGTGGGCAGCATTAATCAGTTCGCTGGCGGCAGTTTGGTGGGCGTCAAGTCGATCCTCATCCACCCATCCTTTGGCAACTTCCTGCATGATATTGCCCTGATCATGCTCAGCCAGCCGTTGACCTTCAGTGACTCGATCAAAGCCATTGCGCTGCCCGCCGCACCCGAGGAGGGGCAGGAAGTGGAGCAGCCAGCTAACGGCACTCCGGTCTATGTGGCAGGTTGGGGTGTGAAGAAGGATGGTAGCGCGCAGTACCTACTACAGAAAGCCAATTTCAACACGTTGCGCAGTCAATGGTGTGAGCTCGAAGCTGGTTTTGGATATGATCCAATTCTATGCATCCAGAGCGCCTCAGGACAGGGCATTTCACGTGGTGACGAGGGCGCTGCGGTTGTGGACGATGATGGTGTCATGATTGGCGTGGTTAGCTTCTACTTTGGCGCCGGTGGCACAAAGTATCCCGATATTACCAGTCGTGTCTCCTACTACACCGATTGGATCGAGGCCAATAAGGAATAAACCCCTCGCTTACCATCTGCTGAGCGTTACAATTATCGTACAATTTTTTTATACCTTTTTTTTCATGTGTAAGAAATGTTGAGTGTAAAAAAGAAATAATATTCTGAAACTCGTGATTTTATGATGGACGGGTTCTATCGATTATTAGGGGGTCATAAAATCGTCAGTTCTTCTTTATATCGACAGACCAACAAAAGCAAATTATGGCTTTGTGGTCTAGCGATAGCGGTAACTGCAATTTCATACGCAAAAAAATCGAACAAAGGTTTCATCAACAAGCTGATAGCAAGGTGAAAAAACCCGCTACCGTTAATAGATTAAAGACCCACAAATCCAAGGAAATTCCAAGTACGAAACATTTGGGTTTACACCTCTATTTAACAATTTATTACGGATTATGAGGCCAAGATAATGCCTGAAGCGCTTTCTAGGAAATTCAATCAAACGGGGACAAGGATTAATACCCAAGCGATACGGGTAATATAATACCAGAAACTATACGTAATAATTTGACAACAATGTTGTAAATAATATATTTCAAAAACATACGGTATTCCAATATCCACCAAGTTTCTCACTGTCAGTTGCATCCGACTTCATCTTTTAGGAGCGATTGAAAAGCTCTTTTGAAATATGGTCATTACATTCCAATGAAATGTTGACATAGAGTCAACAACAATCAACAATAAAATATTTAACCTCGATTAGAGACACTTGTAGGCCGATTTTTTAGACCCTGTATTACTTTAAAAAAGTACACAAGTGTGCGCAACTTTAAAATGTATGTGAGGAGGAAGGAATATATACATATATATAAACATATATATTTTTTATTCAGGATGGAGATGGCTCTGTCTATATGAACGTGTTGATCTTAGAAACTATAAGAGCTAGAGCAACAAAATTTGAATTGTAGATGGATGTATACCATACACAGATCAGGTTTAGTTCAAATGTTAGATATCACGCCCCATGTAAGCTTTAATTGATAAAAACCTAGAAAGTTCTTATTAAACATAACATGTTGATAAGTAACATAGGGTTCAGGGTATTCTGCTGTCGGTTGTATTCGACTGTATCACTTCAGAATGTATATATTACTTTTTACTACACCTCTTCGGCATAACATATTGATTGTTTGAAAATAGCAACCTGATAGGTTTAATTGTTTCAGTTGAAAGGAAGTCAGTCCGTCAGCCGGAGTACAAAATTAAAAGGGGTTTGCAATGTTGGCTTTTGGCTTCTATAAATGATTACACCAACTTAATGGACTGTTATAAAGAGAACAATAGCATAATTATATATCGTTTTCTAATACACGAATAGCATTGCCATGTGAGTGAGTGGAAGTTTAGTTGCAACTTATCTGGTTGGAGTTGTCTGTTATTGAGTCATGGATTGCTCACAATGCGGATGGTTTGTCTTGTCATATGTACTATATGGCTTATCAAGCTGCCGCTTTGGGCCCTCCCGGTTGCCCCTATCGAGCACATGTTATATTGCGAATTTATTGCTCGAATAATAATAATAATAATGCTGAAATTAGCTGCTGGCCGCGATAAGATAAGATTTACTAGCTGGCCAAGCTCTGGGCGATAAGTTACCAAATGGCCAAGGAGCATTCCAAACTAGCGGCATTTGCAGCGCGCATTTGGCAACGAATTGACTGAATACTTGACGAAACTAAAAGGGAAAGGAAAAATACGAACAAAGAAAAAAAAGAACGACAAAAATGAAGATACAACTGCAGTTTGTGCTTGGAGCTGTTCTCTTGCTCTGCCTGGCCTCAGCGGCAGTGCTGCCGGAAGGTCGCATTATGGGCGGTGAGGAGGCGCTGGCCGATGCCACGCCCTATGCCGTATCGGTGCGTATTGATAATGCCCATGTATGCGGAGGCAGTATCCTGTCCGCCACCAAGGTACTCACCGCCGCTCATTGCTTGTATCGGAATGGCGTCAAGTAAGTTCAAAACCAGATGGAGTATTGCTCTTTTGCACTCAGATAAAAATACCAAGCTATTTGCTATTTGATTCAAGCCAGAAACGTGTCAATAATTGTGTTATGCGAAACTTACTTGAGCTGAGTAAGAACGTACTTAATTCAAGTAATTCATAATTTTTTAACATTTTAGGTAGATTAAAAAATGTTTTTTTATATTTTTACTCAATTCTATCCAATTCTATTCAATTTTCAAATTCCATCTTAATTTAATCCCGTTTATTCTTAAATTAAATCAAGCAAAAAACATACTAGAATTTTACAAAACTTTTCGAATTGATTTAATCGTGAAATTTCAAGAAAGTTTCTGCCTGCTTTTCTCTGAGTGTGTTTAATGCCATATGTTCACTTGACTCTAGGATTGACGGCAGCCGCATTTCGTGCCGAGTGGGCAGCACCAATCAATTTGCCGGAGGTCGAGTGGTCAGCACCGCCTCGTATGTCGTACATCCGGAATACAAGACGCTGGACAACAATTTGGCCGTCATCACGTTGAGCCAGGAACTGCAGTGGACGGATCGCATCAAAGCGATTGAGATGTTTGACAAAGATGCGGCATTGCCAGGGGTTGGCGATGCGATCACCGTCATTGGCTGGGGCACCACCAACGAGGGCGCCACCTCCTTCAAGATACGCCAGCTCAATCTGAACTTTGCCGCCGAAGATATCTGTCTGGATGCCTTCAGTGACCACGATGCTGGCAAAGATTTCTGCCTGGCCCATGCCCTCAAGGAGGGCACCTGCAATGGGGATGGCGGTGGTGCTGCCGTCTATGAGAACAAACTGCTTGGCGTTAGCAGCTTTGTGGTTGGCGCCTGTGGTTCCCGTTACCCGGATGTCTTTGTGCTCGGTGCTGGCTACTATGACTGGGTGCAGCAACAACTCCTAAACTAGTTCAAAACGATTATATAAACGCTGTAAATTCGAAAACGTCTTTTTAGATGCGGGCTTATATATATTTTGGGGTTTTTACGCTGCTTTAACTTATCTCTTTAATACGTGCATCCATTAAAAATGGCACACAACAAAATATATGGTAAATTCGTAATCGATCTAGCCATATTCGTCTATATAAACACATCTGTTTCAGCAACTATGAGAGCTAGAACAGGTAAATTTGGAATATGGATAGATGTTATATGCTATGGTATATAGCAGAGCAAATGTTGATCGTATATTCGATGCCACGCCCACCTCGCCTACAAATCATTAAAAACCCGATGGATATCTGTCCTATTTTTATTAATCCATGCTAAAAAGCACTATAAAATCAGTTGATAAATACCAAAGATATGTTTTCGGTATTTTATTGTCAGTTGCGTCCGACTGTAGCTTTCCGAATCTTTTCATTATCGAATTGAAGCTACTGTTAATTATTGTACTTTTAACGACTTATATGTATAAGTCAGTTTAAACTTGCTGCATATCGAAGTATCGCATTTTGTTAGACTAATTTATCCCCATAGGTTTTATCACTTTTCTGATACAAGCATTAGGTGAATACGTTATAGTATTAGGCAACGATAACATTAACAGTTTAATTGCTCTAATTGGGTTTAACTTTTATGGCGAGTTAATATTGATATGAAATCTCTTAATGTTAATCTCGCTAGATATGCTATTAAAATTAAAGTCCAATTTTCGTTGTTCTTGTCGAAAATTTTAAAGGTTATGATTGCTTAACATGAGATTGAACGTACTTAATTTTGTGAAATCTGAAGCACATGATTATATTCAACTGTAGGTTCAACATTTCGTGGGCCTACTTTAAATACCAAAAAATTACACTGTTCTACAAAAATAGGCTTTGTGAGTGTCATTAAAAGGCATAAAAGGAATATATGTTTTAAAATAAATTTGGAATGTTTGTAAAGTTTGTTTCAAAGTTTGTTTGTTGCTATCAAACTCGTTTCAACTTTAATTGGGTTTGTAGCCCTGTTATGGATACTTCCAACGGAAATCACAATACAAATTAAAACATATACATATTCTGTTTTAAAGAAAAAATCATTTTCAACAAAATATGCCCCCTGCGGTATGCAACTAATAAATGGCTCTGACTAAGGTAATAAAAAATCAAAATTGTGTAATGTTGGAAACCCATACAAATTTTTTGCAGTTCCTAATCTTACTTCCTTGACTTAGTAGAGGCCTCAAATCAATTGCTTGGGAATTTTAATGAATGATTTAAAGACTATAAAAACAAGGATTATATTTTAAGATTCCAATCGGCAATATGATATGAGCGTATAAATTTCAGGGGTAAAACCCTTGACGGATAAGCCCAACAAGCAATGCTGTTAATCAATAGTGTTAGATTAGACCAAGTTCTTTTCAATTCTCTAAATCACTTCTGGCCATTACGAAACACAAAGTAACCCATGTAGATAAAGGCGATGATATAGCGCTCGCTTCTTATCACATTTCGATTGAAGATTTGCACACGCTAGAGAACGAGAGATACACCCGATTAAAGATATTTCGTACATGTATTAGCCCAACCGATAAGATATCAAGCTAGAGCGTGCCAGCATAAATAGCTCCAGTATATGGCCAGAGGCAACCACTTGCCAATTTCGACCATGTGGAAAGCTCTGATCTTGTGCTGTGCGACTCTGGGGCTTGCCTTGGCGGCTCCGTCCCAAACCCTAATTGATGGACGTATTGTGGGTGGTGCGGATGCTACAGTTGGACAATTTCCACACCAGATCTCGCTGCGCCAGTCGGGCTCCCACATCTGTGGCGGCTCCATAATCGCAAGGGACTACATTCTGACAGCGGCCCATTGTGTCTCCGATCAGTTCGAAAACGGAACCGTCTCCTCCATGTAAGTCAATGAGATCTCCCACAGAGCCTACGCTCAATCTCCCTCTCCTACCCTGTCAGCACTTCTGCCGATCTGCTGAGCATACGGGCTGGCAGTCTGGACCGCTTCACCGGCGGCATGCTGATCAATGTGGCTGAGGTGACTGTGCACGAGGAGTACAACAGTTTCTGGAACGATGTGGCACTGCTGAAATTGGAGCAGCCCCTAATCTACTCCAGTCAAATTCAAGCCATACCATTGGCCACATCGGAAACGCCAGTGAACAGCAAAGTGGTCATCTCCGGCTGGGGTCGTATTGCAACCGGTGGCGATATTCCAACCAAATTGAAGTACAACACACTTACCGCCATATCCAAGACGAGCTGTGCCCTCTCCATTGGTGTCTACAAAGATAGCATGCTCTGCCTGGGCCATGAAGCTGGCAATGGCGCCTGCAATGGCGACTCCGGTGGTCCAGCCGTCTATGACGGTCAGATCGTTGGTATTGCCGGATTTGTGGTTAATGGCTGTGGCTCTTCCAGTCCCGATGGCTATGCCAAGGTCTTCTATCAGCGCGATTGGATCATCCAACATGCTAACTTGTAATGCAATAGATGTATCAGCAACGGTGTACGTATAGTGGATATATCGCTCAACAATATCCGAACTAACGATATATTGACCTGAGCCATTTTTTTTCTTTTAATAAATAAAATCGCAACTTATAATGCCCACGTAGAAAGATTGCATTAATACAAAAATTAAAAATCAGGGGCTTATGGCAAATGCGACCGAATTTTGTGATTAACGGAAATCGATATTTTGAAATGCCTATTCGATATGCAAATTTGGCTAAAAGGTGGAGCACACTACATATTTCAACTACGGAGATTCTCGTTGTTGTACCATCCTATCTGTTGTGATGCAATGCACGTGTCTTGTGCAAGGTGCCATTAAGGTGCTGTCATTTACAAGGCTGATAAGAACTACGAACCAGCCCCTAGAACTAGAGGGATTTTCGAAAGGGGTTTTTGTTTTATGCATTTGCATAATTAACTATCGATGTTCATTGCCATTATCATTATCTCTGTTATGATGATGACGATGATGACGAACTACAGCAATGCCATAAAAGACGGTGTTGCAACGGCATTAGACACACTTCCGGGTAGAAAGCTCGGTAGAAAGATCTCGGCTCCCAGCACAATGCAATCGCTAACAAAGATATTGATCCTGCTATTTAGCCTGGTTGGAACCACGCTGGCACAGCAGACCATCATCAGACCACGCATCGTGGGTGGACGACGTGCCTCCGCGGGGCAGTTCAAGCATCAGGCGTCGCTTCGCTACTACGGCATGCACATCTGTGGGGCAAGCGTTATCTCTCGCAACTACATCCTCACCGCCGCGCACTGCGTCAAATTCGGGGATAAGGTGTAAGTCATAGAGTTATAAAGCTATCGATCGCTGTAATACTGTACTTTTAAAAGGCACAAAAGGGTCTATAAAATAAGTGCAAATGGAAAAAGTGTGGAGTACCCAGTAGGAGGCAAGGCAGACCTTACAAATTATATATTCTTGATCAGGACGTAGAGCTGAGTTGATATAGCCATGTCCGTCTGTCTGTCCGTATGAAAACCTAAATCTTGCAAACTATAAGTGCTTCCACATAAGTCCATATTGAGCAATACGATAGTATACAGGTTTTTTTTCTAATGTTTTTACACCACTAATAAGTCAGAGCCGGAGTATGTCATTCGTAATACCCAGATATTAACCCATTCCCACTCCCGTTTCGTATCTCCCATCTCTAGCACACCTGCCGCCCAGCTGGCGGTGCAAGTGGGCAGCCTGTATCTGTACCACCACGAAACCTACGTGGACGTGGCCCACGTCTTGGTGCATCCCAGCTATGGCAACGGAGGCAATGGCTACGACATCGCACTGCTCCGCCTGCAGTCGGACATCAAGTTCAATGCGAACGTGAAAGCCATTGAGCTGGCCGATGTGGATCCGCCCAACAACACCATTGTGGATATCTCCGGCTGGGGTGCCATCTCCCATGGAGGTCCCAGCTCCTCGGAGCTCCTCTACGTCAGCGTGCGCGCCATTCCACGTGTGCAGTGCACCACCCGCTACATGCGCAAGCTGCCGGAGACGGCGATGTGCCTGCTGCATGGCGCCAATCTGGGTGCCTGCCACGGCGACTCCGGAGGTCCGGCTGTCTATAACAATCAGCTGGTGGGCGTGGCCAGCTTTGTGCTCGGCAGCTGCGGCCGTGAGGCGCCCGATGGCTATGAGAGCGTTGCCACCCTACGCAGCTGGATTACGCAAAATGCGGGCATGTAAAGTACATCAAACCTTACATCAAAATACAAATGCGAATTAAAGTTTATACGATGCACTTTTAAACTGAACTCATTATTTATTTTATAACAAATTTGAATGAAAAGTTATCGGGTATTGTAGAAATATAATACGGTATTAGTCAGAGGTATTTTAAATACCTTAAACGAACATTTATATAACGGTCGTTTATACAATGCACTTTTGGACTAAGCCCGTTTGTTTTATAGAAAATTGGAATAAAAAGTTATCGGTATATACGTATATATAATAAATTTAGATTCTGCCAAGAATACACGAAATCGTCTTCACACATACCAACCGTAACTAGGATTAGGGAATATACTATGGTGTTTGAAACTAAAAAATTTTAAAAACTTTGCCCGAATGGTTTTGGTTTTTTCCTGCTTGCCTAGCTGTTAAACTGCAGTAATGCCGAGGTTTAGTCAAAAATATGAAATTTGACCAAAAGAAAAGCATATGCAACTCTGGTAATCAAATAAAGGCAATAGTTTTTAAAGTGTTTGTTACTGAGTAGACGTTGTAAGTGAAACTGCTCATGAAATCCCATTATCTGTGTAATTTGAAACCACAACTTTTTGTGTGCTTCTAAAAATTGACTCGAACCGCTTTAAAGATATTCTTTTGGAGCGTTTGAAGTGGGTTTTACTGCCGACTTCCGCCTGGGTTAACGAGGTGTATAAAAACCGTTAACACTCACAATACTACGTTGAAAATAGTCTGCGTTATCAGAGCGCGTCCACTCATTAAGTGACCCCTCTGAACCGTACCTAAATCGGACTACATACATATCATCAACACATCATCCCAACACCAACAACATATTGACATCGGCTAATGCCAGCGACCCCGTCACAAATTTTTGTGTTATGCCAGTGAAAGTGAAAAACTACATGGGCATAGTTTGCAATTGTGTTGTTATTTAGTAATTTTCCATCTGCTTTTGTTGTAATTTTCAATTTTGTTTTATTTCGTTTATTTGTGGCATTACAAACCACTTAGTTAGGCCCCGCCCCCTACTCATGCCAGAGGAGTCATCATTTAATGATTTTGCTTTTAATGTTTATCTTTTGGCTTTGGTTTTAGCGTTGAAGCGTTTTTATTTTATTTATTTTATTTTTTTTTTTTCGTTTTTTCCGAATGGTGTCTCGCACAAAACATTGTTGTCAGTTTAAAGGCTTTTACCCCCACCACCGCCGCCACCCCGGCAATGCCCGGCCCGACTCTATCCCCCCCGTAATTATCATTTGTACGTGCCTTCGTGGCTCTGTCAGTACATCCATCTTCGTCTCGCAGTCAAGTGTAAAATGCGGCTTACCATGCAATCAATATGCCCGCTGGAAAGTCATCGAACCCCTGGGACTTTTGGGCGTTACGAATCGCAAATTATAGACTGCTACTTATGCAATAAACATGCAGCTCAAGAATTCTATTTCGATCGTGTACTTTAGAAGGTAATAAAGGCGACGAGCTGAGTCGATATATAGTACCCATGTCCGTCCGTATGAATCCCTAGATTTTTGGGTTCGTTAAAAATTCAATTATTTTTTTTCACTTTAATAAGGATATTGAGAAAGAACTCCAGAGATCGCGATGGTCAGAGATATTATCAAACCATCGGATCAAGCTTTTAAATCATCCAAGCCATCTGTATATATTTTGTTAAAATATTGAATATTTGCATAAATTTATATAAATTGGTTTGATTTTCTAAAAATTTCTAATTGAAAAAGTAATTAAATTACTTCCCATTGGTTTTTTCCAAACGTAAGTCAATATCTAAATAATACTATATAATTACTTAGCGCCTGAGTCCAGATGAACCTCTTGCGTAATTAAGAAATTAATTTTTTCAATATTTAGTTTGTAATTATGTGAGCTGTGTTTTCTTGCGTTCAATAAAAAACTTCCGAAATATTGTTATGCATTTTTATACGACTAAATTTTGATTCGGAAATTCGCTCAAATTGGTAATTTAAATTTTGGGATTAAGACCCGTGCATATCTGAATACGTATTATTCGAATTTCACCTGCTGCATTTTTTGATTCGGATGTGGCACATGTGCAATTGCCTCGCCATGGAAAGTAATCAAAATTGAAAGCGCGCCAACTCAGACCCCATGTGCCACCTGCCCCTGCCCCTGCCCCCCGCCATTGGCCAGCTAAAAAATGCAACCAGAGTAAGTGGATTTTAATGGACAGTGGCTGAGCGACAGCAGCGGGAGGAGGGAATTAAAGAAATGCTAAACGCAAGCGCGGCGATCAAGAGTTTCAAACACTTGATAACGGGTTTCTAAATCCGGCCGCAGTCGGCGCCAACAGCGGCAGAGGCAGAGGCAGAGGCAGCGGCAGCGTCAATGAGTTTGTCGCGTAGGAGAAAGAGTCGTTGCACAGACCTGAGACCAGGCCCCCGACCCCAGACCCCAGACCCCGGGAGACAATGTTAACCCACTAACCTTGTTACTGTTTACAGTCTGCTCGCTGTCTCTGTCTCTATCCCTGTCTCTGTCTGGCATTGCACATTGGGCTGTACCAATAAATTAATGGCATAAATTCACAGTTTCTACATTTTCTTGGCAACATGGAATCAGATTAATAGATAGCTTGTTACCGGTGAACTGCAAACAAAATTTGAATTGATTTTATTTAAACCAAAACGATTGGTAGAGTAATTTTCAGAGCTGTCCGGTTTTAATAACAACAAATCCCATTTGGAAAGAGAATGAACATTTTCATTTTATTCAAGAAATATGAGCTTAAAATCCACACAACAAATTACAGTAGAATCAGGTTATAACGACGCCGCTTATAGCGTCCGTCCGGTTATTGCGACGAAAACTCGATGGTTTGGTTGGTCCCCATACAAACTTATATGAAAGGGCCTCCGCTTATAACGTCTCCGCTTTTAGCGACAAACCGCTTATACCGACGAGATTTTTCACAATTCAACCGGATATTGCGACGTGCCGAACAAAAAAAAAAACTTTAAAAGAGGAAAATTTGATTTTTTTAACAATGCTAAAAGAAGCGAACAAAATCATGGATTTTGTATTTTTTCAATACGAAAAAGAAACAAAATTATGGATTTTGTCTTCCGGATATAACGACGTAAAATCGTCGGTCCCTTGAAAGTCGCTATAACCGGATTCTACTGTATTAAATTTTTTGTTTTGATTAAAAAAATTAATTTGTTTTATTTTAAAACCTATTACGAACATGGCATCCATAAAATTAAAAAAAAAATTTTTTTCGCTCCTTTGGGATAGTGCGTCTTCCGGATATAACGACGTAAAATCGTCGGTCTCTTGATTCTACTGTATCTATATTTATATATATTAATTTTAGTTAATTGTGCTCCGCGATGACAAACATTCTGATCGAAATGTAAGAACAGAATTCATTTCTCTCGTAATATTGATGTAACTGTGAATCCTAAGAAGTTATCTTGCTAATCTTTTCACATGTGTGGAAAGAGAGAAATGTGCATAGCTTTGCTTTGAGCAAAACCCATGAGAAAATCAGTCAAGAGTATTTTTTTTAAGGAGAAGCTCTTTGCTCAACCGAAGACAGATTTTATTCGCTTATTGTTCGTTGAAGACACTTTAAAATAAATTTCGTATTTGCGGCTTGGTTCAGATCAAAACATTTGGTGCTCATTTTTCACAATTTTCTTATATGCAATTTATGCATATGGCCCACTGTGCATTGGCTGTCAAGTTCAATGCTGCGACGGCCATGACGGAAGCGTCGCCGTCTGCGTCAGCGACAGCGCCAGCCTCAGAGCATCGCATGCAGAGAAAGCAGCATAAAAGGACATGATGCGGAGAGAGCGACGTCGGCAGAGACAGCGGCAGAGCCATGCGCAGTGGCTTAGTGGGTTAGTAGTGTGTGAGAGAGTGTGTGTGTGTGTGTGTGAGAGAGAGAGTGCATGTGTGTGTGTGTGTGTGTGTGTGTGTGTGGGTGGCTGAGAGACTCTCGTTTATATAACAACAATAAACTGCATGCAGTTGCTGCCGACGTCGCGCCGTCGCTTGCAATGACCTTCACCTTGGCAGTGGCAGTGGCAGTGGCAGCAACGGCCTTGCCTCTGCCTCTGCCTCTGCCACTACCACTGCCACTGCCACTGCCACTGCCACCGTCAATATTACGGCGTCTGGATGCTCTTAACCTTGATCTTCACTGTGCGTTTTTTATGAAATCAATACGAATTACCTGTGCTATGATTTTTTAATTGATTTTTTATTTATTTTTTTTCAGTGTTGTTTATTTGTTGTCACAGAATTGAATTTCTGTGGCCAAGACAAGCGAAATATGCACTGTGAATAATACGAAAACAAACAACAAAAAACTGAAACAAAAACAAATTTCTGAGGCGTTAAAAAAGTTTCTCTTTGCGCCTACGCAAGGGGGGCGGGGACGAGCAGTGTGGGGAGGAGGGGGCAATTAGCACGCACCGCACACGCACTGAGGCCATGAAGCATAAAGCATTGCAGGGGAATGGGAACACAACAACAACAACAGCAACAACAACAACAACAGCAACAACAACAAAAACAACAACAAACACTGGGCTTAAAGGAAGCGTCTTAAATTTTTACCGTTGCTTACTTTCGATGCGACTTTGTGGCGGGGCGAGAGTGAATGCGAGAGCGAGAGCGAGCGCGAGACAGTGAGCGAGCGAGACAGCGAGAGAGGAAAGAGAGAGTTGCACACGTCCGCTGGGCAACGCCGTTGAAGTACGACTGACGGACCTGGGCTTAAAGCCACAAGCACAAACGTTGGCGTCGACGTCGACTTTAACGCGTACGCCGACGCCAGCAGAGCAGCCGCTGCCAACAATGGCGGCTTGCGTCGCAGTCGGCGTCTATCGTTTTGCACATCCATGTAAAGCTTTAAACTTAAATTAAAAAAAACAAGTTAATATATAAATAGTTTAAAATCAATGGGTACAGGATATAAATATTTATAAAATAGAGTAGAGTATATAAATTTTGAATAATAAATTTATATGTTCTATATTACGCTTGTTATCCGGTTTTTATTGATTGAAGAGAAATACTATTTATCTACGTTTGCTCTATCGACTAAGCTCGTCGTCCTGATCAAAAATATATATACTTGTGGAGTCTGCCACGCCCCCTCCTTAGCTTAAATATAATTCGAAAGCTAAAAAACATGAACTTTTATTTCTGCGTTTTCTGTGTACATTGAAGCTCTTTTCAAATTTAATTAATTTCTTTATTGCCGTTTCGATCGCAGCTGTGTATAATTAATTAACTATTGTTTAATTTGTGCAAATTAAAAGTTTGTCCATCAACTGTTTGCCTAAAAAACAGAAGGCTCTGCATATGTGATCATATACAAAAATTAACAACATTTACGAGTACATTGTAAAAAACATATTTTAAAATTGTATGCCGATTTTTCAAGCAATTGCGAATTACTTAGCAAAATTGCTTTTTCGCAGCCAAATTTCTGTTTTCTTTATTCTTTTTTTGCGCTTGTTCAATTAAAGTATTTGAAAAATAAACGATAGGGCGCCAAGTGAACAAGAATCGAATGGAAATTTATCGATTGTCTTGCACGAGTTCATTGTGATTGCGCACGCCTATCGATACAACGCTGCATAGCTGGGTAAATAGCGTATTTTCATGCAATTCGTGCAATTAATGTGCAATTAATAGCAAACGAAACGATTTGCTGTTGAAATTGCCAAATGAGGCTGTGGGCACAATCGGCAGCTGCAAGTTATCGGTGAACCGGCGTTCAAATGAACTGCTTGACAGGTTCACTAGTTCCGCCGCAGTTCCGATTGTGATGCAATTTGTTGTTTTGAACGGGAAAGTGAAAGTGGAAATCGCCTTTTATTTTTGACTGCAGCTTATCACTGACTTGACGCATTATTTGGGGCATCCGAACTGTGAACTACGGCTGTACTGTGAACCGAGGCTGCAGGCAAGAGCGCAACAGCAACACAACCTGCCACACGCGACCTGCAATCACAGTTGTGGCAAGCACGAGGGCAGCAGCAACAAGGAGGCAGCAAGTGCCAAGAGTGTAGAGCGGGGCAGGGGCAGGGGCAGTCACCAATGCGCACGCGACTCAGCAAGTTGCGCGCGTAACTGGAGTTTAACCTCAAAGCACGCGGCATGCATCGCCTAGTGCCGGCCGGATGGAGTGGGTTTCCCCTTCGCATCTCCACCACCACAAAGGTAGGTTTTCGTATACCCTGTATTTCTTATATCCTATTTTATTAGATGCCACGCCCAGCAAACCCACAAAACAGTTTGAATAATAAGAATAATATTGAACATAGCACGTCCGACTGAACCGCTGCGCTCATTATGTTTATGGCCTAGATTTGTAGCTACATATTTCTAAATCTTCTGAATCTCCTCTCGCAGGTTGTGCTGTTCTCACTGACCGCGGGCGTGGCGCTGATGGGCGTGCTCTCCCGTTTCCTGCGCCGCCGGAAGCCGGCGCGTCCGCCACGGCGGACACGCAAGTATACGGGTCGGCGGACGCGGAACAGCATGCGGAGTCCCAATGATCTGGCGTCGATAGCCGGCTCGAAGGCATCGGCACGCTCCGGCAGTCCTGTGGGCTCCACGCTCGCCTACTCGGATCGCCTGTCGCTGGCCTCCGGCTCTATTGGCGTTGGCGCCCAGCAGCAGCAGCTGCTGACGGGCGGGGGCGTGGGCGTGACGCAGCTGACGGCTCAGCAGCTGGGCGTGATGGGCATGGAGGCGCTGGACACGGTCATCAATTTCTGGGAGGACGCACTGGCGGCCCATTACTCGCCGGGCGGTGTGCCCGCCTCGCTGACCACCGCTGAGGATTCGGAGTTCTGTCGCGAGATTCAGAACCTGCTGGAAATGTCGTATACGCTGCAGGAGCAGAGCGAACTGCTGTTCCTGGACCAGCGCTCGGTGCTCTTCCGCGAGGAACATTCCATTGACGAGGCCGAGGAGGATGGAATGGGCGCCGGCGACGAGGATGACGAGCGGCATTCACGCAAATCGGGCAGCATTTTGAGCCGCGCCGGCTCCGATCCCAATTTCGATTCGGCGGAGAGTTTCGCCTCCGCCCTGGACCAGGTGGCCGATCTGCGTGAATTCGATGGCTTCATTGAGACGGCCTACGAGGAGTATCCGCTGTTCCAGACGGCGCTCAAGCATCACGATGAGTACACGGTGCCCTGCCGCACGATACGCTCCGAGCTGATGCACTGCAACAGCGACACCGAATACCTGGCCAAGCTGCACTGCGTCCGCCTCGCCTTCCAGTTCCTGTTCAAGGACGCCGCCGTCGGCCAATGGATCTGCGATGCGGGCAGACAGATACTGACCGATCTGCTCTGTCTCAGCGACAAGGATACCAAAGAGTTCCTGGTCGGCTACGAGGACATGATCAACTTCCTGCACGACGCCAGCAACTGGGCCTGCATACAAATGGAGCTGGAGCAGCGCAACGTCAAGGCCATGACCTTCTACGACATCTGCCTGGACTTCATCATACTCGACTCCTTTCGGGATCTGGACGCGCCGCCGGCCAGCGTCACAGCCGTGGTGCAGAATCGTTGGCTCTCCAACGGCTTCAAGGAGACGGTGAGCTATAGCTAATCCTAATCCCATATATAATCCTAATCCTAATCTAATCTGCAATCCAATCTCTAGGCGCTCACAACGGCTGTGTGGTCGGTGCTGAAGGCCAAGAAGCGCATGCTCAAATTCCCGAATGGATTCATGGCGCATTTCTATGTCATATCGGAGCAGATATCGCCGCTGATGGCGTGGGGCTTCTTCGGTCCCAACGAGAGCCTGCGGGATATTTGCCATTACTTCCGGGAGCAGTTGCTGGCCTTTCTGGTGGACATCTACAGCTTCCAGAGGAGTCGCTTCACCACCATCGAGGACTTCTCGGAGGATGTGCTGAAGCACATGCAGACGCGCGTCAACAACATCGGCGTCAAATTCAGCCAATAGTTGGCCAGATATATAGATATATAGATATATATAGATACTGCCCCGATAACTGAGCAGTTGTAGCGTTGCCGATGTTCGGTGAATGGGAATATTAAGATTGCTTCTCTTTAGCTTTCGTTTAGGTCTGGCCAAAGTAATTGTTTTCATGGTTTGATGGCAATCAAAATCAAATACACAAAACGTTGACTAATTTTAATGCCATACACACACACACACACACACACACACACACATACATACACACACACACAAACGCACACATTCGTAGCATATTTATACAAGTGACATTAGATTTACGGTTAAGAGAATCGCATTAAAGCCGCTGAAACATTTGTAAACGGAAACTTTTACTTGCACCGCAGCTGGCCAACTGCTTGCTGCTATAATGCATACTATATATGTATATAATGCCCCGATATCGGGCAGTCGTTGCGAGCATGTCCAGGGGAATAGGCGTTGGCATTGTCTTTGTGGCGTTGAGCGCATTTGTGAGTAGCAGAAATTCCCTTTCCCCCTGTTCTGAACCCTGGTCATCCCCCCGCCCTAGATGTGCTGCCTGTCCGCCTTGATCATGCTCAACCTGATCGTGTTCGTGGAGCAGAAGCCGCAGCAGCATCCGGTCGATCTCTGTTCGGTCACGTACATTTCACGGACGGAGCAGGACGGTCACCTGACCAGGCTGGAGCTGTTCTACATGAAGTGGAGCCTGGTGCTGACCCTGATCTATGCCGTGGTCGCCATGGTGCTCATACGTGCCCAGTATCTCAGCGATTACGATATCAATCTCATCACATCCAATGTGGTAAGCCAAAACAACAGCAACAGGTCATAAATACAGTAGAATCCGGTTATAGCGACATTCAAGCGACCGACGATTTTACGTCGTTATATCCGGCAGACGCACTATCCGAAAGGAGCAAACAAAAATTTTTTTTTTTAATTTTATGGATGCCATGTTCGTAATAGGTTTTAAAATACAACAAATTAATTTTTTAATCAAAACAATAAATTTAATACAGTAGAATCCGGTTATTGCGACTTTCAAGGGACCGACGATTTTACGTCGTTATATCCGGAAGACAAAATCCATGATTTTGTTTCTTTTTCGTATTGAAAAAACACAAAATCCATGATTTTGTTTGCTTCTTTTAGCATTGTTAAAGAAATCAAATTTTCCTCTTTAAAGTTTTTTTTTTTATTCGGCACGTCGCAATATCCGGTTGAATTGTGAAAATCTCGTCGTTATAAGCGGTTTGTCGCTAAAAGCGGAGATGTTATAAGCGGAGGCCCTTTCATATAAGTTTGTATGGGGACCAACCAAGCCATCGAGTTTTCGTCGCAATAACCGGACGGACGCTATAAGCGGCGTCGTTATAACCGGATTCTACTGTATATTAACTGCTGTTTCTTCTCATCTGTTTGTAGATCCTGCTCGTGGGCAGCGCCTTAACCATAATGCTGTCCATCTCCACGGTCATCTTGCACGATCATCTGCCCTTCATGGAGCCCTACTGCAATGGTGTTGCGATCGGAGCCATGTATATGGCAGCCGTCAACATCTGCGTCGTGGTCGTCTTCTTCCTCATACACTCCTGCGAGAACTACTTTCAGTTGCAGCAATACGAATACTGATCCAATCCGGCTCTTTGTTGGAATCCGTTTAACTGGAAACGAATTTACCCGTTGCATGAAATGCACTTGATGCCTTTATTATTATTTACTTAGAGCTTATACGGAAGTGCATTCCGAAAGTGGCGCTTAAATATATTTATAAACAAATTGTCTGCTGCATAACTTCGCTGTTTCTTTTCCGTTTGTTATATAGTAATTCACAGCATAATTCTATTGGCTACGTACATGCCAAAATGCAAGTCTGTAGAGATATTAGACATCTAAACAATATTTCGGAACTCTGATTTCCATTTGGAATTCAAGGAAAACCTGAAGTTTTTATGTTTGTTGAAAATAATTCGCATTTATTACTCATTTAAAATGTTATACTTAGCTTACGGTCTAAAATTTGTAGATTACAATTTAGAAAAAAAAAAAAAAACTCACACACACAGATACGGACAGCGCTCAGAAGTACATGCACACGTAGTTACTACTGTAGTATACCAACAATTGAAATATATATTTCGAATTTATATCAAATAACATGCAAAAATATATGTACTTAAATATGTAACTTGGTTTCGTTTAGCTTCGTTAAGTTTCTCTATTATTCGTACCATTCGTTAAGTTGTTTCCAGATTAGACTTAAATTTAGGGAAAGTTCGTCCGATCTATAGGCATATAGTTAGGATAATTGCTAGAATTTTGCTTTCGCTATCTTTCCATCTCGTTGCCTTGCTCTTTAAGATAAGCCCACAGCCCGTTTGCTACAACATATTTGATTTAATTAGATTCTACGCCCGATCCGAATATTATATTCCAATGCATACAAATTATACGATGTACACACACAGACACAGTAAAATTTTGATTTAGGGTTAGATTTCTATCGTCTCTCACCAGCAGCGACTTCTAAGTGTCGCCAGGAAGATAGTACTTAGTATCCTCTTTGCAGAGCGTTACGACACTTACGCTAGACCTCTGGGGGTAACTTCTTGGAGACGCTCAGAAGACTCGCAGAAGTTAATCAGTAGATACAACAGAAAGCAATTATAATTTCTTGGCGACACTTTCGCGATAGTTAATGTTTGCAGTGTGTGTGTGTGTGTGTACATGTATGTGTGAACTAACAGTAAGTTAACTAGGTTTTATAGCTTATTTCGTAAATTCAATTGGCCTGTTTTCTTTAGCTTTTTTTTAGGTAATGTTTAAGTAGATTTAAGCTAACTTCGCTTTATTCGCTTCTTCTCAGATCTATTTCTATTTCTCCTGTCGGTACAAAGCACAGCACAACATTTAACAGTTATTTAAGTACACTTTCAGTTTCTCAATGGTTCTGTTTAAGTTTAAAGCTTAAGCCAAACACACACACACACACTCGCACACACGCACACTCTCTCACACACACACACTCGCAGGTGGGGTTGGGTTTACAGAGTAAGATTAAGATTACTCAGGATACATTTAAATGCAGCCAAATATAGAAAGTTGGAGGGAGTTGGAAGGGCGAAACTATTAAGTACTTGCGGAATTATTGGTTAGCAGAGGTTACGGAAAGGTTACAGGTTAGAGATATATAATATAGAGGTATATAATAACTGTATACTTATTGAATGTTGTATGATTTCTCTATTGCTTTTGGTATATTTGAGACTCAAGTGAATTCGAAACTATATATGCCTTAACAGAACTAGATTTCACACGGAATATAGCAGTATATTAGGGGAAACTTAAGAAATAAATCACATATATGTATCTCTCAAATACTTTACACAATTTTGAAATGTAAATGTAAATAAATATTGTACGTATAATTATGTAAATATTTAAATGACTATGAGCTTTGTCAGTGGAATTGCGTACTTATTTTCCCTGTTTTTCCTATCCTTGACTACAAAAGCAAATCTCTGCAATAACTTTCGGATTGTCTTATCAATTGTTTGCTATCCCACACATCCTTGTCGCAGATCTCGGATTAAAGTCTAAGATCTGAGTTAGGGTTTAGCTCTTCTTATTGGTATATTGTACAATATTTCTAACTATCCAAACAATCCCTGTCAAAGTTGGGAATTTTTTAGATATCAGGTTTTTTGTAAATTTTCAACTTGTCAGAATCTTTGCACAATATTCCAATATATTCGTGAAAAGCTCGTCAAAATCGAAGGGATTCAAAAGGATGCCATATCATTGACTAAGCTCCCGGAAAATTGATGACTTTTTTGTAGCCAGAGTATTTCTTGTTTTCCATGTACCGGTAAAAATTGTAAGAGGATTTTAGAAAAGTTTGACTTCTCTGTGAGAGCGAAGTTTTTGTGATACCTGATCAGTTATTTCTTCTTCGATTAGATTTGTTCATTTCGGAATTTCCTGTCGAGCTTAGCATATTTTGGACCTTTCCTAAAAGTAGGTTTCTGCATTAACTGCATCACTGACGATATGACTAATAATACGGAACTTTAATAATGTTTTCTAGCGATTTAGGACATGACAGACTCTGGGTCTCTGGGGAATTCATGTGGAAATAAATAAAATGAGTTGATATGAGTGGAATCTAACATAATTTGTGATAGACGGATACACATGCACTCACACACGCATACACACTTAGATCATACTTATTTGTAGTCTATATAGTTGATAAAGCTAATACATTTGTTGTTGTAGGTTCCTGCTTCCGCTTAGACTTTGGATGGTCTAAACTCTCCTCTAATTCTACACTTATTTGGTGTTTCGTTTGTTGTTGCAGTTGCAGTTGCAGTTGCAGTTGTTAGTTATTTAGCCTATAGGTTTATGGTGTCCAGATCCTGGCAAGGGGCCCGCGGACTCAGGTCGTCGGTGCCAGTGTCACTCTCCCGACGCGTGTCCCCCGAGCTGCGTCCCCCGCAACGGATGTCCGCCATGGAGGAGTGCCTCTGATTGTTTTGATTGTGCCTCAGGTTGGTGTTGTTGTTGATGCTGTTGTTGTTGTTCTGCTGGTGATAGTTGTGGTTGTGATTCAGGTGATTGTAAAGATTCGTAGCGCCCGCCGATTGCGTCTGTTTGCCGGCGACAGCTTCCGCAGATGCCACATTCGTGTGCAGCGACTGCGTCTTCTTTGTGCCCAGGCCGAGAGGAAAGGCAAAGTCCTGCGGCAGCTTGTGCATTATTTTACCGGATGTAATCAGCCGGCCAAAGCCCTCCTGCAATATTAGAGAGAGTGGGAAGATGAAAGAGTCAGAATCTTAATCAGATCGCCAGCAATTCGATCTTACCTGATGCGCAAAGGCGTAGCCAGAGCGAACGGAGCGACGACCGCGTCGGGAGGAGGGAGTACGCCGCACATCGCTGGAGACACGTGAATGCAGTTTCTTCAGCGACTTCTGGCGAATCTGTGGAAAGCAGAGACGATTAAAGATCAGGCAAAGCTAATGCAGAATGTAGATGAGGTTGAAAAAGAAAGCTAGGATTCTGGGTTTAAGACGATTGCAAGGAAAGGTAGAAATTACCAAGCACCAATAGCGCAAGTGAGCAAATGCTGCAGTCGAACGCAACCGACAGTCGTATACCTACTTTTCTTACTTATAATGCATATAGTTTATTTCTGTAGCCAGAGAGCGAACAAGAAATATTCGGAATTCGGTTACTTAAACTATTACAGTTTCCGCAATCGAATCGCTTATACGGACAGACAGTCGGATATTATCAGATCAACTCGGCTCGTCGTATCAATCCAAGAATATATGCAAATATTTTTGATGGATCTGCCATACATTTGTTTCAACCCATTTTAGGGCACAGGGTATAAAAAGCGCTATATACCTTGTCGGAGAGACTGGGATGCACATCGAGCAGGTAAAACTTGTAGGCCAGCACTGGAGCCATCAACATGACCACCGTGATCAACATTGTGACCCAAAAGGTCACATCCTTGATGGCTTGCGTCAGGGAGCCCACATAGGGGCCGCCAATGACGTAATTGTAGAAGTAATCAAGCACAAAGTACCAAATCAGGCTGCCCCAGATGGTAATGTGATTGACAATGGTCCAGTACGAGGTGTACAAGGCGATCTGTAGAGGATAGAGGATTATACAGTTAAAGCCATAACTATAATATATATGTACGCACCTGAGCCGTATTGTCCACAATCAGTATGGTGGCAACAACGGCGCCTAGGGTCATGTGATCGCTCACTATGTAGCCATTGTGCGAGATTCCGTCCCGGTAGACCCCATACGGTATGAGAAACAGTATGAGCGAGGTGAAGGCACCGTGGAGCACGCTGTAGATGAACTCGCGTATGTTGAACAGCTCGCTCTTCAGTCCGGGCGTGTAGAGACGCGGATACTCCACGCTGTTCTTATCCGACACGTCCTGCTCGAAGACGCCCAGTGCCAGCACCGGCAGCGAAGTGTAGAACAGATTGTACACCGATATGAACATGGGATCGAATACGGTCTGCACGGGGAGAAACCAATTGAAGGTGTCAGTTGGACGAATAGCTACAGTCGGGCGTAACCGACGGAAGTACACACAAAGCTACAAGCGTATGCAAATACATTTTAACAAAGTCCACCAAATTATCGGTTGTATATCTTCACTGTTTCTTATTCAATCGTAACGCAATCCACAACGTCTTTAGAGAAAGCCATAAGTGTTTATAATTTCCCCATTATATAAATATTGGCCTTAAAATCTACATTTTTTGACCAATTCTGTGATCTAATTTAAACATCATGGTTTTGAAACATCGAAGTGGTACTCAGTATTGATTGTTTTGTAACCCTTCTTGCTCTTATAGTTTACGAGATCTAGATGTTCATACGGATAGACGGAGAGACGGATCTGCCACACAACTTTCTGGCTGTTAAACATTTCCCATTTGCACAAACTTAATAGACGCTTTTGTATTCTTTCAAAGTACAGGCTCCATAAAATATTCAAATGGGTATAACAGAAGCCCATTAGGGACTTACCTGCGCACTGAAGCCACAGAAGAGCGAGTACCAGCAATGGCACAGCGTAAATGCAAAATTCTTGTAGAAGAAATAACGCAGAAACTTGCACATGCGATAGTACGACCAGCGTCCATGGACCAGCAGCAGACGCTCCAGATAACAGAACTGCGCAATCGCATAGTCACTCGACAGCACTGCCTGAAGACCCTCCTGACCCGAAATGCCCACGCCAATGTGAGCAGCTAAGATATGAGAGTTCATGAATTAATAAGAAATAGATCGATATATCGTATACTCACCCTTGATCATGGACACATCGTTGGCGCCATCGCCAATGGCCAGAGTGACGGCATTTTTGGCACGCTTGATAAGTTCGACGACCAGCGCCTTTTGCAGGGGCGTCACACGGCAGCAGATCACGGCCTTGCACTGTGAGGCGATGTCTAGGAATCTGTATAACAGCGACAGTATTGCAGTTTAGTATCATAGTATTACACATTTCTCCTTTCCGACCCCTTGACAGTCTCACTCACTTGGCTTCTAGCTCCGGCGAGAGGCAATGGACCAGCGAGTGACCATTGACGACGAGCGCGAATCCCGTTGTCTCCTCCACAATTGTCGAGGGTGCGCTGCGTCTGCCATCCTCGCTCTTATCGACGTCTCCGAACAGATCGTTGCACTCGGCGCTGCAGTTGCGGGATGGGGAGAAGAGAACGTGAGTACCAGTAAACGAAGTATGGGAGACACAGAGAGGTTTTGTGATGAAGTGGCGAATGGAGAATGTAATGAGACAGACAATTAGTGAGAACGAGAACGAGAGCGAGAGCTTGCGAGAGTGAGTGTTAGGCACAAAAACGTTAACTTGTGTTAAATATTAGCAAGAGAGCACTCTCTCGTTATTTCTCTCACTCTCTCGTTAGGCAGGATGAAGCTAATGAGAGATACTACTATAGATGAACTACGACAATTATAAAAAAAAAATAAAATACGAATAAAAACAACAACAATAACAGAGAATACGGAGTTTTGATGGTGAAATTTGGTTTGTAGGTAAGTATAATATTGTTCGATTTGCAATTGGAGTTTTCGTTTCGTTTGATGATTGAAGTATGATTGACGCAACTAAGGGAACACAACAAATGCACATTGAGGTTACACGTTAAATCATCATGAGGAACAAAAAACGAAATAACAAAATACGAGTTTATCGAGTGTCAAGTTTGTAAATGCATCGTATACAGAATGATTGATTTTTGTATTATTATTTTACTTGACGGGCGGAACAAGTACCAATAGAGGGATAACATCCTTGGCAAAAACACACTATGATGAAAAAATTAATTAAGAATTATACGAGTACTAGCTCTATATACTATATACTAAATCGAATTTACTATATGCATGTATTTAGCTCATCTGACCAAATACGCTGAGCTTACGATATCTGCTTGATTCGTTAGGTCACTAAACACAAAAGGTAAAGAGTACAACTGGTAAATTACAAACAAGAATATGGTCGTACGTAAGAGAGTTTTGAAATTAAAAGAGATAGTACATAAAATATACAGAAAGTTAGCAGAAGATACAGGGTGTTTTTTTTTTTTTGTTGGTTGTTGGAAACTGCGTTTGGTTTTTAGCTTCACTGCGTTTTTAAAATCTAAATTATTTAGTTTGGGAATATTGAAAGAAGTTGTGATTTTGGTATTCGGTTGTAAGTGCCCTCTACCTGTCCGGTGCGCCCTTATTTTCCTTAATTTTGGCATCCCACCTAAAGGTAACCACCGATATAGCTGGCGGCGGCTGAGGTATAGGAGATCCATTCGTGTCCTGCATATAAATTGATGTCTGTGTCATGCTCACGCTCGCAGGATTCATGCCGCTGTCGCCATTCAAATGGTTCATCTCCTCAGTGCCTGTGTCAGATTGAAGTAGATTGCTCAATCAGCATGCTTGATGTGTGCTCGCGTGCGCTTACCACCTGGACGATATCGATCGAATATCTTGATGGACTCCTTGAACTGCCGCAGCTGCTTCTCCACTTCCTCCACAGAGCTGCCGTCCACGATGAACACGTCCACGAGCTCATCCGTCAGCAGCTGGCAGGAGTAGCCAATGTTAATGGCCGTCTCTACGGAACATGATAGATAGATAGTTTGTCTAGTCAACTGTTTCATTTGGTATAAGGTGTACAAATTAGTCAGGTGCGTGTTTAAATATTAGTTCTGAACGTTACAAACTTTAAAGAAAGTCTTGATGTTGAGGTGTTCAGAAAGTTTAGTTAGGTACCAGTAATAATCAGTTCATAGCGCTTTAAAGTTCTTTACAAAAAGAACAACGGAAATCTTGAGATCATGTTGAACAACTAGTTTAAAAAAATTTAAAAACTCTTAACGGATGGCCCACGAAACTGACCTATACACCCGAAAATACAACTAAAGACTCACCCTGCTTATCGCCAGTGAGCACCCAGATCTTAATGCCCGCATTCTGCAGATTGGCTATCGATTTGGGCACGCCATCCTGCAGCTTGTCCTCAATGGCTGTCACCCCCACCAGCTGCATATCGCTTTCGATCTCCTCGTACATGGCGTTCAGCTTGTGTTCCCGCGAATCCATCGACAGCGCTGCCTCCTGTTGTCGCGAACGCCACTCGTTGTAATACTCCTCCGAGAGACGTCGCTCGGCCAGCACCAGCGTGCGTAGACCTTCTCCGGCGAATTTCTGTCAAGGAAAGAGCACGCTTGAACACGTTCAATCATGTGCACACCGTTGAGCACTCACATTTAAATGATCCTGCGTGCGCACTTTGAGATCCTCCTGTCCGCCGTGCAAGCGATCGTATATCACATTATCGGCTCCCTTGCAGTAGAGCACCACGGAATTGCCTTGTCGGAGAATGACGGACATCCGTTTGCGTATATTGTTGAAGTCGAGTATATGCAGTAGCTCGTATTCCTAGCAATAAAACAAGAAATACGATATATAGTGTGTAAAAAAATACAATGGGTGCAACAAAAGGTATAAATCGCTTGACGTTCACTTTTTTGGATGATAATTGAAATTTTCTAGTTTTATCAATAATTGCGACCCTCATGTGCGACGTACCTCTAGGCGACCCATCACCTCGATGGTAATACTGTTCGGTGTGCGTGTACGGAACACAAAACCAAAGTTACGGGCTGCCGAGACGAGTGCCGCCTCATCGGGACTCTGCGCTTGATACTCCAGTTTGCCCTCAACGGTTTCGGCCATAACCGTATGGCAGAGGGCGAGCAGTCGAAAGAAGTTGTGGGCGTGCTCCTCATCCGACCGTACCGCATCCAAGAGCGTACGGTCATACCAACGGAAGTCGCTCTCGTGATGTGGATTCGCCGAGAAATCGATTGGATCTAAAATCTGTGTGAGAATGCGAAAAGTGTGAAAATTTTATAGATTAATTTTACTTTGATCTGATTGCGATTTACATCAAATACTGTAGGTAATTAGTTCATATACAGGGTATGTTTTCTTCGTTTATTAAGCAGCGGGGGAATTTGTTTTATTGTTAAAGCGAAGGCAACAGTTTTTAGTTACGATATAAGGCTTACGATATTCGCTAAATGTATGTTAAATATGTTATAATACAAATTGATATGGCATTAGGATATTCAGCAAAAGCCAACTAATTCACATTACGATATTCGTAGAACGTCTACGGTATTCGGCTTATGGCATTGAAGCGCTTTAAAGCTGCTTATCGTAAGTATGTGAAAATATGTGTAGAAGTTTTTTTAGCAGCTCAAGCTAGCATTAGTAGATCAAAAAGTATTAAAATATAGTAATAATATTATAAATTCTTATCACACTCAGGGACATCCCAGACACACGAAAATAAATGAATAGAGAATAAACTTAGCGATTGGCAAAACCAAGGAAAAATTATATGTGAAAACGATAACTGGCAGATTGTAGAGTTGTGTAGACTTTACGATATACAGTGTTTACAAATATTATAAGTTTACGGTAGGACAATAGTGTATAAGTGGTCAGATTCTATGACAATATGCACCAAATAATATATGGCAAATGCGACAATATTGTAGTTTTGGCAATTTAAACACATATTTAATACGATTTAACAGCTTGCATAATTAATTACTACAACATATCTAAAATTATAAATTATTAACTCTAACAAAATAATATGCGATATAGCTAACTTTTAAATATGACTATGATACGATCTGGATAAAACGATATATGTGTAACGACAATACGATATAGAGCTAGCAAGATGTCGCTCTACGATCTTATAGATGGAAAGAAAATAAAGAAAAGAGGTAACATAATTTAAAAATATTGTAACTACAAACGGTAATATCATACATCAATAATTTTATATAATTATGTTAATTACGATTACGAGCATTCAAACAATATAAATACCATGAAATAATACGGTATAAAGTGAAGACAATATAAAGTTAAAGCTTAATACGAATGTGATACATTACTTATAAAATATATGGTGTAACGATATAATAAATACGATATAACGATAATACTGATTTCAGGATACACGAACTAAACATGGCGATGATAGAACATGTACGTAGGTTTATTAAAACAATCGAGATACAATCAAAGTTACGATATAAGTAGACAGTATAAGTATAAGTATAAACGATATAGGCTCCATCAACAAAGTGCTAATTATGCCAATACGATATAACATTGATATTGAATTCTTAGCATACGAATGTAATAATCAAAACGATTTAAAATGTAGATTGCGACGTTTAAATTTAATATTATTTCAACGATATATGCAACAACGATATAGTGCTAATAATGTAGATATGATACTGAATAAATAGACGATATAAAATCAAAGATATTGCCGCATGTGAAATGCATAGCAAGGATAAACGATAATACAATATGCCAATACGATATAGCATACGATATACACATTTGGCTTGTAACGACAGGGGGAGTACAAGAGAGAGAAATTGGGAGAGAGGAAGAGCAAGAGCGAGAGCGATAGGGAGTGAGAGAGAGAGACAACATGCATACGTGCACTTTTTGGGCTGACGAACTCCAATTGGTGGCAAAGCGATGCGTGCTGAGGTAACGTTGCTGTGCGGATGTTGCAGTTGCAGTTGCAGTTGCAGTTGCAGTTGGAGATGCGGCAGCAGCTGTTGCTCGTGTGCTGTTGCTGCGGCAACGGAATGGAGCGCAGCAACCGCTGGACTGCTCGAATGTTGATGCAGTTGATGTGGATTTTGGGATTTGGAATTTGATCTGTTTGCGTTTGAGTTTGGCTTGGTGCTGTTGTTGCTGTTGCTGTTCTGACTGTTGCTGTTGCAGATGTTGCTGATGTTGCAGATGTTGAAGATGTTGTCGCTGTGGTGCATTGTGTGCTGCTTGCAGTTGCTCATGGGTTTGATTCTCATGCAATATTATTACTTTTTCGCTGTTGCTGCTCGTCGAGAGGTTCGACAGTTGGCGCCGCATGCGTCCATTGCTGCCACGCCCACTGTCGCTTCTGTTGCGCCCCTGCCGCCTCTGTCCGCCAGGATCATCCAGCTCGTCCTCGTTGCTGGCACTTCTGCTGCCGGGCGACAGATAATGCACCTGCTTGCGTCTTCCCAGCGGATTCTCCATCGCATTGCACGTCGGCAACAGTTGCTCCCCGCCAGCAACATGTCCCCCCAACTGTGACCCACAGCTGGCCAGCTGCGTGCCACCGGCCGTGCTCACCAGCACCGCACTCTTCCTCGCATGCACCTCCGCCTTGTGCACCAGTATGGTGGGCGGGGCAGTGGTTGCTGCTGTTGTTGCTCGTGTGGCAGCAACTGCTGCTGATGGACATTTGCTGCTGCTAGTTTGGAAAATTGTTTGCTGCTATAACGAGTAATGTGAGTTGTTGTTGTTGTTGTTGGACGCACAATAAAACAAAACGAAAGAATAGCGCAGAGGTGGGGTACAGTGGGCATTCGCTGCAGTGAACTGTTCACTATAGCGAATGCATCTTAACATAAAGACAACATTGAAGTGCTGGTAAGTGCACACACACACACACACACGCGCACACGAAGAGAGAGACAGACAGACACACAGTCTAATAAATACATTCAGTTAAAAGAGAGTGTGAGAGAGAGGGAGAGAATTATGTGACCCATCCCATTGTAATTGAGCGAGTTGCAGTCGAGTGCACTCGACTTTTATTGGTTTACGGTGGAAGCTGCTATAAATTTGTATTATTTTATTAGTCTTATGTTATCTGGTGCAACTGAGAACCATCGATAATACCAGAAATATCACATACAGAAATTATAATGTAAAATATTGAATAGAATTAGGGATATGGATAATATCAACATATCAAATACAGAAAGAATAATGTAAAATATGGAAAAGGAATAATATTGGGAAAAATATATATATATAAATAAAGAATACGAACTAAAATGTAAAATGTACAGAATACAGAATAAAAAATGTACAATAAATTTAATAAACAAGTAAAAATTTTTTAGCGTAAATTTAAGCACTAGTATTATCGATAGTGTTTAGTAAAATTCACTGCTCGAATACACAACTATACAGTAAAGATGCCATTCATTAGCAAACCGGATGTGCAGTTTAGACGGAAGGAAACGGAAGGACCGGACACAGGGCACCGTATGCCGGATGCCGGAAACCAGATACCGCACGTATTTAGTATATAGCGTGAAAGTCAGTTGGGTTGGAATAAAGGAAGAGAGACATGTGAACTCACCTCGGTTATTTCGATGAGCTCCCCGGTGCGCAGGTCAATGACATCACCATAGGTGCGTCCATTAATGCTGCACTTGTTGAAGGTCATGATGTTCTGGGTCAGTGTGCCCGTTTTATCCGAAAAGATATACTCTATCTGGCCGAGCTCCTCGTTCAGTGTGGTGGTGCGTGCTTTGGCATATGTATGGGTGCGTGCATAATACATTTCCTCATCCCAATTGATGAGAAACGATTGAACAAATCGTATGACCTGCGGAAAATGTTCAAATATCTTCAATTAAGTACAGTCTCAGGCAAATAAAGCAAAGAGAAAGAACAAGTTTATGTTTAGGTAGATCAATTGGATGGGGAATATAATCGGAAATAAGAACCAATATCATGATGATAAATGAATACATTAGATAGAGTGATAGGTAACTCACCTCTACTGAAACATAGAGAGAAATTGGCACAACTGTGTTTAGGACTATGGCGTATGAGAAGAATACCAGCAGGCCAATGACCGTAGCACCCGAAGCGATCATGTCCTGTGGTATGATATGCTCCCACGGCAGATACAACTGAAAATGCTGACCAATCAAGCCCTCCCAGATGGCGCAACCGATGGCGAAGAAAGCGCAGATCGAGATCAGAAACAGAACAATCTACAAAATATAATACATATAATAGATTGTCATGAATATGTAGAATCTGTTACTTACACCAATGATGATAAAGTTAAGCAGGCGATCGACACCGGTGCTCTTGAACTGTGTCTTTCCGGAGTTCTGCATGAGTTTGGTGTCCACGCCGGCAAAGACGACGACCCCATAGCACCATTGGGTGTTCCGTAGAACACAACCACGGAGCAGAATCTTGTCGTTGTCGAGGGCGAAGCGCTGATTCTTCCAGATCAGTGTGCCCTCGAATTTGTTCAACAGATTGTTGGGTCGCTCGCAGATGATCTCGCCGTTGAAGCTCCACAACAGATCGTGTTGATCGCACAGCTCTGTGGTCTCCATCAGACACTGTTTTGCCTTCAGATTCGTCTCTCCATCCAACTCGGCCGTCTCGATGAAGCACAGACCATTCGGTTCCGACGTCGTCAGCAGCAGGATATCGGCGGCAACAAACTGATTGTTGTCCAGTCGAATCACATCGCCCACCTGCACATCGGACCACTTGGCCTCGATCAGTTTGCCGTTCCGCAGGGTCTTCGACTTGCGATTGTTCACCTGCGAGTCCGACAAATGCCGTTGCTGTAAAACAATCGTAATTTAGATTATACATATTGAAGCTATGTTATGCATTTGCACTCACAATATCATCGTAGGCATCCTTGACGGCAGTCAGCGTAAGTACACCTATCAAGGGTATCGCTGTGGTGACCGGGGTCAACGAGGATATCGCCGGAATGAGCTGCAGCACCAACAGACAGAGGAAATAGAAGTTGGCCAAACGTTGGAACTGCTCCAGCAGATTGAAGGGCAGGAACGTTAACAGAGAATATTTGGATGTCTTAATGTAGTTGTTCTAGAAAGATAGATAAAAAATGATATAATAGGCGTTTGAAACACAACCTTACGTATTCATCTGAGGTTCCAGTGCCAATGTCCTAACTAAATACCACAAATAAAGACTATTAATATCGAAACGGAAATGGAATCTTATTTTTTGCGAATTACGCGGGTTTGCCGTTTATCAAGATTTTGATTTAACGAGACTCAATAAAGAAATATATGAATTATAAGCGGCTATGAAACAAAATTTCAATTTATCGAAGCTATAATTATTCTAAAAATACTACGAATTAACGAGGCTTCACAATGGCATGGAATTTCTACGAATTAACTTATATTTCTCAAAACAACAGCAGTTTTTACGAATGATTGCAATTTTTTTATTGAGATAAGAATTGTCGTAGCTTGAAATTGCAATTAATGAATTTACAATTATGATTTTACTATATTTTATTATAATGTTTGCACTTAATTAGACCCTTTACTTAAAAAAAGTAAAAAGGGTCTATTAGTTTAGTGCAAAGAGGAAATGTGTGTAACACCCAGAAGGAGGCGTGGCAGACCCCACAAAGTATATATATTCTTGATCAGGACCACAAGCCGAGTCAATATAGCCATGTCCGTCTGTCCGTCTGTCTGTCTGTCTGTCCGTCTGTATGAACACCTAGATCTCAGCAACTAAAAGAGTTAGAGACACCATCTTCGGTACCTAGGTTCCCCTTTTCAGTAAGCAGCACGAGTTTGTTTTAGATTTTGGATACCTCCCCCCCTTCCCCCGCAAACCGCAAAAAGCTGCTGTAGCCGCAGTTTAAAGCTATTTGTAATTTGGTATTTAACTAGTTGATGACATTCTCTATCGACGCTGTTAATTTTGTTTCGATCGGATAAGAAACAGCGAACATATGCCACACACAATTTGCCGCACTAGGCAGAGGGGGACTGGTATGCGTTGCATACGCGGGTAGCTTAGTGTGTGTGCGTCTGATTGTGTTTGAATGTACATATACTCAAAGTAAAGGGTCTCCTACGGTCGGTTACGTCCGACTGTAGCCTCCGTCCCACTGATCTGCCCCGTCCCTATATTTTAATATTTTTAATTTGTAATTAAATTTATCTATGTCGACATTTAAATAAAAAAATTAAATGAAATTTAAAATACATTTCTATATGGTTAGAAATCCCATTGTAACCTAGAATTATTTCTGTTTTACAATCTCAATAAATAAATAAAATTAACTGCAATTATTGAATTTACAATTAATATTGTAGATAAAATGAATTTGTAATAAAACTTGAAATAAGCCATAGAATTAATTTTACTCACATGATATTTGAACTGAGAATTGAACTCTTTGTCGTTGGCGCGGATTCTGCGTTCGTTTTCTGCGTGTCAAAGAAATGAATTAATATAATAATAAATTATTTGTAGATCACTAAATATAATTAAATAATTAATAAAATAATTATATAAAATATAATTTAGTTCAATTGCAAGTTAGTTGAATGAAGCAAAAGCCAAGCTCTGTTTCAGTTTAGTTTGTTTTACCGGAGAAATAGTAGGAGCTGCGTCGTCTCCGCATCTGCGATAGGCGCCGCAGATTGCGGGCCGAGGCGGAGGTGGAGGAGGAGGGGAGCTGCTGCTGCTCCAGCTGGTCCGCCTGGTCGGCTTGGCTGCTGGGCAGGCTGCCGGGTGCACTGCGTCGCCAGCTGGCGATGCGCTGCAGCATGGAGAGCCGGGGCTTGCCCCCCAGCGGCTGCTCCTTGTACTGCTGCTCCGAGGCGCCGCGCGCTGCGCCTGCTCCATCTGTGCCCACATCGGCCAGGCTGTAGAAGCAATCCTCCTGATTGATCGATGTATTGGCTGTTGTTGTTGTTGTCGTGGTTGTTGTGGTGGCAGCTGGCTTGGGCGTGCGGGGTGTGCGGGGTGTGCGGGGTGTGCCAATGGTCAGCATGGAGTTGCCAATGTTTGTTGTCTCTGGCTGCGCCAGTTGCGCCTGCTGCTCCTCCTCCTCCTCTTCCTGCTGCTGCTCCTCGGCAGCCAGCTGCAGCTGCTCCTCCGCGCCCCGCTCATGCCGCCGGCAGCGCGTCTTGCGCGCAAAGTGAAACCAACGCGTGCGTCGCGCTGCCGCCGCCAAAGTAACATGCAAATCCTGCTGCTCATCAATCACATCCGACGCCTGGCGCCTGCCCAGCATGGACAGCTCCAGCGTATCGGGACGCTGGCGTGCACATGACGACGTTCCGGACATGGCTGTCGCTGCGCCTTCCTCTCCCCGCTTCTAGGCTCTGTGGGGTGTTGCTTCTCTGGAGGCAGACGTCATCCTGAACTGCAATTGGGATACAGAGGAGCCGCTGGTCATCGCCTAATGCAGGTCGCAAGACCACAGTAAACACTCAATGGCAACTGGCAACTGGCAACTGGCAAGTGGCAAGTGGCAACTAATGAGCTCTGCCCACTCCATTGCACAGTGGGCTGCATCGCACAAAAAACTGACATAAACTCGTATAATAAAGTTACCAGAGCTCTCTAAAATTAATGATGAACGAGAGCGTCAATATTGAAACAGAAATATTTTCATAACGAAAATCCACTCAGAGATAGAAAATTTTAATTACAGTAGAATCCGGTTATAGCGACATTCAAGGGACCGACGATTTTACGTCGTTATATCCGGAAGACAAAATCCATGATTTTGTTTCTTTTTCGTATTGAAAAAACACAAATTTCATGATTTTGTTTGCTTCTTTTAGCATTGTTAAATAAATCAAATTTTCCTCTTTAAAGATTTTTTTTTGTTCGGCACGTCGCAATATCCGGTTGAATTGTGAAAAATCTCGTCCGTTATAAGCGGTTTGACGCTAAAAGCGGAGACGTTCTAAGCGGAGGCCCTTTCATATAAGTTTGTATGGAGACCAACCAAACCATCGAGTTTTCGTCGCAATAAGCGGACGGACGCTATAAGCGGCGTCGTTATAACCGGATTCTACTGTAGAACTATCTTTAACTTTATAATTTTTGGAAAAACACATAGAAAACAAAAAAATTCTGCAAATTGTGACCTTGAGGTTCGATTAAAATTTTGGGTGTTCGATAATATCGATTATTTGTATTGATTATTTATAAAATTTATTTTAGTTTTATTTCCATAATTTATGCCAGTTTTCTTACAATCCAGCCCATAGTACTTTGGGCATGCGAATCCCACCAAGCCATGTGACCCCCATATGCTCCTCTTAACCCCTCACGACATCGCGTGCCACACACACACAAACACACACACACACGCCCACTGTGCCATGCAAAGTATAGCCACAACAGCTGTTCATGGCCACAAATGATTCTCATCAATTTGTTGACCAAGTTGCACGCGGCGTATGAGTAACAAACAAATAAACACACACACACACACACATGCATACGCACACACGCACACGCACATGCCACGCACACCTACGCAGCGCGTCTGTGATTTCCAAGCATGTACTTACAGCTACAGTGAACACCCGCTAATAATTACCCAATTTAAATGTCAGCTAAACTCGACTATTTTCATCCCAAAAGTATGCTATGCAAAATAAACTTTTACCCATTTTTATATCGCGTATTCCCTTTCCTGATTTATTCACCCTATAAAGTAAGTACATTTGTACATTTGTATATACTTGGTTAAAATATTTAATATCCCTATATAGAATAGATAAATATAGTAGTAATGTATATATTTTAAATAACAATCTTCTATGTCGATCAGCATAAGAATTAAACTTGATCTGCCTATGGGTTCGTCCAGACGGTCAGGCAGACAGGGCTATATTGATATTTATACTTAATGGGTAAAGTTCATCCTAAAAATCCTGTTTTATTCATTTTCGTTACTACCCGAGTGACATTTTCACTAGCAAACAGATTTAGTTTATGTTCGTACCTAGCTTTAAAGGGAAAATTCTTTGTACTGAGGTCGCACCGTACTTGCCTACTTTGCCTTTATTGCAAGCGCAGGAAAATATACAAATATTTCAGATTCTGTTTTTAATACGCTGCACACACAATAGAACATAACTTTCTACATAAATTGGGTATAAAAAGTGCCTTTGAATGTAGCGTAAGCGTGGGCGTAACAAGCCCCATTAAAAATGCACAGAAACAAGTTTAATTCCACAATATAAAAAAAATTTTAATGATACAAATTAAGACGAATTCTGTTTTTAAGAAGTGGAAAATATGCTTAAAATAATTCCAACGGTAAATTGTGATTTAAAAAGATTTACAAATACTAACTTCTTTAGTGAATATTGAATTGATGTATTTTAAAAGTTATTGTAGAAATGATTTTTTTGAAACGCATGAGAAATTCCATGATCGAGCATCAGGAATTCCACTGTCGAGTGCGCTCGACTGTAGCCTTTCCGCCTAGTTCAAATATTAACATTATTGTGTTCAACGCTTTATGAATTGAAATGCTTGAATTGATTTATTTGTTTTCGCTCAGTCGTTAAAAGAATTTACAATCAAAATAAAAATAATAAGAGCGAGAAATTTTGGCTATTTGGAATTAGGCGAGACAGCAGGCGGTAGCATAATTAATATCTGATATTTGAAGGAATACGACTCTAAAATACCCTGTTTGCTTAAAAGTATACTGGAATCACTTGTATGCATCATATTGAGTGCTATTAAACTCTCTAGGGACAACGAACATTTGCCTAGGGTATTGAATTGTTTACAAATCCACATGCGATGAAAACTCTAAATGCTTTTCACACATGAAAACAAATGAGAATTTCGACACAATCGTCGAGAAAAACAGTCGAAAAGCGCAACAGGTAAGTAAGATAAACAAAAACAAAAAAAAAAATAAACAGTGTCAAAGCTTTGTCAAGCTGTTAAAGGTGTAGGAAGATACTATGGGTATAACGTCTGTCTTTAAGCAATAAATTTATTTTGCAATACTTGCAATTTTTTATTATTATTATTAAAAGCAAATCTAAACAAGCACACAATTGAATTTCATCAACAATTCAGCGTAATTTACCCATGGTGATCAGAATAATGACAAAAATTAATTATTTTAGTGTAAATTTTAAAAAATTTAAGAAAAACCTGACAAAAAGCTGAATTGTTTTAAAAATAAAAGGCAAAATCTTCGATTCCCGCAGTTTCACACATATTTTCTAGCAAATTTGACGGAGAAAAAGCAGATTTGGCAACACTGATCAGCAGCCATTGTTGTTCTTGTTGTTGTTTTTTTTGTTGATTGGCGCTCTCGCAAAAGCTAGGCTTAAGTCGCCTGAGTGAGATAGAGAAGGCAATGCACTGAGAGCGAGCGTCAGCATGAAAAGAGCACCAGAGAGAGAGCAAGAGTGAGAGAGAGCGGCAAATGCACAGCCGGCGACAAGGTTGCGTGTATGTGTTTGTGTGTGTGTGTGTGTGTGTGTGTGTGTGTGATTTTACTACTACTACAACGCCATGAGTCACGCATGTGAATGTAGCTTCTTGCTGCCTGCTCCTTGCTCCTTGTTCGCTATGTTTGCTTTGCTTTCCACATTCCACATTCCACATTTGCATTTTTGTGTTGTTTGCTTTATTCAATTTCTCTGCTGGCGTACTTGTATTTTGTCGCATGCGTCACTATGGCAAAGCCCCTGGGGAAGGGCACGGAGGGAGGTACACAAAATTTAACTAAGCACGAGAAAAGTGCGAAGTGAGAAAATATCGTGTGGAAGGGGAAGGCGAATGAGACGAAGGCAACGCAAACGAATCGATGAAGGCTCAATAATAATTATGCTAAGGCAGCAGCAAGAAACACACAAAAAGAAACAAAAACAAAAATAACTAAATAAAAAAAAAACAACAAAAAAAGAAAACAATATAAAAAGTAACAAAATCAAAACAAAAAACAAAAAAAAAAACGAAAAACAAAAACAAAAGCATAAAAAGAAGAGAATGCAAATACTCAACGCACAAACTGGACGCGCGCTTTAATAGTGTGTGGTGTGTGGAGATCGGTGGAGGGGGAGGGGGATGGGTCAAGAGCAGCATTTGTCTCAGTGTATTTCTTGCAGTGTGCTTGCGCTGTGCCAGGTGCCAAAAGGCAGATGTCAGTGCATCATTCGCAGCGGCGGCAGAGAAGAAGAAAAGAGCACGCCGATGACAACGTCGAGAAGAGGTGCGGGAAAGGGGGGACAACAAGACAAAAACACAACAAATAACCAAATGTTTTGCTGCCTGTTTTTGTTGTTGTTGTGACATTTTCGTTATTTGCTATTTGCGTACATTTTTAGCACTTTTCTTATTGCACTTATTGCAATGTATTTTGTTGTTATTTGTATTTATTTATTTATTTTTTTTGTATTTTAGTTATATTTCTATATCGGCTGTTGCTGCCGATTCCGATTTGTTATTATCTTCGCCTAGCGGTTCTTCTCGCACGCATTTATCGCACGAATCGAACGGCATTTTGTGTCATTAAACACATTTCACTCATTGGGAATCAATTAAAACCAACACAAGAAACAAGAACATGCGAAAAACGCGAGAACACGAGAACGCGAAAAAAGAAAAACGCGAGAAACAAGCGCTGACCAAACGGTAAACAGCGAACGGGCAACTGCCAAGCAAACTGCAAAACCGAAACGACGCCAGCGACAAAGACGCCGCAGCCAGCGATGCCGCATCGGCTATTTTCCCGACAAGCGATTCTGGCGATTTTCAAACGCCAATTAAAATAAAATACATACATATGTATACTTATTAGAAAAATACATTGATTACAAAAAAAAGTCCAACAAATCAAACATAAACAGTTTTCTTTAAGCTTGTTAAATATTTCAGCAACAAGAACATTTAAAAGAAGAGATCAGATTTAATCGATATTAGGTGCAAAAACAATCGAGCTTTGTTTTTTTTTTTTTTTTTGAGCTGGCAATAATCGATGTTGCTTTTCAAGCAATTTTATAGAGTGCCCATTAAGCGCATCTTCAAGAAGACTTGCGACTAGGGTAACATTTTTTGCAAAAATATTTATTTTTTTAATTTAGTAGACATTTAAAAAATATGATTGGGCAAAATATCATTGCGTTGTTAATATCTTTTATCTCTAAATTTTGCCATTCTAAAATTAACAAATTTGGCTTTTCTGCCAAGAGGTGGCATCACTGGCAGCGACCGAGACGCTGACGCAATGGCAAACGGTACTTACACACTGCCACACACGGGCGCAGCCTAGCAACGCCGTAAAAGTATCGCGAGAGCCAAACACACAAACAACAACATGAGGAGAGAAGCAGCGACGACGGCGACGACGAAGACAGGACAACAACGGATAACGGAAAATGTGTAATGAGAAATGAGAAATGAGCAAGAGACAACCAGAGAGCATAGGCAACGGCAAAAGAGAGCCGAAGGAGGAGACCGGACACGGCGTTCGAGCTCTGTTAATCGAATCGACTTGGCTTAATTCGACTCAAGGAATCCGGAAGTGTTTGGGGCACAGTGGTATAGGGTGTTACCACTGTACTTCAATTTATTCGATGAACTGAAAAGCTAACTAAATATTTATTTTGTAGTTCATTCAAGCGTAGTATTATTCGTTGCAAACAAATAAAAATAAAATAAAATAATAGTGAACCTGTTTAAATCGGTTTGTAACCGATAATTCGAAACCCTGTAGCACTTAAATAAATATAAACCAAGTTCTCGGAGTAACAAACTAATACTAATTATAGTGTAATATTGCTTGAAACAATACTTTAGATTGACAACATATTTTGGGTCTGCAGCCGTTTTGCATTTAATGACGTTCAGGGAAGTTTTGAAACGACCTTGCCAATATAGGGTATATACGGGGTAGAAAATATGTACTGCAAAATTATGTTAACTGTTGCTCGTTGACTTTGATGGTAGATTTTTCCATTTATTCACGGGAAAATAAATATTTATAATCATATTAAATATATTATTAATATAATAAAAAAAAACGAATGTAAAAGATTCGAGTTGAAAGCTCCGTGGAGGATATCCTGCATTAATATTCAACATTCATGAATATTTTAAATACAATTTCTCGAAAGTTTGTTGATTTGATTGAGAGTAAGATTAAAAATTGAAATGGGCTCTTTTAAATATATGTTTATAAAATATTTGGTTAGGATATTTACTAGTCGTGGCATCCACAGCAATGACAATCTGCATTGTTAAGTTTGTCAAGCGTAAAAAAATGAGCAAAATGCCGAGAGAATTTGTATGCCAAGTGTGGGACAGAGACAGAGATACAACAACCGTGTGTGACAGAGAGGCAGGTGGACTGTCAGCGAACTGCAAGAGCGCGGAGAATGCCAGAGAGAAACGGTAAAAGAGAGCAAGAAGAAAGAGAGCAGGCGAGAAAGCGCAGAGAGTGCGAGCGTAGTGCACGTGAAAACGACAATTAAACACAAATGGCTAAAAGCAAAGGAAACGAAAATGACAAAATAAAAATAAAAATCAACCCGAAATTAAAATGTTCAAATGTTGGGGGGAAAACGGCAGAAACATGAATTCAAACATACAACAAACACGCACACACACACGCACACACACACATTAAAGCATGCGTGTGTGTAAAGACAATTGGGTGTCGCCTTCTTATCCATTGTTTTAATACCCTGTATCCGTGAAATGGCTAAAAATAGTGTTAATAGGCGTGGTATATGTCTATTTCAATTGCTAGATGCCACGCCCCCTTTAGGTTTTTATCGATAACAAGCGTAATACTGAACATAAAAGGTTTTTATTAAGAATATTTGCTATAAACCTTTATTTTTATCTATTTATAATATAATATAGGCGCATTGAAATCGGTTAATGAACGCCGAAATGATTTAGGAGCGTGATACAGCCAAAAAAGTAAGAATAAGCATTGCTGCCGCGCTTCGTATACAATTTTTAAATTATATTTAAAATGCAGGGTATTCTAGTGTCGCGCGCATCCGACCGATCGGCTCCGTGCTTACTTGTAATTATGGTCCCACGGGAAAGGGCGGCGAGCTGTGGGCGTGTGGACTTGGCAACAGAAGTTGCAAATGAAGGAAACATTTTGAAAGCCCACTTTCTCTATTTGCCCATCAATCATTGCAACACTAACACACACAGACACGCACACGCACACATGGAACGATTTTTTGATTGAAAAACAATCAGCGTTTATTGAAGCGCAAAAATGCGAATTCAAATTTGAAAAACAAACACAACGAGAAACGAAAAACGAGAAAGATGAACTCAACTTATGAATGCAACATTCAATTTAATTCGATTCGATTCATTTCGATTAATTTCAATTCGTTTCGATTTGATTTCGCGCTGATTGAAGTTCATTCGAATTGATTGCGAAAATTCCAATTGCATTTCATTCGCCTGCGACACGCAGCGGCAACAGGTGAGCACATTGCGTATACGCCATGTAAGCCGCAGAAATAAACATCGCTCAGATAAACATCGCACAAATAATTGTAGCACTAATAATATTCACTATGCCTAGTACACATCGCACCGCAATTCCAAAGACATTAGGCGACTTGGCCAAATGAGTTACGAATTGCGCAAGTTCTCTCCGGGCGAAAATATCAATTAAATGTGAAACTCGTACACACTGTGCACAACAAAAGCCCTGTGCCCGACTAGCAAATACCCTGCAACAACTCGAGCATGTATTTTATTTCAGTTTAATGATAACATGCTAAATATTATGAATATAAAATGAAAAATATGTAAATCAAATAAAACAAAAAGCAAATTAATTATAATTAAAAAGTAAAAAAAATAATAATAATAATTCTAGGCTATTTATAGCCTAAAAAATAAACTCAAATAACATTAGAATAACGAGCAATTTAAACTATTAAATTTAACTCAAACTATTAATTGTATAAAATAAAAAATAAAAGAATGTACAATTTTTTTAAACACAAAATTATAAAATATAAATAAAGCAAATATATATATTTATATAGAAATGAATCATAAAACCTTATAAAACAATTGAAATCTTGTAGAAAATTAGTAAAGATTATGATTTTGATTGAATATTATTTTCTAAAAATTAGGCACAAAATCAGTAAAAGCTAAATTAGCAAATGTTACAAATTTATATTATAGAAATAAAATACATAAAATTTAAAGAATGCAAATCAAATAGTTGTAATCATTGTTTTATTTATGCCCTTTAGAAGCTAAAACAGCATACGACCCTTTCGACACAAGGCTACATTTACAGGGTAACCAAAGATATATAAAACTATGCGCAAAACTCTAGGTACAAGCAATCGAATGCTCAAAACGGAAATGATTCCATTAAGTTGAAACACTTTGTTGTTGTTCTCGTGCTTTTGTTGTTTCAGTTGTAATTGTTGTTGTTGCTGTTGTTGTTGTTGTTGTTGTTGTTGCTGTTGTTGTTGCTGTTGTTGTTGCTGTTGGCATTCCATTGAGGCGCGCATTTCATTCATTCGAACGAAGCGCGTAATAAATTGACAAATCGTGGCACTTTTTTTTCGACATTTGTGTTTTCGTACGTCTTGCTGGGGAGTATCTGCCTCGCTATATATAATATACGAGTATATTCTCTTTTTGCGTTCCCCTGACCAGGGTTAAGGTGTCAAGAGCTCCCTCCCCTCGAGCACACCCGCCCAGAGGTTTTGAGAGGCGCACGTGGAGAGCGCCTAGCATAATCATGTCAGGGCCAATCGGCTGAATGCCGAGGCTTTTGTTCATACGCTCCCAGCCCGGTTCAGAACTGGGCCAATGCCAGGCCAATACCAATACCAATACCATATACCAAATATACCAATAATGATAATTATAATAATCATAACGCAAACAACTGTTCAATTTCACCTTTCATAATTTCGTTCTCTTTGATTTATCTATCTGCCAATACGCGCTCATATATGTTGTTCAGATAATTTCCAAAATATGCCCACAGTTTGAACTATATTGAAATTGATTTTAAACAACAACTGATTTCTGACGAAAGTTACATCTATCCCATTTGATGCCGAGCATTTAGCTATTCCTAAATTTAGGAGTATTTAGGAGTACCTGCTCATTATATGCGAATCCGAATCGCCAACTTTAAATTGTATCCCAATTGCTTGTTTTCATTTGCACTTAACTTTTTAGACACCTTTGTACTTATTTTTAATCTGATTTCCTGGATTGTCCCCAATCCGTGCTGCAAATGCTGAACCTTTTTATATCCTGTACCCATTGAAAAATGGGAAATACAGGGTTATTTTGAATTCATTTTTACCCAAGATTTTATACATATTTTATTTTATCTTGATTTCAATTTTAATTTCCTAATGCTTAATTTTAATTTATAATTTGATTTTAAATATTCTTAGTTGACTGGTCATAGTCAATATTTAAATAAAAAATAAATAATTAAAAAAAAATTATGTACAGCATCTAAATAAAATAGCTCCATGCAATAAACCAAACATCTGTCTGTTTAGCAGTTCATGTTTTCTATAACACCGATATATATCCGATATATGCCCGATATATATCCGAAAAAAGAAAACAGAGCAAAAAAAGTAACGTTCGACTAAACTGATCTAAACAGCCTCAATCATCATCGATTTGGTCAGAAACGAAGCAGTTAATAACGTTGGTTTTTTCTTAGTTGCACAAGTTGCATATACCCCATTTTACTGTTCGGGTACAGCAGCTGTTAGATTGGCAGCATGCGGGGCTTATGCGAATGCCAACACCTTTTCCGTTGATTAACTTAGCACTTTTTAAATGAATTTCAATAAACGTTAGCTGATTTGAAGCTGAGCTTGGCTTTTGGCAGTTGAGGCTGGGATGCGAACTTACCTTTGGTCAGTTGCGGCTGAGTTTTCGTGCCCATTCTGAGAGATGCTGCAGCGTCTGGAGTTGGAGTTGAAGTTGAAGTTGAAGTTCTTGGAACAGTTGTCAGCTGTGGTCGCTGCCTCACTCCAGTGGCCAATGGCTGATGGCTGATGGCTGATGGCTGATGGCCTAATGGCTAATGGCTGATGGCTGATGGCCTAATGGCTAATGTCTTGTGGCTTTGGGCTTGTGGCTTTTGGCCTCAGGCTGCTGCGGCTGGGCAGCCGGAAGGTCGGGACTTTAATGGCGGCGCCGCTGCAGCTGGATCGACTCGCTGCCAGCGAACACAGCTGTCTGCAGTTGTGGCAATCGTTGTTGTTATTGTTATCGTTGTTGTTACGATTGTTGTTATCGTTGTTGTTGTTGTTGTTGTGGCTGTTGTTGTCCCTGTTGTTGCCGATGAGACGTTAAACGCCATGTGTTGGCCTTGCCGCCGTTAGCCCGCCGTCAGCTGTGAAAGAGGACGAAACGTTCATACAGATGAGCATGAATGATGCATGGTCAATAGGTTTTGGTTAACTTTCTACACAAAATACTAGTACTACGTGTCCCACCAGCGACGCTTCATTATTATTTGACACTTTTTCTATAGTTTTTTTTTTTTGGTTTTTTTTTTTTTTTGAAAGTTTTGGGTTTTCTGAAAAATAAATAATTGACCGGCAGCAGGAAAAGCCGCAGCTGTGCCTAGGAACACATACTACAACCATACCACACTAGTGCTATCCATGATCCATGTAATTGATATGGTAAAACCTAAAGCCTGTTGGTGTACGAGCTGAGAAAGTGAAGGCACTGACTGAATATGAATGTGAATATGAATGTGAATGTGAATGTGAATTTGTGTTTGGCCTGTCATATGGAAACAGTTCCATGGGTTGGTGAAACTTTCAATTTCCCCCCATGCGATGTTACTGAAATTGAACTTGAACGAACTATGCGTTTGTAAATCTTTAATGTCCCATCTGCCCATCAACCCATCTGCACACACACACACACACACACATTGACATATAGAAGCGGACACCGATACGGACACCCACTTAGTAACACTAATATTCATTTGAGTCTATTTGAATTCAATTTGTAGGCTTGAGAATCAGTGCAATAGGTTTTTGTTTACATCATGCCTTGACCCTTTAGCCAACCAAGTTAACCAACCTGCTTCGCTGCTTTCCTGACGTACTTCATAACTAAACTGACTGCTTTGATTGATTCACTGACTGATTGACTAACAGTCGGACGGATGGACGGCAGGACGGACCGACGCTCTGCTTCACTGGGAGCCAAGCCAGCTGGCCCAGGGGCGTCTTCAGTCTTGGTAGAAGCCAGTGCATATTTGCGAATTGTTACCAAAAGGCTAGCCACAGCCATAATTAAAAGTCAGTCGGACGGATGGCTACAGGCGGACGTAACCGACAGTAGCAGACTCTTTACTTTGTGTTTTAATAATACACACACAGTCGAGCAAATCTTTGCTTTTGCATATCTTCGCTATTTCTTATTCGATCTTCCACTTCTACTTTACTTCTACTTCTTATCCGATCATCGTTGAAGAATGACATAAGCTATGAATACCTAAAAACCAAAAATCTAAAACAAACTTTATCAACTTGCTCTATAGGAGAACCTAACTACCAAAAACTGCGTTTGTCGATCTTATAGTTTACGAGATCTAAGTGTTCATACAGACACTCTGACAGACGAACATGGCTATATCGACTCAGCACGTCGTCCTGATCAAGAATATATATACCTGTTACACACATATTTCATTTGCACTAGTTTAATAGACCTTTTGTTTTGCCTTAAAGAACAGGATCTGAAATATTACAACCATAGCTCTGTTTAATACACAGTACCTAAGCCATTTGCATTCGAAATTAGCAGTACGCTTGCACGCTGTATCAATGGGGTATAACAAGGGCTCCTTGACGTTAATGGGATATCATTTGATAAATAATCAAGTGCAATGAAATGTCAAGAAGTACATACTATGTACATTTAATAATTTGGAGCCTTATTGCAATCGGATGAATTGAAATCAGCTATACACTCAGCAATTACTTGCAGTGTATTTATAGCAAATACCAATTTAATATTGGTATGCGGGTGCATATTATAACACCCGGCTCATAATACCGCACTTAATGACACTTCGCTTGGACAATTCAATTTTTTTCTTGCAAATTATAAAGTTAAAATAAAAAAAAAAAAATCCACAAAAAAAACCTATTTGCTTAATTTTTATTTACATAACTACTGATTAAAAGCAAAGTTGTATATGCCTTATAAGTATATTTATTTTCAAAAATCTTCAAAATTGCAAAAAAACCTGGAAGAATCATTTTTTAAATGTTGGGTGAAAATTCCATGACGATAGCACCACTGAAAGTATTTTTGGCTGAGGCGCCCATAAAACGAAACCACTGTGCATACGGGTATTATTATTAAAACCCTCCCTGGTATGCAGGTATTAAAACTTGCACTAGGACACAATAAAATCTATAAATAAAACTTTAAAGCCAACATAATAGCATATACCTAAATGCATGAAAAAATGTAATTTAACATCAAAATGTTAAAAAATGCGTTAATAAACATCTAGCTTAAAGAGGCACGACCACAGTCAACATTAACTATGACGTACACACGTAATGCACTGATGAAAATGAATAGCAATTAAACTTGAGCCGATGCCAAAGCGTAATTACTGTGGCCAAATCGAAGCCATTCAAATTTGACTAATGAGCCTAGTATACTATATAGTACGTATGAATATATGGGTATGCCGGATATGAGTGATTGGGCGAGAGTGAGTGAGAAAGAGACAGAGAGAGAGAGAGAGTGAGGGTCAATGACGAGGGGCAAAAACTACTCCGAAAATGCTCGTAATATTTCATAATTTATTTGCAAAGCGCACACAATAAACTGAGCTGATGGAGTATTAATAATAGCAATTACAACAACAGCAGAAACAGCAAAAGTAACAGTAATAACAAATAATAACAATAGTAGAAACAAAACAAAAAAAACAGTAAGGACGGAGCCGATCAGTTCGAAATGCTTGACTGTAGAATACCCTGCACTCTATAATTTTAATATATTAGTATCTACAAAACCTTTTATAAAATAATGCTTCTTTTTACTTTTTATTCGGTTTTTATCGATTAGAACGTAAAAGGGGCGTCCCATCCAATATTTGCAATAAACCTAATCTACCTACATGTAAAAAAAAATAGCTGCTTTAGCTATCTGGTTCGGTTTTCGGTTTTCACAAAGTTATTAACCCTGTTTTTACCCATTTCATGGGTATAGAAACCAACAAAAATAAAATAAAAAAATTGTGCACATTGAGCTTTACTTTTCTGACTCACTGTCGCAAAAATAAACAAAAGTCAGTCATATAGAAAGCATAGCAGAGTTGCCAGAAATAGCCAGATTTGAATTTATAAAAAAATAGCTGAAAAAATATTTTAAATAAATATAAAGGCAGAGTAAATATGCAACAATTAAATGAGTATAGAATATTGAAAACTATCAACCCTGTTCTTAGACATCTCATGGGTATAGATTTATGATAAGTTTTAGTAGAATTCTGAAATTAGCTGAGCAAGAGAAATTGAAAGAGAGATGGAGAATAAGCGTGAGAAGGCTACAAGCAAAATCAAAACAAATGGCAAAGCAACAAAACTTATTTACAAAGATAAACAAAAGCTAAACAAATGCGGAATCCAGATCGTAGCGAGTCCAAACGCACCCAAAAGCGGAGTGAGAGCCACGAAGAGAGCGAGCGAGAGAGAATGACAGAGCGGAACATAAAAGACACTCATACACCCATATATCTTTTACGGTCTGTATCGAAGCTAATATACCCTATACACATCTTTTGATAACCTTTTTTTATACCCTGTGCCCATTGAAAAATGGGAAAACAGGGTTAATAACTTTGTCAGAATGTATGTAACAGGCAGAAGGAGGCGTGGCAGACCCCACAAAGTATATATATTCTTGATCAGGGAGACGAGCTGAGTCGATTGAGCGATGTCCGTCTGTCTGTCCGTCTGTCCGTCTGTCCGTCTGTCCGTCTGTCCGTCTGTTTGGATGAACGCGTCGATCTCAGCAACTACAAAAGCTAGAGATGCCGTTTTGGTTGCTATAGATGGGTAGTTATCTTACGCATATCAAGTTTATTTCGAAAATTGGATGTTACGCCCCCTTGACGCCCAAAAATCAATAAAACCCAAACAACCTCGTGTTTTTTAACATAAAAAGTTGAATAACAAGCGTAATATTAAACATAGAAAGTTGTTATTTGGAACATAAGCTCTCTTGTATTATATTTAACTATCCTGAAAAGCGCATTGAAATCGGTTAAGAAACACAGGAGATATAAGCTTCACAATAGTTGAACTTAAAAGTTCAGAAACAAGCGTAATAGTCATCATAGAATGTTGTTATTGTTGAATATATATTCTCTTATATTATATTTAACTGTCCTGAAAAGCGCATTGAAATCGGTTAATAAACAAAGGAGATATAAGCGCCGTAATACTGCATGCACACGCCGTTGCAGCTCAGCCGCCTTACGCTTGGAAATAGTGTGCGAGCGAGATGGCGATACCAAGCACGCTGCTGGGCAATTGTGCGATTGTGAGAACATTTGAACATACAAAGTTAAACAGCAAGCGTAATATTGAACATAGAATGTTGTTATTTGGAACATAAACTCTCTTCTATTATATTTAACTATCTTGAAAAGCGCATTAAAATCGGTTAATAAACACAAAATTTAAATCAATTAAATTATATGTAAAATATTTAAATACATTTTTTACTGTATTTGCGAGCGCGCAGCGCGAGCTTAGGCACAGGGTATAAGACAGTCGGGCCCGTCCGACTGATCTGCTCCGCCCATTCTGGTTTAGAATCGAATATTTTAAAGAAATTTCCAAACTGGAAAAACTTGGGCTTGAAAAGGATGTTCTGATCTACTATATATATTACATATATATATATCACAAAAATATTATTTTTATTTTGTAGATTCATAAGTTGTCCACATTTCAACAAACATTTACAAACGCTGTAAAAAAGAAAACAAATATTTCACTGAAATCGATGTGATAAATCAAGTTTCTTATTGAACCTCAAACTGAAATCGTATTACTTAATTTAGGGTATACCATTGGCATTACTCGTAAGTCTTTCTTCATTAAAAAAGTTTATTTTTAGCTTTGCAAAACGGCACAATCTACGCATAAGTTAGGTGAGTAAGCGCGACTTACAAGACGAATACCAAAATACAAATAAAAAATTACAAGAAAAAAACCAGAAAAAAAACGAAAAATGTAAAAAAAAACTGCACGAAGGCAACAATAAGACAAGCTGAAAATACCTATTTACGTAAGAGTGAAAATAGATAGATTATGAGAGATATAGAGGCTCAAAAAAAAAATACGTAGGGTGTCAGCATGCAAACTTCAAGAGCAGGTCAACTTTGTCTATGGGTTACAAATGGACTCATGAGTCACTAAAAGCTACAGTCGGAAAAATATTTGCTTAATAAATTTCGCATTTATTACACTAACAGAAATAAATAAGATTAGTCAAGTACCAAAGTGTCAAAATAATCATAGTCAATCAAAGTCGAAAGTAGAAACTTTCTGATTTTAATATAAATAATAGATCAAGTTTAATTATATTTTAAATCTTGCCATACACAATATAAGACGAGCTTTATGTGAATTGGCTGAATTTATAATGGGAACCTTGTAATTTAAACTGCCATAAGTTAGTAAACGGATAACAGACGCTAGAAAATAACAAAATTCAGTTTATTGCCTGAGAAATAATATGAAGCTTATGGACTAAAATTAAAATTATTTAAAATGTGAAATTTTATTTGTCACTTATTGCAAGCTTAGTTATATTTTGCCAAAAAAATCAGCTTTGGTTCCATTTTGTAGAGTTTTTCGGACGGATTAGGATAGAACAACAAAACATACACTAAAATTTAGTAAATTTTTTTGTTTTTTTTTAAGTTGTTGATCTAAAAGTTGAAACTCTTTTCACAATTGGACTTTTCTCATTTTTCCATACGAATACTTAAATGTTGAAATGAAACGGAGCTTAACAGAACCCCAGATATTGGAGTAGTACGTATAATACATAAGTAATTATATTTTGGTTCTGGTTCTGCCTTTGAAGCACGTTATTTGCCAGGGTTTGCTAACACTACGATTGGCATTCGCACCTTATCTTGCACAACGTTTCGATTGACTTGTTAAGCATACGTCACGTTGCACACCAATGGAGCAATATGTTGTTATAATCAAATGTCATCCACAAAAGTTGAAACTACTCGCTGGCGATTAGTCTAAGCAAAGTCTAGATAATTAAGCACAAATATTGACTTTGCAACGTGCGGTTGGGGAACTGAGAAAGTTAGATACGGTCGCAACATGTGTGGGCACTCCCTCCATAAGAACTCTTTTTTAAAATCCAGTATTCGTAAGCATTTATTTTTGGTGCACAGGGTCGTTGTTTGTAATGAGCCACGCCCACTTGGTATCGAAATTTGTAATAATTCGATTCGATGTGTGTGTGTGTGTGTTTCATGCGACACGCGTCGTATGCGTAATTTGACATGAATAACCATTTAACATGGCAATCGTAGCAGCTGGGAGAGTCAGAACGTTCAAATCGTGCCCAATTGCGACTTGAGTTGAAGTCTAGCTAAAGCCACAAGTAGTACTTACTAGCCTATTACGCAAGTTCCCTGCAGTACCCAATGTAATTGCCTCAAAGGGTTGTCGTTTCATGGCTCCCATGGTTCTGTCGAGAAGAGCGCACTGAGTGGATGCCCATTGTGCCAACTGCATCCAATTGAATGGTGCATCAATATCAATTGATTTGCCGCAATTAGCACACCCAATAGACAGATACAATCACAGATACAATCACAGACACAACCACAGACACCTCACGTGCAAATTTAATCGGTGACTGAGGCTTGAGAGTCAATGGAGCGTTTAGTTTGGAGCATGACGTCTAATGGATCCCATAAAATTCGCATAAATTATTAAACACACATTTCACTTAAAATGCCAATCGCAAGACATTTCTCCGCATGGAAACCCTGCTGTAATTGTGCCATGAAGGTTAACATTTTCCAACCGCAAAATGTGAATTCTGAATGGAAAATGGTGAATGGTAAATGGTAAATAGTAAATGCTAATTGGTAAATGGTAAATGCTATATAGTATATGGTAAATCGTGAATGGAAAATGAATTGTAATCCACATGGTGCTTTAAGGAACGACAAGTACATGGCATGTTAGGTAAAGCTGATTCAATATCCAAGATATGTCAGTTATCAATGATGGTCTTATCACTGAGTAAACAGCTCGAGATCTACTGACAACCTGTACTACAACTGGATGAACCTGTCCATTACATAATCCTAAGCACAGTTGGCTTGCAAGTTTCCAGTTTCATAGCAGTTAGCTTAGGTCAACTGCTTAATCAATCGTTTTTTGTTGTTTGGCTATAATTAATAATTATTATCAGAGAACCTAGCAGGAGAATCTTGAGTTTAAGTTAAAGTCTAACAAATATTGGTAAAATTATATTTTATTTACATATAGAGAAGTAGAGAAATTCGGTCGTAACCGACTGTTGGAGAGTTTGTAGTTTGTGAATAGTGAATACAGAAAGCGCAAATAGCAAGCCAAAAGTCTGTTGCATATCTTCGCCATTTCTTATATGCTTGCTGCCCTTAAATACCAAAAATAGAGTCTCTAGCTTTTATAGTTTACAAGATTTTGAGGTTTTTGCGGTCAGATTATATACATATATCGACTATATCGACCCATCTAGTCGTCCTGATCAAAAATACTTTATGCCTGTTCCTCATATAAGCTTAGAGGTATATTATATATTTTAATTTGTAGCTGAGTTGGCTTTATAGTTGAATTTCCTTAGGGTTATAGTCAAGCCCTCTACTGAAAACCCTGGCCATGTGCGACCGATGGTAGTCTAGTCCATGAGATAAAGTGTCGATTGGTATCATTTTCATGTATTTTGCTTTCTGGCAATTAGATGGCAATTAATATTAAGTTGTATTCGCCTCAGTCTCAGTCTCGGTCTCAGTCTCGGTCTCAGTCAGAGTCCCAGTCTCAGTCTCCGCATGAACTAATGACAATTATAATGTTTCGCCGTCTGTGTGTGGCATTAAAAATGTATAAGTAGTGAAAAGAATAAAGCGCTGCGCCACATTGGTTAACGGTAAATGTGGTGAAAGGTAAAAGGTAAAAGCCAACAATGTGGGTTTTTCTTATTGCGCCTGGACGGGGCCAGGGGCAGAGGCAGGGGCAGAGGAGTGTGGGGATCACGCACAGGTGCGTTAAGCGGCAGGGACACAATACAAGGTGTCCAAGGAGACAACAACTTGTTGAATCTGTTGCATGCCACAAAACAAAATGGAGCAGCTCATCAGGTGGTAAAGGGTGTGAAGAGGGACAGGCGGTAAGCACTGAAAAGTGGAACAATTCTGTCCCAGTCAAGTGCTTGTCGTCGGATGTTTTCAAAATGAGGTTGCCCAGGTGCGTGATGCGTGGTAACAATTGCGTGCCACAATCTCCAAATGCAGGTACTGCAGAAGGGTGCTAGGGGGTGCTAGAGGGTGCTGGGACAGAGCTTAGCGTTGTGGGTGCCGGGTGTACGCAATCACCTCTCACATTTCCCCCGGCATACAAAATGCCAAAAACGCGATTTACAGCAGCAGATAACAAAAAAGGATGTTTCCATGGGGAAAATCCACAGACAAAAAAACAAAAAAAACAACGCCAAAAAAAGCTAAACAAAAACGCCGCTACGAAAGCAATAAAATGAATTACACACAAACACAAATACACCTACACCGACACCGACACCTACAGAGGTGCTTGATAACCTTCCGACAAAAATAATACAAAATAAAGACTCTCACTTGGCACAGTGATGTGGGGTTCTAAGAACAAAATTGAAAATAAAAGTAGATTAAAAGCTGGCAATTCGAAATGCTGGAAACTCGAGCTTTAAGCTTTAACCGTTTGCCCTTAGCTTGAGACTCATAAAATGCTGGAATTTTTAATTTGAAAGTCAAGTTGTATTTGCTTTGAACTTGTTTTCCAATACGCATCAATTAAATGAATTTTTGAAGGATATGAAAAAAAGATTAAATAAGTAAGATAAATTGTAAAATATGTATATTAATATTGATTTTTCAAATTTAGTAATTGAATATTCTAATCCTTCTCATTAAACTCGGCTTGTAAAATTAGTTATAGTTTATTTGTGTTGATGTATTATTTGGAATTCGGAAATCCCATACATATTACAATAAGCCTTAACTTTGCTTATGAGAAATTATAATTTATGCTCCATCAAAGAAGGTATTTCCAGCGCTCCTCTGGCTTTTAATTAACGTGTTAATTGTGGTTAATTGTATTATATTTAGGCAGGGCCATATGGCTATATGTCATAAATAGTTTTCGCACTCGTCCCACTGTCCACCTCGTCTAGTCGTAGTCCTAGTCCTAGTGCTAGTCCGGGGCAATATCCATTTGCGACATTGACATCGGCTTGGATAATGTATATTGTGAATGCCGGACATACAATACAATTCAAACCACATAAAATAGACAGCGCTTGTCCAGTTAGTTGACCGTTATATTAATGGACAGCTCATGCGAGTGTGTGCGTGTGTGTGTGTGTGTGTGTGTATGGCACAATACTAGTGCAATTGGAATTGCGGTAAATCAATTCTAGCATAGGTATGTCTCAGATGCACACACACTAACCAACTTGCTGCTGTCCAAATTATTGTGGCTATATATCGACAACATGCTCATGTTTAGCTGCCATAGATACCCTGTAGTATAGCTTAAATACATATATAGGGTAGTCTAAACTATGCAGGCTTCATTATTTATATATTTATTTATATGTCAACTAAGATCAGTCATCCAAGAAAAATGCAATTACAAATTAAAATTATATTATGTTAATAAAATTACGAGTAAATAATCCGTGTACATTCGATATACAGCTCGCGCTGCGCGTTCTTTAGATTGCTTGAAGGCGGCAACATTCAAAACTATACTAATAAAAGATAAAAAATAATTATAATAATAATAAATAAAATAATTTGCATATTTGCTTGAACTTATGCCAATGCTATAGGGTATATTTCTAGTCTTTTAATCGTATATTGTTTGCATTTTTTGTTTGTATTTAACCCTGGACTTATAGCGTTTTATACCATGTTCTGTGGCAGGGTCTGGTTCAAGCATTTCGCCATTGGATTGCAGTGCAAATTGCAATTAGGCATTCCGTGCGGCACGACAGGACGCCAGCGCCTCCTTTAAATGGCGAGGAGTCGTACCTGAACCTGAACCTGAACCTGAACCCACGTCTGAAAACTTTCAGCCAAAGCCAAGAGCAGCAGACTGAATGCCAAGAGCAGAGAGAACGGACAGTCGGAGAGACAAGCGGACAGGCAGCCAGCTAGACAGTTAGCTGTTTAGCCTGTTGGTCAATCAATCAGTCAGTCAATCAGTCAGTCAGTCAATCAGTCAGTCGGTCAATCTGTCAATCAGTCAATCGCTCAAACAACAAAGCATTTAGCCGCGCATGAGCCATTAGGAAAAACACACAAAAAATACGAATACTACGGACACGCTATTTTATAGGGCCGGCAATAACTGTAATAATAACTGTCCACTCGTCGGCTGTTCAGCGTAAAGAAAGGGACAGACAGACAGAGAGAAGGAGAGAGGGAGAGAAGCCAGCACATTGGAGCAACTAATGCAGCAATAGTTTACAAACTCTTGACAGTTTTTCGATTTTATTTTTGCTGCTTTTGTAACTCTCTATCGTTGCCTTTCGACGGCATTGGTCAGTAGAGGACCCTACACCAGGCCCCTCCAACTCCCTCACCATCGCCCGCCGCCCTTAAAGGTCTGTCCGGCCTTTGACACTGACCGTCGTACGTAGTATTCGTAGTACTCGTTTGCGTGATACGAGTACTATGGCGTGCATTCATAGAAAGTCCCGCTCTCCACTTTCCGCTTGCCATATCCTGTCTGCTTCTGTCACTTTCCATACTTTCGCTTTTCCACATACCGTTATCTGCAGTTCTGCGCCCTGTGATTACTGCAAACTTTTCGACCAACTCGACTTTCGACCTATCGCAACCCGTCCTTGCCTTCAGGCTGCTGTTAATCAATGAATATCCGCTCGCCTCCCCCTCTTTCCGTTCATGCCCCTGACGAATGCGTGCGAAGTACTTATAAGTCAATCCCTAGATAAACTCAGAGATACATTTAATACAATTTCTTTAATTAATTGTGCTCTAGGGTGCATTTATTGTTACCCTTGCCCTTACTATTGTACCAACTATTCTACTAAAAACTATTGCTAGCTAAGCTCCCACTAATGTTTAATCACCTCAATTTTGAGCTCTACTACATCAGTTTGTTTTCTTAGTGTTATTATTTATTTCGCTAATTTTCATTAACTGTTTTCCTCTTATTAAATCGTCTAATTTTCGAAATTTACTCACATTAAAATTTAACAAATTAAATATATACTAAATATATTTTACGAATCGGTTCGGTTTTTTAAAAATCCAAGTTTATTTTCAGTTGGTTGTGTTATAGATATATTTTAAGGCTATAATTTAATCTTCATAATTTAGTCCTTTATGCACACTTGTAACTTTTCCAATTTATGTCGAAAGTAGATTTTAATGCATGCATGGGAAACTTTAGAACTTTGACAGTTATTAAGAAATTATAGTTTATTAAATTTTAAAAAACTTCTGCTAACGTCAGAGAACTTAAGTGATTAATTCAATAAATAATATAATAGCCAGCCGTACTAGAATCAAACGTCAGAGCTGATAAATCATATTATTTTCAAGCTAAAACCGTTTATTAAATAGTATTCAAACTTATGCTTGAGATCCTTGAAAGTTTGTAGCCTCAATAAGATTATATTATAGTAAACGAAAATTGAATTAATATTTAAAAAAAACAATGAGCTGACGATCCAGCAACATCTAAGGTCACAATTACGATTATATACTAGTTTAACACTAATATACGTAACAATGAATATCAGATTTAAAACAAGTGAGGGCGTAGCCGATCAGTTGGGTATCTAACACCCTATAATAGTATAATATAATATTTATAAAATATTAAACGACGCGCAGCAGCAATGCTTCTTCTTTTTTATTGGTATGGTACCATGCTTTAATGACCGCACTTCAAAAGAGCAAGCGAGGCAAAGCCTACAATATTGTTTCGTTAATAACTTCTTTTTTTATTAAACGATTTTAATGGAATTTTCGGGATAGTTAAACATTATAGTGGAGCGCTTATATTCCGTATAACAACATTTTATGCCAAATTTTGGGCTTGTTATTCGGCATTTATTCATTAGGTTTCAAGGAAGGCGCGTCATCAAACATTTGAAATAAATTTGATCTGCGTATGGAGATAGGTGCATTCAAATTCTGAAAATGGGTGATCTAGCTTTTATAGTTTACGAGATCTCGAGATCAAACAGACATGGCTATATCAACTGAACTCGACGAGCTGAACAAGAATGTATATACTTTGTTATTAACCCTATATGCAGAGTTATTAACCTTGTTTTTTACCGGGTAAAAAATGTAATTAACTAAAAATTGATGCAAATTTGATTGAAATCAAGTATCAAATCTGGCGTGTAATGGAGCAAAACTAATGACAAGAAAATATGCCATTAAAATTGCATCAATGTGAACTATTCAAAATACTTGAGACGCTTTTACAGTAGCCCGTATTGTTGATGTGACCTTTGCTTTCTTGCTGTTGTCGTTGTTATCGTTTTTTAGTTGAGGTAATTTGCTAAAAACATTTCCATTTAACTGCAAAGATTACATTCTGTAATAATATCGTATGCACCATGCATGAGCTGTGTGTGTGTGTGTGTGTGCCATTTATCGTTATTTGTTGTTACTGAATGGGAAGTAGTATCTCTGGGCTATCTGCTGAATGCCTTATCTTTGTTATAGATGACAATGTTCAGCGTTGAGTGTTCACGTCTCCAGCCTTCAGGGCCTTCGACATGAGTCCAAGATGGAAAGAAGAGAAAACAACAACCGCTAACAAAGATTGCAAACAGCACACATTGAAAGCACCTAATTACATACTACTATACTACTATACTACTTTATGCATACAGTTCATTGAATTACTCATTCATTGCATCCGATGAGGTTGGGTGTATGCACCTGCATATCCATATATGCAGGTATAAATTAATACTTGCATTTATGCATATAATTGTGCAAGTTTTCATTGCGGCTCCAAAACCGGAGAGCTATTTGCTATTGATAAGGTTTAGAATAGGTCTAGACGGGTACTACAATACTACTACAATTACGAGCCAAGTTTACCTCACCAATTTAAACCTCTTGGGAGACTTGATTCAGTTTAGATGCTCTATTAAATTGCTCAAACTAATTTTGCAATTGTAATTCTAACAAAACTTTATTTGAAACGCAATAATATCTTTAGGTGAAGTTATCACAACGGGCCTTATATGGCCTAAGTGAGGTGGAATTTTTTGCCACCTGTCGTTCTAATCTAGGGTGAAGTTAGGAATTGGATAAACAAAAAATGGAATAGAACTTGTTTGATTCACAAGATGTTCTAGTATCACAACAAATATAGGTTAATTTTTAAATAAAAACTCTTTTGACATATTATTAAATCGAAGTACTGCATAATAAACTAACATTCCCGTTCGGAATATTGTGACCAATTCGAATGCTTCCATAACTTCAAGGCAGGAAATAAAAACAAAAAGATACCAATAAGTAGTATATACTTATGTTTCAATTATCTATTAAGAGTATAATATAGTATATATGGCTGGAAATAAAAAAAAATCAGTCAAAATGTATTTGAAACCAGAACGAAAAATTAGAAAAACCGAAATTTCGTATAGCCAATTTGTAACTGGAACTAAAACTGAAAATGGTTACGATTTAATTCCCCGCTTGGAAGTTAACTTAACTTGTAATTGCAATTTTGATTAAGATCTACTTGGTCTGCAGCTAAAAAGCTAAAGCAATAGATGTATATATACATATGTCTGAGCAGATTCTTGTTGTATCTTTGCTGAGTGTTTTTTATTATTGATAAAATATTTACCTACCTATCTATCTGAGGCGCTGAGATAAGTATATCTCGAGAATAGCTTTATCTGATACGGCGGCTTTATCTGCGCTACGCAAACGCTTGTTTGCTATCATTATTATTTTTTATATGTTTATAAGCACCTAAGAAGGTAGTATGTGTATAAGTAATTGCTAAACTTAAATTAGCAGAGCATAAAGTCAGAGGTCGGACAGATAAAATACATAATGAAAGGAAAATAGAACAATACAGCGGAAATTCCAAACAAAAAATACTCAGGTCAGTCCATTAATATTTTTGTTGTAATTCTAACTACAATAACTTACGATAATAATTAAAATTCTTCGTCGGATTTGTGGCGAGTGACGCGTACAGCAAAATTTCGCTTCAAGTGCCCCCAAGACAAATGACATCATTTGGAGTCAGTCGGTAACCCGAACTTGGCTCTTGATCTGCCGCCGTCTCCTCTGCCTCGATTTCGGTCTCTGTCTTTGGCTTTTTGGCTGGGGCTCTGCCAAGATCGCCCATGAAACAAAGCCAAAACAGACACTGAAGCAACAATAAAAGCATCGAGAAAATTGCAAGAGCTAATGCCAGCAAAAACAGACTTCGAACACGTGGCTCGAGTTGTCACAGTGTCGTACACTTAGCGAAAAAGCGTGCATTTGTCCAACAGCATAGAAAGTTAAACTAAAATATCATACCATATCGATATGTTGCATTCTGCTAATTATATAAAAGGTTCATTATATAAAACTCTCCTTAGCAGATGTGCACTCGTTACATAAACATCATCATTGACGTGCACTCTCTCGTTAGACAGAAAAGCGAAACTGGCTGATAGAGTGAACATATTCGATATAGTGATTATACACGTGCGTTCAGCACTCGTTAGCTTAAACACACTCGTTGAAAATAACAAACTCGATATAAGTATATACTTCTTTGATGAAACATACTCGTTAGAGTTGGCATACTCGCTAAAAAAACATACTTGTTAAGTTGCACATATTCGTTATACTTAGTTAACATACTCGCTAAAGTGAACATACTCGTTGGAGTTGACATTACTCGTTAAAGCGAACTTACTCGTTGAGATTAAACTACATTCGTTATGAGAACATGACCATTATAACGATCACACTACTGAGAGTAAGCTAACGCGTTAAAACAAACTTGGTTGATAGATAAGGAGGAGAAAACGCTGCACGTTTTGATACAGTTAACTTTTTATACCAATTCGTTATAGGAAATTTCAACTGTATTGTGTTTCTTGGAACATCACTTGGTCAGAGATCGAGCAGAGCTGTATGAATCATCTACCGTAGTGAATTTCACCCCATATAAATACACGCATATGCATGAATACTTTGAGTATAAATATGAATATGAATATGCAAATGAATTAAATAAGCTAGGGTCGCGTTTTAATAAAAGATAATCTAGTGCAATTATAGATTTGATCTAACTTGTAACATTTGCCGTGCCACAGATATTTATTAATATATGCCACAAAGCAATGACAGCGATGACTCGGCACAAATACGAAGAAATAAATAATATCGCTTTTGTCTCGTTAATTTGTTAATCATGGTATAGCGGACGACACGCCTCCTGTGCTTTGTGGGCTAGTTGCTATACTTAAGAATAAGTCAAAGATACTTCTCCTAAATTTTTCGTATGGCAACAAAACGAATTCGCAGCACACAAAAGTAAGCTCTCTAAGTTACACAGAAAGAAAAACATCAACAATTCCGTTCTACATACTATAAACTTTCAACTCTATATTTTACTAAGAAAGGAAATCACAAAGTTACAGAGAGAGAACTGATACATCAAGCGAAATAAAACCAACACTCAGAAAAAAAGCTTTCTACAAATAAAATTGTATTTAGTGTGTTTTTGGTATTATTATTTTTTTTAATAATTTAATATGTAAAAATAAAATAACTAATTAAATGAAATGTATTTTTCTTCAGTGTATTTTTGTATACTATAAACATACTCTGTACCCATTACAAATGGGCTTAAACAGGGTTATTATCAGTAAATTTATATTGAAACAAGTTTAAATTTTCAAATTTACTGAGAGGATTCGAACCCACAACTGCAATGTAGATGGCGCCACATAAAATACTAGAATTTTCATTCCCGTTTTAAGATGTTGGTAATTCTAAAATTCTAAATTTTAGAGGTTTTATTCTAACTTCTATTATATTTTTATAATTCCAGTTATAACAAATGCAATTTTCAGTGTTTTGTTAGCATTGAAAGTTTTTGAATTGAATTTCTATTTCGAACACAGTATTTCGCTCTGTGTAGCTCAATGCTTACCTGCTAACACACATATACATGCAAGCCGGCTATGCACATGCCCGTGTATGTGTGCATGCAAATGTTTGCTAAAGTTTAAGCTGCGCTGCGCTGAGCTGAGCTGAGCTTACGACGTCGACGTCGACGTTGACGCCGGCAGCGAGACTTGGGAATGCCGGCTTCAGAGCTTTTGCCTGTTGTTGTTGTTGTTGTTGTTGTTGCTGCTGCTGCGACTGTTGCATGCGAGCTTTTGTTGTTGTTGTTGTTGTTGTTCTGCCGGCTTCTAGTAATTGTTTGTAGACGTTTGTTGTTGCTGCTCTGCCGGTCGCCGAGCTTTATCTTTGCCTTGTTGTTGTTAAGACATTATTTGATTACAAAATAATTTGGCAAATATTTATAATATTTCTGTGTGCCGTCTTGAATTGTTTCAACAATTTCTCAACAAAATAATACCGTACGTACTTTCACAATTACACCGCAAAAAAATAGGTATTTTAAAAAAATAAATAGAATTTGATTTAGTTACGTATTGTTAGGTAAATATTATTAACTGAAACCTCTCGTAGGGCAGTTGAAACGCAGCCATGCGCCAAAAGTAAAGCACGACCGCGCAGGTTCAAACTTCGATTACAACTGAACGGCGAATTGTCGCCGTCGCCGTCGCCGTCGGCAGCGACTGCGACTGCGACTGCGGCTGCGACAACAACTACGACGCCGCTTGATACGAGTGGAGAGCGCGCCAAAAGCGAAGTGAGCGCGGCGTTGCCACCTATTCAGTCGCAGTTGTTGCTCGCTTGGACTGCGTTTTGTTTACCGTTAAGCGCTGCTCTGCTCTTCTGTGCATCGCGGCAGCAGCGTTGTCAGTTCTATTTATCCTTATCATCTTAAAGCTATTTACAAACTAATATATATTTTCTTTATCCCATTGTATATTTAATTGAATTTTTATGATTTATTTTTGCCTGTTTGATTTTTTTATTAAATTTGTAAAACATAATTTATTTTAAAATAACCATGTATAAGAAAAACTAGTAATTGTTTTTTTGCATATTTTATTTAAATTGTTTGCTTATTTTTGATAATTTGTAATTTTCAATTTATTAAGATTATAGAACACAATTTATTTTGAAATTGCAATATATAAAGTCTGGGCAACAGAGGCACTCAGGCTGATTCTGAAATCTGGCTATATGTCTGGCAACTCTCAATGCGACTAACTACAAACCATAACCAAGTCGATATAAAAAGGAATAATATGCCCCTATAATTCGGCTAATTATCATAATTTTTCAGCGCATTATATGTACTATATAAAGCTTGTCGAGCACTTTGTCCGCACAAATCTAAATTGTTGGCCTTGCGAACAACATTTAAAGACTTTTAGATGGTAACATTTATTTAGAGAAGTTTCCCTAATTTTTAAAGTTGGACAATAAAGTGGCAAGTTGGGGGGCAACCCTATTTGAGATGTTTTACAAAAGTTTGAAATCAGCTATGGGGTTTTTATACCCTGCAATGGGTAAAATAAGGGTTAATGACTTTCTTCGAAACAGTAATATTTGGTAGGTCGATAAATTTAAATCCGATTAACAAGCGAAATATAAAAGATATTAACGATACAATATTTCAGGCTTTGCAACTTTCGTTTTATTCAGCAATAGCATCCAACATTTCATTTATAATATTGCTTTTTAAATTATCTGGAAATTTTAAAAATTACATTTATTTTTCGAACTACTTAGAATAGTTGAACAATCCACTATGCCTACATTAATCTATTCATCAAAAAGAAAGTATTATCTAATCCAAGAATAAGCTCGAAAAGCAGAAAAAAGAAACATTAAGTTTTAAAGTTTAGTAGTGCAATAATTGCATCTAGTAATTCTAAACAAATAAAACCGCTTTGATGCATTATATTCATAAAGTTCAAGAATAATAAACCTTTGAAGCTTGACCCCTGACATTTCCATGGCCACATGCTGTTAATAATTTCGCACAATTTTCCAACCAGAGAAAACAGTACCGGCGTGCAAGGTGCAGGGAAAACTGCAGAAAATTCTGCAAGGGCCTGGGCTTTCCCCATCGGTGGGATGACGGTGCTGAAAACCCAAGTACGTCTGTAAAGATTTATAAATAATTAACGATTGTTTGGCACTAGGCGCGCTGAGTTAGCAGAATTGCTATTTATTGCTGCGTGGGAACCCATAAAAATGTTGCAAATAGTTCCCTTTGTGGCGTCCTTGATGCAATTCGGCTATTTCATGGTCGGTATTATTGTCTTAGATCTGGTTTTCCTTTGCGCGTGTGTGAACGCCCTCAGCTGCTGTTCGTAAAGTAAAGTCCTGCCTACTTAGAGTTTATTATTTAACACTAATGAGACCGCAAAGGCTCAATTACATACAGCTTAAAGTGCATCGATTATGCATCGATCCAAAGTCCCAAGTGTTAAGTCTCCAGTGTCCCGTGTGTCATCACCTATAGGTATACCACATGGTCGGTCGTAGGGTGCAGCTGTTATTAGTTCTTTTTTTTTTTTGCAAAATTCATAAGCACCCCACCTGCTGTTGACATATTATGACTTGCGAAAGTAAAACTATTGCCTAATTGATATTAACTTAAGCACGCCATGTAATTTGCTGCCAACCTGTGGACGACATACCTACACTGAACACTAAAATGCCATCGTATACGCATTAAAAAACCCCGCTCGCTGCCTGACTTGCAACCGTTTCTCAGTTTTCGGATTGATCTCTCACCGACCATGCGATATAAGAATATTGATAGGGGATAGAGAGATGCTTATTCTTTAAAATTTTTACCCATTCACACACGTAGCACACACCAGCGCAGAAGATCGTCAACCGACATTTTAGGAAGCAAATCCTCGCGAGCCGACACATAACTTCAGAGAGGAGGCGAGCTGGCTATCCGCTGCATTACTTGTAATGCAGGAGGTATGCTTGGAGAGCCAGCGAGGTGAGCGGCTAAGCGCTGCCTAGGAGGCGAGCCGGCTACCCGCTGCATTACTTGTAATGCAGGAGGTATGCTTGGAGAGCCAGCGAGGTGAGCTGCTAAGCGCTGTCTAGGAGGCGAGCTGGCTATCCGCTGCATTACTTGTAATGCAGGAGGTATGCTTGGAGAGCCAGCCAGAGTGAGCGACCAAAGAGGAGAGTGGCTAAGCGCTGCCTAGGAGGCGAGCCGGCTACCCGCTGCATTACTTGTAATGCAGGAGGTATGCTTGGAGAGCCAGCCAGAGTGAGCGACCAAAGAGGAGAGTGGCTAAGCGCTGCCTAGGAGGCGAGCCGGCTACCCGCTGCATTACTTGTAATGCAGGAGGTATGCTTGGAGAGCCAGCGAGGTGAGCGGCTAAGCGCTGTCTAGGAGGCGAGCTGGCTACCCGCTGCATTACTTGTAATGCAGGAGTTATGCTTGGAGAGCCAGCGAGGTGAGCGGCTAAGCGCTGTCTAGGAGGCGAGCTGGCTACCCGCTGCATTACTTGTAATGCAGGAGGTATGCTTGGAGATCCAGCAAGAGTGAGCGACCAAAGAGAAGAGTGGCTAAGCGCTGCCTAGGAGGCGAGCCGGCTACCCGCTGCATTACTTGTAATGCAGGAGGTATGCTTGGAGAGCCAGCCAGAGTGAGCGACCAAAGAGAAGAGTGGCTAAGCGCTGCCTAGGAGGCGAGCCGGCTACCCGCTGCATTACTTGTAATGCAGGAGGTATGCTTGGAGAGCCAGCCAGAGTGAGCGACCAAAGAGGAGAGTGGCTAAGCGCTGCCTAGGAGGCGAGCCGGCTACCCGCTGCATTACTTGTAATGCAGGAGGTATGCTTGGAGAGCCAGCGAGGTGAGCGGCTAAGCGCTGTCTAGGAGGCGAGCTGGCTACCCGCTGCATTACTTGTAATGCAGGAGGTATGCTTGGAGATCCAGCAAGAGTGAGCGACCAAAGAGGAGAGTGGCTAAGCGCTGCCTCGGAGCTTATGCATCGAGAGCGGTCTTTCTCTTGCTTATTATTGGGAACTAAGAAGAGACAGCGACGGCGCAGCCTGCAAGCACTATAAATACAGCTGCTGCAGTTCTGCTGATCACAGTGTAGTGCCTGTGATCAAGTGCTTAAGTGGAGTGGCGAGTGTGCTTATTATTATAATAAATATTTGTTTGTTCTAATTTTAAAGCCATTAATTTGTGGATCTGGAGTGTGACAATAGCAAGAGTTTGATGTAAGCGGTATTAGGCTGCCGTTAAATCTTGCGCTCATAAAAATGTAAGAAGAATAAGCATTGCTGCTACGCTTCGTGTGACAGATTCATAAAATTATATTTTGAATATAGGGTACAGGGTGTTGTGCAGTCGGGCACGTCCGACTGATCTGCCCCGTCCAAATTTTTTTTGTCATTAATTTTGCTCCATTACACGCCTGATTTGATACTTGATTTCAATCAAATTTGCATCAATTTTTAGTTAATTACATATTGTATATTTATACCCGGTGAAAACAAGGTTAATAACTCTATATTTGTATTTTAATATAACTAGAAATTGTATTTGATTCTGGGACACCTTTTTAAATATTACATATTTTATAAATCAACTACAATTATATTAAACTATTTATTTTCAGTTTTATGCTTAATTTTTGCATCAATATATGTAGATTAAAATAAAAAAAACTGTTGCGTTCGACTGTGTGTGTGTGTGTTTTTTTTTAAGGTTTATAATTGTAACAAAACTCTGTTTTTAGCTCATTTGAATCTATGACTCGTGCTAGAAATATGACTAATAAGAAAGAGTTTGACTCACAAGTATTGCAGTTGGTACTTGCAACATAATTTAAACTTCATTTCAGTTCCCCTATTCAAGTTTAATTAATCTATGAAATATTCTGACTAATTTAAATGAAATTGATTCACAAGTTGTCATAGTTTAAAAACAGGAAATCAAAATATATTAATTTTTTATTCAGAAGAACCTGTATAAAAAATCGGAAACTAGAATTAAAACCTATATTAGTATCCATTAAATTCCATTATTAATGTTTCAATCAATGTGGAATTTTGCTAATATTTAAAATGAAATATTCAAATAGACACTGATTTATTTCTGTGAGTGTACTTGCACATAATTAAGTGGATCTCAAGTACTAATCACATTTTGATCCCGCGTCGAATCATTTATAGAGTACAATCAATTCATCAGCTGACCTTGGCTGTATCGTACGTATTATCTAAATGGCTGATATTTGGCAGAGCTTTAAACTAATTGCAGAAGGCGAAATGGTTAATAGAGCCAGGGACTGAAACACGCCCTGATTAATTGGCCGACTAAGAGGTCATAAAGCGCAAACAATTGGCTCGCAGGATGTGGTAGAAATGGCCAAACAGCGCATTGTGTCATTGGCATCGACTTTCAGGGTCGCAAAAGGGCGCAACTTCAATTAGGAATGATACCAAAATCAGATTAAACCGCGGCGATTTCTTTAGCCAACAAGTACAATGTAAAGGCAACGCTCTGCAATTTAAAAAAAAAGTAAATATATAAATATAACAGGAAACATTATAACGTGAGTCAACTTTTAATTATATATTGTAGTATGCGTAATAAAAATAAATCTGCACACTCTATAGTTATTGGAGTATGGAGCAACAAATTAAATTTTACAGTAGAATGTTCATTTTTGTGAAAAAGTGTATACAAATTATTAATAATTATACAAACTAGAGCTACAGACACATTTTTTGAAGATATTTTTAAATTTTCCTATGCAGTTAGCAGACATAGTAGCTTTGTGAGTGTGTGCGATTGTAAGCGCATATAGTACACAAAGTAAGGAGTCTTCTTCTGTCGGTTACATCCGGGTATGTATGTAATGAGCATTTATCTTACTCATGTGCTCAAAAGCTAGAAAAACTGATTTAAATAGCGTGCTTTCAATAGCTACCTTCAATAGCTGGCAAAGCTACTGACTGCGAGTGGCGCCATCTTTTGCGCAGTGGCTTAGCAGGTGGTGGCGCCGATCACCGATAGATCGCAGCTAGCACATATTTTGAATACAATTAAAATAATAAATTAATCGAAAGTCTTCTACTGTCGGTTACGTCCGTATGTAGCTTACTCACGTGCTCAGAAACTAGCAACAATAATTCAAATAGCGCGCCTCGTTGCCTTTAACAGCTGGCAACGCTGCCGACTGCGCGCTTGGCTGCCTAGCAAGTGGCAGCGCCGATCACCGATAGACCGATAGCGCTTTTTGGTAAGCACGTGTTGAATCGAATGAAATTAATAAATTCATTGACAAATAGTAGTCAGCAGTTGGTTAATTAAAGCATAAATGGGAGGCCACCACAAGAAGAATCTGCGCGCGGAGAAGGCGAAGGTGAAGCTGAAGGGCGCCAAGCTGCCCAAGGGCCTGAACGTGACCAAGACGGACTTCAAGGTGCGCAAGATCGAGATACGCACGCAGCTAAAGGATTCTCCGCTGCTGGCTGCCACGGGCCAGCGCCTGCTGAGCCTGAAGGAGACGCTGTCGCGGCTGAAGCATCACAATCAGAAGTTCCGGACGGAGGCGCTGCGTCACGTGCGGGACGCGGTGGTGGGCGGGCAGGCGGAGCAGCTGATCGGGCATCTGAACGAGCTGCTGCAGGGCATCTGCGCGGGGGCGGTGGACATTGAGCGGGAGGTGCGTGCCGCATGCTGCAAGACCTTGGATGTGCTGCTGGATGCGCTGCCAACTACGGCGATTGTGCCCTTCTTTCACATCCCGGCCGCATATCTGCGCTGCGCCCTGACGCACGTGCAGCCGGCAATACAGGAGGATGCGCTGCTGCTGCTGGACGTGCTGCTGCAACGTGCGCCCGCCGCCCTGCTCGCCGAGAGCACCGCCCACAGCCTCATTGGCAGCTTCATCGATATGATATCGCGCAGTCGCCACGACACGCAGCGCAGCAATCGGCTGCTCATCGTGAAGATGGTCAGCGGCGGCGCCATCAAGTGGCGCTGCAAGGTGCTGCTGCGCCTGCAACAGCTGCTGCCCATACTGCTCCAACAGCAGCAGCAGCAGCACAGCCAGCAACAGGCGCGTCAGCCACGTGTGGTGTATCACGATGCGCAACAGCTGCAGTACCTCAATCTGCTCGCTGCTCCGCGCATGCAGGTGGACGAGCGCAGCCTGGACGAGCTGCTGGGGCAGCAGCAGCGGGGCGGCGAGCACACGCAGCTGCGTGGCCAGGTGGAGCAGCTGATGCCGCTGCTGCTGGACACCTGGCTGGAGCTGCGTCCACAACAACAGCAGAAGCAACAACAGCAGCAGCAACAAGAGCTGCATGCGGAGGCGGCGCATTGCCTGCACCTGCTGCTGGAGATTATGACGCAGCTGTGGCAGCTGCTGCAGCAGTTCGAGGCCACGCAGCAGCAGCAGACGCAGCAGCTGAGCGAATGGATGCGCCAGAGCTACGCTGAAAGCTTTCTGCGCAGCTTTCTGCAGCCTCAGCATTTTCCGTATCAGCAGGTCACAGTTGCTGCCACAGATGCCACAGATGCCACCGCCGCCTTGCTGCCCCAGAGCAAGCGTGGCAAGCGCCGCCAGCCGTCGGCAGGGGAGCAGGTCTGCGTCGCACAGAACCTGCGCCTGGTGCAGCTCGCCTGCCTCTTCTGCCCGAAGCCCGCGCCCCCGCAGCGTGCGCTCTTTGCCAGCCTGCTGCGCTACATGCAACAATGCCAGCTGCAGCTGCCCCAGCTCACAACCGACGAGCAGCTGCGTCTGGTCAGCACGCTGCGCACTGTGCTACTGGACAACGCGCCGCTGCTGTTGAAGCTGCAGGAGCCGCTCATGCGCAGCTTGTTGCAAGCCTGCATCGAGGCGTACGTGCAACAGCAGTACACGACGCGCGAGGGCGTGGCCAGCCGCATGCTCGGCCTGCTCTGCGAGCTCGTGCAGCAGCCGTCCCTCTACGCCGGCTACGGCGGCGAGCAGCAGTTCACCCCCTTCCTCTGCCACATGCCGCAGCTGCTGCTCAAGCCCAGCGTCGCGGAGGCCACGCTCCAGGCCATGTCCTCCCTCTGCCGCCGCAAGAACGACGTCTTCACGTCGGCCCTCATGCAGAGCGCCGAGCCGCTGCTGCTGCACAACCTCGCCCAGCTGCAGCTCACCGGAGACGCCACCGCCGACGACACGCGACGCCACGCGCTGCAGCAGCGCATCCTCAATTTCTTCTACTACGCACGCCAGCACGCAGACGAGGCACAACTCGAGAGTCTCCAGAGCCGGCTGCAGGAGCAGGGAGACGAGCGCATTTCCAGCTACTTCAAGTGCGTGCTCAGCTACAAGTGAAGCGCCAGGGGATTGGGATGCAGTGGACGTCTTTGCTGTTTCAAGTAGAACTAAATGTATTCCAGAAGAATCTGTTTAAGCTAAGTTAAGTTCATTTTCACAATAATTATCTTGGTATCTTTATCAAGTCGTTGAAATCATTAAAAAAAGGATTCATATTCATATTCAAAAATAACTAAGAAATGTTCCTAAAATAATATTAAAAAAAAAACAACAACAAAGAAAAATAAGTAAACCGATCTAAAATTGAGTATTATTTGTGACCAGAATACGAAAAAGATGATTCAAAAGACTCGTATTCGATCAGAAATTTCACAATTGATTGTTGGGCTGCTTCAAAATCTCTGGAAGAGAGGGCGCTCAAGCGGATTTCCAGCGTGATTGAAACTAGTATATCAGATAAATCTAGAATCTAAATTCTTTGTTATTTCAAATAGAACTCAATATACCTAAAACATCCATATATTTAAGCTAATTTTGTTGAAAATCTTCAGAACAAGCTGAAGGAGAAGGCGTTCAAGGCGGATTTCCAGTGGGATTGAAAGGCGTATAACAGATATATCTGGGATCTAACTTCTTTGCTATTCCAAATAGAATTCAATATACCAACAAAATGCATATATTTAAGTTAATTGCTGTTCAGTTGTTGGGATTCTTCAGAATAAATTTTAGGAGAAGGCGTCCAAGCGGATTTCCAGTGGAATTGGAATGCGTATAACAGATATATCTGGAATCTAACTTCTTTGCTATTTCAAATAGAATTCAATATACAAACAAAATTCATATATTTATGTTAATTGCTGTTCAGTTGTTGGGATTCTTCAGAATAGGTTTTAGGAGAAGGCGTCCAAGCGGATTTCCAGTGAGATTGAAGGAATTATAACAGATATATCTAGTATCTAACTTCTTAGCTATTTGAAATAGAGCTAAATATAAATAATATATATTGTTGGCTTTCCTCAGACGCAGCTGCAGCAGATTTCAGCTACTTCAAGGGAATCGGGAAGCGTATAACAGTTTGGGGATTTGGTAATTTCACTTAGTCGTTCTTATTTCAAATACAATTAAACATAATAAAAAAAGAATCTATACATTGAAGCGCATTTGCGGTCAGTTGTTGGCTTTCTTCTTGGGCTTGGGCTTGAAGCGATCCAGCACGGAGCGCACGGGCTTTGTCTTCTTCACCTTGGCCCCGACGTCTCCTGCCTGCTGCCTGTCCGCCTGTTTCTGCCCGTGGGCTGCCAGCACTTGCTTCTTGGCCTGACGCACCTCCTCGATGAACTCCTGGAAATGATTGGGATTAGTGTGAGGCTCTCAGCTGGATTTCTGTTTGGACTTACCTTTCGCTTGAGATCCTTGACGATCTGCTTGTTGCGTGCCATGTTGGCGCTGCCGCCACGCCCCTTCATCTTGTGGCGCGGCTTCATGTTGATCTTGGGCGGCTTGAGCTGGAACAGCTGCCGCTTGGCGTCGACCTTCTCCTGCAGCGTGGGCGCATCGACGGCAGCGATGTCGCTGGCATCCAGGGTGATCAGCTCGGCCGGGATCTTCTCGAGCAGGGCGTGCACCTCGTGCTCCCGTCGCTGCTTCTTTGTCTCGAACGGATTGTCCTCGAGGGCATCGTAGTTGGGCTCCCCGGCGCCGGGCACCAGCAGCGACTGAAATCCGCTGGCGGTCGAGATGCCCAGCACATCCTCGTAGGGGCAGAACTGCAGGCCCTGGATGAAGGCGTCGCAGCGTTGGCGCAGATACGGCAGCTTGTTTTTGAGCCCGCTGCCGCCGCCTTTAAGCAGATCCGTATAGGTCTCCAGGTAGGTGCCCTGCGAGAGCGCCAGTATGCCGCGCTGCGAGACGTTCAGCTGATTGGCGGGCAGCCGCAGCTGGAAGGTTGCCAGCGGCTTGTCGCTCAGATGGCGCACATCCCAGACCTTGACCATGCGATCGACGCCCGCCGTCACCAGATGATTGCCCTTGGGGTCCACGCAGAGCGCCGTCATGGCCGTGGAATGGCAGAGCAGCTTGACGAGCGGCTCCCGCACCTTGGGCGACCACATGGAGACGACACCCTTGCCGCCGCCAATGCAGAGCACACCGTTGCCGGGATTGTGGCACATGTGCCGTATATCGCCCAATCCCGTGTTGTAGTTGGCCACCAGTTCGCCCACGGAGACGTCCAGCCAGGACAGATAGCCGTGGGTGTTGGCGGCGGCCAGCAGAAAGTGATAGGGCAGAAAGTCCAGGCGATTGACGCGCGGCAGCCGCTTGACGCAGTGCAGCTCGGTGCCCTTGTGATCGTAGAAGTAGACCCATGTCTTCTGGGCCACCGCGTACATGGTGGGCACGTGCAGCCACTGCACGTCCGCCACGCTCTCCATCACATTGAACTCGCAGTGCAGCTGCTTGGTCACCCAGTCCAGCGATGCCACATGCCCCCGCCGTCCGCCCAGCAGCAAATGCCTGCCGTTCTTTGTGTAACGCATCTGATAGGGTCCAAAGTCCAGCTTGAGCACGAAACGCTTCGCCGCCGACTGCAGATCCACATTGTCCACAATCTCCGCCTGGCGATAGCTGGCGGTTGTCTCCTCCGCATCCGCCTCCAGCTGGCCGGGCAGCTCCTGCAGCAGCAGCTCCGTGCGCGCCGCCTGCTCCGTTGCATACTCCAGATAGATCTCCTTGCGCTGCTGCTGCGCCTTGAAGTGCGACGTCTTCACCCCCTGCGTCTGCACGCCCTCCCCGCGCCTGTACTTGGCCAGCTGCTGCTCCGACAGCTTCGGCTTCTTTGGCAGCTTTGGCGGCCTCTCTGGCCGCTCTGTCTTGATGGGCAGACGCCGCTGCAGCGTCGCCTTCTGCAGTTTGTATTGCGATTGCATTTTCATGAAGTCGCCTGTGAAATTCTGGCGGTTCTTGCTCTTTAGCTTCACCGGCTTCGCCTCCGCTTCGGCTGCCTCCGCATCCACATTAAAGTAACGGGCTGCAGGCTTGCTGCGCTCCTTGGGCGGCATCTTTGGGTCAGCCAATTATTATTTTATCTCAAAAAACCAAACTAAACAAAACAAACTCAAATCGAGCTGATCAGCACAACGTGCTCAGCGCGGTAATCGGTTATCGAAAGCGCAGTGCTGCCACCCTGTTGCCATCGTGCATGCCGATGAATCGGTTGCTGCAGTGCTGCCCAATACCCGTTTACATTACGTGATGCATCACAAACATGCGTCAAGCGGTTTCGATAGTAAACAGCTGTTTATTACAGTTTATATATTTAAAAGCGCCGGCAAAAATAAAAATAACTGAAATACAAAATAAGCAAAATGAATTATCAGAGCAAATATATACATGGGCCGAAGCAACAACATATCACATGGACCATTTTAACTGATTTTTATACCCTCTACCCATTAAAAACTAATAAAAATAGCCATCGACTTATCGATGGTTTAAGTCCGATACATCAACTCGCTTCTTTGTTCCATTTAGCAGCGAATATCGATGTTTCATTTTGCTGAAAACCTCTATATCAATCGATTAAATAAAAGACCGCGTAAAGTTTAAAATTTAAATTTAATTACAATTGCACTGTTAATCAAACTAATCACAAAAGTATTTTATAAAAAAAAAATTGTATAGTTTTGCAATTAATACTAGCGTTATGCAACGAAAGCGCATCAATACGCATTTTAACGAGAAGCATGCAAAATGCTTTCAAGACGCTTTCAACTAAATTTGTAAGTGCAGTTACAACTTATTTTGGTCTTTTCGTTGAGCATTCGTTGAACGAATTTCATACTCGTCTTTGAGATTGAAGCCACATCAGTCTATGGTTGTTGTCAGCAGAAACAATGCCCAAAAACGGTTCACTTAAATGGTAATGCAAGATTTGTATTTGTGTGTGTTTGGCCTAATAGACACGGCCATAAGGCAAGTTGCTCGGATAATAGGGCAAAGGCATTACGAATTTGCCCCCAAAACGTGGCGCCGACTGCGCCGATTCGCTGCTCGATGAGAACATGGAGGTGCAGATCTCCGCCCGTTGCAAGCGGCTGCTGCTATTGGAGGCGCTCGTCGTGGTGCCAGCTCCGGCCAGGCTCAAACCCAGTCCCACGCCCCCGCAATGCCCCTGGCCATGGCGGCGTCGACGCGTTCTTATCAGCGAGAAGATGGCCACAACCACAGCCACCAGAAATATCGAGCCCAGTATGCAGAACGAAATGGCCAGCTTGGAGATGGACAGGCACAAGGTGCCCTCGCCTGCCAAGGGACGCACAAACGGCACGTAATCCTCCACTGAAATCAGGCCAAATTTATCAAACTCGTTAAAAACTGTTGCTATATAGCTATATGCAGGGATTGCAATTATAATGTCTTAAATATAAATTATAAAATACAAGTTTTTTTTTAATTAAATTATTTGCATTGATTTTAGAGCCATAAAAGTGTTTGTAAGAACTTTTTAACGCCTGAAACCCATGTATTCCGACCTTACCAAGGGCCAAAAATCCGAAAATTTTTAATTTGTCCGATTTTGATCTTAAACGATTTGTTATGAAAAATAATGCATAAAAAACTAAACATCGATGAACTTGGTTAAAAAATGTAGATTTTAGAGCCAAAAAAGTGTTTGTAAGAACATTTTAACGCCTGAAACCCATGTATTCCGACCTTACCAAGGGCCAAAAAATTCTAAAATTTTAATTTGTCCAATTTTGATTCCAAACGATTTGTTATGAAAAATAATGCATAAAAAACCAAACATCGATGAAATTGTAAAAAAAATGCAGATTTAAGAGCCAAAAAACGTGTTTTTATGAAGTTTTTAACGCCTGAAACCCATGTATTCCGACCTTACCAAGGGCCAAAAGTTCGGAAAATTTGTATTTCTCCAATTTTAATTTTAAACGATTTGTTATGAAAAATAAACCAAAAAAAAACCATGCATCGATGAGCTTGGTTAAAAAATTTAGATTTTGGAGCAAAAAAAACGTGTTTTTAGGAACTTTTTAACTGCTGAAACCCATGTATTCCGACCTTAACGACCTTTTTGATAAAAACTGAAAAAAAAACACTTATTTCCAAAAAAATTTTAAATTAAATTTAAGAATTAATAAAAATCAATTTTAAAATAATTATTGGAAATAAAAGTTTAACCTATATCCGAAATCCGCCGTTAAAAAATAAGATATACTTTATCAATTGTCCACTTGTCGCGAAGGTTTTTTAGGCTATCAATTTTTTTCAAGCTCATATTAATTATTAGCGATCCCTGGCTATTTGCGATGCTCACCACTCATATTGTAGCGCCGATCGTAGCGCAGACGATCCACTTCGATCTGGGGAGCTGTCACGGCCAATGAGTTGAACACCTCGATGCGCGCCAGGTGCTGATCGGCGTTCAGCTGCAGTTGCTGCTCGGCGAGGCGACAATTCAGCTGAAAAACACCAAAGGCAATAAGGATCTAGTGGATATTTGGTGGGTAGACACAGAGATACATTTATCTTAGAAGTAACAGTGAAACAGAAATACAGTGAACATTGCATAGATGCAGCCAGTTGAGCTACACTATTACTTGATGCAATCCAGAAGCGAGTTATTAGCCAGGTAATACAGAATTTATTTCATCCCAGTAAAAACTTACTTACTTCAAGTAATCCTCATGTAATCCAAAAGTTTTGGAAAGTGATTGTATTAAATTAATCTCATATGCTCCAGAGTATATTACTGTTATCGATTATAAATCTATTATATTATAAATCAATCTATTATATGGATATATTGTTTGTAATAAATAATTTTAAATATAAAAAAAATATTTATAAATATTATATAGTGGGGTGAAAATAGAATGAATGGCACGACGGAAAACCGAAACTTATATATTGTCTCATTTAACCGATATCCACTGTAGTATAATCCAAGTACACTCATCGTTTTGGGCAATTGTTGCTGCAGTTCAGTGCATTTTGGTGCAATAACCACATTAATTAGCGGCGGACACACACACACACACACACGCTAAATGCATCGCTGCACATACACAGTAAAAAAAACATACACAGCAAAAAAATGCAGCAAACACTTTCGTTTTCATTGCAATTAATTAATATGCATTTCAGGCCTTGTTTATTTCTTGGTTAATTTTGCATACACACACAGATACACGCACACACAGATACACGTGCACACAGATACACAATACATACTCACATTTGGGCATTTCCCTTTGCAGAGCTGCACGCCACAGCTGACGTGAAGACGCTCCCGATCGGGAAACTTGAAGGCGGGAAATGTGGCCATAAACGTTCGCTCGACCAAATCTTCCTCATGCTGTTTTGACCATCCCTCCTCGGCGGGCTTAAATCGCGTGTGCAGAGCCGGCATCACCTGTAAATAGCAACAGTAAATATTAACATATCATCTGGAAGCAGGTATAGTGGGTGAATACCGGAGATAATATCATGCTAATGACATGGCTACATTGTTATGCCGATTGTCCAAATACGAGTATTACAATTCATGTCAACTTGGCCTCCAAATTGAAGCTACACTATGGCAGAGCTATTGTAGTCGGACAACCTAGTCCAACAACCTTAGAAAACATTACTACGTTTTCAAAAGTACTGCAGGGTCTAAAAATCATTAAAGCTTACATGCAACAAAAATCTCTTGTTATTAATTAAGTTTTTCCATTCGATTTTTGATTAATTTTTGTCTATTTTTTGTATACCCATTGAAAATGGGTAAAAACTGGGTTAAAACAGGTAAGTAACAGCAAGAAGGAAGCGTTACAGGGTTGAGAAGGTATACAAAAAAAAAAAATTTTAAATTTTCTGTGAAATTATTGGCGAAACATATTATGGGTAAAATTTTAGCCTCATCGTTAACTTGTTTTGTGACCTTAGCAAGGGCCAAAAAATGCGAAAATTTAGATATAATATTTAGATCCTAGCTGATTTGTAATGCAAATGAAACCAAGTATGGTTTAATAAAAGGCGGGAAGGCTTCATCCAAAACTGTTGCTAATATTATGTTTTGTCAGTAAGTGCAATTCGAAATGACTTACCCGGACAATGCCGGGTAATTTTGGATAGTACGTGGATCTACTTGTCCTGCAGCTATCTGCATTTTAAACTCATTTGAACTTCCGCTGCAATGTGAATAGTTTATGTATTATTGTTGTAATTGTTTCAAGTTTCTCATAACACACACACACACACACACACACACGCACACACACTCACACACATATGCACGCAGCACAACACGTGTGTAAATTGAAACCAGGTAGCAGCGGCATCTAATCAACGTGTGTACCTCCATAGCATCCAGGGGCGGCTTTTCCACTGGGCGCTCAATTCAAGGGGGCCCGCAAAATTTATCATAAGTTTTTTTATACCATGCACCCATTAAAAATGGCCTAAAACAAGTTTAATAACCTACTAAAATTAGAATGCAAAATATTGTCATCGAAATTCGATTGTCTATATAGTCTAAAGTGCGCCCTCCTAGCAAAGCGCAGAGAGCCCCTCAAGAGCTGAATGCGGCCCTGACTGCAGTCCAGTATTAAGTAGCAAGTATCAAGTGGCAAGTGGCAAGTAGCAAGTACTAAACACTGCGAGTACAACGGCAACAACAACAATGCCAAGACGTAAATCACAAGAGTTTGAAATTTCATACATATCTTTCATATGGGGCATACGTGGGTCTATCTACATATGTACATACATACAGACATCACACGTAAACGTGGCTTAAAGCCAACTGCAGCATTGTCTTTGCCCGTGAACTTGGCTTATGACTTTTTGTTACCGTTGCTCCGCTTGTTGCCTACGTCCGTAACGGAAGTGCCCAAATAGTGCAGAGAAGGGAGTATGGAGTAGGTAATAGGGAGTACGGAATAGGGAGAAGGGGGAAGGGCAAAAGCGCCCACTGTCATTGTCATTGCCATTGACGCGTTGTGTTATGTCTCCTCTCCTCTTCTCCTCTCCTCTCCCTTCCCTTCTCATCATTTTTATAGTTTCTTGCGTGTGTGTCGTCAGTGGCAATAAACCAAAATTGTATAACCGGCAGTAAAATAGTGAAATAAAAACTGCTATTGACACTAAACAGGTCCAAGTACAAGGGCCAAATGAAACTAGTTCGCTTTGCGGACAGTTACCCAACATCCAATTGGCTAATATGGGCGGGATGGGATAGGATGATACCCCTACATTCAATCTTTCCAACTTGCGAAATATTCCAAATTGATAGTTTGCTGTGTCGTATTAACAAATTCCATTATCTTTCATTTCTAATCATTTAGTGTTTTGGTCTTTGGTATGGTCAAGATCTCGAAAACAATTAGAGCTAGAAAAGCTATTTTCAGATATATTCCATACCCACTTCAAGTTTATTTTTAATGCCGAGTCTTTTTAGCATTTAATTGGCTTATCTATCTGGCAACTCTGGCGCAGGGAGATTAATTGCAGGTGAATCGTGCATAACCTATTTGCACATACAACCTATGTATGTACATATGTACGTATGTGCAGAGTATGTGTGTAATGAGGTCTGCATTCTATGTTCCGGCAATTAACTGTGTTTGAGAAGGGATCTCATACACCTTCAGTATTCGCACTCGCTTGTAGGTCACATGGAGATCTCAAACTGTGTCGCAGCGTCGGAGAGTCGGAGAATGTTTCACTTTTTCACTTTTTAATCAAAAGCTGAGCTCAATGGAGTTCTGTTCAGTTCTGTTCGGTTTTGGGGCCGGGTCGTCGGTTTGACCTAGAAGCTTTTTATTTTGTACGGCAAACAAATGCGTCAAATGCATAAATTATTTGCGCTGGTTAAACAATAAAACTAAAGCTAAAGAAAATGAAAATCTGTGCAAACGGAAGGCGGATGGCTGGACGACAGAGGGGGGCGCTGGTGATAGGGGGCGTGATGGGTTGACGGAATGATGGAACAATAAAACAAACATAAAATGCAAATGGTTTTGTCTACTTCATGTTGTTGTTGTTGTTGTTGCTGCTGGCTTTGTGTCCGTTAAAATAGAAATAAAAATTAAGCCGTGAGATTTTTCTAGCTAGCGCCCCACAATGGCCAAGGCGGAGTTGGAGCTGCAGACGAAGACGAAGGCGAAGACGCAGACGAAGTGGCAGACGAAGACAAAGTTGGCATAGGTAACGCCAGCAGCCACCGCAGAAGATTTGTTTGACCCATTTTGTGGCATGACATGTGCACAAAGCTGCGACCAAATGCAAATGTTTTGTTTTTGTTTCGTTATACCCTGGCCAGAAAACGACCAAATCCAGGGTATAACAACTTTGTGCAGACGTTTATACACAAACCATATACATTCCTAATCAGATTGACGAGCTGAGTCGATCTACCTGTATGAACGCGAACAGATCCCGTAAGGACGAGCCAGATCAGTTTTCCAGAAGGCTACAGTCGAGCGTAACCGACAGTAGAAGACTCTAAAAGTTGTGTTTTACTAATACACATACCGTCAAGCAAATTGTCAGTTGCATATCTTTGCATTTCAATATTACACATACAGTCGAGCAAATTGTCTTTTACATATCTTCGCTATTTCTTATTCGACCGTAGTCTAGCATCGATGGAGAATGTCATAAGCTTCGTATATGTTAAATAACGAGTCTGCAGCTTTTAAACTGATACGAGGTTTAGGTGAATTTGCTTCTTTTAATGTTCTCATCATTGAAAATCGAATAACAAGTGCAGTATCGAACATAGAAGGTTGTTACACGCAATATGTAAGCTCTACTATTATATTTAACTATTCTGAAAAGTGCATTGAATTCAGTTAATTAAGACCGAAGTTATTGATGAAGCAATATTGCACGCACTTCACAAGTAGAGGGCAGGGCATTCAGCTGTCGGTTGCGTACGACTGTGGCGCTTCCGAACTGTTTTATTTCGTTTTTTATTAGATGTGTTTCAGCTTGGCAATGGCATTGCTGCTGCTGCTGCTGCTGCTGCTGCTGCTGCTGTTGGTGCCGCTGGAGGCATGTCAAAATGTTAAACGCTAAATATATTTCTATGTATTTCACTGTTGGCTAATTGTTGTGACCTCCTAAATTACTCAAGAAGAACTGAAGAACTGTTGGCGCAAGTGGCAAGTGGCAGCAATGGAAGAGCAAGACACGAACGCAAACGCATTGGCTTTAATGGGCTGGCTTCAGCTCAGTGACGCTAAGCGCCAAAACGTAAACGTAAACTGTTCTAACGTAATTACGTCTAACAGTTTTCAGTTTTCAGTATTCAGTGTTCAGTATTCAGTTTTAAGTTTTCAGTTTTGGTGTGGTAATAACCGTTATAATTAATGATGCGCTTCGGTCTGGCTCCGGCGCTGCCAGATTGCCAAACAACAGTTGCAATTGGCGCTGCCAACTTAATCAGAATTCGCATGCGCATTTTGATCAGTTTTTACTTTCGCAGGCCGTAAACCCCGATGCTCGTAATACGAAAATGAAAGTTTCCGATCGAATAAACGGTAATTAATCACTCTGACTCTGCCGTCATAAATAATTAGCTCGTTTCGAGCTAACGGTTAATGATCACTAACAGAATCTTCCATTTGAGCAAAGTTATGCAAAAACCGTTCAGTCTAAAGCGCCCGACTGTAGAATACCCTGCACCCCATTAGATATAATTCATTAGATATAATTCATCAAATATTTTATAAAATATCATACAAATTACAGCAACAGTGCTGCTTCTTATTTTTGTCTGCTTAATTCCTCTAATAACTTGCGTTTATTTCTTGTTTAGAATGCGTTTTTCAATAAAAAAAAATTTGGACAGGGCAGATCAGTCTGACGGGACAGATCAGTCGGACAGGACAGATCAGTCGGACGGGCCCGACTGTAGAATACCCTGTGCCTTTTATTTTATATACAATTTTATAAATCTGTCATACTAAGCGTATCAGCAGTACTTCTTCCCTTATTACGTGCGCCAGCTGCGCTGCGCTGCGGTGCTGCTGCTGCGCTGCTGGGCTGCGCTGGCAATTGCGTAGCTTATATCTACTTTGTTTATTAACCGATTTTAATGCGCTTTTCAGCATAGTTAAATATAATAAAATAGAGTATATGTACCAAATAACAACATTCTATGATTAATATTACGCTTGTTTTTGAACTTTTAAGTTCAACTATTGTGAAGCTTATATCTCCTGTGTTTCATAACCGATTTCACTGCGCTTTTTAGGATAGTTAAATATAATACAACAGAGCTTATGTTCTGAAAAACAATCTTCTATGTTCAATATTACGCTTGTTATTCAACTTTTTGAGTTAAAAATTCGAGGTTATGTGAGTTTTATTGATTTTTGGGCGTCAAGGGGGCGTGGCATCAACGATTTGAAATAAACTTGAGCTGCGTATTGAATATACCTATCTATAGCAACCAAAACGGCATCTCTAGCTTTTGTAGTTTACGAAATCGACGCGTTCATACAAACGGACAGACGGACAGACGGACAGACGGACAGACAGACAGACGGACAGACAGACGGACATGGCTATATCGACTCAGCTTGTCTCCCTGATCAAGAATATATATAGTTTGTGGGGTCTGCCACGCCTCCTTCTGCCTGTTACATACATTCTGACAAAGTTATTAACCCTGTTTTCCCATTTTTCAAATGGGCACAGGGTATAAAAAATAATTTTAGCTTGCTTTAAGCGAAGTAAAGCTTGCAATATTGTTACTCCAATAACTTTTGAGTGAATTAACTGGTTTCAATGCGCTTTTAAGAATAGGCGAACATAATGACAGAGAGTATATAATCTGAATAATAACGTTATATGTGCGATATTACGCTTGTTATTCGGTTTTTATCGATTAGGGCGGAAAGGAAGCGTGACATGCAACATTTGAAATGATTTTGAATTGCTTAATGCATAGGAGAACCTAATATGCCAAATATGCTGTCTCTAGCTTTTATATGATGCATCTAGTTAATAGACCCCTTTGGTTTACTTCAATTTGCAGGGTATGCAAATGACTTGCGACTCACCTGCTCGTCAATGGGGCAACCGCGTGCGTCGAGCAGTTGTTGTGTGGACTCGCCCAGTCCATCCAGAGCGGCGCAATCCACCACACGCACTCCGATCGTGCCGGGGACTATGGCCCGGACGGTCAAAGTGGTTGCCACACCAACCTCAACAGAACCGGAACCATTGGGGCCACCCAATTCCAGCCAAATGCGCACACGCGGCGTCTCCATCTGATGCGTTGCAGATGATGCGGCAGAAGCAGAGGCAGAGGCAGAGGACGATGAGGAGGCAGAGGGGGAGGCGGCAGCAGCAGCCAAGGCGCGCATGCGTGCGTTTCTGCAAGTGATTAAAGCATTATAATAAATAAACAATAATTATTGACTAGTCACAGTCGTAAATGATGAAGTTGCACAGTTGAAAGAATTTCAAAACAGAAATAAATAGAAGTAAAAATTTGTGGCATTCCACAATTTCTGCAACTCTTGAGCAGCTAAAGATATAGGCTGATTTAATATGAAACAAGTTTAGAAGCAAATTTTGAAGTATCTAGCTCTTATAGTTACTAATATCTAGGTGTTCATATAGACGGACAGAAGGACAGACAGACAGACAGACAGACGGAAATGGCTATATCGACTTAGCTCGTCGTGCTGACCCTTTTTACTTAAAGTAAAAGGTGTAATAAGTAACAATTACAGGTCTGTTGTCAATATTTTGTTAGCTTTTTGCTTTTAGCTTTAATTTAAAGCACAAATTTTAGAATAACTTTGCTGTTTTTTAGATTTTATGGCAAATTTTCTGTTATAAAGCCGTTTTTGTTCTTTTGGTGAAAATTGGCAATAGCGCTGGCAACTTACCGATCCCGGCCGTGGGGCAGCAGTGGCAGTGGCATGCCCATGGCGTTCGCTGGCAGCTGGCAGCGGACGGTGCGCAGGATGTCGGTGCTCTGGCGGAGCTTCTGCTCCATCTGGAGCATGATGCGCACCGTGTACTCCATGCCCCCGTCGGGCAGGGGCTCGGCGCGCACCCCGCAGCCGGAGGTGGGCAGGCGGAGCGAAATGTGGTCGTCGTCCTGGCCACGTGCCCGGCACTCGAGCGGGAAATCCTTGGCGTAGAGCAGGCCGCGGAAGTTGCGACTGAGCGTGAGCTGCATGTGCAACAGGTCACGGGTGCAGTTCACCTGCAGCGTCTGGATTTGCATGGTGCTTGTGGGCGTGGCAGGTGCGGCGGCGGCGGCGGCGGCAGGTGTGTTGAGTGCCGTTGCAGTTGTTGTTGCCGCTGTGGATGCCGCTGCCAGCAACATGGTGAGTGTGATTGCCGTTCTGGTTGCCCAGCCAGCATGACATACAATTTGCTGTCGGCGATGGGGCAGGCCGATAAGCGCGCCAGTGGCAAGTGGCAATGGCAGGCGGCAAGTATGGCCGCAATGCGGCAAGAACATGTTTCCGATTTTCCAATTTCCCGTTGCGCCCGAAACGCGCCACAGCCAGCGGGCAGAGGCAGCTAACTGCAACCGCAATTGATGCCACTTGCTGTGCCTGCAACACCTGCAACCTGTTGTTGCTTGCTGCTTGTTCTTGTGGTTTTTAATTTTTTTTTTGTTTTTGTATGCCCGGGGCACAAACCGCGACACTTGGACTTAATTGGCCTGCTCGAGAGCGTCTGCCACAGCCTACAAAAAATGTAAAAAAAAAAACAAACACAAATTATAATTTGTAATTGCAGCTAAATTAAGGCTAAGCTGCCACACCGTGGGGCAGCTTCAACTGCCAAAAAGCAGCCTAAAAACCAGGTCAAGTTTGCATTTGGCCGACAAATCAAATAAGCCAGATATTGCAGCAGTCCAGCAAATACGATCAAAGCAAATAAAAGCCCAACTTAAACTTAAACCCAAACTTAAATCAACATCAACATCGCTGTTGCCAAGTGCGTCTTTTTCCCGCCAGATCTGGCTGTTTTTGAAGAGCATTGGCTGCAAAAATTGTCAAACTGCAAGCTGCTAAAATTTTGGCATTTTTTTTTAAATTTATTAATTAATTAATACCAAAATAAAAATATAAAAAATATTTGCATAAAACTGTTTTAAATTTAAGCACATTCCTAAGAATAACTGTATTAATTTTTTTTAGTGTTTATTTATTTGCTTGCCAAAAAACGCTGTTTTTGTTGAAAAAAGACGGGCAGCACTGATCAACATGAACGTCAACATTATGCGTTTGCAACTTTGCGTAATCCTATTTGACTCCACTCATTTTTTATTTGTATTTGGTATTATTATTATTTATATTTGTCAGGGGATCGTCTGTCTTTTGCTGCTGACAAGCTCACTGCTGATATTAGCCATAATATCATTATTATTATTATTATTACTGCAGTGGCTTAATATTACTATTGTAGGCATCGCTCTTTGAAAGCCGATATCTCGAAACAGGTAAAAGCTGTCACCTTGACCAGCCACCACAAAAAAAAGAGTAAAAGGGGAAAGGCCCCAAATCTACGCTCATGCAATATCCTTTTGTTAACATTTACATGCGAGTAAATATACAACTTTTACCCTATTACCGAAATGGTGTTAAAACTAACTTGATTTGCTTGCAGCTTAGGAGAACCTAACTACCAAAAATTGTTACACTTTGCGAGATCTAGGTGATCATACGGACTGACGATCGAACAGACAGACAGACATGGCTATATCGACTCAGATCGTCGTCGTCCTGACTAAGAATATATATACTTTGTAGGGTCTACCATAAATAAATAACTAACTAACTAATAAATAACTAATAATTATAATATTGTAAATTTGTTTTATAGAAGTTTCAGTAATATTTTTATTAATGTTAAAAAAAAATTTTAAGAGCTCGAACTGCTAGGTTGTAATTAATATTTAAGATCATTTATTTTATAATATTTATTTTAAATTTTTTAGTTTTAAATTCATCAAAATATACATAGATGAATTTCTTAATTTTTTGTATTTAAAAAATTTTTGTAATTTTTCGTTTGTCTATTTTTTTTTATTTATTTTTTTACTATTTTAAACACTTTAAACTCGCATTATGCACTATTATTAATTAATAATATTTCTTTTGCGGTATGCTTTTTATATTGTTAATTATTTAAACAAGTCGCAAATAAATTTTACTTTTTTATTAAATCATATTTATTTAATTATTTTTTTTTAATTACAGTTCAAATATTTATTTTTAGCTTTTAAAATGTAAACTGAAATTTTGCTTTTGAAATTTTAATGCTGTTAAATTAAAATACTTTATTTCAATTTGCCACTTTCCTGACGATTTTCACACACAAAAAAAGCAACAAAATTAAAAATGATGTTGAGGAAAATGCTTACACAATTTCGCGTCAATTACAAAATTTTCCGCACACAGAGAAATATAACCGCAGATTTAAAATATCTAACTAACGGAAGACGCGCGCGTTTTAACCGAAAATGCTGAGAAAAACAGTTAGGCTAACGAATTTTCCCAGCGACGAGAGCGTCGAATCAAAGCACAAACGTGCGCCACCAAGTGTGCAAATCAAATAAGCCGCTAGCGCCAAACGAAGTGCAGTGTGTGGCCAAGAAGTTGGCTAACCGCAAGGCCCAAACGAAGATGTACAAGCCAAACAAAGAAAGCTGAAAATTAAGAAGAAGAAGCGACCGAGCCGTGATTTTGGCGCCTTAAGTGCGCTGTATCGATAACGATGTTATTTCATTGCACGATGTATCGATAGTGCCATGAATTCTTTTGTTGAAGTGCCAAGAACATCTGTTGTTGGCCACTATCGATTAACAACGATTAAGAAAATCATTTAAACAACTAACATTACCATTTAAGCATTTATAGCTGTTGAACGATTTGGAAAGTTAATAAACAACGTATTATTAGCTGCGTTTTTAAAATTGTAAATAATTGTCCGACCACAATCGATCGAAAGACATAAAGCAGAATCGGTTGTTTTGCCATCGCTAATCAGCAATAGCGATGTAAGCAAAAATAGAACTCGAGTCGTCTTAAGACATCGATATTTATGCGATGTTTGACAATTATTTATTATGTATTATTATTTTATGTTAAATAATATTTATTGATATATTTTTGTATTAAATGTATTTACTACAACTACCAATAGTTCTGCTGTGCATAGGCAGAGTTCTGTTTTTGCACCAATATTACATTTACGAAATGTGGCCAGATGGCGCTCACTTTATATACATACATTATACAAATAGATATATTATAATATTGAAAATTAAAATATTAATTGTAATATTAATTAAAAACTTTACGAACAAATTTGGGGAAGCATTTAACTCAGCGTAACTCACGATCAGAAATAGCAAAACAGCGATGAGTCGACGATGCATCGCGCAGTTGAAAACATCGATACATCGAGTTGCAACCAACATCGATATGCGATGCCATCGATGCAGCGCACATCGCTAATCAGTAATGCCACACGATAAATTGGAAGCGAAGCGGCTTAAATAAATTAATGCTGGTGGAGGACGAAACGCATTGAAAAGCAAACAAATGAACATTAATCTGAACATGTCGGACATCATTGAGTACGTGCTGCCCACAAAGTCCGAATACGGCGAGCAGCAGCAGTACAACGATTGCGACGACGGAGACGATTGCGACGATGGCGACGAGGATGCCGATAGCAACAATCAGTTTATCGTTTTGGACGATGCTGTGGATCTCGATGGAAATGTGGATCTGAATGGGGATGTGGATATCGATGAGGATGTGGATTCTGAGTTCAAAAACGAGCAGTTCCTTTTGATAACCGACGATGGAGGCGACCAGGATGCTGATGCGCTAATGCAGCAGCAGCTGCAACTGCAGCTGCATTTGCAACAACAACAACAGCAGCAGCAGTCAGTGCTGCGTACGGCAAAGCTGGAGCCGCTGGATGAGATGCAGTACATCATAGAACACAACTCCATAGATCTGGATGATCTGGTTGAGGAGGAGGAGCTGGAGGGGGAGGGGGAGGTGGAGGGTCAGCAGTTTGAGGAGCACAATGAGGAGGAGCTGCAGAATGCGCAGGATCAGCAGCAGATGGCCTTCGAATGGAGCTATCTGCAGGCTCCCGTCGAGAATGTCGAGGACGTCCATGACGTCGAGGAGGCGCTGCCTCTGATGAGCTTTAAAAAGCACCAAATACAAAAGGCCAGCGAACTGCTGCTGTTCGATGAGCATGCGCCGTATGTGGAGTACAGCGCGGCTGGAGACGCCACCAGCAGCCAGCAGCTGCCCCTGTCCCAGCCCCAGCCGCTGCCCATAGAGCAGCCCAAAGCGCTGGCGAAGCCCACGGAGAAGCTGCTGCATCTGTTCAAGGGACCCAGACGCTATCTGCTGTTCGATGAACTGATCGCAACGATTGTCGACTTCGACGAGGACGGCACGCCTATTGTGGAGTTCTCGCTGATCAACAGTCTGCACGATGAGAAGCTGCCGGTGGAGTGCGGCATCTGTCCGGACGTGATGCACAAGTCCAAGCTGTCCAAGCACCAGAAGACGCATTTGGTGCCCGGCAGCAATCGCTACGCGTGCATCTACTGCACGGAAACGTATCGAGATTGCAAATATCTGGCGGGGCACGCGCGTCGCCACATGGGCATCCGGCCGTACGTCTGTGAGCCGTGCAAGCTGTACTTCTCCACCAAGCAGGATCTGCGCGTGCACAACCAGCGCCGGCATCTGGAGAAGGAGCACATCTGCGAGATGTGCGGCAAGACGTTTGCGCAGAACACGCAGCTGAAGCGGCACCGGGAGGCGACGCACGAGAAGAAGCGACGGTTCCAGTGTAAATACTGCCAGAAGGCGTACTACAAGAACTTCTCGCTGCAGGAGCACATCCGCAACGTGCACATGGGCGAGCGGCGCATGCTCAAGTGCCCCTTCTGTGGCATGCAGTGCCGGGATGCGCACAAGATGGCCCGCCATCGCAAGGAGATGCACTTGAACCAGGACACGTACGTGTGCCATCTGTGCCAAGAGGAGTTCACCGACATCAACTACTTCGATGCCCACAAGCGGTCCATACAGTGTCGCAGCAACACCCGACGCCTGGGCAACGATGAGCAGCCGCTGGAGGACGAGGAGGGCGCCTTCATCAGCGAGAGCGACCAGCTGGCCGGCATGCTCGACGAGGACTACGACGAGGATGCCGGTCTGCTGCTGCAGCCCGAACCGGACACCGAGGCGGAAGCGGACACGGAGGCGGAGCCGGAACAGCAAACGGAGTTGCAGACGGAGACGCAGCTGCTGCCGGATCCGAATTCCAATCCGGAGCAGCTCATTGCCAATCGCATTGCGGATGAGCAGCATGGCCTCTGCGTCTTGGAGACCATCAACGGCAGCTTCCATCCCATGGATGTTGCCGATGCCACGGACTATGCTGTGGCCAATGTTACGCCGGATATCGAGGGCGAGGTCAACTTCCAGCGGAAGCAACAGTTTCTGCAGCAGTACGACGAGGACAGCCTGCTGGTGGAGCAGGTGGAGGAGGACGACGACATTGGCGATGTGCAGTATATGGACCCCTCAGATCCCACGGGAGGCTATTCCCAGACGCCTCAGAGCCAGCAGCAATTCCAGAATCACATTGCCCAGGAGTACAACGATGATGACCTTATTTATGAAATTACACTAGAGACTGATGATAATTGAGAATCCCCCCTTTGCCCTTCAGAACCCCCTGCCCTTTTCATCACCAAAATCTTACTATTTTCTTTCTTTCAGTTTTTTATAAATATATATAATTTTTTTCCCTGCCACTCCCACAATCCTAAACCCTTTGCCCCTCCGCTTCCCTAAACTTCTCACAATTTTCTTTAGCTGCACACCGGGTACACATGTACATATGTGCATACTGTAAATAGCCAGAATAAAATAGATCATGTATGTATTTCTTAACCGCTGTCTCTAAATAATATAAAATATAAAAAAAAATAACCACGCACTACGAAAATAAAAATAAAAAGCGCCTTGGCTTTCAACCCGCCCTCGTTTTATTCAATTTCAAAACAGATTCGCCAAAAAGGCAAATGCAACCCAGGATATCGCAGAGCTGCATTCCAGCGTCGACAACAGCCTCAAAATGCAACTCATCCTGCTCATCCCTGATTGGTTGGTATTTTTCTTTTGTTTGGCTTTAATGGGCATTGGAATAGAATTAATTGCACACAAATACATATTTACAGCTGTAAAGATGACATCAACGTGCATACAATGGGGCCTGGGCGTGTTCGATAACCATTTCGATACATGCGCAGCATCGATAAAAACCATGCGACCGAATTCATTCAAAACAGTGTTGCCCATTTAGCGGCATTCTGATTTCCATTTGAAAATATAAAAAATTGAAATTAAATCAATAAATGCACATATATTGCTTTTATTTTGGTTATGCGTTCTAAATTAATCAAATTTCTACATTTTGAGGCACTTTTTACTTATTTTATTTATATATTTTTATAACGTAAACTACTACCAGTCCACAGAGAATTTAAAATACAAATTAAGCATAACATTTAAATTAATGATTAAATTAAATTAAAAGTCGAAAGCATAAGCTGACAATAAAAATCAAAAGTTAAGCTTTTAAATTAAATTTAAAAAAAAAACATATCTAGCTATTTCTGTTTAAAAATATATAATTTATATGTTGTATATTAATTATATGTTTGTAATTACTTTTGTTGTAGTTGTTGAATAGTTTATCTAGCTTTTTCTGGCGACACTAATTCGATAATCGCTATTCATAAATAATTTTGAGAATATATAATTTATTTTTATGTTGTATATAAATTGCAATTTTGTTGTTTATTTGCATTCATGCGTAATCATAATTTTTATGTTTATTTTAATGCAGTTGCAAATCTAGCTATTTAAATAAAAATAGCAATCTAGCTATTTCCGGCAGCACTGAGGCAGTACGTAAATAAACAAATGAAGCAAAAGCCGCTGATAAGCAGAAATCTGCGCTCTTATTGTAGACAAATAAACAAACGTGAGAATATAACAAATAAAATGCCCCGAAATGTGGGGAAATGTGGGGAAATGTGGAAAAATGTTTGCCTGGCAACGGCATCGAACAAACTTCAGACGAGATTCGTTTTCTACTCACAATTCCGGCGCCGCTTGAAGTAAACAACTGAAAATTTCAATAGAAAAAATAATACTTATAGAAGGCACATTTCTCAGGCATGGATAACGGGAACAGGGAGGACGACGATAACGAGGCTGAGGTGGAGAACACCACGGACTTGGATTCCGGCGAGGAGGAGGAGGCCGAACCGGAATCCCTGGCGGAGGGTGAGGCGGGCGACCTGGACAGCTGGGCGTCCTTTCAGGAGCACATCGATGCACTGGTGGCCAATGAGAAATGCGAGGCGCCCGTCAACGAGCTGGACGAGCGTCGCCAGACGATTGTGCAGCGTGTGCGCTCCGTGCAGCGGGAGCTGCCCAAACCGTTTGCGGAGCGTGCGATGGGGCAGCTGGGCAGGATCGATCAGCAGCTGGAGCTGTCGGGGAAGCGGCTTGGGGAGCTGGTGCGCTTTGGCAACGAGCTGGTGACCAACATACGGGTGGCCAACGAGCGTCGGGAGCTGAACCGGCGCCTGTTCGAGTCGACGCGCCGCGGCGACATGAAGTTCAACCTGGAGGGCGAGAACGTGGAGGCGATGGCCAAGTTCGAGAACATCCGATCCCGCTGGACGGAGCTGAACGAGATCAACGAGCCGATGCTGCTCTGGAACCAGATCGAGCAGCAGAAGAAGCGCATTGCGAACATCATGGCCAGCAAGGATGAGATGATACTGGCCTGCCAGCAGGAGATCGATCGCATGAACGCCAAATACGAGTTCGATCGCCAGCGCCAGGCGACCGATCTCTGCTGCCTGGTGGAGCGCGTCGACAACCAGGTGGAGACCCTGAAGGAGGCCTACAAGCGGCATCTGGACATACTGCGCAACACCGTCGAGGATGAGCGTCAGCACTTCTCGCAGACGGCCAACGAGAAGTGGCGCAGCTTCTTCGATGCGCTCAACACGAACTTCGAGGAGAAGTCGAGGATGGTGCGGGTGCGGGAACAGTTCTATACGCTGCAGACGCAGCTGCTGCTGGAGTCGCAGGACGAGCTGACCAAGCAGACGCGCGTGCGCCTGGAGCGGGAGTGCGAACGCCTGGAGCTGGAGCTGCGACGCACCCGGGACAATGTGCTGATGAACTCCGAGAAGCTGGACTACAACTATCAGGTGCTGCAGCGGCGGAACGATGAGAACACGGTGCTCACCAATCAGCAGAAGCGACGCGTCGCCCGCCTTCACGAGGTGGTGGCGCGCACGCGGCGCAACTTCAAGCAGGTGCATCACGCCGGCAAGCGCACCATCCTCCGGCTGAACAACGAGATCCAGCAGCTGCACGGCAGCATCAGCGAAATGGAGGCCAAGGCGCAGCACACGCGCAACATCAACCAGGAGAAGTTCAACCGCGTGTGGAACATCAACTACGATGAGATCTCGCAGCTGCTCGCCCGCATCTACGAGATCGATCGGGTGTTGCACGAACAGCAGCTGGTGCTGCCCTGGCAGCAGCCCCACATCCACATCGACAACATCAACAAGCCGACGCCCAAGGCGACGCCCAACTTCATGAAGCGCATCGAGCGTCGCTTTGGCCGTCTGCCCAAGCAGTACGGCGGATCGGGCTACGCCCGGCCGTCCGATTGGGACAAGCCACGCGGACCCATCCAGGATCTGCCGCCGGAGTCGGCGCGACTGATGCGCAACATACTGCGCAAGCTGGCGGATCGCGGCGGCTTCCTGATCGAGGAGCGCCTGCTCAAGATCCTCAAGCCGTACACCGTGCGGGAGCAGACCTTGGTGCGCATCGACAACATCTTTGCGGCGCTGCGCATCAGGAATCTGGATCATGTCATGGAGCTGACGCGCGTCTTTGAGCCCTACACGTACTGCCCGACGTGCCAGCCCACGGGCCTCAATCCCATGAAGTGTGCCGAGGTGTTCCTCAAGGATCAGAAGCAGCCGTCGCGCACGCTCAAGCTGGGCGACATCGAGAAACTGGATCAGGTGCTCAAGTCCAAGGCCGATGCGCCAACAGTGCTGGCCAAGGATTACGCCAGGGTCTGCTCCAATCATTACATGGTCATGGAGCCGGCCCTTGTGCTCCATGCCATGAATCTCTACACCAACCAGCGGCATAAGCAGAAGTACGGCAGCTCCTCGGAGAGCAGCCTGGAAACGGATGTCATACAGTTCGAGGACAAGGAGATCCAATCGTTTTGGCGCCAATTCACCGACCTCTTTCCCGCCTCCAAGAGCCACCTGTGGAAGACCCTGGAGCACGGTCTCAACCACTACGTCGAGGTGCTCAAGATGCGCGTCCAGTACGATGCCGAGGTCGTCTTTCTACGCCGCCAAAACGAAGAACTCCGCCACTTGCTGCAGAAGTTCAAGGTCTAAGCCACAGGGCACTGAGAGAACTGTTCCCACCCACCCAAAAACAGATTATTTAGAATATCACAGGCAGCAATAAGTTATATGTTTATTTGTATTTCGTGCTTATCAAAAATGTATTTGCAATTGTAACTAGTATTAAATTCAGCTGTATGCAAACTGTTCCCAGTCGCTTTCGTTTACGTATCTTCCACATATCCCGCTATACGTAGCCATTTGAGCTGATAGCCCGTTTCGATGTTTTATCATTAAATTTTACATGTGCACCCTGCATAGATTATTTTCTGATTATATTATTAAATTAACTACAGTAGATTCAACCAAACGCATGCCGCCTTAACTGTTCCCAGTCGCACCTCAACTGTTTCCAGCGGCTACTCAACTGTTCCCAGTGGTTACTTCACTGTTATCAGCGGCTAATCAATGTTCCCAGTGCACTGGCTACTCAACTGTTCCCAGTGGTTATTCAACTGTTCCCAGTCGTTACTCAACTGTTACCAGTGGTTACTCAACTGTTCCCACTTCGATGACTTTCATTGGTGTGACCAGCTTTGCCATCTCTAATCCTCTCTTCTTTTCTGTGTCCGATGTTCGTCTCGCTCTAACTCCTGCTGACTAGCACACGCACCGTTATTTGAGAGCGAAAGTCCTGGTTGCCACACTAAGCACAATGGTGCTAACAGTGGTGATTTTTGTGCTACAGGAGCAATGGTATATTAGTATTATAATATTAAATCGGGAACTGAATTTCACTATACTATTATATATAAAGTACATATTTCACTTATTCACGCAAATAAGGAAATATTGTGCAAATTTTATAATTTTATTGTAGAATTGAAAAAATAAATAACTTAAATGCATTTAATTTTTGGCTGCACCTGAAACTCAATTGTGCAGCTTAGTGTTATCTAGGGTTATCTTGGGCCACATGTCGATAAAGTTTTTTCAAGTTGACGGAAGTTTAAGTGCTCGTAAAAGTACAACTATGTAAGTGGATATACATATACTATATAGTATGGGCATAACCGATCGGTAGTTCTCAGCAGTTTAAGTGGTTCAAAGTGCGCGCGCCGCAAACCAAATTGAAATCAACAAAAACACTAAAAAATGGAAATGTATAAGGTGGAAATGAAATTACAACTTGAGCCATAACAATTGCATTTGTCGGTTTATTTTATTATACGATAAACCAATAAAAAGAAAAACAGCAACAAAACTAGCAAGACGGTCTCGTTAGCGTTGTTATTTCGATTCCATATATATATATTCCATACATATACAATATTTTTTAGTAGTCGAAACAGTAATCTTATCGCCGCTAAACGGTTAGCGTAACAATTAGAAAACCCAGCGATCGATTGTTCAAATGCTCAATCGGATAACTATAAGAATCACTTCGGGGGAATCCGCTTCACCAATATGCGACACGCCGCTCCGTATCCTACGCCTGCGCCGACTTCCCCCTCGATCGCAGCGTCATTATTCCCGGTGGATCAGCTGGTAATCGAAGAGCAGGATTTTCAGCTGTTTGGTCAGCTGGGTGATCTGACCACGCTGTCCGATGAATTGGAGATGGTGAGTACTCTATGAAATACTTAAACCTCGGGGCTTTCTAGCTTTTAGCATTTTACAAGTTCCCAAATATTCATAAAGCCATCTGTATTCAGATGAATTCTATTGGATTATGGTCTACAAGAGGGCTCTTCTCGATCCTCTTAATACCAATCAAAAATGCTCTCTAAATATAAATAGCCTAACCAAAATTGACATAAATGGGCGCAAATACAAAGAGCGAGCGATACAAAGTTTGTAATATTATTTCTTAAATAACTTTTGTGTTTATTAACCGATTTCGGCAGTTCGTACACAGATCAAATTGTGAATGTCACACCCCATTTACGTTCCTATTTGATAAAAATCGAATAACAAGCCTATTTTTAATATTACCTATCCTAAAAAGTGCATTGTAATAGATTGGTAAACACAGAAGTTATTAAAGAAACAATATTTTATTCTTGAAAATACAAACTTCTATATTATATATAGATATTAATAAAAATAAACATAGATATAGATAAAGATATTGACATATTTATAGATGGAGATATAGATAATGATATTGATATTTCTATTAATATTGATATTACCTTCCTCGCAGTCGCCCGGCCAATCGTCGGATGGGAGGGAACTGAGGGGCTGCAGGGTCGACAAGCGATCGGGGGGCAATACGTGCGACGTGTGCGGTCGCAGCTTTGGGCATGTGTACACGCTGCGCATCCACCGGATGACGCACTCGGAGGAGAGGCCGCACGTGTGCGGAGTGTGCGGCAAGGGGTTCTGCCAGCTGAACAAGCTGCGGATGCACGCCGTCATCCACACGGACAGTCGACCGCATTCTTGCGACATTTGTGGCAAGGGATATCGCTTTGCGAACTACCTGACGGTGCACAGGCGTCTGCATACCGGAGAGAAACCCTACAACTGTACGGCCTTGGGTTGTGGCCTGTCCTTTCACTCGGTGCACGCGCGTCGCATGCATCTGAAGCTGTGGCACGCCCAACAGGGGCAGGGGCAAGGGCAGGAGCAGTCGGAGATTTTGGATGGTTCGACCGCATCGCTGAGCTATACCTGCCCCATCTGTGGACGTGTGCTTGCGGATCAGTGCTACCTGAGCACGCATCTGAAGCGGCATTACAATCAGCGGGATTATCCGTGCCCCCAGCCAGAGTGCGGCAAGCGGTTCTTTAGCTCGTCTGAGTTGAATCATCATCAGATTACGCATACGCAGCGGCGTCCCTTCCGATGTGCAATCTGCACTTCCGGTTTCCTGCGCAAATCGAACTATATGCAACATCTGAAGCTGCACCAGAAATAGGCGGCCAACAAGAGAGAGAGAGAGACTACACATGGATTTATTTTAAATATACGATTTATTTAAATATACGATTTATACATAAAATTTTTTTGTTTTTCTTTTGTATCGTTTTTATAACTTTATCTTTAGACGCATGCTGTTTGTATGTATATTAGATATATGTATATATATATATATATTTATGTTTGTTTGTTTGTATGTATGGGTAATTGGTATTGGTTTTGTTTATGTTATTTATTTATGTTTATTTTTTGTTTTTGTTTTTGTTTTGCCTTATGGTATGAATTTCGCTGATGTACGCAATACATCATTATTGATTTCTCAGTTTTATCAGTTGCTGCTTCAGTTTCTCTCGATTACAGTTACATTTCGTGTTTGTTCTTGTTTACATTTTGCATTTGGTTCGCCTCAATATCATTTTGTCTGTTTGCTGGTTTCTCTTTTGTTTTCTTCTTGCTTTCTCTTTTGTTTTGTTTTGTTTTGTTTGTTGTCTATTAGTACATTTTTGTGACTGTCTAGCAAAAATATGGATGTATGTATGTAAGTAGGTCGGTCTGGCAACGCCAGCACAAAGATAGCAGCTTCCGTTGCGGCGCTGCTCAACACTGAACCGATCTTGCGCATGCAGAAGCGTGCCCTAACGGTACATACATATCCGGTTTGATTGTAACAAATTGCATTTCACAGAAGAAACAAATTAAACACAGTAAGAAAATGAAACTTAACTTAAAATCAAAGTGCATAACTTTTCTATGACATAGTCAACATACACACTAGCTAGATGAATGCCATTTAAATAAAGAGACTTAAAAACTAGGCAATAGAATCCAAAGAAGCTCAAACTTGCTCACTAGCCCAACAACAAAATCTGCACTTGGGGCTTTCGTCTGAGAACTCGGAAGGGGATTTTCCAAGAATTACGATATTTCTGATATAGCTGCATAACAAAATACTAGATAGATAAATAATAGATTTCGTTGGGGTTGCCAAAATCAAAAGTTTTTTTTTTTTCATAGTTTAGATTTGTACCCAAATGTGCAGATCTTGCGGGTTGTGAGGGGTTATACTTCCTGCTTGTTTTGCGGCTTAAACGATCTATGCGTGCTCTTCGCTTAATTTCTGTTAATTTAAGATTTTAACACACACATACTAAGCGAAGAATCTAAACGTTAGAACAACATTCATATGACATAGCAATTTCTCTTTTCAATATATATATTTAAGGTTTATATATGTACGTATGCAAGTGTGAGTTAGCTCATATGTATTTACGTGTGTGTGAGTGTGTGTGTGTGTAAGCTTCAAGCTTGATAAATCCCAGTTTCTGTTTTGTTTTTGTTCCGTGCTATGCTCAATCTTAGAAAAACGTATCCCGAATCACCTTTAGTTTTGTTTCTTTCACAAAGAATTTTGAATCTCTTGCGCGTTGTGCAACACTGTTTTTTTTTTTTTGGTTTTATTTTTTTATGTTTTCTAAATCTGTCTGCGTATAAAACGTATTTTTCTTATTCATTTTTCTTATTCATCTGTTTCGTCTATTAAAATTGTTTAGAACTGCCCAAATTGATATAAAAAATTGTTGGTTTTCATGTCTCTCATTCTCATTCCCGATTCTCCCGATCGTTCTCACTGTCCTATAGCTATACTCTCTAAAATCCTAAGCAAAATACATTATCCTGTATTTCTTTCTTTCTTTCTTGCTTTCGATTTTGTGTTGTGTTTTTTGTTGTATGTAGATGAAGAAATTTGTATGTATGTATATAGAAGTTCTCTTTGTATATATGGATATAGATATAGATATATATATATATATGTACACATATAGATCTATCAATCATCGCTGTAGCTCTGAGCACTTTTTACCATTACAATTGCAATTTTATGCTTTGTGTGATTTAAACTCTCAATTCGCTTCTCAATTGCTTCTTTCAAAAACAAACAAAAAAAAAAAAATCCAATTATAGTATTTTCATATGCATAATATATCCAAGTGGCGCTTATGACATGGAGCTGCAGGGCAGGCGAGGAGAACCCATTTGGGTAAGCACCCGATCCAGCCACTGGAGCGGACCATTCAGATGCAATTCGATCCAGCAGGGTGTCGAGGTGACGGTCTGGCGACGGTACTCGGCACCCCAACCCTTCACGAAGGACATCCGAATGGTGCACATGCGCGTTAGCTGATAAACCGCCTCGAATCCCTGCGACACGGACTGGGAGAGGAGGGCGGCGAATTCCTGATTGTTGAAGATCTTTAGATTGCAACCGGGTGGTATTTTACAAACGGTTGCCGGATGCCAGCCGTACCGCTGATTGCAATTGGGACTCTGCACGAATATGGACGAATCGCTGAGGCATTCGGCAAAGACCTCGCCACCGATATAGTAGAGACGAACACCCTTGCCGATGTGACGACGAGTCTGCTCGACGACCTCGTTGCGATTCACATTGGACAGCAGACCCAAACAGAAGCGTTCCGAATTCGATGGATCGGTAAACCCATCCACCGTTATCGACGGCTGCGAGGCGTGAAAGGTCTCGCCCACCCGGGTATTTAGCTCGTAATAGGATATGGAACACCAGAAGGCCGGCTCATGGTACATCACGGGTGCAGCATCAACCGGTGGCGTCAGACGCGACATGTTCATGTTGTCATTGGGATCGATCGGGTCCCCATCCTCGCTCATATACCCTGGCGGCGGTGTGCCCGTATTGGGTATGCTGCTGCCCACGCTCAGCACGCTCGACTGCGAGTCCATGTTGCAGCTACCCTGGCCCACAAACGAAAGCGGCGAGTGTTGCTGTTGTTGCAGATGTTGCTGTTGCTGCTGCTGTTGTTGCTGCTGCTGCTGCTGTTGTTGCTGCTGCTGCTGCTGTTGCTGCTGTTGCAGCTGATAGCTGCCCGTTAGAGTTGCGGTAGAGTTGCTGCTGTTGCCACCCAATTCCATGTACTGTGGCGGACTCAGGGAGGCGCTGCGAATTACAGCGGCATTGTAGTCGGTGTTATTTGGTATCTGGTGCGTGTGATTGTCGAGCGGATAGTCGACGATGGAGTCGGGGGGTGTGGGCAGCGACTTGGGCACGAGAATCGATAGCTCGATCTTCTTGTAGTGATACGGATTGATGCAAATGTCGTCCTTGCGCAAATGGAACGCGTACTCGCAGTGATCGAGGGGCTTCAGTTCATTCTGTGACTGCAGGTCGGGCCAACGCCACAGACGGCAGTAGATCACGTGCGGTAAACCCTTGCGCAGGCTCTCGCCTGTTGGGGCGGGCTTGCTGCGCGGTACGGTCACACAGCGTGTGTTGCAATTCTGCGTCGAGATCGCACGTTCCAGTTCCTCGAGCAGCGAATTCTTCTTGATCTTCTTCACCAGATTCTTGACGGCCTTCTCCGACCACTTGCCCTCGACGCTGTTGTCCTCGTTGCCCTTTTTCAGTGCTAACAAACGTTTGACCACTTGCGGCGTGAATGGCAACATCTCACGTTCGATACGACCCTGCACCGCGTCCCCCGCCGCCCCCGCACCCGCTCGCTCTCTCTCCCTCTTTCTCGCTGTCTCGCTGTCTCGCTTGTTCGCTATTGGATGCACACACACACAAGCTACTTGTGTTAGCCTGGAAATGACGTGTATCCTTCCAATCAAATGCAATCAGACGTTGTGCAACACTGTTGTCTGAGCGCTGCGACTTCCAGCTGCTTTCAATTCCAAACCGGAAATGCGGTGAGCCTTCCAATCAAATGGAATTTAAGTGTTGCCCAACACTGTTGCTTGTGACGGTTGTTTTCTGATCGGCTTCCGATTCAAAATAGAAATGCTGTGATCCTGCCAATCAAATGAAATCAGACGTTGTACAACACTGTTGTCTGAGCGCTGCGCCTTCCAGCTGCTTCCAATTCCAAACCGGAAATGCTGTGAGCTTTCCAATCAAATGGATTTTAAATGTTGCCCAACACTGCCAGTTGTTGTTTGCGTTGCCCAGCACTGTTGCTCCCGTTACGCTTTCTTCTCTTCGCTTGTGCTTTGCTTCTGGATTCCTCGCTGTTGTTGTTGTTGTTTGTTGTCAGCGTTGCTAAAAGTGTGCACAATAGTTAGTTAGCACTCTCTCTCTCTCTCTCTCTTCCTCTGTGTGTGTGTGTGTGTGTTTAGTAATTAAAACTTGATAATTTGCATGCATGTGTGTGTGAGTGTGTGTATCTGTGTGATGAATTCAATTCAATACGTGCGTCTGACAACTGATAAACAAAAATTATGGCATGAGACCATATCATGGCGATGTCTGTGATAATTACGAGAGTCTGTCTGTCCGTCTGTCTGTCTGTATGTATGTGTGGGTGTATGGGAAATCTATGAATCGTGCATTATCAATCTTTGCGATTTGTGCTTCCAATTTAGCAATATTTGCAATGCAGCAGCTGAGCGTGGAACGATGCAAGAAGGCGTGAAGGTGTCTAATCTCTCTCTATCTCTCTCTCTCTCTGTCTCTCTCTGTCTGTGCGTGTGCGTGTGTGTGTGTGTGTGTGGACACATTTGACGGGGGCGTTTTGTGCCAAGGTCAACTGTCTGCAAAGGCAGACAGTGCGCATAATATAAATACGAAATCGTAGACCGGAACGGGCGCAGGGAACAGTTATGGGGATAAACAGATAAACAGACAATAGAGAATTGATTACAGTTGCTAGAGCAGCGAGATAATACCGTTGCAATATCGATAAGCAATTCATATCGGAATTATCGACATCATTTTTGCGCTTTTAAATAAAGCGTCAACAAAAAATATAAATATGTATTTGTTTTTCAAGATAAATTGTTGAAAAATTAATTAATTAAGACATCTAATTATTGATATTATCGAAAAGCGTGAATATCGATTTTTATCGTATTTTTACCAATTTAAATATGTAGTTAAGAATTTAAATAATCTCTTATATTGGAAGATAATACCCTGTTTTTATATAAAAATGAAAATAGTTGAAAGAATTTAAACAATCTGTTTTTATTTAAAAATTTTTAAGTTTAAAGAATTGAAACGTTTCGAATTAAAAAATTAGTAAGCATTTAAATAATCTATTATATTTAAAAATATTGTTTTTTTTTTAATCAAGCATTTAAAAAGTTAAAAAATTTAAATTGCTAATTTGAAATTACAATCTATATAAATAGTTCTTTAACGAGAATTACATTTCTTTGTTTTTGTTGAAATGAAAATGTCTATAATTTGCTACAAATATAAACATTTGAGGAATTTATGGAGAAACCCTCCAAATTATCGTTATCAAAGCTCAAAATATTGATAATGCAGGATATCGATAGAATGCAAACACTGCTCAGCCGGCGAATGGAATGAATGAAAGGAGTGAAGGCACATACGTAGGGAAAGATGGAGGCGGGGAGGTGGGTAGTGCGCCCGTATAACAGCAGTGCGAACTGGGAACAGCTCGGACTGGGAACAGTTGGGGGAAAGCGATCAATTGCCAGTGTGCCCAAGCTCTGGAACATAATGAGAGCAGAGAGATGTGAAGTTGAAAAAGAAACTACACGCATACAAACAAACAAAAGCACAAACACACACACACACACACACACAGATACAGACACAGACATGGCATGCATGTATTTGGCACGCATATTACCTGTATAACAGTTTCCACATGTAAACAGCAAACGGCTAGGGGGGCGCCGAGGGGCAGCCTGAACCGGCACCTGTGCGAAATGCCGGAAGTGGAGGGGTGGGGGAATGGAAGCGGGACGCCGACAAACTTTGGCAGCAGCGACAATAATAATAACGGCACAACAACAAACACAGCTTCAACTGTTATACGCAATTGCAGCGTTTGATGCGTTGATGCGTAGATGCGTAGAGTAGGGTGAGGGGTGGGGAAGCGGGGCAAACGTAAAGCGGCGTTGGCGGCAACGGCAACGGCAACCGGAACCGGGCGCGTACGTCAAGTGAGAGGGCTGACGGGGGAGGAGAAGTTGTATGACAGCAGAGGGGGGCCGGGGGGTTGTCGCTGAATTCAATTTGTGTATGTCTTGTGCGCGCGCAAGAAAGTGACAGCTAGACACACACACACACACACACACATGCACAAATACATGCACAAGCACACGCACACACACAAACAGAGAGTTTTATATATGTATGTATGTGCAGAGCGAACTGTTCCTATTGTCTGCTGACCTTTCGCACTTTATGATTAGCTTAGCGCCTGCCCCTTCCACGCTTCTGATCGCCGCCGTTCGATTCGATTAGATTGCGCTTTGGCCGTGTATCGATTAACTGCGTCTATTGCCCGAGATCCAAGCCGAAAAAGCACACCGTTCACCGTTCGCTTTGCTCTGTCTGCTGTTTTGTGTTCCTTTCACACACATATACGCCGTGCCGTTCCGTTCCGCTCCGTTCTTATTCGCATTCTCTTCTACTCTGCTTTGCGCTGCTTCTTCCGTCTGCGCCTGTTGGTGTTGGTGTTGCTGTTGGTGTGCGTGTTCGTGTGTGTGTGTGCGCTTTTGTCTGAAATTATGTATTCAGCGAGAGCGATGTATTTGCGCATATCGATAGGTGCGATTGGTTCGTTGCTGCGATAGTGCGACAGCCGTCGAAATATCGATTATCCATTCACAATTCAATAAACAATTTTATCAGCTTTCATTAAACCATTTTAAAATACATATATTTATTTCTAAATATGTCCACAAATTTATGAACTGATGATTTTTATTTTAATATACATATATTCTTTTTTATATATATTTTGTATAATTTAAATTTGTCTGTTTCTGGTAGATATCGCAAATAATTATTATGAGCTTAAAAATTGTATTTATTTATTTATTTAATTTAATTTAGCGTATATTGTTTATTTCACAAATAATTTCACGTTAATCCTTAGCTGTTTTATTGGCAGTCAACAGATCGAAAGCCAACAAAAGATATAGAAACCTTATAATTTATTTGCTTTAAATAAATTATGTTTTGGGCAAATAACGAGCAAAAATAATTATGTACAATTTGTTGCTTATTTAAGCATTCATTTTGCAAGATTAAATAAAATGCTGAACATTTTATATTTAACAAAAAAAGCCCAGAATTTCAGCTTTGCTTAATTTCACTATTTTCTTAGCAAATGTACTTCCCCCGATTTGCTAAGGACTATTGGAAATTTTAAATTATTTGTTGCGTTTTTAAATATCTGTAAGATCTGTATATTTATATTTATATATGGATTAGGTGCGCGAAATACGTAGGGATTTCAGTAGCGCCTGCTTCACTAGCTCATCGGGGGAGGGTGTGTCAAATCGAAACCGCCTTACATTCCCCCCGTATGCCTCTCGCCTGCACAGCTTCAGGTGCTGCAGCTCCGAAGCGGTCACGGCGTATTTCAGCTGCGGTTGTCCCATCGTCTCCTTCAGCAGGCCGCCAATATCGCTGAGTTTCTGCGCCAGTTTTAACGCGTTCGCGTCACTGTGCAGCGCCTCGCCCCCCTGCCCGTCCGCCGGCTGCCCAAGGCGACTCCTCAGGCTGTCGCAGCTGATGAACGGAATTTCGAAGCGCTCTTCAGCAGCGGCTGCCAGCTGCTGGCGCCGCTTGGTGGCCGCCTCGCGGGGCGTGGCATTCTGGGGCACTGCGATGACCGTGGTGGTCAGATCGATAAGCGGGGATTCCCCCGCATGCACATCCAGCTGCCTAAACTGCTGCTCCAACTGTGACGCTTCCTGCAGCTTGGCGGAGGCGCTGGCTGGCGGGAGGGAGGTGGGGGCAGGGAAAAGCCTGTTGGATAACCCCAGCCCCTCCCGCTTCCGCTTGATGGCGTTCAACAGCTGCACATGCTGGACGCTTGCCGCTTGACGCTGATCCTCCTGCTCGGTGGCGGCGAGGGTGCCAAGAGGCTGGCTGCAGCTCTGATTGAGCTGATTTGGCTGATTGAGCTGCGGTATCTTCAGCTGTGGTATTATCAGCTTGCGTTTATCACAATTAAATTGGATCGATTCGCCTGGATTTTGGGCGCTGAATTTCTGCTGTATGGCCTGCTGGAGGGTCATCTGCTTGTGCTCCCTGTAGACGTCAGCATCTGAATTTGCCATTGCGCCTCAATTGACAGATTTTGAAGAAAAAACGAACAATTTTTACTAAACAATAACAACAAACAGCAACTATCGTAATTTCTTTTGTTTATGTTTTTGTTTTGATGACGTTCGATAACCAGCCTTACTGCGCAGTGTTGTAAAACTGTGCTTGAACAAAGCGCGCACTTTTTTGAAAAGCGGATAATTTGCAACAACTAAATATGCATTTGCCAAATTGCCGATTTATACAATGCCAATTTTAGCAAAAAAAAGTTTACTAAAACCCCTGTAAAACAAAAAAGACTAAAAGCTTGTATCGATTCTTTTGTTTGTTTTTATTTCGATTACGTTTGATAACCAGCCATGCAGTGTTGCCAAACTGTGCGTGAACTGAGCGCGCACATTTGAAAAGCGGGTGGAATTTGGAATAATTGAATAAATTAGCAAATGCAAGGACTAAACATGATCCAAACGACAAATGGGGCCCTCCTCGACCATTTTGAGGTCCACCTTGGGTCCGACCAGGTCGCGAATGTTGTTAATGCCGTACTTGATCATTGTGGGCCGTTCGAGGGACAAGCCCCAGGCGATGACGTTAACATTCTCGGGCACGCCCATGGGCAGCAACATTTCCGGCCGGAAGACGCCGGAGTTGCCAACCTCGATCCACTTGGCCAGGCCGGGATGATAGCAGAATATCTCCATGCTCGGCTCCGTATACGGATTATAGGCTGGCTTGAACTCCAGCTGGGTGATGCCTAGTTTGCGGAAGAACTCATAGAGGGTGCCAATGAGATCGCCCAAGGTGAGGCCGACGTCGGCGATGACGCCCTCCACCTGATGGAACTCGGCCAGATGGGTGGCGTCCAGCGTCTCGTTGCGGAACACCTTGTCGATGCTGAAGTACTTGGCCGGTTTGAAGCCTTCCGGCTGGTTGGCCAGCTTGAAGAGCATCCGGGCGCTGACGGCCGTGGTGTGAGTGCGCAGCAGATTCTTCTGGGCCTCCGACAGTTTCCAGTCGTAGCCGTAGCCCATGGAGCCGTAGCCGCCGTGCGAGTGCACGGATTTGACGCGCTCCAGATAGTCCTGGGGGAATTTGTGACTCTGCGAGGGATGCTGAATGAAGAAGGTGTCGTGGGCATCACGGGCCGGATGTTGTTGCGGCTGATACAGCGCATCGAAGTTCCAGAACGACGACTCCACGTAGTTGTTGGTGGGCATTTCCGAGAAGCCCATCTCCAGAAAGATCTGGCGGAACTCGGTACGCACCTTGAGCAGCGGATGCAGATGGCCACGCGTCGGAGGCGCCCCCAATGCATCAAAGTTGTACGCCTTGAACTTGAGCTGCTGCCAGAGGCCGGAGCTGAGCATTTCCATGGTGAGATCCGTCTCCAGTTTGGTCAGTGTTGTGGCAAACTCCGGCCCCCTGCGCAGCACAAAGCTCTTCGTAGTCGTCTCTTGCAGCAGCTTGCGCTTCTTGAACTCCGTCACATCCTTGGGGCTCGGCTGAGATCCGCCTGCCTCCAGCTGCAGCAGCTGCTCCTTTACGCTGTCCACAATCGCCTGCACCTTGCGCCTGACCAGCGGTGGATTAACGCCCTTATCCAGCTGTATCCAGCCCTGCGACATCGCCTTGCTGAATCCCACCTTGGCGTTGGCTCCTCCAGCCGCCATCAGCGCCGCCTGGGCGATGCCTTCAGGGGGCACCAGGCCATAGACGATCGCCTCGTGGCTGCCATTAGCAACCACCGCCCGCCCCTCCTCCGTCAGGCCCAGCGCCTTGTGGGTCGCCGTCTCCGCCGTAACCAGTTCCCCATGCGCCTGAATGCTCTTCAGGGCGCCCACCACCTTCTGGTGCTCCACGTCGAACAGCGCCGCCAGGTCCAGCGTGTCCGCCCCATCCTCGTGCTCCAAGTGCTTCAGTATGCGCTCGGTCAGATCGGGATGCATGCTGGCTAGCTATATACAACTATATAGAGAGATAAAGCCAGTTATCGGATAATGCGGACGTATGCGAATCGGCAACTTACAAATCGCGTGTTGCCCTCGATAACAACGGGTATCGCTATCGATTAGTCGGAGCAGCAAAGGGTCTTGCTAGTGTTGGGCAACGTAAATTATTTTCGCTTTTATTGCAATTATTTAAAATAAAAATGTATGTGCATTATTGCTATCTTTTGTGATTTGAATGCGTTTTTCAGGATAGTTAAACGTAATAAAATTTCATATATATTTTTACCCATTGCTAATGGGTATAAGACATAAAAATTAGTAAAAATAATTAAATAGGAGCACATGGCAATAATGTGGCATCGGCTTATTTATATTACATATTATTATTTCAGTCATTTTTTATTTGCGAGCGTTTTTAAATTTACAAACTGTAATAAACAGCTGTTTGCTATCGATAAGCCACTTTATTGTATCGAAAATACTAAATTCTATCAAAATACTTGGCAAAGACACAGCCACACTTTTCGTGTTATAGTCGCATCGTGAAATATGCAGCTCTCATGGCAAACGTGGCGGCATAATTCATTTTGTGATGCATCACTGAGTATAAACGACGTATTATCCATGAGTTCGATCCATAATTCAATTGTCGCACTACGCGTTTCCTCGCCGAGCATGGTTTGTAGAAATTTCACAAGTGGTTCGATGATCACGCCTGGTATATCCGATATATCTGATATATCCTGGCCTCACTGCTCACTTCAGCGGCGCTCCACAGACTCATGTGGAAGCTAAACATAATGGTTGATATACGTAATCCTTGTGAGATACACGCTGACCAAGAAGATGCACGTGAGTATTACCTGGGACAATTGAGGTTAAGCCCGAACGGAGCACGTGCAAAATAAAATAATCTTATTTGTTTGTAGTGCCTGGCTATATATCACGATCATTGCCATATTTTGCATGCTCTTTACCTACTATCTGTGGAAAAAGGAACTCAGAATTGGCACCATATATACTGATCAGTAATATCAGCGCTACTTGTATATGGTATCATCATGGGGTGGTTATGTATTCTTGATCAATCTGCTGCCCTTAATGATAACCGGATCCATGCGGATATTCCTTGTTGGATTCCAGCCCACATAAAGTTCGGAGCATATGCCGGTAAGATTTACGGAATTTTTAAAAGATAAACAACTGCGCAATGATGAATGCATTTATAATTCTTGATAGGAAGAGTATGATACATAATGAGTATACTGCAAAAAACAAACTGATCCACATTTAATAATATACATTCAGCTGAAATTTTTGACATGCTTTAATTTGTGTTTTTCATTTGCTACTTTCAGGCACTGGGAGTGTTGGGTCTCTGCCAGACACACCCATTTATCGACTAAGGAAAATTTGGATTTTGATGTGCTGTTTAAGACGCTGGTGTCAAGCGTATTCACCGTAGACGGATCGGTTATATTCACTTTTAGATTCACATTGCAATTATTGCAACCGATTCGGAACACCAGCCGATATGATCATCATTCTATATCTGCAGGTAATGTGAATGGTTTTATGTAGATGAAGCTGATCTTACTAGTAGAGCTGGGTTTGATCTTTAATTTTGTTGAATCTATTTAATCGATTTATCGAAGTAAATTCAATTTTTTCGAAAAGGACGGAGCTGATCTGTCGGTTGAAAGATTACAGTTGGACGTAACCGACAGTAGCAGACGCTGAATTTCACAAAAAACCACAAACTACATTGCGCGAAGAAATCGATTTTTAAAAAAATCGATATAATCGTCGACAAAAATAATCGAATCGTAATCGAATCGAAGCCCAGCTCTACTTGCTGAATATAAATAGTTTATCCTATTAATACATTATCCAAGCGTTAATAAACCTTACGTTTGTTGCAGATATACGTTTTCCTCCTTTCCGCTGGACTATACTTTTGCTTTTCCTGACTGACAAACTCTAATATCTTGATCATTATTTATGGTGTGACAAAAGCGACAATCGCTTTTCGGGAGGCGTACTACTAGCTTCAATAATTGAATACACTCGAGGTAAGCTTCGTCAAAAGATGCCCAATTTTTAGACTCAATTACACACGCTTTTGTGATGAATACAATTTGTATATTCTTGATAGGAAGAGTATGATACATAATGAGTACTAACAAATAATGCTGACTATATTCCTACCTACCTCCTAATGTCTGTCAAAATGCTTAATTCTGTGTTTAATAGTTTGCCTCTTTCATTTACAGAACGCATCACGGACATGTCCTGGTGGGATTATGGGTATCGTCTTGTAAATTAGACATAATTAAAATATGTTAATTACAATATTACATTAAATGTTTAATAAAACCACGTATAAAACAAATTAATTCAAGTTTGAAAAATATGTCTATCTCTTGACTCGGAATAAAAATTGCTAAAATTTTAATATAATAATATGTCTACTATCTACTAATTTCTAAAAAAAAACAACAATATACAATATAGAGTATTAAGCTTGCAGCTAAGCCAAAAAAACTAAGCGAATGCCTCCAAGAGGCAGGTAACTCTGGATATGTTTGGCAAGTCTCTGTTAAACAGCATTCTGTTAAATAACATTAGCCGATCTCGGTTAAAAATCTACCATCGATAACCGACCACAGTGGGCGCTCCAAATTGATCGATTCATCGCTCCATAGAGCGCTACGTCCGTGAACGCAGCCAATTATTTTATAAACCACACAAAATTAATCATTATCGGTAGAATTTTTAAATACAACTTTTTATGTTTACGGTACCTAATTATTATTATTAGGTATTAATGTTTTAATTGTAGTATTTATTTCTATGCCTTAGTTTTTTATCATTTATGTCTATCGATATTTTTAATTTTTTGTATAAAAAAAACTGGTTTCATCGGTTCTTTTTCGCTCATCTGCGGTGCATTTGGTACAGCAGGAGTGGCAACCCTGCATGGCAATTTGTTTGCGTTGCTGTTGCAGGAAGATTGTTGTGCGATTGTCGAGAGCAGATTCTTGAAACAAAACAAAACAAATGTGCTGCAGTTAGCGGCAGTGCGAAACAGAAACAAGAGCACGGAGGAAAATGCTGAAGGCGCTGCGACCGGAGACGTTCGCCGGCATCGCGAACGCCAAGTGCGGGGAGGTGTACTTCCAGAGCGTGAATAGTTATCGGATAGACTGCGCCTTCTGCCCCATGAAGAGCTTCGTCTTCCCGGACTTCGTGCTGCACGTGCAGAACGCCCACTTCGAGCACGGCCTGCTCAAGCCGGACGTCCTGCTGGCCAAGCAGGAGCGCATCGACGACGATTCGCCCCCGACCCCGCCCCTGCCACTGCCGACTGGGCTGGGGAATCCCTCATTCGCCTGGCACAAAACAGACGAGTCTCACGGTAGGGTTGTCGCAAATATATCGATATTTTTTGTATAAAAATCATTTTGATATAGAAATACAATAGATAATCTGTTGATAGGGTATTTTAATATTTGCACAAAAAAATAATATAAAAAAATATTTAAATATTTTTTTAAAACACATTCGACAGAACTGCCCAACGGAGATGGGAATTTGGCTGAGGACAGCGAAAGTTTCCAATTGGGCGAGCATTATGATGATGATGATGACGACGACGACGACGACTACCACGATGATGATGATGATGATGATGATGATGATAATGCTGATAATGACATTGACGATCCGGCGGATGTGTCCATTATGAAGTGGAGCAAGCAGAGCCTGAAGCTCAGCGAACCCCCGAGGCAGACACGCGCACTGAAAGTGGACTACCGAGAGGACTCGGACATGGAATCAGCAGAGCAGCTGGACAATCCCAATGCCGATGCCCATCCGAATCCCAATGCCAAGTCGAAGAAACTGCATCTGGCCTGCAGGCATTGCGGCAAGAAGTATCTGGGGCCCAAGACGCTGCAGCGGCACATGGAGCGCAAGCACAAGCCAAGGGGCAAGCAGGAGCCAGAGCCGGAGGAGGAGGAGGAGGCGCCCGAGGAGGCGGATGTGAAGTATACGCCGGAATACAAATGCGAGCACTGCGAGAAGAGCTACCAGGGCAAGCATCGACTGCGCGAGCATGTGAGGCGGGAGCACGATATACAGCTGAGAGAAACCTTCGTCTGCCTCGAGTGCAACGCGCAGCTGCCACGCCTGCGGCAGCTGGATGATCACGTGGTCAAGGAGCATGGTGGAGCGCTGTGTGTGGTCTGCGGAAGGCGCTACCGAACGCGCCACGAGCTGAAGCGCCACCAGCTGAAGCATACGGGCGAGCGGAATGTGGCATGCAACTATCCCGGCTGCGAGAAGCGCTTCCTGACCACCCGCCACATGCGCAGCCACACCAAGGTGCACACCGAGCAGAAGAACTTCGTCTGCGAGAGTTGCGGCTACAGCTGCCGCAACAAGGAGACGCTGCGCGTCCATCGACGCAGCCACACGGGCGAACGGCCCTTTGGCTGCAAGGTGTGTGGCAAGCGTTTCCCCTCGCACTCCGGCCTCAGGGAGCACATGCCCATGCACTCCACCGACCGGCCGCACGTCTGCCAGGTCTGTGGCGCCACCTTCTCCCGACAGAAGGGGCTGTACCATCACAAGTTCCTCCACACGGAGACGAAGCAGTTCGTCTGCAAGCTCTGCGGCAACGCCTACGCCCAGGCGGCGGGGCTGGCGGGGCACATGCGCAAGCATCGCAACGACGAGCTCAACCGCTAGTTTTAAGTTCTATATATAATACCTTAATATCATGATCGCATTCTGTTCTAAGTGTTTTCCTATTCCTATCTGTAATCTGTAATCTATAATGTGTTATGTTTCCATGTCTAGCAACTCAGGCATAGGCTAGACTCCTACTAATTAATTTGTATCAACTGTGTACATAATATTAACATATGCTAAGCCAGTAAATCTTATTCCCAACTGATTAACGGCCAGTTTGAATTCAAAATGTAACAGCCGATAGGCATTAATTGGCGTGCTATCGCCACGGGCATTGCGCTGAGTGTTTTCAGTGCAAAAGTTTATATGTATTCGCATAAACATATGTATGTATGAATCACTGATCTGATTAACGGCCAAGCAAATTCGAAATTTGACAATCGATAGGCATTGATTAGCGTGCAATCCCTGATTGCTTGCAGTGTTGCACAATGCAAAAGTTTAAAACTAAAAAGTCAAAATCAAAATGTAAACGTTTTTTATTTGTAATAGTATTATTCATTGTGTTCTTCACAATTAGGAAGATAGCTGACACACACACTCACCTCTAGGGCCAGACTGACGGTGAGCAATTGCTCAAAACAATTTAAATTTAAATTTAGATATTGTTTGTCATACCCTGTAATGGTGTTTTGAACAAACATAGCATATGCATAAAAACATTAACTTGAACGGTTAACTAATATTTATTTCAACTATAAAAAACCTAAAATTTCAGCTAGTACTCTTCAGTCATAGCACGTACAACTGATAAAGAAATTAGAGGGTATCTCTTGGTCTAGTACACGACTGGGGCATTTTGGTTTGACAGCAATTAATAGAGCCACAAATGCCAAATCGCACGTTTAGCGTAATGCCAACGATTAAATTTAGCATGTGAGACAATGGTCGTGAGACAATGGTCGGAAAAGCACAAGTATTGTAAAGAAAATCCCACATAAACTTCATTTCAATGCAAAAATTATATATTTTAGAGATCGAAGAGAAGTACGGAGCAGAAACTAAAGAATTCGATTAGAAAGGAGCACGAACTGCGTCATATGTGTGAATATTGTGGATATAGAACGCGTCTTCGAGGTAACTTGGCTGTGCACAAACGACGACACACCGGAGAAAAGCCTTTCAGCTGCCACATTTGCAATGCATCGTTTGTGGCACGCTATCAACTGAATGCCCACAGGGAGCAGCATCTGGAGGCGAGTGAGCGACGCGTTCGGCATATGTGCAAGGACTGCAATTTGGGATTTCTGAGCGCACGTGCGCTTTACCACCACAGGCCGCTGCATGCGGCAGTTAGGAAATACAATTGCTCTATGTGCAACAAGTCTTATGCTCAGGCTGCTGGCTATGCGCAGCACAAGCGTTGGCATCGCCAGCAGCACGCTCGGGTCACAGCAACGGTTTAAAATTGGCGCGCATATGCAAGCGCTTGCCAACACTAATATCGTATCGATAATGCCAGTTTATCGAATTATTGCTTACATTTGTGCAATTGGCTGCTGTTAATTTAGCTTCTGTTGTTTTATTTTGAAATAAAAATATTTCCAAATTATTGAATAACATTAAGCGTAACCATAAGTTTAAAATTGGCGGGCGCGTAGCAACACCAACATTATATCGATAATGCCAGCCTATCGAAATATTGTTTACATTTTTGCAATTGCTTCGAATGTTTAAATTGGCTGCTGTTGGTTTGTTTTAAATTGAAAACATTTGCAAAATGTTGAAAAACGTTTTCGCCAATGTGAACTTTTCAGAGCTGTATGACAAGCAGCAGCTGCGTGTGAAATGTGGCGAGATATTCGGCGATATCGACAACGAATTCAGCAGCTTCCAGTTAAAGTGTTGCCTCTGCGACATGAAACACTTTTCATTCGAGGATTTCCAGGTGCACATACGAAACGTGCACTTGGCAGCGTCCAAAGCAGCGCCAAGAATCGCAGTAACAACAACTCCCGATCCACTGCACATTAAGCCAACAGCTGCTGCGTCGTCAGGTCCTGGCCAGAAAAGAGAGCGGGAGGAGCAGGTAGAGGAGGAGGAGTACCAGGGGGAAGTACCGGCTGAAGAGCAGTGGGAACGGGCAGTCCATGATGTGAATGAAAGTGAACAAAGCGATGGCATTTATGATGATAATCCGGAAGATATGGACTATAACTACGATAGCGACATGGAAACACAATCGATACTCAAGGTAACACAACTGATTGAACTATAATCTATTTCTTAGACCCTTAAAAAGTAAAAAGTGTCCATTAAGTTAGTGCAAAGAGGAGATGTGTGTAACAGCCAAACGAAGGCGTGCCACACCCCACAAAGTATATAGTATATTCTTGATAAGGATTACGAGCTGTCTGTCCGTAAGTAAGAAAATCTAGATCTCAGCAACTATCAGAGCTAGAGACTCCATATTCAGGATTTAGGTTCTCCTATTAATTAGACAGAAGTTGTTTGTTTTAGATTTTGGATGCCTCGCAACCTTCCCCCGCAAATCGCTAAAAACTACTGCAGCCCCAGTTTAAAAGCTATTGCATTCTCTATCGACGCTGTGAATTGCGATCGGATTAGCAACAGCGAAGATATGCCGCAGACAATTGGGCGCATTAGGCGTAGCTTTGTAAAGGGTCTTATACTGATTGATACTAATTGATTTTCTAAATGTTACAGCTCCAGGAGGCACCCACGGAGCAGTACACGTGCGAATATTGCGCCGGGAAGTACGCGACGCCCAAGAATCTGCACATTCATCTGAAGATCTGCCATCCGCATCCGCAGGGCTTCAAGTGCACCGATTGCGACGCCGCCTTCGATGTGGAGCGCGCGCTGCAGCTGCACCGTCGCAGGGAGCACACGCGCCACACGTGCGACCTTTGCCACAAGGTCTACAAGAGTGCACGCACGCTGTTGCGTCACGTCCGGGATCACACGGAGCTGCGACAGTACAAATGCGACTACGAGAACTGCGGCAAATCGTTTGGCAACCAGCGCAATCTCAACTCCCATCGCCGCATCCACACCACGGATCGCAACTACGTCTGCGAGCTTTGCGGCTATCGTTCCCGCTACCGCGACGCCCTCATAGTGCACCGGCGCATCCACACCGGCGAGAAACCCTTCAAGTGCCAGACCTGCGCACGTTGCTTCGCCTCAAAGACCCTGCTCAACGAGCACCAGGCCATGCACGCCACGGACCGTCCCTACAAGTGCGACAAGTGCGCGGCAACCTTTACCCGCCCCAAGGCCCTCTACCACCACAAGCATCTGCACCTGGGCATCAAGAAGTTCAAGTGCAAGATCTGCAGCAACGCCTACGCCCAGGCCGCCGGCCTTTCCGCCCACATGCGCACCCACAAAACCCCGACTGCCAATGGCCTAAGCCAGTTTTCTCCTACCCCTCCCTCCCAAGCGCATTAGCGCATAACTTCGAATCGATCCTGAACAAACTTAGATTGCTTTAAGCTAAACGGGGGTTCCCCCCAATTAACTGGAATACAAACAAGGCAAAGCCTGCAATACTATTTCGTTAAGGTTAAGCTTAAATTGACATAGGTCGTCCCACTGATCAAGAAAATATAGCTTATTTACTTGAAGAGTGTTATAACTCAGATAAACGCGTTTAAAGTTAGATAGATAGATAGATAGATCTATACAAAGCGGAAGGACATATTCTGTTCTCACGCTCTGTGTATTGAATATAGTATAGTGAAATTGTTATACAACATAGATTATTAGCCAAGGAACATTTCGACACTCTTCAATTAAATGAGCGATATATACTTTGTGGGGACTGCCACACCTACTTACACACATTTACATAGAGTCATTAGCCTTGGTATTCGAGGGAAGCCTTACAGAATCATAGCACTTTTGTTTAAATGAATGGAATACAACTCATATCTACATATATGGAATTTCTAATGTAATTTTTAGACCCTGTATTTTACAAATGTACGATGTTAATATTATTGGAAATGAAAAATGTGTGTAACACCCTGAAGAAGGCGTGGTAGACCTCCCGAACAATATATATTCTTGATCAGACCTACGTAGATTTGACCTGTTCTATATATTCTCCTAAAGTTATTAACCCTGTTTTTAAGTATTTTCCATAATAAATGTAAACTAAGCTCAATTTTAATAAAAATTGGATAAAAATCGTTTTGGGTAGACTTTTGGACGAATCATTTAACTCGGTTAGGCTTCTGACAGTCGTTGCTTTTATTAGAATTATCATGGTTTTTATTTTATTATTATTATGGTCGAAACCATTGATGAGAACGAGATGGCATGTGATATTCCGTCCCGCTCGTTTCGAAATTGAAAAAGAAATGGGGAAATTTGAGTAAACTTTCAGATAAAGCTAGGTACGTGTAAACCACATTCTCTTCGCTAATGTAAAACAGGATATAATAATTAAAAACATAATAGGCGCAGAAGATCAATCGGACGCCGACTGTAGAATTTTAGAATAACTCTTAAAATATAATTTACAGAGTTATAAAACCTGTTTTACCCATTTTTAATGGTTATAAAAAAAGGCAATCTGTTAACATTTTGAATTCGCTTTAACATTTATTTCAAACAGGAACTTATAACTAGGCGCATAATAAGTTTACATAGATAGCATCGAATCGATTTGAATTACGTGTATTTATCTTTATCTTTTTTGGTTTGTTTGCGTTCGTTAGCCTTCCTCTTAATACTTAAAGTATTTAGCGTATTTGTCCGTTTATACATATTACACAAAAAAAAAACAACATTCTCCCAAAGTTATTAACCCCTTTTTACCCATTTTCCAATTGGGTATAGGGTATACAAATAACCAGACTGGTGGAATTGTTATGCATATACAATAACAGTTTACGGGTTGCGGTTTACGGGTGTACGATTTAACCTGTGGCACCCTTAGGCCCAGACGCGAATGGTGTAGTCCCAGCTGCCGGTGGAGAGGGCGGTGCCATCGGGCGATACCTGGACGCAGGACACCTTGTTCTCGTGGCCGTAGAGCAGGGAGACGCGTTCCGATTTCAGGGTGTCCCACAGGTTGACGGTGTAGTCGTTATAGCCGGCAAAGAGCAGACGTCCGCTGACGGAGAAGTCCACGGAGTTTACGCCAAAGATGATGCTCTCCTTGGCATAGATGGCGATCTCCCGATCCGCCCTCATGTCGAATAGGCGGCAGCTGCTATCGTCGGAGCCGGTGGCGATGGCATCTCCGCATGGATGGAATTTGACGCTGTTCACATCCGACTGATGACCCTCGAAGGACTGCACCACATGACCGGAGCGCATGTCCCAGACAAAGGCCATGCGATCGGAGCTGCCGGAGACGAAGACGTTGCCCGTTTCATTAGGCGCCAAATCGATGGCCATGACGTCACCGGAGTGTCCGTGAAAGCTCTGCAACAGCTGCCCGGACTCGACGTCCCACAGGGCGCAGGTGGAATCGCCGCTGCCGGTAAGGATCTGCTGATCGGAATTGGGATAAATGCAGCAGGCCATGTAGCTGGTGTGGGTGCCCACGGTGCGCTTCTTGGCCGCCATCTCCTCATCCGAGGTGATCGGATAGACGGTCACCTTGTTGTCCAGTCCGCCGCAAGCCACAAAATTCCCGGACGGCGCATAGGCGCAGGCCATTATCCATGTGGTGGGCATGGTCACCGCATGCTCCTTATTCGTGGTGAACGCATCCCAGATGATCAGGCGTCCGTCCTGCGAGGACGAGATTATGTGACGCTTATCCGGACTCCAGTCCGTGCACAGCACCTTCGCCTGATGTCCTTTCAGCAGCTTGCGCGGCTTTATATTCACAAACGCAATCTGCTCCAGCCTCTCCGCAATGCTCGGCAGCGAGACGTCGTTCAGCTTCTGCCTCTCCTCCTCCAGCTTCGATTTCAAATTTTCCGCCTCCTTCAGCAGGCTGGCCATCTTCTCGTTGGCATTGGCATTGCTGGCCGAGGTGCCTTCCGCCATTCTATACGGTTAATTTTAATGTTTATGTTCCGCCGTAATCTTCAGTCCAAAGGCGTGCGCGAAAAATCAATGGAAAAAAGTTCGAAAAAAGTGTATACGGGAATACACAACGGGCGGTTGCGCCCAGTGTTGCACAGCGTAACACTTTGCTAAACTAAAAAGTACCTAAAAAAAGTATTAATAATAATTGTTTTTAAATAAATGCAAATTCACTCTTAAAATCAATCAATCAATTTAAAATTAAACCGTAAATCAATGTACCAACATTTGTTTTCGCTAGTTCATAATAACATCGATCATTATAATGACAGTGTTAATTTTGTAAAATTTGCTAAAAAGTTTAATTGTTTTTGCAAAAAGCCAAAATTTGCCAAAACAGCCAGATTTGGCGAAAAAAAAAGGATTTGCCAACAGTGACAAAAATCTTAACAAAACTTGTCTTGGCGCAAAAACATTTGGACACTGTTTAACACTTAAATTGATATAATACACACGCTTGCCACATTTGGTTTTTTTTTTCTATTTTACAAATAGACAATGTTTAAATTACCTTCATTAGATAATTGTTTTACAATGATAATACAATAATATAGAATAGTTATAGTAAATATGCTGTGGTGCTATTTTAAATAAATTTTATGCATGTCACTGCACACTTGGTGCTTTTTATCGATTTGCAAGTGGCAACAGTGCGCGTACGTGAGTGGCAGCTCCGCTTAAGATAGCAGCTAGTGCCATCGCTAATAAGCATATTGCTTGTCAATTAGGGATGTACATAAGTTAACATGAAACATCGATATTTGCAAAATGGACAATCGATGCAATTCGATGTATCGGACTTACTACATCGATTCATCGATGTTTTTTGCAATTAATTGTCCCCTTCAAATTTAACTAATTAAACAGTTTATTTTTTCATAATACCCAAATTCAGGAAAACATAAAATTGCGAGTAATTCACAATCAAAAGGATCGCTAGTGCAAATTTGAAATATCGATTGATGTGAACTGTGATCGAACTACTGAAAACATCGATACATCGAACTAAGACCATCGTCCCTGTGTGCTGCATCGATGGTTTCTTACATCCCTATTGTCCATTTAATGCAAGCAAATGTTTAAGGCTTTTTATTAAAACGATTTTGGTAAATTGCATATTGAGTGGAAGCGCCAAAAGAAATTCAGCCAAATGAACGACAAGTAAGTGCAGGCGCGCACGTGCATGCGCATAAAGTGCGCACAAATTGCGCGCAATTCGCCACGCTGCAGTGCAGCAATTAGAGTAAATTTATTTTGGTATTTTTTTTATATTAATTTCTTTGTAATTTGCAGGGCTGGCGGGACAGCAAATCGCAAGTTTCGCTGCGAGTGGCTGGAGCAGTTTCGCTGGCTGCGCAACAACAACGGGCGCGCCTACTGCGCCGCCTGCGACAAGGCGCTGCTGAATCATCTGGGCGGCCTGGAGCGCCACGAGAAGGTGGCCAAGCATCAGCGGAACATAAAGGCCAATAACAACAAGGTAAGCCACACGCAAGACCAACTCAATAGCCCGTCTAAATGAACGCTTGTTGTTGCAACTGTTGCAGTGGCAGCTATGGCAGCAGCCCTCCTACAACATGCGCTGCGGCGTCGTGGTGCGCGTGGGTCCCGACAGCTACGATGTGTGCTGCACGCTGTGCAACAAGCAGGTGCCGCTGGACGGCTTTCCGCAGCACTTTGAGGACAAGCACCCGAAGGCGGATGAGGATGAGGAGCAGCTGCACGTGGACGCGCCGCTGGAGATTGAGATACTGGTGTCGAAGCCGGAGGCGGATCCCATTGCCAACGACACCAACAACGAGTCCAGCGATCAATCGCAGATCGAGCTGCGCCCAAAACGCCAGCGTCGCAGCGCCGCCATAAAGAATATGCTTATCAAAGTGGAGCCGAAGCCGCAGCTGGAGTGGCCCAAGGAGCAGCCAGCTGCTGGCGATGATGCTGGCGAAGATGCTGGCGATGGCGATGACGATGATGTCGATGGCGATGGCGATGAGGCGGGCAGCGGCAGCGATGCGCAGTTGGAGGCGATCGAGAACACGCCGCCGGCGGAGCACAACGAGCAGATGGTCGTGGTGGCCAGAGATGTGCTGTTCCCCTGCGAGAAGTGCGATCGCAGCTACAAGACGAAGCGCTCGCTGCAGAACCATCGACGCAACAAGCACAACGAGCGCAAGCGCAAAAAGCCCGTGGAGCCCAAGCCGGACATCGTCTACCGTTGCGATGTGCCCGACTGCGAGCAGACGTTTCGCAAGGAGCGCGAACTGCGCGCCCATGGCTGGAAGCACACCGGCATCACGTGCGACATTTGCGCAAAGCCGTTCACCCAAATTGGCAACATGATGCGCCACCGACAGCGTCACACAGGCATCAAGCCGTTCAAGTGTCCCGATCCCGATTGCAACACCTCGTTCTTTACCAAGAAGGAGCTGTCCTCGCACTATATTTGCCACACCGGACGCATGCCGTGCATGTGCGAGATCTGCGGCAGGCGCTGTCGGGATCGGGGCGTGCTCACCGCCCACATGCGCAGGCACACGGGCGAACGGCCCGCCAAGTGCGACGTGTGCAACAAGTCCTTCTACAGCTTCCACGATCTGACCATTCACGCCGTCTCGCACACCAATCTGCGCCCCTTCGTCTGCGACGTCTGCGGCTCCACGTTCCAGCGAAAGCGGGCGCTGCGCGTGCACAAGCTGCTGCACTCGGAGCAGCGCAGATACGCCTGCAAGCTGTGCGGCAAGGCGTTCGCCCAATCCGGCGGACTCAACGCGCACATGCGCACCCACGATGCCGCCAAAAGTGGCGCCAACAATGCCATTGTCCAGGCCGCGCTGGATTCCGCCGAAATCGAGCTAGAGATCGATTGCATCAAGGCGGAGAGCGTTGGCCATCTCGAGGGGGTCGAGGTGGAGGTGGAGGAGGAGGTGGAAGAGCTGGAGGAGGTGGAGCAGGACGACGAACAGATGGAGATCGAGCAGCTCGAGGAGGAGCTGGACGAGCACGACCATGAGCAGGATCAGGAGCAGATGCAGGAGCATGAGCTGGCGGAGACGGTTACCATTGAGCTGATACAGGACGATCAGGATGCCCATGTGGAAGTTGTCACCATCGAGGCTGCCGGCAACTGGCACATGGCGTAACCGACTGATAAATCTATCTATATCTATATACCCCATATGCCCAGCCAGCATTTTGTGAAAACTCCGAACGAATCGGAGTCTTTTTTTCGTGCCTCCTTTCGGAGCAAAATAATCTTAAGTGCGCTCGTTTTCTGAATTTAAATGAGCCGCAACTCTTTGAAATCATTTTTTAATTTAAGTCTTATATTTGAGTCTTCTTTTTATTGATTTTTTTCTTTTTTTTTTGAGTCACATTTTAATCGAATTTGTTTTTTTTTTTCTTTTTTTGACTCTATTTTTAATTTAAATTTTGTTTTGTTCTTTCAGTCAAGTTTTAATTGAATTGTTTTGTGCTTTTGTATGAGTCATATTTAATCAAATTTTGTATTTTCTTTTGGAGCCATATTTGGATTGAATTGTGCTCTATTTGGAGTCATATTTTAATCAAATTTTGTATTTTCTTTTGAAGTCTTATTTTGATCGAATTGTGTTTTATCTGGAGACATATTTTAATCAAATTTTGTATTTTTTTTAAGTCATGATTTGATTGAATTGTGCTCTATTTGGAGTCAATTTTTGAGTCATATTTTAATTTAATTTGGTTTTTTTAATTTTTTTTTTTAGTCCTATTTTGATTACATTGTGATCTATTTGGAATCATATTTTATTTGATATTTTGATCAATTTTTGTTTGTTTTTTTTTTAAATCATATTTAGATTAAATTGTGCTCTATTTGGAGTCATATTTTGATCGCTTTTGGCTCGTTTTCGATAGTCATATTGCAATCCCCTGGAAAATCGATTGCTTTATTTGTATTTCATTAATCCTAGGTTAAAAACATTTATGAGGCAATTTCGACTCATTTTCCAATATTTTTTCTAGTCGTACGTAATATGAATCCTTTTTTAAACATTTCAACGACCCCAAAAAGACCCGCCAAGGTTATTATTCTAACTGAACTTCCAAACCCTGGCTGGGTATAAAAGGAAATGGAATATAACTGTAATTAAAACCTATATGTTAAATACTTTGTATTCGACTCGCAACTCTCGTAGCTGTAAAGGATAAAATAAAGTTAAGACCTTCAACTTTAGTTCATTTGCCTTGAGTGCACAAGTCAAATATCGGAAAGTAAGCCTAGAAATCAATAAGAATCGTAGACAATAGTTGAAAAATATTGAAGACCGAAAAAATGGAATACACTTTTATTTCTAACATTTATTCTAAAATTTCAAGCATAATAACTGAATATAAACTTTTGTTTTTCATTTTATTTCTACCAATTATCTTAAAAATGATTTGTAATTCTTAAATTTCATTTCAACCATAATAACTGAATATAAGTTTTGGGTTTTCATTTCTTAACAAACAAAAAAAAGTGTAAATAAAAATTATTTTCACTGTATTATAAGAATTTATAATAAAAGTTATGTATTCATATTCATACATTTAAAAATAAAAATTTAATGAAAATATATTTATAATTTAAATATGAAATCAAAAATTTTCTTTTCATTTTAATACCCTGTAGCCATGAAAAATGGGTAAAAATAGGGCTTATAACTTTGGGAAAACGTATATAACAGGTCGTCATGCTGATCAAGAATATATATACTTCGGGAGTTCCGCTCATTTCCAATAACCCTTCCGTACATTTTTAAAGTACAGAATCTAAAAATAATCATTACGGTCCATAGTTCCGACATTATTATTATTGGTGTGGGGAACTCTGCAATTCGACCTGAAAGATCTATTGTACCCCCGACATTAACATTAACTTCCGCTACGTTTTTTCGATGCCTTACATTAAAACCACAGAAATTTGGTACAAAAGTCCTTTATTTTGTGCGGCGCTTGCTAATTTAAGTACAACTACAGCATTAGAATAAGTATTGTTTACTAAGTGATAGGAGTAATAATTATTCGTAGTCGCTTAATTATAAACTAAGTAGAAATTACAGCTAATTTAAAAACATATTGGACGTTTTGATGACAGTAAATAAAATGTTTTGTAAACAATTTCTAAGGGGGACCAGTGCAAAATATGGGCGAAGAACACAATGAAGAATATCCGATGGATAACATTGGCTGCGTTCACGGCCGTTGCGCTCCATGGAGCGATAACTCGATAAATTTTTACATTTTCAAATTTAAACAGCTGTGTTCGCTGCATGGAGCGATAATTTTATCCAATGGAGCGCAAAAATTGTATGCTACATGCGCTCCACGAGATTTTACAGTTATGCCACATTTAGGGTTGCAATTTTCGGCAAAATAATCGTTATCGGTTAATCGCTCCATGGAGCGCAACGGCCGTGAACGCAGCCAATGACAATAATTTGGAAGCCTTGAATAAGGAGTCAGAAGAGCTTTTAAATCGGCAATTCCAGGAAAATTACTTTGAGTTTAATGTTCTTTCATTTTAAAAAAATAATGCAACAAATAGTATAAAAAAATACAAGTTTTTCTTGACTTGGAAAATTATTTTCTAAGTCAAGAAAAACTTGTATTTTTTTATACTATTTGTTGCATTATTTTTTTAAAATGAAAGAACATTAAACTCAAAGTAATTTTCCTGGAATTGCCGATTTAAAAGCTCTTCTGACTCCTTATTCAAGGCTTCCAAATTATTGTCAATGTTATCCATCGGATATTCTTCATTGTGTTCTTCGCCCATATTTTGCACTGATAAATTGTGTAAATCAACTAAGCATAAATTAAACCGAACCGTTTTTAATATTATTTTATTATTGCTCGATTCGGTTCAATTCGGTTTAAAGCCTTTCGGAATTCCAGTTCCGAAGCGATTCGGTTTGGCTCGAACCGGTTTTGCAGCCCTGATTACTATATAATAACTGTATAATTGAAGCACTTTCCAAGTTAGCAAACGTCAAGTTAATGGAATTGTGAGGGGAATGCGTATAATGGACCGACTATAAACTATAATTTGTAAATATTCTCAAAAATTGCCTGATTCGTTTTGCTATTGCTATATATTCTATATGTATGTATAGTCGCAGTCGCATCTAAACTACGATATTGTATAAAAATTGCTTGTGATGACTGATGACTGTGCCAATCGTCTGACTAATAATTCCATATATAAGATCTATATAAAATATACATATGCGCCTACTATAAGTATATAATACGAGGGTGGGCTGATAAGTAATCGGTCTCGGCAACAAAATAAAACATTTTTTTTAAGTTCCATTGTTTTTTTTTTAAGTGCAAAGTGGATTTTTGCTTTTAAAAAAAAGAAATCAGACAATGGAATCAAAATTGAATGGAGATTCTTGGGCGTCTAATTGATCTATAAATAAATATTGGAGCCGATTTAATGTTAATAATTTTAAGCGATTGAAGAGGAAATATGAGAAACAAATTCCAATTTTAAAGAGTTAATCAATCCAATTTCTTGGAGGATCGGTGTATGAAGTGTATTGCTCTGAAAGCAGATGATGTTAAAGGTACAGCTGGGCTTCGATTCGATTACGATTCGATGTAATTGATTCTGTAATCTTATTTCGATTAATCCATTCAATCGACTTTTAGAAGTGATTCAATCGAAAAGATGGATTCTACAAAATGAAAGATCGAGCCCAGCTATAGTTGAGGGATAAATAAAGTTGTCTATCAGAAAGTTTCGAGGTCGATTACTTATCAGCCCACCCTCGTGTATGAGGAGTCCAGCGATGCGATTACATTTCCGCATGCTTCTCACTGACAATGCGTTCCAAGGGAATCAAATGTGTTTTTTTTTTGGCAGTGTGGGGGAGAATTGGGAAATGTTGTGGGACAATGGGTAACCGGACTCTTAGACTATATTGATCTCGATCTTGATGAGCAGGCGATCGTCGGCACAGAAGCCCAGGTGCATGATGTTCGATATGTTGGCGTACTCGATGAAGCCAAAGCCGCGGGTGCTGATCGCCTCGCGTGGCTGATGGAAGGCGAGGATCTCCGGCTTGGTCATGATGGTGTCGTGCTGCGAGAGATTCGCATCGCCCGGATGCAGCATGCAGAGCTTGATGCGACCCTTGAACGGCCAGTCCAGATGGAAATCATTCTCCGACTGCATCAGATGCACATGCAAGCTGAGCACATGCGGCTTCCGCGCCTGAATGTTCAGCCGGGCACAGAACTTGTAGCCATGTGGCGATGTGTAGCACTCATGGGAGTACACCTGGTTGTTGGCATTGGCGCGCAGACGGTCGAGCAGGCTGTTCAGCTGCTCGATCTGCCAGACGATGGTGCCGTTGCTGTAGCGTGCATCGATCGGTTGCTGCTGCCGTCGCAGCTGCTTCTGCAGATTCTCGATGCGCGCCTCCTGCTCCCGCGTGCGCTGCTCCAGCACCACAATTCGCTGGTACATCGTCTGCACGATCTGCTCGTCCACGCAGCCGTTGGCGTACTCTGGCGGCGGCGGCGGGGGCGGCGCCGCGCCGGATTTATGTCCATTCTCCATGCCGGAGGCGGAACTGGCGTTCATCTTCTGTGGCTGCCAGCTGGCGATGGCGGTTTGTTGGAATGCCTGCAGCATCAGCTGCATGTGATGCGGCATGTCCGTCTTCAGATGCTCCTCCAGCTGATTCGTCTCCGGCCTGCCCACAAAGCTGCACTTGATGCTGGCAAACGGACACTTCTCCTCCAGCGGCGACTGCTGCTGTTGCTGCCGCCTGTAGGGGCAGCTGGGCAGATGCCGATGCAGCTCAATGGGCGAGGCAATCAGCACACAGCCGTGCGGCGAGTTGGGGCATTTGTGCTTCAGCTGCTCGATCTCGCGCCGGGTGAAGTTGTCCGGAAAGATGTCGTGCTCGGTGGAGAGCTGCTTGTTGTCCAGGGGGCAGCATTGATTGTGATTCTCCAGCCAGTCGCTGAGGCACGCCTTGCAGAACCGATGGCCGCATGACGTCAGCACCGGCTCCTTCAGCCAGTCGATGCAGATCGCGCACTCGTAGCGTGCATCCGGATAATCTGCATCCGCATCCGCATCCGCGTCGTGCTCCCCGGATGTATCGGAGGCCGCATAGTTGCGGTTCAATGCCAGGCTGCGAGGCGGCGTCACGCCCATCAACGCCGACGATGCCCCGCCGGAGGCGCTCGTTGCCACTGTGGGCGTGGCAATGCGCGCTCCATTGCTGTTCATATTATGCTGCTGATGATAATGCTGCTGCTGCTGCTGATGTTGCAGCTTCGCCTGTTTCTGCTCCTGCTGGGTTCGCTGCATGCTCCGCACAGCCTTCAACAAATCGAATTAAAGCTCCGCAATCTCCCAACACAAAAATAAAAAAATATTGATAATATTGATGCTGCTTACGAATCGGGCAGTGTTGCCAGCTGCTCAACGCTTTAACAGCTGTGCGGCGTTGCCACCTTCACAATGTCTCTGTACAGTGTTGCCAACAAAGCTATTTTTTTTTAGCAAAAAGCGCACAAAAAAAAGCTAAAAAAAAAATTACAAAAAAAAAGCCATCCTATTTATTCTTAAGCATGTGGCATCGTAATTACTATATGTTTTAAAACATATATTATAAAATAATAGTTATATGTCGATTTTTATAATTTTAATAATTTTTTATTCAAAACAGTTGAAAATAAGTGTTATTTTTTTATTTTTATAAAAGAAAATATCAAAATAAAAATTATATTGCAATTAAAGTTTAAATTTAAGCTGTTATGCGCTTATAGCGCTAATACCCTGTGTTTTATTTTATTTTTTTTAATTTAGTGTGCATCTTGTAAAATTAAAAAAAAGCTGACAAGAAGCTAAACTATTTGAAAACAAAATGGATAACACCTAAATTTATCTATATTTATTTAAAAATAAATATATATATATATAAACAAAGTTGGTGATAAATCGAGAACCTGAAATTCATTTTTGTTGCTATAAATTTAAATATTTTAATGCCAAATCATTATTTGTATCGTTAAGTTCTCGTTCGGTGCTCGAACAAAGTTCATATCACGATCATCGCAAAAAATATATTTTATATATTTTATTATGGGTTTACGTGCGTCACAAAAAACATAAGAAATTTTAAATTATAATTAAAACTATATTTTATTATATATTACAATTAAATAAAATTAAATTAAATCAAATTAAATTTAAGATATTTGCAATTAGCTATTAATAATAATAGATTTATATTATAATATAATATTATAATAAAAAAATTAATATAATAATATTATGATTATGTCCGTCACAAGAAGCACAAGAAATTTTGAATTGCAGTCCTGCGTTATGCAACACTGGCCACTGCGCTTGCTGTGCGACGGTGTTGCGCAACACTAGACGCCAAACACCTGTTTTATTGCACAAAACGAAGGAATCCACCTGCCCACAAACACACAAACAAACATACATGCATGTGTATGTGCATATGTATCGGTGAAACGAATCGTAATCGTAATCGGAGTCGCAATCGCATTCGTCAGCCGAGGAGCTGCAATATAAAAAAGCTCGCAGCTCGCAATTGGGCCGACATTCGAACGCGAAACCCTATAAGAAGCAAATCGACGGATGAATATTGGATGAATTGAATTCAATTCGAAAACTCGCATAAACAAATCGACATTAATGGCATTCCCCAGCGGCATCAACTGCAGTTATCTGCATCTGCTCTGTCTCATTCTCTTCGCCTGGCAATTATGCTTGGCCCGACAGCTGCCGCTGCCCGCCAATGTCGCTGCCGCCTCCGCCTCCGCCGTCGCCCCCCTCTCCTCCGACAACGACAGTGTTATCGAGCATCGTCATCAACTACGTCACGAATCGCATGATACCGAAATTGGCAGCCCCCCGAGCGCGCGCAGACGTCGACAAGTTTCGGATTGGTTTATAGCGCCGAATACGCGTTGGTGCGGCAGGGGAAATTCGGCTAACGGCACCTATAATCGATTGGGCGGCGCATCGACGGCCGATAAATGCTGTCGCACGCACGATCATTGCAAGAAATACATTCCAGCGTTATCGAACCGTTACGATCTGTTCAACTATCGACCCTACACGCTGTCGCATTGCACCTGCGATCGACGCTTCCGCACCTGCCTCAAGATGGCCAGCGACGAGGAGGCGAACACAATTGGCAAGCTCTTCTTCAACATGGTGCAGACGCAGTGCTTCATCATCAAAACCGAGAAGGTCTGCCACGAGCGTGGCACCGGCGATAAGGCCCACACCTGCCTCAAGCACGTGGAGCACAAAAAGGCCATACTCAGGGATAATCAGCGATTTTAATTTAATCGATTAATCGATTTCAGCAGGTAATTTGCAACGATAACATTTCTGACTACAGCAATCGATAATCGATAGTTTTTTGTTGCAGAAACAGAGCAAAACATACAAATAACATAGCCAAATATTTATCGATTAATTAATTGATTAATCAATTTCAGCAGGTAATTTGCAATGAGCACATTTCTAACCACAGCAATCGATAATCGATATTTTTTGTTGCAGAAACTGTCAAGCATAACATACAAATAACAGAGCCAAAGGTGTTACTGCAAACCCCATTACTAACCCCATTACCTGCCAAATAGATCAAACTGCAAAAGGGGGATTTACCTTTTAATGGCCGTTTTTCACGAGCTCATTTTGTGTCATTTTGAATGACGCTCATATCATTCAAATAACGTTGGTATTTGACACATTGGGGCACATTTGTAATCGTGGAAAACGGTTATAAGCCAACATTTGAATCTCAACAAACAGCAAAGATGAACAACTGAAGCATAATCTCGTACTTACGCCAATATAAGTCGTATACGTATTGTATTAAGCCATCATGTACTTTACCTATATATCATATAGATATAGATATACATATATATGTTATAACAAGTGCTATTATACTTAGTAGTTTAGTCATGTAGCTATACTTAAATACTGCCTGTAAAACAAAGTTTTAACTAGTTTGTAGCTAATATAGACGGTCTAGCCGAACTAACTAACTTATTAGATTTACTCTCCTAAGTTATCATATGTTTCTTATGATTATTTAAATAAATCGAAATTCACAGAAATGATAAGACTGCGTCGTATTTTGCAATGGGAAAGCACATGAGCAAATCAAGTGCATTTTGTTGATTTGCGGTGAATTCTATACAAGTTTACCATCATATATTATTTATTTAATAATTTATTGAAAAATTACTCTTTAGTCTGGCAGTTTGTTTATTAATCTATCTGAGTAACCCGATCCTTATCATATTCTGTACTTGATCTTGGATTCTGAGAAGACTTAAAGCAATTAATATTATGTGAAATTGTAGTATAATCGGAAAAACGTGTTCGATTAATATTAGGGGCTTAAGATCGGCAAATATAATATATATTAGCACTTTGGAACTAGTTTTAGACTAGATTTCCGCAAAATTCAGGAAGCCGGAATCCCAATTCAATCAACTTATTCACCAAGGTCAAATAATGTTAGAGCTGTATTATTACTATATAAAGAAAGTGTACCGCGACCTAGAACATTTTCGAAGCTCGTCGGCACGCCTCTATTTGCTATATAGTACTATAATATATTGTTTAAATAATGCGTGAATTTAGGTGTAGTTGCAAAAAAACCCAATTTCAACGAAAGTGATTATCAAAAACCTATTAATCAAAAGTAAAGCTTTGGCATTTTGTACTTTGTACTGGGCTATATTATCAGCATATTGTATATGTATATATGTTTTTATACATAAAAGCTAGGTATGTAGATTTGTATATTGGGATCTTAAATTAATTGACGTCTCGTCTCAGTTTTCCGTCACATTGACGTAGTAATTGCTGATGACCCTTTGACATGGGAACCCGCAATCAGTGTTGCCAAATACGTTTTTGTACCGTCAAAAAGCTGCGGAAAACGGGAATTCCGCTTTAAAAATATCTGTTTTTTTTTAGTTTTTTCTCTCATTTTACAAAATTTATGCAAAATACAGAAACAATAATCGATCTAACGTTATTAATATGAATAACAGTTGTTTAAAACATTTATAAAATAAATAATGTTATATATTGAAATAAAATATTAAAGTAAAAAGCTCGAGCTAAGTTCTAAACATATTTCTGTCAATAATACAAGCGGAAAATGGAATGAGATGTACAAATGTTAATTCTTAGAAATACTTTGAGAGATATTTGAGACTGTGATTTGGAATGTTTTAGAAAAGCATAAAAAATCTTAATTATATTTTATTTTATTTGGATTTTTGCACATTTTGCATTTCTCAAAAAAGTTGGCAAGACTATTGATCGTAGTACAACGCCAACGCATATCACTATTTGTTTTCCATAGAAACGAGGAAAAAATCAAAACACAATAGTTACGTTTTTGTTAATCGGTCTAATACAATAATAAATAAATAAACAAAAGTTTGTTATTGTTTTTCGCAGCCATGACGTAGATGCACACGTTAGTCCCGTTACGTCATGATCACTGATCAGTAATCGGTTATCGATAGCGGCTGTGTAAGTGCTGCCCAACGTATTCTGTTTTCGAATACAAAAGCTGCGTGTGCATTAGAGGGCTTGTCATTTGAATTATTTTAGAATTATTTTTAGATTATTTGTTACATTCCAGATACTTCCTTGAAATTGCTGTGCACACGACTGTAAATATTTGTATTCGCTTTGCTGATAACCGCTGATCGCGGCAATCTGAGCGATTGGTGACGTTAGTTTTTATTATTCCTACACCTAATAGCTATTTAAATTAGCTTGCGCTGTCTAAAGGGCAACTCTACAGTAAATTACATAAAAATTAAATTATAGGGACCATGCTGATTGGCTGCAGTGTTGGGATTTTAACGATATCCACCCTTATCGATATTTCCGATCGGTATTACCGATAATGCCGAATTTGTAGAAATTTCAATTTCAACAATTAATTCTCATTAAGATCGAATATAGTATATATAAATTTCAATATCAAAGAAGAAATTATTCATATTTTCTATGAAAAAAAAAAAAACAGAGCGATCTTTAAGTTCTTAAATAGAATTTTACTTTGGAAACAAAAACCCTGTTTATATTTTCTGTATTAGATTATCTAAATTCTTAATTATTTTTAAAAATTTTTAAACTAAAAGTTTTTTCGACGCGGTCTATAATCGCAAAGTTCTAATCCAAACTTTCGATATTGGATTGTTTAAACTCGTAAGCTTGTGTTTAAATTTTTAAACTAAAACAAAGAAATATTTGGAACGCTGTCCATATCGATAAATCCGAAAAATGTATGCGATTAAATTTTAAAATTATTGAACATATCGATAAGCACAAGAAATCGATATTGCAGCGATACAATACGTTTCAAATAAGCGTATATACAATGAATGTTGTTGGAATCAATATATTTGCTAAAGTTTGAACAATATAGGAAATGCATTAATTTATTTCATCTGGAATTTCGGGGCTGTAGTTGAGCACGCTGCGATTGCGGCGTTGATAATACTGGCACTGCGACAGATAGATGGAGAGTAGACCCTTGAGGCCCTCATAGGTGAGGGCGCCCAGAAAGATGCCCATATATCGGTTCTCGAGGCTGCGGAAGAGCGTGCGTCCAAACAGGACGGCAATTGTGGGCATGCTGAGGGCGACATAGAAGCGACTTGTGGCACGTTCAAAACGCGTGGAATTCAAGGAGCCCGGTTGCAACAGATCATCGGGATGCAGCTGCTCGTCCCGCTCGAAATACTGATCGGAGAGCGGAGCGCCCGGCAATGGTTCCCCATGGTCGTCCAGCTGATCGCTTGGAATCGGCTGACGCTGCCGACGCCGCAGCCAGCGGACAATCGGTTTATCCCACTCGAGACGTTGGATGAATAGCAAAATGGCCGGCAACGAGGGCAGCACAACCATCAGTAGCATGTGATCCTCCCGTATGAGTTTCATGGTGGCCGCATGCCCCACCACCTGATGCAGCGTCAGAACGCCGTACGTCAAGGTCGCCATGTAGGCGACCGTCGCCAGCATGGCCATCGCCATATTCGGACAGATCAGGGAATAGGCGTACTCGATCCGCTCCAGCATCGTATCGAAATAGCACACCGGTGGCGTCCAAAGAACATACTCGTGCTGGCACTGGGGACAGGCGACGGGGGTGTCGGGGAACAGCAGCTGCTTCTCATCGATCCACCGATTGAGGCAGCTTTCGTGCACCCATTTGTGGGCGCCACGGCAGCTACAGGGTTGCAACCAATCCGTCAGATTCGCGTGCGTGTTCAGGCAAATCCAGCAAAGACGCGCGCTACTCTCGCTCGCCATATCCTCCGGTATACGATATAATTTGGATATATACTATATATATATATGTACCATATAATACAGGCGAAATTTGGGCACTCAATAAGCGAAGTTATTGGCAACGATCTAAATTGGGGTTGCCTGTATTTTTTCTAAAACTGTTGCTATATGGAATGAAACGATCAACAAATTTCCCTAGGCATCGATCGAAGTCAGACTGACGTATATCGAAATGAATATAATGTTTGAAATAAGTCATAAAAATTTCAGCAATATTGTATATTAAAAACCAGGGATGGCATATAATTATTATGAGCGTAGAAAAATGTAAGAAAATATGATATATTAGTATATCTTATTTTTTAACGACGAATTTGGATATAAATTAAACTTTCTATTTTGATATTTATTTTACAATTCTTAAATTAATTTCAAAACATTTAAAAAATTGAAAATAAGAGTTATTTTTCAATTTAAAACAAACAATATAAAAATTAATTTTCATTTAAATTTAAAATTATAATTATCTTTCAATTTTTATTATGAAACCAAGTATTCATGATCTGTGATTCAATAACTTTTATATTAGTTTTAAGGATTCTTAAAATATATATTTTACTATATTGGTTTTTCTTGCTATTTTGTTAGCCAATAAGTACAAAAAAAAAAAGAAACCACTAAATTCCTTAATCTTAAATCGTAATCTTTTAATTCTTCAAATATCGAACACAAACTTGTTCTGCTTGCTGCATAGGAAAACCTACATACCAAAAATTGTATCTCTAACTTTTATAGTTTTGGGAGATCTAGGTCTTTATAGGAAAGTACAGACAGGCGGTCAGCTCGTTGTACTGATCAGGAAAATATATACTTTGTGGGGTTTACCAAACCATTCTCTTTTGCACTTAATTAATAGACCCCATTGTACTTTTCCAAAGTAAAGGGTCTAATAAAGGCTACAGATTGCACTCTCCTGATTTAAACACATTTATACTTACCATTAAATAGTTCGCTTCAACTAGAACTAGATCACAGAAATGCTGCGATTTTACTTTTACTATTGGGAAGAAAGAAGAAGAACTGCATCTCTTTCAGCCTAGATTCGCGACACTTGTGCGCCGACTTTATTGGTTTACTTTTATTCCAGCACAGGCCGAGAATGTGGCACACAAGGCAACAGGTTTCTTTTCTTTTGGCCAGTTTTCCCATTTTCCTATTTTCTGATTCTGTGCGGCAAGCGCAAGAATTGGCAAATAGGCGAAGGCCAATGGCAAGTATGATGAAAAACTGGAAGTGCTCGGGCGAAATGCAAATCCTTCTATATTTTATAAGCCCAAAGCTCAAGTTGGCCAACTTAAGTAGCTAAAAAAAGTCTGGAACGTGACTTACCAGCTGTTCAGATACTTTGCAGCTCCCAACAAGGCACACAAAATAAAACAAATAACAAAAAGCTTTAACTACAAATCGATCTTCAAATTCGTTGATAACACTTATCGATTGTTGCACTGTTAAACGCGCGCACGTCCGATAACAAAATAACGTCCGGCACTGAACTTGTCGGCTCGAAAGCAGAAGAACATTTGGCCGCCCCAAAAACCCCAACAAAGCCACAAGGCCAGAACAGGCCGCCAGGTGAGCTGCACTCAGTGTTGCCAATATTTTTTTTTAGAAAAAAAGCAGAAAAAGCTTACAAAAACAATTAAAAAAAATTGTATAAAAAAGTAAGAAAACTAGTGTCTTTTCGATATTTCCGTTATTATGGGATTTATAATTTAATAATAATTAAATTATATATTATTAAATTATATATTATTAAATTATATATTATTAAATTATATATTATTATATTATATCCCATTAATTAATATGGGATATATAATATCAATATTTATAATGTTATAAATTTTAGACTATAACATTTCAACAATAACAAATTTAATTATTATTAAAACTAATTATATACATTTTAATTTGAAGCAAAATAATATTTAAATTTTTTAACTATGTATTTAGATAAAAACAGTTATACTTTTAAACATAGCAGAATATTTAAATTATTCAACTATTTATATGTTAAAAAAAAGTAATACTTTGGAACATTGCAGAATATTTAAATTATTTAACTATTTACATGTTTAAATGAAAACAGAGATATATTTTTTAACATAATAGATTAATTATTAAGCAAAAATAAAAAGAATTTATCCACGCCGTAACGCGCAATATTTCCTTATACTTATCTTCTTATTAATAATATCGATATGGCAACTACTATATTATTCCAATACTACAGATAGCTTAGTTAATTTTAAGTATGTGCTTTAAATTAAAGCTGTTATGGGCAAATATCGATCCAAATAATGCTTTTAATTCTTGCTTATTTTAATATGCATTTTTTAAATAAAAAAAAAAACTAACTAACTAAATGCTAAATTATTTTTGCAAAAATCAAAAATACCCGCTTGGCGTAGTTTCAAAATTTTTCTAGCAAATGGTTTTAAAAAACGTCCAAAGCTGGCGGGAAAAAGGCGCATGTGCCAACATTGGCTGCAGTCGACGGCGCCGGCGACTGCGACGCCAGCAGCGCCAACTAGCCAGAGATGCCTTTCCATTCCACTTTTTCCACTTCTGCCACTTTGGCCATGTGGCCAAAAGGCAACTGCAACTGCGGCTCAGATCAATTGGGCCAACTGGCTGCATTCGAGAACTTGCCAGACTTCAGCGGATAATCCAGTTAGCAGTTAAGAGCCAAACTAAGCTAAAGAAAGCGAAGGCCAGCAGCATCAGGTGGGGGAGGGGATTGGGGGAGTCAACTTCTGTTCTGGTGCAGTTTGCGACCGCAGTTTTTTATAATTATCTGCAAATCGAAAGATTACCAAAAATCAAACTTTCCAATTATAGTGCTAATCAAGAGCTACAAGTTTAAACTTTTGTCAAAATAGAATTACGGTTAGGCATATTTTTTCCACTTTGAAAGCGTACAAATGTCCCATGCGACACTTAGGAAATGATTAATTAATAGATTAATCATTCATTCATTCAATTGTATTGATATTCAGTAATATATTAATTAATGGAATCGGTTAATTAATGTATTGGTATTAATATAGAATACTGTCTTACTTTTCTTACAATTTTATATTAATATTCACTAATATATTTTAATAATAATACTAATAATAATTTAAATTAAAATGAATTAATTATTGTTTTAGTATTAATATAAAATACTATCTTACTTTTTTTTACTATGTACTTTATATTAATATTCAGTAATATATTAATTAATTAATATTAAAATTGAATATCATATTAGTATGCATTTATATTAATATTAGTCGAAAAGTAAAAAATACCGTTAATTTTTTCGGTCATCTACTAACTCTCACTATGTGAGCTCTCAATGGAATCTCTCACTATAAAAGGTTTTTAAAAGAGAGCTAAAGTGATAGGTCCTTTAAGTACACTCAACCGAAAACCGAATTGAAACAACATTAAACACAATATTTTTGTTTACCAAAATTCTATGTTTTTTTTTTAATATCGAAAAGGTATTTTTCGGTTGGTTTAAATATATTGCCAGCTAACGGATTTTGAATTGGAGATAATTTCCCTCATCTTATCAAGAACTTCTTTAAATATTCCAGATAAATCCGAAAATGCTTGCAAATGTTCTAAAAAAATTTGATATCAATTCTAGTTTCATTTTTTTCAGGGGGATTTGAGGAAGAATAAAAAATGCGCATTGTTTTCAAGAAGTATATTTATTTCACATTAAAGATCTCATTGTTTCTATTATTTGGTTTTGTTTTTTTTTTTTTTGTTTGTTTTTGTTTTGGTTTGTCGTCTCCCACTTTATTTGTATTTTCCATTTTTTTTTTCACATATTTTTTGCCTTCTTACGCTTCATAAAATTTACTAATTCTTTCAAAGACTGTAATTTCCATACCATGCATACAAAAAATCAATTCGAATCCGTGGATTTTAGTGAAATGCAACATTTCAATATACTATATGTATGTAAATATAAATATATATTTATTTATATATATATAACGGCAAATGAGAAGTTGTATGAAACTTAAAAGACATTACAAACTAAATGTTAAACTAGATCGAAATGGCAGATATAAAATATATATTTGAGTCTCGTTTTGGAGAAAGAATATTGAGAATTGAAAAGTGAAAGAAATTGTAAACAAAATTGAAATTTAAAACGCATGCAACTTTTTTTGTAAGTGTATCTCGCTGATGCCCGCTCTCATTCTCGCTCTCTTCTTCATGCCTGACAATACAAATAAATTTTTTTTGTTTTTTTTTTGTGTATTTTTTGTGTTTTTTTTTTTAATTTTCTCCTGTTTCCCGTTGCAGATTACATCAAAAATTGGTTTTTCTTATGCTTTCAGTTAGCATACAAATATTTTGCATTATGACAAAAAAATTATGCCTTTTATTTTCATTGTTATTATTATAATTATTATTATTGTTATTATTATTATTATTATTATACGACTGTATATATATAAACACTTATTAGAAGTCCGCTTGGATGCGTTGTAGTGGTGGTGGAGGGGGGAGTTGGAAATGTGTAAAAAACATAGCATACTTTTCGGTGTTTTGTGATTTCTGCTCTTTTCGCTGCTCTCTTTGACAGCGAAGCAAGTGCATATGTATGTGTGTGTGTGTGTGTGTTTTACCGTTATCATTAATAGTTGCTTTTGTTGTTGTTGTTGTTGTTGTAGTGTGAAAACGTGCTTTAATCATCTAGAACGTAAATACATAGCAGAGGTGCGGTGTATAAAAAACTAACGGCACATATAACCGTATGCAGGTGAGTGTGTGTGTATCTGTGTGTGTGTGTGTGTGTTAGTTGCATGCCAAAGTAATTGCAGCTTTCCAGTTTTCCAGCAGTTTGCAGGTTGGCCTGGAAAGCTGCAGGTTCCAAGGACTCGCAATACACAGGTTCCATTTTGTTACGTCATTTCGCAACGTATTTTAGCATGCATTGCTGTGTGTGTGTGTGTGTGTGTGTGTGTGTGTGTGCATAAGGTGTGTACCAAAATAAACAGAACTTTTGTCCCTGCGCTTTAGCTTTCGATACGCCTGGAAAGTGGCATCGCTTGGCTGGAAAGCACTTCCAAATTGCAACATCCAGCCGTAGTTGCACTGGAAGTGCCAAATTAAGAGTTTGGTGTTGGCATAATATCGCTGCAATATCGATGTTATCGATAAGCAGTTCGTAACGAAAGTATCGGCAAGTTTTAGGCGCTTATCGATGTAAAAATTTAAAAATTAGTTTAGAATTTAGCTAGTTAAATTTCAAAAGTTTTTGCACTTATCGATAAAATTTTGAAAACTTTAAATTGTTAAAAATTTGAAATTAAAATGCATAAAATTAGTTTTTAAATTAGATTACATTAATAAATCTAGGAAAATATAAACATTTGAGAAATTTAAACCAAAAACTGCAAAAACTGCAATAATATCGATAGACAGCTTAAACAATCGAAATTATCGATAAGACGGCATATCGATATAATGCCAACACTTTAATTCCGTTTACTTTGGCCTACGAAGTGAAATTTGCTTTCCTGCTTGTGTTTACATTTAGTTTTGCTTTTGCTTTTGTTTTTGCATATGTATATAGTTAGCATTGTTGTTGTGGAACATACATAGAGATTTATGTGTGTGTGTGTGTATACATACAGATATATACATACATGCATGTAAATATATATACATATAACGACAAGATGACAATTATAATATTATTGATCTTTTCATTTTCTTTTTCATTTTCATTTCGGTTTTGAGATTTCGTTTTTCGCTTTTTATTCAAAAATGTCTGCTATGGATGGAAATATTTTTTATTTTCAATTTCTTACACATATTTATATATATATATATATATTCATATATTTCAATTGCAATGGAGACACACAAAAAACATTGAAAAGAAGACGGAAAAAACGCACATCGATCGATAAACTGCTTAAGAAACTTCCGGTGTCCAACTTCCGGTTTGGGCCCCAACCCCATTGGCCTGCATTTTGGCAGCCAATGAAAATCTTCAGATCGCTACGTTCACCAATACATACATAGACATCAAAACATACATGCATATGCATGTGTGTGTGTATGCGTGTGACAAAAAATTTGCAATTATTGTTGCTTTTGCTTGCTTGCTTGCGTTTGTGTGTGTGTGTGTGTGTGTGTGTGAGTGTGTGTGTGTTCTCTTTATTTGCTCTTTATTCTCTTTTATGCCATTTAATCGTTCGGTTGCAGTGGTGGTTTGTGTATTCGCTATGTGTATGCATGTGTGTGTGGGCGTGTTCAGCAGTGCTTGCTCGGTTCGTGTCCGTACTGCTGTACTCCTAAGTGCTGTGGCTGCGCGCCGGTTCGCGCCCGTGCTGCGCTCTCTTCAACGGTTTGGTTCGTGTCTACGCTATGCTAATGTCAAAATCCACAAAATTCAGAAATCAAATAAATAAAAACTCATAATTACAATTTTTGTGTATTATTTTATGTTTTTATGTTTTTTTTTTTGTTGTTTTTTTGTGTTTTTATATTATGTTACAATTTTCTTTCCGATTTATATGCTCACCAACTACGAATTTAAATAAAGCCATTGGAATTAACCCTCTAACGGATAAGACCGTCTACAGACGGTCTCCAGTTTTTGGCGTCTAGCGATCAAACTGTCGACTTTTTTGAATCCAAATAAAATGATATATCTTTAAAATCTTCAAATTTCAATTCTTTTAAGGTATATTTAACCACATTACAATCATCGTCTGAACTTGAAAATTTGAAAAAAACTCAGTAAAAAATACCCCTTGCCAAAAGTAGTTTTTGCACAAAATAAAAAAAATATTTAAACTTGTCCAATCTACTTGGGATTTTTTTTTACTGATAGCTCAGACAATATATTTATTGAAATAAATTATTTTGTAATGCGTAAATGAATATAAATGTTGATTTGCACAAAAAATTCATTGACCGTCTACAGACGATCTTACTGAGCGTAAAAAATTGCGACTGCGCTGCCTGCGCTGGCTGCGCTGCTTGCGAGTTCAGAATTACGGCCGTAAATACTTCTAGTAGAGATATATCGTTATGAAATTTTCACCAAAAATCTAAAAAAAAATAATTTATTTAATTTATATGAAAATTTCATAGCGATATATCTACTAGAAGTATTTATGGGCGCAATTGTGCACTCGCAGGCAGCGCAGCCAGCGCAGGCAGCGCAGTCGCAATTTTTTACGCTCAGCAAGATCGTCTGTAGACGGTCAAAAGTTTTTTCCACCTGGCGGGCGTTCTAATCAATATTTTGGGATGAAATTCAAAACTGAAGCTTTTGTCGACAATATTTACCACCAAAAAATATCCCAACTTCGTACGACCGTTAGAGGGTTAAGACAAAAAAAAAGTTTTACTCTATTGTTAGTTTTGTTTTGTTTAGGGAGGGGGAGCGGGAGTGTAGACTGAGGAATGAAGGAATGAAATGTGGAAACTAAATGTTGGTCCAACTGTTGCTGTGTGTGTGTGTGTGTGTGTGTGTGACCGTCTATAACATTCTCTCTCTATTTGCATTTAGTTTAAATAGCACTACGACTCTTTTGGGCAGCCTCAAAAAAAGCAAAGCTCTGCTTCTTCTTCCTCTTCCTCTTCTTGCGTCTCTTCTTCTTCTTCTTGGCTGTTGCTTTTTTGGGGCTACAGCAGTAATTGCTAGAAATTGCGGGCTGCGGCTGCTGCTGATGTGGACGCTGTTGCTGTGGACGCTGTTGTTGTGGATGCTATTGTTGTGTTTGTTGCTGTGGATGCTATGGTTGTGCTTGGCATTGTGGCTTCCATTGCGTTTTCCATTGTGGATGCTATGGCGGAACCTACGGTATAACCCATGGTGGAACCCATTGTGAATCCCATTGGCGACGCCATTGTGAAGCCCATTGTGGACGCCATTGTGGATGTCATGGGGCATGCCGTTGTAGATTCCAATGTGGCTTCCATTGTGTGCTCCATTGTGGTTGCCTGTGTGGATTGTGTTGTGGCCTGCATTGTGGGCTGTGTGGCTGCCAATGTTGTGGGTGTTGTGGGTGATGTTGGCGTTGTTCGTGTGGGTGTGGGTGTTGTTGGTGGCGACTGGGTGAGCGCCAATTGTTGTTGTTGTTGCTGTTGCTGCTGCTCCTCAATCGCGGCACGTCGACAACTGCTGCAGCTGCTGGCATCGCTGTCCTCCACGATGGTGGCAGCATCATCATCATCGTCATCATCGTCATCAACATCAACATCATCAACATCATTATCAATAGTATCATCATCAACCTCACCCTCACCCTCACCTTCACCTTCACCCTCATCATCATCATCATGCTCATCATCGGCATCCTCATCAGCTTCCATATCGGCTATATCCTTAGGCTCCTCCTCCATGCTCTCATCATCCACACTCTCCACAGCCTCCACACTGTCCACAGCCTCCACACTGTCGTCATCCAATGTTGCAGCTGCTGCTGCTGCTGCCGCCAGCAGCAAATGTTGCAGCTGCTGCCGTTGTTGCCTCAGCTCCAGTTCGATTTCTGCTACTATTGCCGTGTTTGATGTTTGCTGTGGATGTTGTTGTGGATGTTGTTGTGGATGTTGTTGTGGATGTTGTTCTCCATATTGTTGCTTATTCTCTTCGTCATGCTGTTGTTGGTGTTGTTGTTGTTGTTGTTGTTCGTGTTGTTGCATATTCTCATCTTGTTGTTGTTGTTGCTGTTGTTGTTGTTGCTGCTGCAGTTGTTGTTGTTGTTGCTGCTCCCCCAGCCTCCTGACCACCACTTCATCCGACTCGACAAGACTTTAACCGCTCTTAAACAGTAATATGGCCACCTGCCCCAAATAGAAGTAGATAAAGTGACGCGTCTCGTGTGTCACGTAGGAGCCAAAGTTGCGACCCACAATGCAGTGCCATGTGGGATTGTATTTCTTATCGAACTCCTTCTTGATGTAGGCCGCAATATCCTGAAGGAGACGGAGAGAGAGAGAGAGAGAGGGAGAGAGAGAGTTAGTTAACTTGTCAAGCGTTTAGCGGATATTCAATTCAATGCCTTAGCCCTAAATGTTTAATCCGACCGTCAGCAGCGCTGTGCGTTTAGCCATTTTACCACCACATCTGGCGTCTAGCGGGAATCAGCTAATTAATTTAATTTAACCAATTCAAATTATCTATTGACCTCAAACTAGCAAAAAATTTACCCAAAAGCTATTTTCTAAATTTAAAATTATTAAGTTTTTATTTTATTCATTATTTATTATTTTATTTATATTTTAATTAATTATGTGGTAAGGTAAAATTTGTCTACTCTACGGAATTTAAAACTTATTGAATAAATTTTAAAAAAATATATATATATCCCTGTATTTCCAATTTTCCAATGGGTATATAGGGCATAATTATTAATCCATTTAATTTAGCATTATGAATCCATTTAATTCGGAAATTAATTAATTTAATAATCATTATTAATTATCACAATTATCGATTAATTTAGTTAAAATTCGATATCAATATATTCATTGGCCAAAAATTCTAAACATCTATCGATATTGGCATTGAAATTATCGATATATTGCCAGCTTTTTGGCTATTTTGTAAACCCAAAAAGAGCTGGCAACTCTAGCCACATGCCACATGCCACAGCGCCTCAAAATGGAGCCCAAAAGTGGCAGCAACTGGCAGTTTTGCCACATTTACAAGCAATTTCCCATGTAACTAGGGTAACCCCAAAACAACAAGAAAAATTACAAAAACAACAACAACAAAAACTGTGACCTCAAAAGGCAGCAGAGAAAGGGGCAGGAACAGAGAGGTGAGGGGGGAAGGAGAAGGGGAAGGCAGTGCGAGGACTTGCCAAAAACTTTTCTGTGCTAATGAGTTACTTTTGATTGTTGCTGTTGCTGCCACATTGTTGCTGCCACATTGTTGTTGCCACATTTTTGGTGTTGCCTGCGCCGCTTTCGATTGTTGCTTGGTCTATTAAACAATTTGAGGCAAGGGTTCTCCTAGCATACTTAACAGCACACTGCCTGCGGCACACACAGAAAGAGACAGAGATAGAGCGAGAGAGAGAGAGAGAGCGAGAGAGAGAGCGAGAGAGAGAGAGAGACAAGCAACATCTTTAATTTCCATTTGCATTTCCACATCCATTTCCACTTGCATTGCCTAATTGTTAAGCGGTACGTACTCTTCTGCCAGCGACTGTTGCGATGCAATGCCAACTGCATAATGCTAATGCCAAAGGTCAGGGCCAAAAGTTTTGATGGTTAAAGCCAGGGTTAAGCAGAGGGACAACACACACACACACACACACACACACACACACACACACACACAGCTAGAAACTAGACAAAAAGCAACAGAAAATAATCACATACACATATTATCGCTCTCTCTCTCTCTCTCTCTCTCTCTCTCTCTCTCTCTCACACTATCTCTCTCCCTTTCTCCTGACAGTGGCTGCCAAATAAATGCTGCCCAGCAAGCTTTATTTTAAATACATAATATGCTTACAGCATTGCCACAGAAAATTAAACACATGCATGGCAATGCTCGACTGGCAAATACCCTGTACCAATACAGCAACTGCATTGAAAATAGATTTAATTTCCTAAATCATTTTTTAAATTCATTTTCGGTATTAATTTAATCCCATTTTAATCATTCTTACGTTCAAAATGCAATTCCCTTAGGTTGTTATACCCTGTATCCTTAAAATAGGTTTAATACCTTTTCAATGTTTCATTTGAAATGTTGAATGCCACGCCCCCTTTGCGCCCTAATCGATAAAACCCAAATAACAAGGTTTATATAGAACGTAGAAGATTGTTATTCAAAATACCTATATATTCTCTACCATTACATTGATCTATCCTAAAAACTCTAGGCTATACGAAAGATAAACCGCTAAACATTTTAGAGGCAACTTAGTATACTTGGGTGCTCAGATTTGCAGTTGATTTACAGGTTGTGTGGGGTGTGTCGAATCGGGGAGGGGAGGTCAGGAATGGTGGTGGGGGAGGTGGGGATTATTTCTAGGGGTTGCTGAGACAAACTTGACAACAATATGCGTGCTAAAGCCATAAACTTAACCCAGTAACCTCAAAAGGCGAAGAAGAAGACAACCGACTGAAAACAAACCATAGAAAACACAGTCGCGACACTGGCGACTGTTACACTCAACTTTTGAAAAGTGTGAGAACCCAGAACTTAGACCCATAACCCCCCTGCAGTGTTGCCCCTTTATTTGTGAAGAAAATTATTTTTTGATGGAAAGACTATTTTTTTTTTACTACTTTCTTGGCAGCTTGAAAAGTTACACCCATGAGAAGACTACAAAAAAGGATTTAAAAAATAAAGCCAGAAAACAACCAAGTTATTCCTGGGCAAATATTGATTAAAATAATTATAATGGTTCCCTATTTTAGTGCGAATTTCGTGAAATTTAACATGCTTACAAATGATTTTATTTTTTAAACAAATGTAAAAATTCCCGCTCAAAACAGCCAGATCTGACGGGAAAAAGCGGATTTAACAACATTTCAATTTTCTCTCCCTTCCCCTCCCCCCCCTGCCGTGATCATGTATTAAACAATTCTCAAGGCTTTTGTTTCACGTTTCTTTCCTTTTATTATTGCCCTGCGGTGTCGTGTCAGACGACAATATAAATGTTGATTGGTTTTTTTTTCGACAAAGAATTTTTTGGGCTTTATAGCTAAATGCGATTTTATACACGTGAAAGTCCATAACATCCATAGAAAGTATATAATCTATACTGCGTATATAGAACTTCAGCTATACATCTATATCTATATGACATAATCAAAGTAATTGCATTTGGCTGTGGCTATAGCTTAAAGGCATTTCAGGCATTATTATGACGGAAAATGTAAACTTTTTTCGACCATATGTATAGCTATATATGGTATATAGGTATGTGTATATAGAGCAGTTAACGAAGTTTAGCCCGGGTTTAACCCATTGTGCAGCATTCGATTAGTTTCACACAATGCCATTAGTTCTGCTTCGCTTTCGGAAATTGCCCAGCTGCTATATTATTTATAAACAACTTTTCAGTTGGCATTTTTTCCCCGATGATTTGCTCTAAAACAATGGAAAACCATCTGAGAATCTGATACTAAATAATACGAAAAATACAATGTATATAAAAAATATATATACAAAAATATATATAATAAAATATATACAAAATCAAAGATATGCAAAATAAAATATATATATAATAAAATTTATATAAAATAAAATATATATAAAATAAAATATATATGAAATAAAATATATATAAAATAAAATATATATTTAATAAAATATTATATTTATATAAATTAAAATATACATAAAATAAAATAAAATAAAGTAAAAATCAATTGAAAATGTCATAAGCTAGTTACGTACCGAATTACAAGTCAATAACTTTAAAGCTGTGGCTGCAGTAGCTTTTTGCGGTTTGCGGTGGAAGGGGGGGAGGTATCCAAAATCCGAAATAAACTTAATCTGCTTATTAAATAGGAGAATACTGAATAGGAGAACCTAGATCCCGAATATGGTGTCTCTAGCTCTTATAGTTGCTGAGATCTAGGTGTTCATACAGACGGACAGAGGGACGGATGGACGGACGGACGGACGGACATGGCTATATCGACTCGGTTTGTCGTCCTGATCAAGAATATATGTACTTTATGGGGCGTGGCACGCCTCCCTCTGGGTGTTACACACATTTCCTCTTTGCACTAAGTTAATAGATCCTTTTTACTTTTTTAAAGTAAAGGGTCTAAAAAAATATATCCAAGTTAACCTTTTGCTCAGAACTTGCCTCAGATTTAACTACAGCTTCATTTATGACACCTCGAAAGCTACTCATTCTATAGATATACTATAGATATATATACATAAATCTAAAATTCGATCACGCCTCTTTGCAGGCAGTTGAGCAAAGCCAAGAGCCATGGATGGATGTGCGGATGTTACGGCCCCAATCATGTACTTCTGGCAATATGTCAAATGTGCGGAGCTGCAACAGGAACAGGAGCAGGAGCAGGAGCAGGAGCAAAAGCAGGAGCTGTAGCTGCCTGGGCTACGAGTATATTTTTGGTCGCATATTGATTAAACATTTCGTTGGTCACGCAAAATGCTCCATGCTCCATGCTCCATGCTCCAAACTCCACGCCTCAAGTTGCAAGTCAGTATTGAGCGACACACAAAACAACAACAACAACAACAACAAAAACAAATCCAAACGTAACCAAATACAGAGAGCAACATAAATAAATATACTAATGAAAATGCAAAAAAAAAAAAAACAAAAAAAACATAAACCAGAAGGAACGGGGCGGATTAATCGGACGTACCAGACAATGGGAGAACCTGTAGTAATTACAGCGATGGTTTTCTTTTTCGATGTTTCAAAAGCATTTGGATAAAATATGTAGATTGTAGGGCCTTATTGTTATCAGGGGGGGATTATTACTCTTAAAACAAAAAAAAAAAATTTATTTTTGTGTAACTTTGAATGCGCATAACTTTGCCAAAACTACGCCGATTTTCAAGCGGTATAGGTTTTTCTCAATCATTTAATTGCGAAGGTAAAATATATGTGATAAATCAAAAAAAGAAAGATTTACCCGAAAGATTTGCCCTTTGAAAAAAGTTTTTTTTTATTTTTTACGGAAAAAAGTTTTTTTTTGTAAAAAGTTTTTTTTTATTTTTTACGAAAAGAATTGAGGCTCTAAATATTTTCCATAAATTGGACAAAAAAATGTATATTTTAGTGCAAATATTGTTATCAGAGGGGGTTTATCAAAATAAAATTAATTTTGTGGAACTTTGAATACGCATAAAATGATATTGATATAATTGATTTGATCGAATAATATAGATTTTAGGGCCAATATTGGTATCATGGGGGAATTATCAGCCTTTAAACCAAAATAGACACAACTGCCATTTGCACCAACTAAATAGACCTTTTTGTACTGCTCGAGGGTACAGGGGGTCATCAAAACTAATTAAATTTATTTTGGCTAAAACACGGGGAATACGAACCGAAATAAAAATAAAAATTAGATTGATTTCATTTATTTTTGAAACTTAGTTTTGCTTGCGTTTCGCTTGGTTTCGTTGGCCTCTTGTGGGCTTATTTTGAGGATTTGCCTTTAAATCGCTGTCGCTGTCACGCTGCCAAGGCAAGGTAGGGGGGGGAGGCCTACATATATACATTCGTTTATACATATATATATATATGTATGTATGTATATACAGTTGGAGGCATAGCATAATGCCTTATGGTAGATACAATTTAAGCCGCTCGAAAGGTTGAGGCGCCCCTAAAAATATACAACACATAATTTGCCTGCCTGCCTGCCTGCCTGTGTGTGTGTGTGTGTATCTGTGTGTGTGTGTGTGTGTGTGTTAACCGTTGTGGATTGGTGTGCTAGTTGCGTATCTAATGGATACCAAATTGTTTTTGCTGTTGCCACTTTCGTCTCGTTCGGCTCTTGCCAAGAAAATGTAAATGTAAAATTGAATGCAATAAGCACTTTAAAAGCTCCCCAACATAATCTCTTGTTTTAACATTATTCTGCTATTCATTCACCCCCCTCCCCCTCCCCCTCCATATCTCCCCTCACCTATAGACATTCTTTATCAGCTCTTTATTGCTTTTTACTGCGAGAAATCAAGGGTTATTCAAGCGGCAACATTGCAAACTATAAACCAATTAGGCAGCTCTGCTTGCAGATTTAAACCTGATGAGCAATTATTCCCGCTATTCCCGTTATTTTCCCTCATTTTGCGCCATTTTTGCCAGAGTTGCATTTGGTACCTGCTGCTGCTGAATTATGCAAACATTCTCTGCATTGCCGTCCATAATAAAAAATGTGAGCTATTTTTTTTATGCTTGAATATTTATTTATTATTTATGAAAACTTTGCATTCATGCATCAATTGCTATAAACTCAATTGAGAGAGAAGTGAAATTATTTAATGTCCTTCAACATTTTCCAATATGAGCATTATTTGCCATGCCTGGTGTTTACCGATGTATCCCTGTATTTCTCATCTATTCTACACTATTCTGTTGAATTTCGTTTGATTTAGTAAAGATTTTATTTAATTGTTATAATATTTATATATTTAATTGTTATAATATTTATATATTTAATTAGTATAATATCTATTTATTAAGATATGATCTATGCTTTATTACTAGATTCTAGTTCCCTATGTTTGATCTCTGATTTACCTATTAATAAGCGCACTCCTAATGCAATTTTTCTATTCTATAATTTGTACTACAGTATAATTCGCTTAACTGCCTCGATGCTTAGCTGCATCGTCAAGATAACTGCCTTATTTTCCATTTTTTCTGCATTTATGGTCTCATTTGTATAAAATTAATTACGTTTGCTGCATTCAAGTTAGCTGCCTCGTTTCGGCAGAATTTAACTGTCTTATTCTATGAATATCATCCAACTTAACTGCGCCATCTAGGATTCGAATTTGGAAACAACAAATTTATGAGTTTTAAAAAAACGTTGATAAAAGTGTTCTCTGCACGAAATACAAGTGTGACAGATCAACAATAAACCGCATAATTAAAATTCATTCTATTTTAGACAGTTTATAAAAATTACGTTAGCTGCCTTTTTAAGATAGCTGCGTCCAAAATCACTGCAATCGACTCGAGGCAGTTAAGCGAATTATACTATATATAAAATCTTCCATATTATTATTAAATTAAATGATTTTCTTTAATATACAATTTCTATATCTCATCTATAGGTTTATTCAATGATTTATATATATATTTTCTCTTCGATATTCCCTCTTTAAATAAATAAATAAATAAACTGCAAACGCAGTTTCCACATTTACTTCGAACGCACTTTGTTGTGTTGAAGGAGGCATTAAAGATACATTTAAGTAAGCCTCCGCAAGCAGTGCAGTGCAGAGCAAGCAGTGCAGTGGAGAGCAAGCAGTGCAGGTGGAGAGCAAGCAGTGGCAGCGAGTGTAATATGGCAACAATTATTGCCGTTATTATTGCTCTTATTGTTATTATTATGCAACAAAGCAACAACGACAACAAGAGGCAATCAATCGCAAGAGATAGCGAGAAAGAGAGAGAGAGAGAGAGGGAGACACGCATGTATAATTACACTCATGTATGCGTTTGTGTGTGTGCGTGTGTGTGTGTGTGTGTGTGTTTGCCATGTATTTTATTTATAGCCACGAGAGAGAGGCGGTTGTGGGTGTGGTGAATATGCGTGCGTGCGTACGCGTAAGCTCATCCTCCACACCTGTATCTCTCTATCCATCTCTCTCTCTCTCTCGCTTGCTCCTTGCTCCTCGCTCTCTCTCTCTCGCTCCGTCACGGGCGAAAAAAAAGTGTAGCATACTTTTTTGCGCTGGCTTTCAACTACTCAATTAGCAGACGCATTCTCTCCTACTTTCTCTCTCCCCTTCCCCCCTCTACCACTCCTGCTGCATGTTTACCCTTGTTGCTGTGATTTCATGTTTGCCCCCCCCCCCCCCCACACACACACACATTCTCATTCTACATTCTCAGATTGAAGCCCCTGCTGGCACCTGCCATTGGCATTGACAAAGGCACAGAGACCCAGAGACGTCTCCCCCCTTCCCCCCTACGCACCAATCCATCCACTGCCCACGCACAGATCTAGAGGCGGCACTGACCATGCCCAAAGAGAAGGCGCGCTTTCTATTGATTATTTCTATTTCTTCATTCGTTTTTCGCTTTGTTGCTCTTGTTCTCTTCTCCTTCTCCTCCTCCTCCTCCTCCTTTTCCTCCATCTCTCCCTTTAATGCTCTGCTCTTGTCATCATAGCTGCTGTGACGGCTTATATTAAATCCTGCCCTTGGCCAGGGCCAACACGTTCGATGGCCAACAAACGTGGCCAACAGCGTGCGTCTGTGTGCGTCTGTGTGTGTGTGTGTGTGTGTGTGTGTGTGTGAGGGCAAACTGAAGACTTAACTGAAGTCTGAAACGGGCAGGAAATCCTGCAAATCCAAAGACTACAGTTTAAACTAGGCAAAGGCAATTGCATTCGATAGTGTGAACTGAATAATTATTCGATAGTATGAACACTTGATTATTTTAATTCAATTATACTTTAGAATTTGACTGAGCATTCGATAGTGTGAACACTTAATTCGCATGCTTAATAATAATAATTATTCGATAGTGTGAACACTTGATTATTTTAATTCAATTATACTTTAGAATTTGACTGAGCATTCGATAGTGTGAACACTTGATTTGCATGCTTAATTATAATAATTATTCGATAGTGTGAACACTTGATACGCATGTTTAATTATAATAATTATTCGATAGTGTGAACACTTGATTCGCATGCTTAATTATAATAATTAATTTAGCATCTAACTGCGCATTCGATAGAGTGACCACGGTTTTATTTTACTGAAACCCTATCCAATAGAGTAAACACAACATTTTGCAGATTTAATTGCATTTTGTTAACCTTATCGAATGCTATCCTTCTGCATTCGATAAAGTGAACAGAATATTAAATTTCCAAATATTTAATTTATTTTATTTGGTTTTCAATAATATTGTAATGTTTGTTCGGATTGCAGTGTTCGATGGAGTGAACAATTGCAAATGCAACTCTGCATTTTTTTCCCTCTATATTTTCATCTGTTTACGACGCCGTTGAAGGTCAAAAGCTACGGCAGCTGCCACAACAACAAGCCAAATTCCGTGAATTGCGGGCAGAATTATAGAAAATTCTACGGCGTAATTTGCAACAAGCGGCAAGCGGCAAGCAGCAAGAGGAGGAGGAGGGGAAGGAGAACTATGCTGGGAATAACGAAGGAGGCGCAGAACCGCCCACTTATTAAATTGGCAATTGTTCAGGCATAAACTTCACATTCCATTTGCAAAATAAACATAAATAAAATATATTAATAATCAGTCAGGTATTTAATGGGAATTTGAAAAGTTTTTACTAGAAACTAAATTGAAACATAATTAAATAGCAACTTTTCCAGTTTTCTAGGGGCCAACAAAATTCCAAATATTCTCATAAATGCATAAACTTGTTTCGGAAGTTGAAAATAAATCAATACGAATTTCACTTTGCAATTTTCCATTTTCCACTTGTAAACCAACTAATTTCGGTTCTAGTGCAGACTATATCAACAATTTACACTGCTCTCGATAGTTTTGTGTGGTATTTTATTTTAATTAATAATTAATATTAATTATATTTAACTCGATTGCTAATTATAATTAATTGTTATTATATTTTAATTGAATATTATCGTTTGAATAATTAAAGTCTGTAATTAATTATATTTAACTCGATTGCTAATTATAATTAATTCTTGTTATATTTTAATTGAATATTATCGTTTGAATAATTAAAGTCTGTAATTAATTATATTTAACTAAATTGCTAATTATAATTAATTCTTTTATATATTTTAATTGAATATTATCGTTTGAATAATTTAAGTCTGTAATTAATTATATTTTATAATTATATTATAATTTCTAATTATAATTAATTCTTGTTATATTTCAATTGAATGTAACTCTAAAATTATGAGAGTACGAGGATTAATTATAATTAATTCTTGTTATTATAATAGCAAAATAGATTTGTAGAAACTGATCTAGATGAATATATTTTAGTTTAATTTAATTTTAAGATAATGAAAGTCCGAGGTTGAATTATAATTAGACAAGCATAAACCATGTTTAGAGTTAATTACAATTAAATTGATTTATATAATTTATTTAGTTTGATTTCAGGTTTAATTTTCACTACAATTCTGATTCTTGACCAAATTCTACTAAAATAGGTCTTATTTTCTGGGTTTTCCCTCAACCTGAAACTTTTCTTTTAATTTGTTTTAGTTTTTATTTAATTATTCCCCAGATATTCAATTACCTTTTATACCGTCTAGTTTTTAGTTGTAATACTCTTGGTTGACATTCAAATAAATAAATAAATAATTTGGATAAATGTATCTCTTACCTTCTCGATATTGTACTTCTCCAGGGCTTGTGTCGCACAGTCGACGGCATCCTGCTGCATCTCCTCGCTCATGTCGGCGTTCTTGATGACGGCTTTGCGATCGGACATTGTGTTTGCTTTCTTTGTTGCTTTCCTTTTGCTGGGGTTTCCTTTGTCGCTTGTCTGTAACGAGGGAAAATGGGAAAATTGCACTCTGCACAGTGCGTTTGATAACATTAGCTCAGTGTGGCATTAATTATGCATGGAGGGGGCGAAGGGGGGCATTAATTAAGAGCACGCAGTGGCAATCAAAAGCTTAATAAAGTTAGTGCTCACACAGATACACACACACACACACACACGCACACACGCACACACTCACACACATGCAATCAAATTTGTGCATCCTGACGCAAGCGCAGTTTTGGCTTCAAAAAAAGTGTTGCATACTTTTGTGAGCGGTCAACAATACCAAGCTCTAGGAAATTTAATTATAGACGACAACATGCTGCATGCCGCATGCTGCATGCTGCACACGCTGCATTGCAAATCAAATGTCAAAAGACACAGATACACACACACACACACACACACACACACACGCACACAGATACAAACACCAACAGCAATTAGCAATGGCTGAGTGAAGAGCAGCAGCTCAGATGAGCTGAAATCAGTGGAGAAGGAGACGGAGACAGGGATTGGGAGAGAACGAGAGCGAGAGAGAGAGAGAGCAAGGAGCGCCGTGTGGCCTGGAATGGCCTTGGAAATTGCCAATAACAACAACAGCAACAGCCATAATGCTCTGCTCTGCTCTGCCCGGGCAATGAGCGCAACCAAAGCTAATTCAAATTCAATGCAGCAGCAGCAGCAGCAGCAGCAGCAGCAGCAGCAGCAGCTGCAGTTGCAGTTGCAACAGCATTTTCCCACAACAGTTGCACAACGGTGGCAACAGCAGCAGCAGCAGCATCTCCACTGCATATTCCATGCGCTTCATTTGCCACCAGGCAAATTATTATTTATTTTATTTTAATATTATAAATTATTATTTGTTTAATTTTTTTTTAATATAATAAATTAATTATTGTTTGTTTTATTTTATTTTATTTTATTTTATATTATATTAATTATTATTATCATTTATTTATTTTTTAACAAAAATTATTATTTCCCATTTTTTATAACAATTATACAAACTGAAATTAAGAAAGGAGCAGATCAGTGGGGCGAAATGAGGCAGTCGGACGTACTCGACAGTAGTAGATCTTGTGCTTTGTGTTTTAATAACAATACTAAACTAATCGTGTATTCACAAACCACTCCCCTTAACTCCTCCTCTCCCCACTCCACAGCACTATCGCGCAAATTGTCTGCTGCATATCTTTGCTATTTCGCAGCATCTATGAAAAATGCCATATTAAATTGTGGTCTTTTTCATTACAAATCCAATAACATTATTAATAATAATAATAATAATATTAATAATAATAGAAGACCTTTGCATAATTTAGTGTGATCTATTATTGCACCTGTTACACACATACACATTTAAACAGACCTAAGCCATTACACAAATTTGTTTTTTAAGTCATTTTTTACGGAATTCGCTAAATTTAAAAAGAGGCGTCTAAAAAACAAAGGCGAATCGATCCATCAATATTGACGCATCTCATCCGTAGAGTGCGTGTTGATAGGAGGTGCGATGGAGGAGGATGGGGGGGGGAGTAGGGAATGGGGAATGGGAAATGAGGAAAAGCCAAATAATAAAACTGGAAATGTTGCCAATAGTTTGCCAACTGAGCAACGGTCACATTGACAGAGTGTGACAGATGAGGAGTGCAGGGAAGGGGAAGGGGAAGGGGAAGGGGAAGGGGAAGGGGAAGGGGAAGGGGAAGGGGAAGGGGAAGGGGAAGGGGAAGGGGAAGGGGAAGGGGAAGGGGAAGGGGAAGGGGAAGGGGAAGGGGAAGGGGAAGGGGAAGGGGAAGGGGAAGGGGAAGGGGAAGGGGAAGGGGAAGGGGAAGGGGAAGGGGAAGGGGAAGGGGAAGGGGAAGGGGAAGGGGAAGGGGAAGGGGAAGGGGAAGGGGAAGGGGAAGGGGAAGGGGAAGGATGGGCGAGGGGTGAAGAGTAGGTCAGCTATAAAATATGAAAAGTGACCACACGCAAGGATATATCAAAAGCGGCATTTTTTCTACTCTCTTTTGCACACACACACACACAATGTCTCTCTCTCTCTCTCTCTCTCTTGTGTGTGTGTGTGTGTGTGCATAACAAGGATGCAGCAATCGACAGACAGGAGGCAGAGTTATGAGCCTATTACAATACACAAGCAACACACACACACACAAGCACAATGAGCAGCGAGAAGTGATTGGTGTGTGTGTGGGGGAGGGGGATGGGGAGTGGGATGCAAGTCAATTAGAAATGCATTGAGCGTTAGACAAACGAAGACAGCATGTTACCGTTGCCGAGTGAGCGCGAGAGCGAAAGTAAGCAAGCGAAGAGAGAGCGGGAGAGAGGGAGAGAGAGAGTGTAGCTGTTTAGCATATGCAGCAGCCTAGTTACATGCAGGGTTGCCACAACGCACAACTTGGTGCGCAAAGTGGTGTTTTTTTTAATTTTATTTTTTTGACATAACAAATTAATAATAAATATTAAACAATTATGCAGCTAAATATTAAACAATTAAATAAGCTATGCCAAACACACATTTTGCCATTGGCAAGCGTGTTGCGTGGGCTGCAGCTGAAAAGTATGCTACGTTCCAAGGCGCAATTATTTGCCTAATGAAATGCAACAAATTCAACAAATTAAATTAATTTATTTATTCTGCTGGGCAATTAAACGGCTTGAATTTGCTACTCCCACGACAATCAACTTATCAAATCAAGGCACACACACACACACACACACTCGCAAATTAAGCAGCAGTTTAGGCAACAACAGCCAAAACAACAACAAAATTCGGCAAAATTCTAGAAAAATCCGAAATAACAAATGACGTCAACTCGAGAACAGAACCTTACAGATTTCATTATGAAGCAGCCACAACAGAGTTTCAGCAACAACAATCAAATCAGCTAATGCGTGGGAGCGTGTGTAGGGGAGGGGGGAGGGGGACGGAAGGCAGGTAGTTGCAGTTTTTCTGCCACAGAACCCATCGCAATTCAACAGTGTTGCCAACGCCTCAAAAAAACAGCAATTGGTTTATTTTTGGCGATTTGCCGGGGCATGGAGTAAGATATCCAAAATCTAAAACAAACTTGACCAGTGCAAATTATAGGAGAACCTACATACCAAAAATGGTATATCTAGCTCTTATAGTTGCCGAGATCTTTTACTTTTTTAAAGTGCATGCTAGATCTAGCCATAAATAGCCTAACAAAAATGGCAATATTAAAGACAATCTAGCGATAAAAAAGCTTACAAAAATTGCAACATTAAAGACAACTATTAGAATGATTAAATTATAATAATATTAAAATGATTATATTAAAAACAGGTTAGCTTTAAAGCTTTAATAAGTCTATCAAATTTATTTCAAGTTATTTTCAAAAGAGCAGAGCATATATGTAACAAAAATTCTAGAATTCTAGCCATAACTTTTTTTGCTAACAATAATTGTCAAAAATGCGTTATAAAAAAAGGTTGAAAACTTTTGCGCTGCTTATGCCCAAATTATGGTTACAGGGTATCAAAGGGACGAAACCGTCGAGAGCAGGAAAAAGGACGAAACTGTCGCAAAAATGGACAAATTGGCAACACTGAATTTCATGCAGTAATTGTTGGCATGCAACAATTTATGGCAAGAACTTGAGATGCACATTTGCTGCTGCACTTACCTTAGTTGTTGTTGTTGTGACAGCCATTAATAAAACGTCTACAGGGTATGCACACACACATGCACTTGTCTATGCACATGTATGTGTGCTTGCATGTGTTTTCTATGCATATATGCATTTGTATGTGTGGGTGGAGGCTCTCTCTTGACTTGTTGTCGCCTGCCTCTTGTGGCGCGTTCTTTTGCCGCATGCCACGAGCAAATAGTTTTTTTTTTTGCCGACCTTGCCGCTTATTCAACAGCTGTCGACTAATTCGACCAAAATTCGCATAATCTCGGCTAATAAATGCCCAAAATGCTCTCAGCCCTAACCTATTAAACTGTCCGTTTACGTGTGCATGTCTGCGTGTGTGTACGTGTGGGTGTGTGTGTGTTTGTGTGTGTGTGTGTGAGCTCGTTTTCGGCAAAAAAAAAATTTTTACACTTGATGCAGCAGAATTTTTTTTTAGCACACCGGCATCTTGGCACTTTTTAACGAAAACATTAACAAAAAGCAAGAAATAATTGTTGGGCACAGATGTTCGCAGTTGCCAGAATTGTTTGTAATGTGCAATTGTTGTTAAGCTAAATAGTAATTGTTTTTTCTTTTTGTTTTTTTTTACCGCTAAGCACACTCGTCGTCACTAAATGAAATATGCACTTCGGTTTGGCTGCGCACTCGTGTCTGAGCTCGTTGCTGGTCTATGTTCAACTGTTTCGATCGAATTGGTTTTCGGCTGGCGAGAGGGCATAAAATGCCTTCAGTGTTGTAGGGTTCGTGCGAATTATCTCGCTTCTGATTGGTTGAACTTTGGTGGCCTCTGGCAGGCGGCTTCTGGCAGCCGGCTTCTGGCAGCTGTGCAGTTGCAATTGTAACGAAAATGCGCTCAACAACGGTTATTTTTTGGTACCACACGTAACATTCAATACTTTGTCACTCATCAAATGTAACCAAAACATGCAGTTAAAAAAACACACTTTATTGTATTTTATTATTGTGCAATAAATAAATTTAAAACAGCAATGAAAATTAGTTAAATACCACAACATTACGCAAATTGTTTGTAGTCGTTACAAGTAATTGGAGTTACTAGTCACAGTGCACATCACTGTTGCCCATAAGTCAATCAGAGTTGCATTTTACGATAATTGAGTGTCGGCGCCAAATTAAACATTGAGATTATTTGTAAGATTCTAAACATGATTTCAATTTTTTTCATGCAATTTATTATAAAATAAATTTTTGGTAAACAAATAATTAACTGCATAGCAAAAAACAATGCTTATTATGTTAGTTTAGGTACGAAATTATGTAACTTTATCACTGTTATTTATCGATATAAATATCGGGTAGTGCTAGACAAAATTTTTTGCTAAATGTAGGCATTTTCAAATGTCTAATAATTAGCTTATGTTAAATTTGAGTAATAATACGCTATTTATTTAGTTCCAATTTATTTAAATTAGACATTATAGAGCAGCAAAATTCAAATAAAACAGAAAACAGCCGTTATCGCCTTTGACATTCACATTTGTAAGCACTCATATAGAAACGGTATGCAGTGCTGCCAATTTCGTTTCGAGAAAAAAGTTGTTTTTGGCGGGAAGAGCACAAAAATTACCAGAAAAACAATTTTCACAAATAAACTAAAACAGCTTAAGTTATTTTTAAGTATGCGATTTAAATATTGAACAAAGTAATGGCAACTGGCTTATAATGGTTGATATTTTAGAATAAATTTTGTAAACAAAATAAAACAAACGGAACTAGCGGAAAAAAGCTGAATTGGCAACAGTGTCAGTATGTAAAAAAAAAACGTCGGCGATATCAATTTTAGGGTTGCTTTCGCCTATAAGTGTTGCCCTCCAGCTGGGATTAGGCAGACCACCTACCGCAAAAACAACGTTTATTCAAAATTGGATTTTATGACGAGTTAACCCGCCTGCACCTTTAACCCATGTAGAAATAACGAATTATGATTATTATTGAAAAAAGAAATGCGCCATGTAGATTTGTATATGCATATTGTACTGCATTTACAGAATTATGCACATATATGTATATACGCAGCGATTATTATATCTGCCATGTGTGCATGGTCTGGCATTAAAATTGGAAATTTTCGTTTGTTCGCATTTCAGACTGAAACGAAAGCCGCACGACAGAGCGGCACAGCGATAGTCAGCGCCAAGGCTAGAGCACATGAGTGCGAGTGGGCGCACACTACTGCTGCTATTAGTGTCAGCCACAGGCACATAGATAGCTGTATGTATGTACGCTGTATGTGTGTGTGTGAGAGAGTGTGGGATAAAACCAGAAAAGCAGCAAGCGATGACTAATGTTTCAGGGCTGCCAGATAGGCGCACAGAAGTTGTTGTCTATGCAGGGTGTGGCAGCTTCTTCATGGCGCAAGCAACTTATTTTTAAAACCTATTAGCATATTAAAAAATATACTATACAATTACACAAAATACGCAAAAAAACAAAAATATATTGTACAAAATATTGCAATTTTTTGTAAAAAAAATTTTCAGTTGTCAACAATTATACATTGTTTTTTTCTAAAATGTTATGCAAAATCTCTGTTTTAAAATTAATTTTTTATTATTAATTGTCATTTAATTAAAATTTTTACATTTGTATTGATTATATTATTTGCTGCACTTTGAACTTGCCAGCAAGGCGCCAACCTTTGGGGTTACGCAAACCTGCTATGAATGCAGATCTCACTGCATCTCCGCAACCCTGTTCAAATTTAAGTAATTTCACAATTTTTGGCTCTCACGCCATCTGGCAACCCAGGCAACATCAACACAGTTTTATACATATAAACGCCAGAGCGGATGTATGCTTGCATGCACTGTTGCCACTTGGAAAAACAGAAAATAGCCATATTAAAATATAATTAATACCAATTTTATAATTTATTTTATACTATAATAAACTAGTATTTACTTATTTTGTCATATATTTTTTATTATTGTCTTGAATTCTTTAAAATAAATATTTTGTTTCTACTAAATACTGATAATTTTATAACAAAAATTATCTGAAAATATGCCAGGCCTTTCTGGCAACACTGACCGGAAGGAGACAAGAAAAAGAAGAAAAATATAATAACGATTATATCATAATTTTATTATCATACATTTAAAATTACTTGCAATATTGGTATTTATTTTTGTGATTTATTTATATGTACTTTTATTTTATTTTTCATGTATATATTTTTTTTTATTTTTATATTGGTTGTATTTTTGTTATTTAGTTTTATGTTAGTTGATTGCAAAACCAGTATAGTATATACATATTTCATCCTTAGGAAGCCTGTGATTTATAAATGAGGTTTATTTTGAGTAAAATAAATAAAATCCTAAATAATCATCATTAATAATATTAATTTTTTTATGCTCAAAATTAATGCTTATTTACAAATATTATGAAAATACTTAAAATTGGCTATTATCGGTGAAGATTTTTAAAATAAAACTTGTAATGATTGAGGTAAGTGTTTTTATATTGCAAATCTAATTTTGTTCTGGCCACACTGTTCAAAATAAGTACCATGGACTAATCCTTTATCACCATTTAACCACTAACTGTAGTCTGATTGGGTTTTTCCCAATCCCTGCAGGCAATACTAGGCCTATTTTATTTTATATTCTTATCTAGATTTTTCATATTTAGATTTATATATTTAGTTTAAACAATACTTACACATGTATTTTTTTTTAAAGTATGATTTTTCTTTCCAGATTTACTTATTAGTTTCAAACAATATTCACATTGCAACTTTTATTTACATATTTATATTGTATACCTTTTTGAAATTTTATTTTCATCGTCAGATTTACTAATTTATTTTAAACCCTATTTTCAGTGTAACTTTTATTTACACATTTGTATTGTATAAATTTCTCCAAATATACTTATCAATTTAAAAACATTATTTACATTGTAACTTTTATTTACACATTTATATTGTATTAGTTTTTTAAATCACTTTGTTTACAGCATTTAATTGACATTGAATAAAAAAAATATTTATCTTAAATTTATATTTAAGAGAAGAAAAGAACTAAGTTGTGTTCGAAAAAAACACCACTTTTAGCACCATGGTGCTGAATGGTAGCAAGCGTGTGTTGTGTACATAACACCGAACGTGCTTGAGTTGTGTGTGTATTTCAGTGTGTGTGAGTGTATTTCAGTGTGTGTGTGTGTGTGTGCCCGCTTATTCTCAGAGTTGGCAGCACAAACAAGTCGCGCAACTCGGTTCGGTTCGGTTGAATTGAGTTGAGTTCAGTTGTTTTTGCCCCGTCAGACTTGCGCTATTGCCACAACGCTGCTGCTCTCGGTTCGTTCGTTCGTTCGCTTGCTTTCTATTTGATTTCGTTTTTGTGTTATTAACAATTTGCGGTGGTGTGTGTGTGTGTGCCCATTTCAAAAATTTAATGATATATTGAGAAAAAAACGGGGAAAAAAACGAAAAAACAAATGGGCATTAGCAACAATCAAAAGTGAGAAATGTACTTAGATTTAAATGAAACCGAAAAATGCTGCAAACGAGTTTTGTTTGCATTCGCAAAGCGCGCGCATAATCCAAGTTTTCATCAAGGTGAAACTGCAACTGGCATTGAGCAGTAATCTTTTCATAATCATGCACAAATTGTGCGCTTGAGAGGCGTGCGAGGCAAGGCAGCTTCAAACTGTAAGAATTGGCGGCGATTTTCAATATCGAAAAATCAAAATAAAAAACACAAAAAAAAAAACAACAAAAAAAAAACAACAAGAGCCAAGGAGGCGCATACGTTCGTCTTAGTGCTGAGCAACAGCTGCGTGTACTCGTGACTTGTCACGAGTAGTTCTCAAATCGCGTGTCACGGCATATCATAACTGTGGCAAACTATTCAAAAAACACATAAAAACAGCTGTAAGAATAAATAACATTTCATATACATACATGTGTTGTTATGGTACATTCTATCGGAAACAGTAAAATAATTATAATATACTTGAAATTGTACGTGAAAGTCAACGTAAGACGGCGATAGTTGTCGTGACTGGCCATTGAAACGCTCATCACTAGCACACACACGCCCAGCATTGACAAACAAAGGCAGCTGTAGCAGTGTGCTCGCTTGCACGCATAGCAGCGGCAATACGTGCGCAAACGAGACGGCACATCATGCGAGTGCCACAAATGTCACAAGCAATTACAACACTTGTGTGAAAGACGAAGACGACAACAACAACAGCAGCAGCAAAAACAACAACAACGCGCAGAAGAAGAAGCAGCAACATAAACAAAACTGCTGCCGGCTGCGACAGCAACAACAACAACAACAACAACAACAACAAAACAGCCCCCAACCCCTTTTCCCAAATGTGCAAATATGTTGCAACAAACAACAAACAATAACAATCGGCACGTGGCGCATGCGGCATACGATGTCATCAACTATTACACCGATGCGCCTTTGCTAAATGCGGATGCAACAACAACAACAACAACAGCAACAGCTGCAGCAACAACAACAACGCCTCGACTCAGCAATAACAACAACAATAGCAATAGCCTGCTGGACATGCTTGTGCCTGTTGCAAGAGTTGCAAGAGAGGAACGCGCACCCACACCAATGCCAGCTGCCACACATATTAGCAGCAGCAGCAGCAGCAGCAGCAGCAGCAGCAGTAACAGCAGCAGCAGCAACAGCAACAGCAGCGGAAGTGGCGGCTGCAAGGGGCGCAACAGCAGCAGCCGCGGGGAGGGCGGTGGCACCTTGGGCGTCAACATGCGGGTGACGGGGCAGTGCAGCCAGGGGGGACGCAAGTACATGGAGGATCAGTTCTCGGTGGCATATCAGGAGTCCCCCCTCACCCACGAGCTGGAATACGCCTTCTTTGGCATCTACGACGGCCACGGGGGCACGGAGGCGGCCCTCTACGCCAAGGAGCATCTCATGCTCGAGATCGTCAAGCAGAAGCTCTTCTGGTCCGACAACGACGAGGATGTCCTGCGTGCCATACGCGAGGGATACATCGGCACCCACTTCGCCATGTGGCGCGAACAAGGTGAGAATTAAATGCAATATTGTCTCATTAATATCTTCCGTGTTCATTTGGCGACTTCAAAGCGCTTCTTAGCGTAGTTGAACATAACAATAGAGCGTATACCTTCTGAAAAACAACATTCTATTAACGATATTACGCTTGCTATTCGCTGTTTATCGATTAAAGCGTAAAGGGAGCGAATTAAATGCAATATTGTTCCTTGAATAACTTTTGTGTTTATTAACCGATTTCCATGAGCTTCTCAGCAGAGTTAAACATGACAATAGAGCGTATACATTCTAAATAACAACATTCTATTAACGATATTACGCTTGCTATTCGCTGTTTATCGATTAGAGCGTAAAGGGAGCGAATTAAATGCAATATTGTTCCTTGAATAACTTTTGCTTCTATTAACCGATTTCCATGAGCTTCTCAGCATAGTTGAACATAATAATAGAGAGTATACCTTCCGAATAACAACATTCTATTAACGATATTACGCTTGCTATTCGATTTTTTAAGATTAGGTCGTAAATGGTGCGTGGCATCCAAGATTTGAAATAAACTTGATCTGTGCATGACATACACCTAGCTACATACCAAAAATTGCTACTGTAGCTCTTATAGTTTCCGAGAATTAAAATGCTAAATAAATAAATAAATAAATTCTGATATATTTATGTATTATGTTTCTATCCACAGACAAATGGCCACGCACCGCTAACGGACACCTGAGTACGGCGGGTACGACGGCGACCGTGGCATTTATGCGCCGTGAGAAGATCTACATCGGGCATGTCGGGGACTCTGGCATCGTGCTGGGCTACCAGAATCCCAACGAGCGTCGCTGGCGGGCCAAGCAGCTGACGACGGATCACAAGCCGGAATCCCTGGCGGAGAAGACGCGCATCCAGCGCTCGGGTGGCCAGGTGGCCATCAAATCCGGTGTGCCGCGTGTGGTTTGGAACCGTCCCAGGGACCCCATGCATCGGGGTCCCATCCGGAGGCGAACGCTGGTCGATGATATACCCTTCCTGGCTGTGGCACGTTCCCTCGGCGATCTCTGGAGCTACAACTCACGCTGCAAGGAGTTTGTGGTCAGTCCGGATCCGGACGTCAAGGTCGTGAAGATAGATCCCAAAACGTTCAGGTAATTGGGGAACAAACCTTTGGGAATTTGTGGCATTACGCCCAATTAAATGAATTAAAATAATGCATGCGCTATAAGTACAAGTGTTATAGTGATTATTGGAAAACAAAGTACAGGATATCCTACTATCGGTTACGTCCGGCTATAGTCTTCCGCCCGTCTGAAACACTCCGTTCTTATCTTTTTTTTTCTTTCTTCATTTTAAATGCTTTGTTCATTTTTGCAGTATATTTGAAACCTTTACAGAATTGTGGCATATTTGTTTTTGATAAATATCGATAACTAATAGAAAAAACTCTTTTTTTCTCTCTCTCTGTTTGTAAATACTTCAACCTTTTAAATGTTTTGTAAATGTGGACAAAACATATCAAATTTTAATATAAATGTGCACATTTGTGCTCGATAAATAATAATGGAATCTCTTTCTCTATCTCTACTCGATAAAAATCGATAAATATAGCGGAACACTTCCTTTTTCTGTCTATCTCTGCTTGCAAAAGCTGCAACATTTTAATTGAACAAAAAAAAGCTTGAAATGTTGACAGGAGTGTAGATATGTGTCACATTTCTGCTCGATAAATATCGATAAATAATGCAGGAAACTCCTTCCCTGTCTCTATAACTCTGCTTTGAAAATGCTGAAACCTTTTAAATGCTTTGTAAATACAAATATTTAAAACTTTATCAGAATATGTAGATATGTCTCACAATTGTGTTCAATAAATATCGATAAATAATGTTGGAAACTTCCTCCCTCCCTCATTCTCTATATTTTCAAATGTTTTGCAAATGCAGAGAAAATACTTCAAGTGTTGGCAGAAGTGTAGATTTGTGGCACATTTGTGCTCGATAATTATCGATAAATTATGCCGCAAACTCCTTTCCTGCCTGTCTCTCTATATCTCTGCTTTGCAAATGCTTTAACCTTTTTGAATGTTTTGCAAATGCGTAGAAAACACTTGAAATGTGGTCGGAAAAGCGTCACATTTGCTTACGATAAATATCGATAGACTCTAAAGTGCTCTCTCTCTCTCTATCTATGCAGATGCCTTATATTCGGGACGGACGGGCTGTGGAACGTGGTGACGCCGCAGGAGGCGGTGGACGCGGTGCGGGAGAAGCACATCATAGGCGAGTGCCTGAGGGAGCAGGACGTGATGAATCCGAGCAAGGCGCTGGTGGATAGGGCGCTTAAGACCTGGGCGCACAAGAAGATGCGGGCGGACAATACGTCCGTGGTAACTGTGATATTGACGCCGGCAACCGATGCTGCCAACAACAACAACAACAACAGCAGCAGCAGCAACAGCAACAGCAGCAGCAACAGCAGACAGGATATGGAAATGGGCATGGAAATGGAAATGGAGATGGAGATGGACATGCTGGAGCCGCTGGATGCGGAAAACTATGCGATGGATGAGCTGGAGCATGAGGAGCTCGATCTGGAGCTGTGTGGCATGATCGAGGAGCATGAGTATCTGCTGGAGGCGCCCTACAGCGCCTTGGCCAAGCGGCATTTGCCACCAGAGCCGTTTCGCAATTTCGATTACTACATAGAGGAGCAGCTGGAGTTGCAACAGCAGCAGCAGCAGGAGGAGCAGCAGCAGCAACAGCAGCAGCAGCAACAGCAGCAGCAGGAGCAACAGGCAGCAGAGGGGCAGCAGCAACTGTGGCGCAAATGCAGCATGCAACAAACGCTGTGGCCCAGCATGCGGCAAAGAGCGGAGGCAGCAATAGCTGCTTACAGCAGCAGCAACATTAGCAGCAGCAATAGTTGCAACAGCAGCAGCAGTTGCAACAGCAGCAGCAGCAGCTCTGAGCTTTGCTATGCTGCAAGCTTTGCTGAATCCTATAATACGCTGCTCAATCAGCAGCAACAACAGTTGCAGCCAGAGCAACAGCAGCAGCAACAACAACAGCAGCAGCAGCAGCAGCAACAACAGTTGCAACCGTCGCAGCAGCAGCAGCAGCAACAGTTGCAGCCACAGCGCAGCATGCAGGACATACTGCAGGAGCAGCAGCGCTATCAGCAGCAGGAAGGCTATTCCCTAACCCAGCTGGAAACGCGCCACGAGCAACAGCAGCAGCAGCAACATCAACAACAGCAGCAGCAGCAACAGTTGCTCAGCGGCTGGTCGGTGGCAGCTGGCAGCTATGTGCAAGAGCCAACGCCGCTGCTGGCGCTGACTGCGCTGCTGCAGCAGGAGCGTGATGAGGAGCAGCAAGTGGCATTGGAGCGACAACAGCAGCAACAACAGCAGCAACAACAACAGCAACAACAGCAACAGCAGCAGCAGCAGCAACTGTTGCAGCTGGCAGCGGCATGCAGCAGCGATATTTCCAGCTCATCCAGCTGCCACAGCTTTCCGCACTCCCCCTGCTCGCCTGCCTCCCCTCAGCTCACGCCGCAGCTTGCCACAAATTGTGGCAACAAGCTGGACACGCTGCAGATCAATGAAATCAGCTCCAGTCTAACGCCCACAACCACGCCCACAGCCACGCCCACTGCTACGCCCACGCCCAGCGGCCTGCCAGCTCAGCCGCAGCCTCAGCAGCAGCAGCAGCAGCCTATAGACAGCAGCAGCGTCGGCAGCGTCAGCAGCGGCAGCATCTCGACGCCGACGCCAGCGCCGCAGCTGCGTCGGCCGGCAACGCAGCGGCGTTATCGCAACGTGCCCAATGAGAATCATCAGCATATGCAGACGCGACGTCGGCAGCTGTTTAAGCACAGCAAAGGCAAATCCTTTAGCAGCAGCGGCAGCAGCAGCGGCGTCGGCGTCGGCAGCAACGGCGGCAGCGATGCTCTGCCCAGCTGCAGCAGCAGCGTTAAGAGCAACAACAACAACAACAATCGACGACGCAGCGTTGCGCTGGCAGCCGCTGGCAGCAGCGTCATGATGACGCGTCGCAGTCACAGCCTCAGTTTGGCCAACGGCGGCGTCGGCGTCAGCAAGCGTCAGCTGCGCAGCAGCATCTGTCAGCGCACGCTGCGCACGCGCAACAACAACAACAGCAGCAGCAGCAGCTGCAAAAACAACAACAACAACACTAATAATAATAATAATAGTAATAACAACAATAATAATAATAACAGCAGAAATAACAGCGGCGTCGGCGTTGGCGTCGACTGCAGCAGCAGCGCCTTCAGCAAGCCCGCCACGCCCACAACAACAACAACAAACGGCAGCAGCGTCGCAGCGCGACGTCTGCGTCGCAGCAATGAGCAGCGCGAGCAGCAGCGACGCAGCAGCCTGCGCCGCAGCACGCTGAGCAGCGCAGCGCATCAGCTGAGCGTCAGCAAGCCGACGCGTCTGCAGTCGTGCGGCGGCAGCGGCGCCATTGCAGCGCGACCGCCGCCATCGCCCAAGAAGCTGAACGTTGCGCTGCCGACGCTGGCGATGGGCACGCGTGCGCATACGGCGGCGTTGGCAGCGACAGCTGATTTAAACAAGCGCTGGTCGCTGCGCAGCAGCCATAACAGCAACGCAGGCAGCGCTGCAGCAGCGGCAGCGGCAATGGCAGCGCTGGTGAGAGGCGACATCAGCTGTTATGGCGCGCGCAGTCGCAGCGCAGCGGCAGCGCTGCCAACAACAACGCGCCGACGCTGAGCGACAAAGAGAGCGCAGGCAACAGGAAAACAGCAACAAAAACAAATAAAGTACAAATTCTAAAGAGAGCGTGAGCAAGGAGAGAGAGCGCGCTATGTAAAGGCAAAAACAAAAAACTAACAGCGCGCTGGCTTAACAGTTTTATGTTAGCGTTAAATGTTAAAAGGAACGCCTATCGATAAGCATATCGATAGCGCGCGCACTTTTCAAACTGACAAACAGACGCTGTACATAAGAAATAATGCTAGTTAACTAATAATAATTAATTTAAGCACACCACACAAATACAAACAAAAACAAATATATATTTTTTGTAATATTGTAACAGGGCAGAAAGCTTACAAACAGAAATTGTAAAAATAATATTTATAAATGATATCGTTTATGACTGCCTCGATAAAGAAAGCTTTACCGAATTGATTAGTAAGTTTGCAAACGATGCGATTTTTCATACATTTTCACCATCATCTAGACAATTAAGTTGAACCAAGTATTTATTTATTTACCTAGCTAAGCAACAAACACATAAGTTAACAATTACACTTAAGAGATGCTAATAATTGTAAAATACTAAATATATATTATTTTTCTGTTTATCCACGTCTATTTTCAAGCGTAATTTAAGTTACAATTTAGTCGTAGTTTTTTTTTTGTATTTAGTTGTAAATAATCTTATTGTACAAGATCAACAATTTTTTTTGTCTTTAATAAATTGAACAACGTTACAAAGTAATGCAAATGCAAACCAAATCTAATACGTGTAATAATTTTGTATTCAATAAATAGAAATATATGCGATATTTTTGCAAGATTACAATGGAAACTTTTATTTCTTTTAATAACAATAAAAACGGCAACAAAAATTTGACACTGAAAAAATGGCTTTAACTATCGATAACATCGTTATCGATTGTCGCGCCCTACATTTAGAAATGGCTACATCGGCTCATCTCGTCATCCTGATCAAGGCTATATGTACTTAAAATATGTATATTATGTTATATACTTAATAAACCCTTTTCTATTTTTTTAAAGTACAGGGTCTAACAATGAAACGTAATAAAATAAATCATAATAATATAAATAACCATAAAATAAAACATAGCAAAATAAAAGCCAAGTAAAGTATACAGCATTGGATTTTATCTTTTTTCAAATGAAATAAAATTAAAATAAAATTAAAAATAAAAAAATTAATAATAATTAATAAAACTTAATAAAAACTTGCATATAAAAGCACATTAATTTTGAGCCTTAGCTCACAATAATTAAATAAATCATAATAAAAGAAAAGCCAAGTACTCATGCGGGATTTGATTTTATCGTTTTTCAAATCTGCGCGCCAAATACAAATCACAACTTCATGCATGCCTGTGTGTGTGAGCGCGAGTCGAGTGTGGCTGTGTGTGTGTGGATGTTAAGCAAGGAATCGAATCGGACGACGCGTGTGAGCGAAGCAGCAGCAGCAGCAGCAGCAGCAGCGCAGTCGTCGGCAGCAGCAGCAGCGCAGTCGGCGCAGTCAGCGAAACAACAAAAATACAAAAAGAGCAGAATTTGTGGCCATTTGTCGTCAACGGTTAAACGCGTACGTTTGTTGCTCTGCGCTCTGCGCTCTCGCCTACCCCTCGTCCAAAAAAGCCTATGTACGTAGAAATTTCGCATTTTTATTGTTGTTTTTTTTTTTTACATGTGTGTGAGTGTGTGCATTTATGCCTGTGTGAGTGTGTGTGTGTGTGAGAGACTGCTGCTATTGTTGTTGTTGTTGTTGTGACGACATATTTGTTGCTGTTGTTGTTGGCGCCGAAATATTGCAAGGGAACGGCGGAATTGCTATCGAAATCGGAACTGGATTTGCAATCGAAATCGAAATCGAGAGTGGAATTGAAATCGGCAAGAAACTTGCAAGTGTGAGTGCAAAGTAAATGTTATAAAGTCCAGCTCAAAATCTGTGCAATATGTTGCGTGTGTGTGTGTGTGTGCGTTTGATTGTATGCATGTGTGTGTGTGCTCGCATGCATGTGTGTGTATGTATATATGTATGGCTAAGCGTGAGCTTGAAATCCAACTCAAAATCTGGAAAATCAAATTGGATTAAGGCCTGCGTCTGTCTGTCTGCCACTGTGTGTGTGTGTGTGTGTGTGTGACTTGTGTGCGTGTGTGTTTGTGTTTTTTCACCCCCGGCTGCGTTTTGGAACCGCTGCTGCAGCTCAGCTCTCGGCTGCGCAGCTTCCCTTGAGCTGAGCCTTTTCCTTTTTCTTGGCTTTTGTTAACTGTTGTTCTGCCGTCTCTTTCTCTCATGGTTGTTGTTGTTGTTGTTGTGCTACTTAGTTTCAACCCCCCTTTAGCGGCGTCTTGAAACGTGTTTCACACACATACATCCACACATACATTTATATTCACACACACACACACACACTCGCATCAAGCGCGCTAGCACGCTCACACGCTCACACACACAGAGGCGCTAAGTTAGGCTGCGAGCTTTGTCCTTGTTGCGCAAAGCTTGCGCTTGCCTCTGTCAAAGCTTCGGCGCTTTGATTCGGCGTTTGATTCGTGCTTAAAAGCCGAAGCCGAACGTTGTGTGCGTGTGTGCGTGTGTGCCTGTGTGTGTGTGTGTGTGCGCCTGTTTGTCTGCTTGTGTGCTATGCAGTGTTGCCAGAAACAGCTAGATTTGCAATAGACGCAGTGTTGCCAGAAGCAGCCAGATTTCAATTGCAAAATAATTGACAAATCATACATGAAATTAAACATTAAAAAATAAAAATAAATATAAATAAATATAAATAAATATATATAAATATATATTAAAAAAAGGAAATCAATGTAGAATATTAAAAATTATACATATTTATTGCATTCTTTATTTAATTTTGTAAAAATTAAAATATTTGATAGATAAAATATACATATATGTATGTATGTATATGTATAATAAATATAATATAAAATAACAAAAATTGTAAATATATGTAGCTTAAACTAAATAATAAAATATAAAATGCAAAATATCAAATACATATTTATAGCATTCTTTATTTACATAAAAAATAAAATATTTGAATTTAATAAATGTATATAAAATATGTATACATATGTATATTTGTATCAAATATAATATAAAATTAAAAATATAGCTTAAACAAAATTATAAAATACAAAATATCAAAAATCATACATACATAATTATAGTGTTTCTTAGTTTCATTTGTAAAAAGAAAAATATTTTAATTTAATAAATGTATATAAAATATACATGTTTCAAAAATTATTTAAAAAAAATACAACAAATTTTAAATAACTAAATATATAAAATATAAAATGCAAAAATTATGTATATCAAAAGTTAAATCAATATAGTAGCATATTACAAATAATAATATATTATTTTAAAATAGATTTGATAAGATAGGCATAAATAGAATTCTGAAATTCGCCAAGTTAGTAACGCTTTATATATGTAAAATATATAAAAAATATATTAAGATTTCTTAAAGGAATTTTAGACTAGATTTTTGTTTTTTTTTGATATAAATATGCACCAATAAATACCATAAATATAATTAATATATTACATTAAAAAAAAATGGGGATAGGCATACATAAAATTCGGAAACCCGCTAAATTGGCAACGCTGTTGCTATTGGAGTATAAACTTTGGTTGTTGTTGTTGTTTTTTTGTTGTTGTTCCTTTTTCGACTGTTGCAGTTGATGACGCTTCAAATTAATTGTTATCGATTTCTGGCAGAGGCAACGTTGGTCGGCTCACAATTAAGCGCACGACACATAACCTCAAATGCAGCTGGAAACATATTAAGGTGGACGTCCATATTTTGATGTAATTTCCTAGTCTGTCCCTCAATTTGGATAATTCATAACATAAACGATGCAAATCTACATTTTGCTAGCCAACAGCTATGTCAATTTGTCTCTTCTTTTCTAAAATTCTCAGTAAGTACGGCGGAGGCTACAGTCGGACGTAATCGGCAGTAACCGACCCTTTACTTAGTGTATATATGCTTAAAAGAAAGAGTCTACAGATCGTACAAAAAAATACTGCGCGAAAAACTTAATTTTTGTTATTTCAAAATTCAAATTTAAAAAAAAATTATTTTTCCCAAAAATTTTATATTATTTTAAGTACTACCCATCAAAATTCGAATTTGTTTTTCTTCAATTCATTGCTAAAATTTTAATTTCAATCTCAAATGATTAGGAGCAACCCACACCGCTTGAAAATTGGTTATGTTTTGGTAAAGCTATTCGCATTCAAAGTTTATCAAAAATAAACATAAAAATGAAATACAACATGAAATTATTGAAATGTATTTGTTCGATGTTATAGCAATATATCGATGTTTTTAGACCCTTTACTTTAAAAAAGTAAAAAGGGTCTATTAGTTTAGTGCAAAGAGGAAATGTGTGTAACACCCAGAAGGAGGCGTGGCAGACCCCACAAAGTATATATATTCTTGATCAGGACCACAAGCCGAGTCGATATAGCCATGTCCGTCTGTCCGTCTGTCTGTCTGTCTGTCTGTCCGTCTGTCCGTCCGTCTGTATAAACACCTAGATCTCAGCAACTATAAGAGCTAGAGACACCATATTCGGTACTTAGGTTCCCCTATTTAGTAAGCAGTACGAGTTTGTTTTAGATTTTGGATACCTCCTCCCCTTCTCCCGCAAACCGCAAAAAGCTACTGCAGCCACAGCTTTAAAGTTATTGGCTTGGTACGTAACTAGCTTATGATATTCTCTATCCACGCTGTGAATTTTGTTTCGATCGGATAAGAAACAGCGAAAATATGGTACGGACAATTTACCGCACTAGGCAGAGGGGGGGTGGTGTGCCTTGCATACGCGGGTAGCTTAGTGTGTGTGCGTCTGATTGGGTTTGTATGTACATATACTCAAAGTAAAGGGTCTCCTACGGTCGGTTACGTCCGACTGTTTTTTTTAAACTTTCAGGTTTTGAAACAGCAAAGCTGAAAACCATCGAAAAATCAATCGATTGTTTTGCAGCCGCACCCTGTAAAGAAGGAATTATTATTAAGGCGGAAGAAGGCGTGGCAGACCTTACAAAGCATATATATTCTGACTCAGTTCGACGAGCTGACTCGATATAGCTAAATTTATAGACTGCACGCGGGCCCATTTGGTGTGTTTTTGTGCTTTCAACTTTGGCTTTTGCAGTCACGATTTCCCCTATACCTACAAACATATATAAAGCATCCGTGCGCTCTCTCTCTCTCTCTCTCTCTCTCTCTCTCTTACACACACACACACACCTACACCTTGCCCCCGTTATGGCGCAACTCAAGATTTGATCATTTTCCAAAATTTCTGTAGCCAGGGAAAATCTGTTCTGTTTTGGTTTTTTCTCCTCTTTTTTTTCTCGTGTTTTAATGATGCTTTTGCCTAAAAATATCGACACAAAACATCATTTTGAGTTGGGCTCGCAGCTGCCTTTGTTTCTCTGTGTCCAAAAAGCAATCAAAGCAGAGAAAATTTGAAACTCATCCACCCGCTATTGCCCCACAATGATGCTAAATCTATATGTGTGCCCATGTTGGCCATGTTTGAAGCTTACGCAAGCTTTGGGGTTTAAAAATATGAGTTCAAATATACAAATATAGTTGAAAAGAATTTCCGAAAAGTGTTTTACGTTTACTCTATTAATAACACGTAAACTCTTGGGAGTTTCCAGTTATTTATTCCTACGAATAGTTATTCACATAAACGAATATTCACTCTTTCGAATATTTGAAAAATTTTGAAATTTACTAAAATATTTTTCGGTTTCTGTTTTACGTTCTTCATTTCAAGTAATATTTAGAACTTGAAGCAATTTTTAATATAATTTATAGGAGGGTTTTCCTAGTTATCCTGTAGAGTTTTATCGAAATTCGATTGAAGTCCAAACACACTTTATCGCTTTGAAGTTTTGAAATTTCAGTTTAAAAAACATATTTTAGTTATTTTTCTGTATAATTTATCGAAATTAATCGATAATATATCGATATATGTATACAAATGTCTTTACTTCGTATATGTGGGTTATAATGATCAATTTAAATTTAAACTAATTTGTTTATGTCAAGCAATCGATAACATATCGATGCAGCTGCAATCGGAAACATATCGATATATCGAAAAATGTGAATTTCGTGTATGGGGCGCATTGAACTGTGCTTAAGCGATCTAAACTATTGTAATGCTATATTTAAAGCACCATCCCGAGTCTGCCGTCAGCATTTAAGTTTAGAAAACGTTTCTATATACAAGCTAAGTGTGTGTATGTGTGTGTGTGTGTGTGTGTCGATATACACCCCATGGCGTGTAGTCCAAAGCTAATATCAGTTTATTTTTGGCTTGGCCATTTATAGCGCTCATTTTAGCGCACGATCTCATCTCTCCCTCTCTCTCGCTCGCTCGCCTCTCACACTCGCTCTGGCTGCGCTTGGGCTTGGCTCTACGACATGGGCATGGAGTAGGAAGTAGGGAGTAGGGAGCAGGGAGTAGGGAGCAGGGAGTAGGGAGTACGTGTAGTGCGTCTATCAGCAGAGTTAAGGTTCAATTACCTTTAAATGGATTATACAAACACCAGGCACAACGAGAGCAAGACGCAAGACATGGCGACAGAGCAAGACGGCGTTTTGTTATCAAAATCAGATACAGATGCAGATACAGATACAGATGCAGATGCAGTTAAATAGACAGAGCTACAGATACAGATACAGATAGACAGAGCTACAGATACTTTGGCTGCGTTTAGGAATGGAGGCATAATAAATGCATTTGCATAGGTATGGCAACCCCGAAACGTTGCCACCTGTTTCATATTTTACAGCTTATAATAAATTTAAAACGTAGCGTTAAAGTACATATTTTAGAAAATTAAAAAGCTTTTTTATACCAATTCCCGTTATTTTTTGGATTGGATGATACGAAATTTAAATAGGAAATGTATAAAAATTACAAAGTCAGCGTTATACTTAATACGTAGTTGGTTTAATTTTTACTCAAATTTTTACTCTCTATTTTTAGTATACTCTAACCTCAATAATTAATAAATAAATAAAATAATAATTACCAGAAATTGTTAGTAATCGATAATTCTAGTTATGGAGCATAAAATTCTAATTCATTTAAAAGTTAATGGTTGCATTCACCAGGTTACCGCTCCATGGATCGCTCACCCGATAACCGATGAAAGCAACCCTAATTTGCAATTTTATGCTGCATTAGGGTTGCTTTCATCGGTTATCGGGTGAGCGATCCATGGAGCGGTAACCTGGTGAATGCAACCAATGCTAGATTTAGGGTTGCATTTTTCAGCAAAACAAGCGTTATCAAACTTCTTAACTATGGAACATTAAATTCTTATTGATTTTACAGTTATGGTAGATTTAGGGATGCATTTTCAAGCAAAATAATCGTTATCGTTATCGGTTTATCGATTCATCGAGCGCTCCATCCGTGAACGCAGCCATATAGATGCAGATACATAGATACAGCTCTATAGATTTATAGATATAGAGGCAGATCGAGACGCAGGCGCACAGATGGAGCTGCTATCGCCTGATCCCGGTTCTCCGTGCCGGGTTTCTCACTTTGCATTTGGCAGTCTGGCCCCGTTTGTTTCTAAGGGCAACAGCAGCAGTAGCAGCAGCAGCATTAGCATCAGCAGTAGTCTGAGACAACAACAATAATAATACAAGATGCTGCCAAAAATAAATTTGAACTCGAAACGCGGCACAGGCGGCGACTAGGCGAGGAAAAACCGATTCGAGTGCCAAGAAAAAACCGAAAAACCAACGCAATGAATTTTTCCAACAGACCCAATAACAAAGCCAACTCAATGCAGTCTGTATGTATGCATATATCTACCATATACACATATATATGTACACTCAGAGAAACTCAGATTAAATCAAGCCCAAAAATTACGTACAAAATGCTAGAGCATTTTTCAGTTAATATTTTGAAATTCATTTCTTTGATGCAAGAATTAGAATGTCATGAAATCAGAAAAATTGGGTAAAAATATAAAGCTTTCAAGAAAAACTTTAAATATTCTAAACTTAAAATATTCTAAACTTAAAATATCTTGAACGTAAAATAAATAAACTTGCTTGAAATTAGGAAATTCTGTTTAAGATGAGGATTACTTGAGTTGGGTCTGAGTAAGAACAGATTATTGACGCTTTAAAGAAAGTTTTGGTTTTTTTTCTGAGTGTACAAACATACAGACAAACATACAGACATTGCCATAAACTAAGCAAACCCCAGCGAGCCAAGTGTTGCCTGTTCCTTCTGCTCGAGGCGCGCTCAAGTGCGAGAAAACACAGAGCGAAAGAGAGCGCAAGAGAGAGCGCGAGAGAGCGCGTAAGAGAGAGAGAGAGAGAGAGAGAGAGTGAATAATGCAATTCTCTTGCTTGAGGCAAGTATTGTTTATATTAAAGCGTTTTTCATGGAAAATGATGCGCGAGACACGGAAATTCATGCACTGAGAAGCCATGCCCAATTTCCAATTCCAGGGGCGCATCATGACGCAACGCCTACGTGTCCATAGGCGATATATAGTATGACGACCTCATTAGTTTTGAGTTTCCTCTCCCACTCCCTCAGTCGCCCCCCACCCCCTTCCCCACAAACCAACTTAGCCTCCCTTTCCAACTGAAAACGCCCAAAAGAAAAGCGAGAATAATGTGTACCACAAAAAAAAAGCTTAAGCTCTGCCTATGTATTGGTCTATATACACACACGCACACACACACAGCCGGCGATCCTCAACGCTTTCGGCCCCCTCCCTCTCCACCATCCCCGCCCCCTTCCGCCATGCTCCCCACCTATGCAACGTCTGCTCTCGTCTTGTCTCATCCGCGTCTATTTATAAAGTCTCAGCTATGTATTTCAGCTGTCACGAGTTGCCGAGTTGGCCCCAAGTCTAAAGTACAGTCTGCCTGCTCGTATAACGGTATACGCGGACTAAAGTTCGCTTAATTACAGCCCAGGATACAAGACAAGCTTAAAGCTCCACTTAAGCTTAACATAAGTATGCTATGAAGTTTAAGCAATGTAATTCAAGCTTAAAGCTTCAAAACTAAACTTTATAAGCTTCATATTGCTTAAAGCTTAATAAAACCTGCACAAGACATAACCGAAGCTTAAAGCTCTTATCAAGCTTAACATAAGTATCCTATGAAACTGCAACTTCCCCATTTTTAAAGCTTAAAAACTAAACTTTTTCAGCTATATATTGTTTAAAGCTTAGTAAAAGCACAAAACACAACACAAGCTTAAAGCCCTGCTTAAGCTTAATATAAGCATGCTATGAAATTGAAATTTCCACAGATTCAACATTAAGTTTCCAAGTTAAAAGCATAAAGACTAATCTGTTTAAGCTTATTAAAAGCTGCAAAAGATAAGCTCAAAGCTCAACTTAAGTTTGATGTAAAGCCTAAGTTTACACAGTTTGAACATTAAAATTCCAGTTTAAAAGTTAAAAATTAAGCTTAATAAGCTCAATAGTGATTTAAGCTTATTAAGAGCTGTACAAGATACAAGGCAAACTTAAATCTAATTCGTTAAAGCTCTTATTAAACGTAGAATAAGTATGCTATGAAGCTGAAATTTACACAGTTTCAATATTTTAAGCCTGGTTTAGAAACTTATTAATACTTAACTTAAAAAGTTCTATTCAAAGCCAGCTTTAAAGTTTGTTTTTAAAGCTTTAAGTGAGTCTTTCAAAACATAAATTAAACCATTAAATTCAGCTTTGGAGCTTTTTCAAGCTGGGAAGTATTTATTGATGTTACGTGATCGAACTTTACTTACCAATAGCAACAAATCGAATTCAATTAATCGTTAAAGCTTAGTGCAGTTTTTTTATTGTTATACTCCAAATAAAAATAACAATAAATATTATCATAATTCGGCGTGACTTTTAAAAATTGATTCTATTTGAAATAATTTTGTTTATATATAAGCTTAATGTAATAATGTCAATAATTTTTGTAAAATATCTTCTTCTCCTGAATATCAAGCCGGATAAAAAACAAGTTTAATGAACCTCTTTTGTAGATGCCACATGAATCGGTGGTTATATCAAAGTAAGATGATATTTTTTTCAAACAATTTGTAAGCCAATAAATTTTGACGACTTCAATAATTGTGCAGAGTGAATAGGTTAAATTTGATTTTATGATAAAGGATAAATCGAAAGTAATGAACAGGAAGTAATATAAACTTTTATTAAATGAAATTTGAAAGAGAACAAATTAAAAGCTAATACGATTCCAGAATTCAGAATTAGCTAATTTCCAATTGGCCTTTAGCCTTGCAGCACTTGGGCCAAGTACTACCTAGGCTCTATGCCATATGCCTATTATTTACGCTGTTTGTTTCAAATACGTTTTGCCGTTGGATAATGCCAATGGAATGTGAAACTTGGCAAAAATGTTTAGGTTATTTCGTTCCAAGTTGTTGTGTTTTGCAATTGTATGCTAACCGAGTGCAGAACGAAGATGTTTTTCCGATTTAACGATTTTCCGATTTTTTTTCGGGCATGAAGCTGCGCTCTCTCTCTGGGTCCGATCTCTCATTTATACAGACTATATAAATATATATATGTATATATATATGTGTGTGTATATACACACACACTTTGAACTTTTAGTTGGAAAATTGCCAACCCCTCACAGCGCTTTTTGGTCGTGGCCGAACTGCTCGACCCCAATCGATGTGGCTGGGCGGTACGGGGGTGTACGTCAAAGTTATGGAAGCGCTAGATCGGAGAGCAACGCATGTATGTATATAGCGGGCAGGCAGGGGGGAAATATGAGACTGTGTTTTTTTTTTTTTTTCAGTCAGGTGAAGGTAGGATTTGAAAGAGATTTGAGGCAGAGACCGAGGTAGGGGCAATGCCAGAGCATCCGATGCTGCCAGCTGTTGTTGCTGCTGTTGCTGCTGCTGTTGCTGCTGCTGTTGCTGCTGTCTGCTGCTGTTGCTGCTGTCTGCTGCTGTTGCTCAGCTCGCGGCCAACAGGCTGCGATGGCTGCTCGGCCGCTCGTGGCGCTCGGGCTGCGGCCAATTCGAGTTGTTTGCCTGAATTCAGTTTTCAGTATTCGATTGGACTGCGACTGCGACTATTTCGTTTCGCGCCGAGTTACGAAATCCCGACAAACGGATCTAAAAGAGCCACACACTCGCAGAGAGCGACAGAGCGAGAGAGCGACAGAGCGAGAGCGACAGATCGAGATCTAGAGCGACAGAGCGAGTAGGTAAAACGCTGATGTTCGCGCTTTGCGCACTTTTCTTTCCTGCATATACATATATATAAATTTACACATTTATAGATACATATATGTATATAAATATATATACGTACGCTTGTGTGTCTGCCTATTTCTATAATCATTGACTAACGACAGATCATTTGTTCAGTTTGCTTAAACTTGGGCTAGAACAGAGAAGCAGCGTTCACACTCTGCTCTACTGCTGCCGGCACCTCGTAGCTAAACAGCGTATGCACGTTTTGCGTAAAGTCAGGTCGACTTTTAGCCATGCATATCTGCTTTTATGTCTGTTAGTACAGCTGTTGGTCCGTTCTCCCTTTCTTCCTTCTTCTTCATCCTCCCAACTGTACGTTTTTCCAACCATAGGTTCGTCCTTCCGTAGGTTTCTCCTTTCGTATGTTCTTCTTTCCTTACGTAATGTTTTCTCTTCTACCTTCAAACCGTCCATGCTTCCCTACGTACGTTCTTCCTTCCGATCTTTTTGCTTAAGTCCACCATGCTAAGCGGACGTTCTTCTCCCATATTTTCTTTCTTTCGTGCGTGCTTTTTTCCGCACGATCTTCCTTTCGTACGTTCTTTCTTTTGGAAGTTTTTCGTACCGTCCTGCCTCCTAACCATCCATACATCCTTCAGTACGTTCTTTCTTCTGTTCTATCTCCAAACTGTTCATGCTTCCTTGCGCATATTCTGCCTTCCGACCGATCTTTTCTTTCGTCCTGCCTTCCAATCGTTAGTTATGTACTTCCTTATATACTTCCTTTCGTACGTTCTTTCTTCACTTCTGCCTCCGAACTATCTGTACTTTCTCCTATACGTTTTTCTTCCATTCTCTCTTCCTTCTTCCTTCCTTCCTTCCGTCTTCCGTACGTCCTGTCTTCTGTACGTTCTTCATTTTGAGCTGCAAGCTCGATGTGAGCTAAGCTAATTAGGCTGTAGAATTGAGTGTTCCTAGAGATCTATATGGACAATATATAGATTTGAGAACTAGCTTCAGCACCTGCTGAATGTTTAGCGTACTTTTGCCGTTTGTGACTCACATGACAAAGCAACTGGGAAGCATAATCGAGGGGAACAGAAGCGGAGCAGCAGAGGTTGGTATAAAAAACAAAATCGAATTGCAGAGCAACAGTTATGAAGGTGGTCGTATTATGGAGCCGCAAGCTCACCTTTAAAGCGATAAGATAAAGCTGACTGTGCACAGATTAGATATTAGGCCGATGTCTATATGAAATGCGGGCCCCAAGCATGAGTTTGGGTGGGTGAAGCCCCAGAGTCATACGACCAGTACGGACCACATAGAGGGTTTATATAGACCTGTGTGTATATTATCTATCGAATAGTCGGATAGTAGAGCAAACCACTTTGAGGCTTAAACACGTTGTTGCTTCCAATTATTGTTTCATATTTTATTTTTATATACATAATGTAAATAATTCTTAATACTCTATATGCAATCTGTATCTGTATCTGTATTTGTATCTGTATCTGTATCTAATTGTATGTTTCGCCTGAGTTTGTGTGTGCTTGTGTTTACGATTTGGCTCTTGCTTTTCATACTAACAAAATACAGTTCTATATATTTTTAATTTTAGTCCAAGGTTTGAAACAACAACAACAACAACACGAATCACAAGAAGAAGCAGAAGACAAAGTATAAAAACGGCCGCAACTATAAACGTAATCAAAGCAACAAAGAAGCGCGCGACGCAGAAAAACAAAGTCTTCATCAGCCAAGAGAAAGAGAGAAAAACGCCGAGAGACACACAGACGGACGGAGAAAGAGCAAGAGCAAGAGAAAGAGAGGGAGACAGACAGAGAGAAAAAGAGAGAGAGAGAGCTTACGGCAATACATAAACATTGCGGCAGACAGAGAGCCAAGCGTCTATAGACAACAAAAATTACGCATACGCCTTGTGTAGCACAACAAATATAACGAAAAGAAAACCTAAAACAAAAACAAAAAACAACAACAAATTAAAAACAAAACAATAATAACAATAACAAACGCATAACAAAATAATTGCATTTTTTTTTAAAATTTTTTTTTTGTCAAATCAAAACAAGTGAAAGTCCCCAAAACTCTCTCTGCCATCGAACGCTCTCAACTCGATGTCACAGTGGATTAACTGATTGACTTCAATCAACTTCAATCCGCCATCCGCACTACCCTGTACACTGCGCCAAGTGGTGTCAACAATTTCAAACTGTAGCCGGCTAAAAAATCAGGTAAGTCAAAAAGAAATCTAGATAAATAATCAATTTTAACATTTTAAGATGATTTTTAAAGCCTGTAAAAAAGGGTCCTAAATCTATTAGGAGGCATGGACGACGGTTGAATCGGTTACGTCCGACTGTAGTCTTTCATTCGACCGATCTACTCCATCCTTACTGGTTTTTTTTTTTTCAATATTTTAAACTATTTACTTATCCAAATTGCATTACTAGATGCATGTTAAGTGAATGTTATCGTTATGTAGTGTATGATATCGCTGTTAACTTCGATAGACGATAATTGAATTGTAATCGAAGCCACGATCAATTGACGCTACCAATTTGTGACAAAATGGAATTTTATTGTATTTTGAAAATATCTTGAACAGATAGTATAACAAAGTTGATTGTGACTTGAACCAACTGAAAATACTTAGTGTTAATACAGCCTAGGCTAGGCTTAAAAAACATTAAACAATTGACGAATTATTGATCAGAATTTTAGCATTTTCTATACAATCTAGAGCGCAACTTTATTTCATTTTTATAAATCTAACATAAATTTAAATATTAATTGGACCCTTTTTCTATTTTTCTTATATTTTGTTAACTGCATAAAGGGTTAATAATTTTAAACACAATTATTTATGATTCCATTGAGCTGACAAAATGATACTTTTTGTACGCAATTATTTTATTTATCAAGCAACCCGATAGCTTTTCTTGCTACAGTTATTAAATTAAATGAATACATTTAATTAAATACATTTTGCAGAGCTGCAGAGCTCTTAAAATTATTTAATTATTAAATATTAAATTATAGAAAATAAATAAATTATTACTGCGAAAAAGTAGGCAATAGTTGTTATTGAGATTTATTTAAATAAGCTGTAAGCTCGTTAAAGTCAAAACGTTTGAGCTGCAGATAAATATATAAAATTAATTTCGTAGAGAAATAAAAAAGTATAAAAGTATTACAGAAATTATAAAGCTGCATTTATTTGAAAAATTCCAAAAGCTAATCAACTCAAAGGGCTCTTGAAAGAATAAAAGCTTCTGATTATTGGACGAATAGTTTGAAATCTTATGAAAAGCAATGGATTTTATTAACATAAATAAATAGCATAAAAATAAATTAAATGTGAACAATTCATTCATATTCATCATATTCATCATATTCATCATATTCATCATATTCATCATATTCATCATATTCATCATATTCATCATTTTCATATTCATATTTATCTTTTTTCATCAACTTCATCTATATTTGTTATTTACGAATCACTTTATTGATGAACGCTGAGATCTCGAAAACTATGAGAGCTAGATCAATCACTTTCAAAATGTACTTAGGTTCATACCATATGCAGATCTGAATTATATCAAAAGTTGGATGCCCGCGCCCTTTACACCCTAATTAATAAAATGCGAATTACAAACGTAATGTTGAACATAGAAGGCTGTTATTAAGAATGTTTAATCTCTACCATTATATTTAACTATTTTCAAAAGCGCAATGAAATCTGTTAGTAAACACAAAAGATATTTAAGAAACAATATTGCAGGCTTCGCTATTTATGCAAAATGATTTGTAAAATGAAAGTTTTGTTTGAAATTTATCAAGAGTATTTACAAAAAGTGTTTATTTGTAGTTAAGCTGTTAAAATAGCTCTTTAATCTATAGGTGTTACTAACTTTTGCTTCTTGTTCTTCTTGTTGAAGCAAGCGCCTGTTTTAGACAGCAGAAGCGCTGTGAAAAAAATATAAAGTTAAGTAAAAGCGAAAAAGTAAATGATATAGCCCCAAAACTGCGCCAGCACTCGGGCTCGTTTTTATCAGCGGCTTATCAGTAAATAATTCCACCTGTTGTGCGGTCGTTGCTGTAGTAAGAGAGAGAGCGAGCGAGTGAGAGAGAGCGAGAGAGAGAGAGAGAGAGGGGGAGAGAAAGGGGTCGCTGTCAGTGTCTGGAGTAACGCTTAAGTAGGTGTATATATACAGACATCAGCGTGTGCGTTTGCGTGTGTGTGTGTGTGTGTGTGTGTGTGTGTGTGTGTGAGAAAAGATAACTTCAATCAGGTGTCGTTATGAAGCTTGTGCGAGGCTTACCTATACATACATACAAGCAAACACACACACACACACACACACAGTAGCATTGCACATATTGTTTTGTACACTTTGAGATACATTTGTATCTTTTTGTGAGCCGCCGCTTACAATTGTTACAGATACACACGCCCACACACACAACTTGCACAGAGATCCACAGAGATAAATATGTACTTAGATTTGAAGTAACTCGCATTGGGGTTTACATATTTTTTAGCTTTTTTTGTTGGACCCTGTACTGTGAGAAAGTACCAAAGGGTCTATTAGGTTAGTGCAAATAAAACACCCAGAAAACACACTTCGCAAAGATCAGATCGAAAAGCTAAGTCTATATAGCCATTTTCGTCTGTCCGTCCGTCGGTCTGTCCGTAGCTATGAAGACCTAGATCTTGTAATCTATAAGAGTTAGCTACACCGTTTTTTGGTATTTAGGTTATCCTAAGCTGTAAGCGAATTTCCCCTCCCCCCCCTCCTAATCAGATACAGTTTAAATTTGGACAGAGTATAGCTATAGGTATACTCCATCGATGCTGTGAATTGCATTTAGATCGGTTAAGAAACAACAAAGATATGCAACAAAGAAATTGCGCGAGTGTTGCAGAATGTACAAAACCCGCGGGTCTCCCACTGTCGGTTACGTCCGACTGCGCGGTCGTTTTTGCTGCTGCTGCTGTTTGCATTGCTCAGCAGAAAGCCGCTGCGCCTGTTGCGACTTGTGGCTCATTGTCAGTGGATTTCATAGATAACGCAGCCATACAAACACATGCAAACACTGCGGTTCATATGGTGTTTTTTTTTTTTTTTTTAATCTTATCTTAAAACTCGAGTCGACATCGTGACGCACACACATACGCTTTTAGTCCAATACACAATAGTCAATTGCTTAACATTATTCTCTTTTCACGTACTCAAAAAGCTGGATCAGTAGAACGTACTTTTATTTTATTGCGTTTTTTGTTCAACAGAACATAAATTTCAAACCGTGCTACAAACTGAGCAATGTAAGTATCTAAAACTTCATACATTTGCTTTAAAGCTTTGGCAATAGCTTATAGTGCACTTAAAGCTTTGTAGTTGAGAACCTTAGGTATTTGTTTAAACATTCTGTATTTAAAATCAGCATTAATATAATAATATTTTATACTCTACATATAATAATATTCTATAATTAAGGCTCATAAATTCGTTCGAAAGCTTGAGCTGTTGTTTGTGAGTAATAAGCTTTAAGCTTCAAAGTAGCGAGCTTTAGGTATTTGTTTAAATATTTTTAAAGTCCGTATTATATATTCTACGATTGTTTTATTATATATTGAGTATTACAAAAATAAAATGAATAAATAATATAATTTAAATATAATATGTTATTCAATATTTTTGAACTGGAAAAACAATCTAGTTTTGTCCGTCTACCTGTTCGTCTGTTTTTCTTTTTTATATAATTTCAAAAAAATGTCCTTAATAATTACAAAAATAATTTGATCTCTTCAATTATAAATTAAAATAATTTTCAATCTCCTTTCGATGATTACTAAAATAATTTGAAATCTCTTCAAAAATACTAAAATAATTTTAAATCTAAAAAAATAATAATTATTAAAAATAATTTTATATGTCTTTTCCATAATTATTTAAATAATTTAAAATCTCTTCAACAAGTACTAAAATATTTTGAAAACCCTTCGAAATTCAAATCCCAACAAAAATACATACATACATACAGAATGTGAATGTTTATTTACATACATGCATATGTGTACATATGTATGTATGTATGTATATGCTAGCTCTTTCTCTGCTGGGATCAGAAAATTCTGCGAATCTTGGGCAATTCAATTGCACACACACACACACACACACTCGCACAGACAGCAGACACACACACACACACGCATGCATGGATGCATTTTATGCAGCTCAGCATTGAGAGCGAGAGAGAGTTGCGGAAGCAGAGAGAGAGAGAGAGAGCAAGAGCGCGCGCGTAAGCTGCAGAGCGTAAGCACGCCCCACGTCAGTCTTCAGTCTTGAGCTACGTTTACGTTCTGCTCTCATCGCTGCCGACGTCGCTGTGGCCATCAACCCTTACTTTATTGCTGAGCTTAAAAGAGAGCGAGAGAGCGGCTGAGCGCGAGAATGTTAAGATGCGGCCATTTGGCTTGCTCTGAAGTTGCAGTTGCCCCCCCTCTATTTAGTGTTGGCATTCTATCGATATCCACCCTTATCGATATTCCAGATATCTTGAGCTTAGATATCAAAAATATCAATATTGATGCAGCTTTTGCTTGAAATTCCTCAAATCTGAATATTTGTAATATAGACATTTTAATTACAAAAAAAAAAAAAAATAATAATAATAATAATAATAATAATAATAATAATAATAATAATAATAATAATAATAATAATAATAATAATAATAATAATAATAATAATAATAATAATAATTACATACATTTTAATTTCAAAATAGCGAATATTAAAATTCTATGACTATTCAAATTTTTATTCAAAATAAAGCAAGAATCGTTATCATTATAATTTATAAAATTAAAGTTATATGTTGATTTTTATCAAAAAAGTTTAGTTATTTTTATATATAAAACTTTATTATAAAAATTAAAAAATAATTATCTTTTAATTGTTAAAAACTTGAAAATAAAAATTTAATGCCAATATCTTTTAAGCCAGGTGGGGTATTACGAAAATTAAAATTGTATATAAATTATCTTTCATATAAATATATCTTTCGTTCATCAAGGACGAATTAGTCATTATAGGTATTATTTATTGGCAAACAAAATTGCATAAAGTAAAATTTCAAAACAACAGATTATTAAAATTGTTAAATATTTATTAAAAACAAATTGCGTAATAATTTGAAACAACAGATTAATCTTAAATATTTTAATTTTTAAACAATAACCAAAGCAATAATTTCGACTTCAAAACCGATATCTACTGCTTATCGATAATATCGATATTGCAGCGTTATTGAACCAACTCTTTCGCTCTCGCTTTCTGCATGTGTGTGCCTCTGTGTGTGTGTGTGTGTGTGCATTTACATATTTATAAACTGCGCTCATTAAATGCGCCTCATGCGGCTCGGCTTCGCGTGCGCTCTCTCTTCACTCTCTCACTCGCTCTTGCTCTTTGCATTTGTTTGTTTTTGTTTGCCTGTGCGTGCGTGTGTGTGTAACCTCCTGCTCAGCGCCAAGCGCGGCCTCTGCATTGACTTTGTAGCTTGCTCTTTCTCGCGCACTGTCTGCAGCATTTAACGCGCTCGCTCGCACGCTGATGCGCGATGTCAGCGTCGACGTCGACGACGACGTCAACGTCGCAGCCGTCAGCAACGCGCTGTGGGGTTGTTGTTGTAAACTCGGTTTCAAGCTTTAATTACGTCGAGCACACACACACACACATGCAAACAGACGGACTCATTCAGAGCCAGCTGTGCTTGTATTGGTGCGTATGTGTGTGTAACGTTCTATGCGGGGCCATGAGGCCGCTGAGGGGCGGTTGTTGTTGTTGTTGTTGTTGTTGTTGAATTGTTGCTTGTTGGCCTGCGCGGTATTCCTATTTTTGTTTGCCTGCCGTCGTTGTTGTTGTTGTTGTTGTCCAACGGTACTTCTGAGCGCCAGCTATTTGCTCGAATTCAGTCAAGCTTTGTGCTTCGTTGCTGCTGCTCGCGAAGTTGTCGCATTGTCGTTAACCATCGTCATCGTCTTCGTCGTCGTCGTCGTCGTCGTCGTCATCGTCGTCTTCGTCGTCGTCGTGGTTGTTGTCGTCACTTTTGGTACCGTTATTGCACCCACAATCGCCCAACCACACACACACACACACACACACGCACGCGACTCTCGCTCCTCTCGCTCCTCTCGCTTCTCTCGCTCCTCTCGCTCTCTTTGGTTGTTGTTGTGTTTCTCTTTCTGCTGCTGTTTCTTATTTCTCGCGCCTCGCTTTGTAGATTCTTCGCTCGCTTTTGGCCGGCTTTGGGGCGGCCTCAAAACGTGAGTACAATCAAAAAAATGCCATGTGTGTTTGTATTTCTCTCGCTCTTCCGCTCTCCTCCCTCTCTCTCTCCCGCCGCTCTCTCGCCCCCTCTCGCTGTTGGCACGCTAATCTGCAATTTGAGATTAGATATAAAGTTGCGCCTGACATTATTAGTATTTTAGCCTCCCCTTTCCCTCTCTCTCCTCTCTGTCCTCTCTCTCCCTTAACCCCAGCCCCACACAGCTGCAGCTTTAAGCTTTCGTGTGCAAACTGCGCTTAAAAGCTTCAGCTTGGTCCTAAGCTCTCTCCCTCTCTCTCTCTCCCTCTCTCTCTGGCGTCTGCTTAACTCAAAGCTTTGC